>JAGSMT010000075.1:723235-1446471 GCA_029286875.1 Lamproptera curius | reverse complement strand
GTTAAATATAGTGAGTTTTAAAGCGATAAATAATTAAAAACTAAGAATATAAAACAGTACAAACTTTTTCAACTTTATAAATTCCCGGCAAGGCGTGTCAAAGCTACATGAAAACCTCATACATAACAAGTACTCGCGGCTACTCAGAATTCTCACAAATTAGCACTTTTCACTCTAATATATTCAAATCTTAAAAAATGTGATTACTTTACAACGTACAGTCATGTATACTAATGCCTCGTATAACTGATGCGTACATCGGTTTATTAATTAACACTGGTATTGCTCGCGACTTCGTCTGCGTGGTAATGTACGTTTTTTTCAAAACAAAAGTAGCCTTGGTTACTCAAAGTTATCTCAGCTATCTTTTAGTAAAAGTCCCATCCAAATCAGACGAGCCATTTACGAGATTAGCCAGAATAAATAGAGAGATATTTTTTTAAATATGGTGTTCCGTTATATGTACCGGTTATAGATCACTTACATAGTGATCTCTATTTCTGTTATATATTACTTCATACTGCCTCCGTAGCCTAGTGGTAAGGGCGTGTGCTTTAGAAACCAGAGGTCATCGGTTCGAATCCTGCAAGGACTCAACAAATTTTTGTTGTTGTTTTCTAGTTGATTAGGGCAATTTTGGCCGATCACCAAATTGTCTGAAAATTAAGATGATCCGTGCGTTGGATGGGCATGTAGAAAATCGGTCCACCCACCAACTAGCATTGGATCAGCGTGGTGGGATACGGTCCAAAATGGTGATGTGATATCATTTAAAAACGGTTGTTTTACATACAGACACTCCAACTTTATTTATTTGTATAGATAGACGTAAATTCGTTGCGCATTGACATATAATATAGAGTGACGTTTCGTCTTTTCTTTTTTACGCTAAGCAATTCACCGAATTGATGTCGACAATTCACAAGCGGCGACCGTAATGAGCGCGCTTCTACCACATTAACGATTGCAGCGGCTCACGCAAGCGTCGTGGTACGGAGCGGCCGTTTTATTTCGCGTATTCCGTACACGCGCTGTTCGTAATATCGCAATGTCTGCGAGATTAATTGGGCTTTGTTAGAAGCCGAACCGTCTCTCTACGCATGATGCGATAGTAATAGCTTAATCCTTGTTGTAATTGCGGGCTCGGCTTGGATGTTGCCGAGACCGCTTATAAGTTTGACGGGACGACTCTTGATGTGTGATTAATTCATAATTTTATTGGATATTGATAGTTGTCTGCGTAGGTTCACTCCAGGTACTATGAAAAATTGCGATATGAATACTACGGATAGGTAAACAGCTCGTGTGTCATTTAGCATTTACCGTAGATTTTGTGCTCTAAAATTACGTCATTATAAGAATTAGACATTTTTTTCTTTACCATAGAGTATAAATAGCATCAGATTAAGTAGGAAGTGGTCGACTCTTTGTGTTCTATACAAAAACCCATTGATTTTAAACTCTCTCGGACTCTGCGCCATTTAACATTATTAAAATTACCGTAGAATTTTTTACAGCATACGTGTGCAGATTTATGTATGCAGATAAACTTATAGATTTCATTATTCTACCCGAGCCGGCTTCACTCGCTCGTAATGCGAAATACGTGTCGGTTGCACGTTTCGCACTGACGAAACAATGTGAGTTATAGGACCACCGGTTTCGTGCATAACTTGCGCGGAATAATTAAATCTGAGGTCTACCTATCGACTACTACACTCTACTACTACATTCTAGTTCAATAATGACGAACATTTGTTAGCTTGTAATTGAGTTTACCAATCGGATTGTAAGCATTCATTATCATCATCATCATCAACAGCCTTTAGCAGTCCACTGCTGGACATAGGCCTTTTTAATGAACGCCTAGACGGCCAATCTTGTTGGCGTTCAGTAAAAAGAGTTGAGCAGGCGGGTTGGCAATTGACTAATTGCACTTGTACTGCGGATCTGTCTTACTCCCACTGTAAGGCAGATCAGCCGTCAAGTGGGCGGTGGGGTCGTCACAACCCTGCGCCAGAATTAACCAGCGTTAATGACCAGCAAATAGAACTTATTTACACAAATAAGGAACAAACGATTTTTCATGAGCTATCTATGGTCTTGGTGAAGGCTAATGAACAAGGACGTTTGCAAAACTCTTCAATTTGCGTTAAAGCAGTGTGGTACACTATTTTTCTTTGTATCTTCAGTTAGAGTTATTACTATTTACTTAATTATAGGCTGTTTTGATTGTCAATCAGTTGTACGGCTAACGAACTATTTGTACAACCTTTGTACTTTAGATGAAATATACAAAAGCGGGCTGTACCTTGACTGTCCCTAACAATCCCATAATACATTAATATATATTGTTATTGCGGAAAATTATACGCGACTCGAGAAATTGAACGATATTCGAAACTTAATACCGTGTTCGGGTAAATATTTGTCGTGAGTCTTACGTTTCGAGTGCCCGACCGCGCGCCTTGCCAAAAAAGCAATTTTCGTAATGGTACCGACGGGTTTTTCTCTCACATTAGCGCTTTTAACGTTTTAAGTTGCGTTTGACACGAATCTATTAATATTTAGGCGTGAGCTATTGCTATATTAAGATCATTGTTCTGTACCAGAACCAATGAAAATAATCAATCGACGTATACAATGTAGCCTAAGTAACGAAGTGGCGTCGTACATATGGTAAGATATCAGTGTATTGTCGCGCAGCGATTCACACCTCACCTTGACAAATTGTTAATAAAAACTTTCGCGAATAATGCTTCTTCTAGGATATTTATACTATGACGCACAGGAATTTAAATAAATTTGGCATCTCTTTATAAAATCGGAAAATTTTAATTCTAGTTATGTATACATCCTGTATCTGTTTATGTGCATCTATTAAAAGAGACATCCTGGTTTTGTAATCTATAATTAATAAATATTATAATAATATAAAGCAAATGTAAAAGTTTGTAAAAATATAACAATTGTTTGTTTACAATGCGCACAATTATTGAAATTATGTATTTGGAGCTAATCCCACAAAATGAATTAAAATAAGTAAATATCATTTTATTTTAAATACTTAATAATAAGAATATATTTAACTTTACTTAAATAAATAATCAAAAATATTTAACCTCCTGAAATCTAATTCATTTCTCATCTGAGCGAAATTAGATTGTTGTAAAATTTAAATCGGCGACAGACAGACATTGAGCTCCCCGATACAGTTTTATTTAATGTTCAATTTTCGTGTTTCAAAGCAATTATATTTCTCCACTGGTTTCATACTCCGACACATGATTTTTATTGAAACTTATCTTCTCAATTTTATTCAATGAAAATAATTTACTTTTCTTGACAACGCTTTTTTTTTCATTTTCAATTATTTCAGTCGGTGTGTATATAAATTTTTCGATTGATCTTACATTTAAATCGTATTTATATGTTACTTATCAAGTTTCAGCGAAAAACAGGGTCTGAGTCGCAGTAATTTTTCCTGTTGTTCAAACGAATTGATCAATTTCCTGTAACGTTTAAAAAACTTTTAAATAAATCAGACGACTAATCTGGTTTCGCTTCAAATTATAGTTAAACAGCTTAGTTATTTTTAATGGCTTTACTATTGTTAACTGCCTCCGTAGCCCAGTGGTATGGGCGTGTGCTTTAGAAACCGGAGGTCGCGGGTTCGAATCCTGCGGGGAGTCAACAAATTTTCATTGTTGTTTCCTAGAGTTAGTTAGGGCAGTTTGGGATGATCACTCAATTGTTTGAAAAATAAGATGATGATCCATGCGTCGGATGGGCATGTGAAAAGTCGGTCCACCCACCAACCCGCATTGTACCAGCTTGGTTGGATACGGTCCAAAACCCCCTCATGGATAGGGGTGTACTAGGGGAGGCCTATGTCCAGCAGTGAAATATCACAGGCTAATGATGTATGATGTTACTATTGTTAAATTCGTGATAATCTTTTTCGCACCAATATTTAACTATATTAGTTTTAATTTAAAGTGGTATATATATATATAAAGATATGTAAATATATCTCTACTCTACAGTTACTCTTTTACAGTTAATGTTACTCAGATATATATGTATATATAACAGAGTAATATTCGATACATAAATAACAATACATTAATTGTATCTGTTGTGTTTCTTTACGTTATGCTTCTAGACTTATCTCTTTGGTAAGCTTTATCATCTTATCATAGTAATACTGGTATTATTATAAGAATGCTATTCATATTGTAATCTCATTATTATTTGTAGCTCTACAGATTTTAAATTTTGTATTTAATTAAAGCGTGTTATAATAAAAATGTTTGTAAATTGAAAACAGTAAGGACGTTTAACTGCCTCCGTAGCCTAGTGGTATAGGTGTGTGCTTTAGAAACCGGAGGTCGTGGGTTCGAATCCTGCGGGGCTTAACAAGTTTTCATTGTTGTTTCCTTGTTGGTTAGGGCTATTTGGGCCGATCACCCAATTGTCTGAATAGTAAGATGATCCATGCGTCGGATGGGCATGTAAATAGTCGATCCACCCACCAACCCGCACTGGACCAGCGTGGTGGGTTACGGTCCATAACCCTCTAATGGTGTATTAGGGGAGGCCTATGTCCAGCAGTGGACTATCACAGGCTGATGATGATGATGAAGGACGTTCGAGGCTTGATATTGTTATTGTATTGGTATCTATATGTGTTAACATTAAATGTAACGGTTAGCAACAACTGTTTTATTATCGGTTAGCGACCGGTATGAGAGTGTTTTTTAATTTTCAATGCGGCACATTTTTCCCCTTTATTAATTTCAATTGTTTTATATTCAGGCCTTACGTTTTTAAAGTAATTATGTTCTACCATTGATCACAATTATATTATGATTGTTCCATTTTACCATGATTTTTTGTTTTAAAATTCGTACAATGTTTTAAATAAGAGTCAGAGTCAAATAACTTTATTCAATAAAGAAGCGTTACACTTCATTGATTGTCGATTACCGGTAGGGAAATTGTAGACTCTCCCTGTTGAGAACCGGTTTAGGAACTCAACATGGCCCTTTTTTTTCAAGTAAATTATTTACAAAACTTTAACATAATACGACATTACCATTATGTGTGTAATTCCGTGTTCAGCAGCGTTGCACGAGTAATTTAACGCCCGCTGTGTGACTCACACCGTTAGCTGGCAGGTGATAAAGGGTTGGACACGTTGGATACCAATTACATTAAAATGCAAGGGGTTGTGCTGTTTCTGTGACTATTGTACTATCATTATAAGTTCTCCCTCTAATAAATTTCTTATATTGATTAGTTTGTTTTTTTTTTTAAAATGCGGGGAAACCAGTAATATGTTTATTTAACAACAAAGCTATATTTCGAACCAATGATAAATCCGGCGTGATACGCCAACGTTCCGCTTTCTCCTGAGACATTAGGACGCACTAGCTACTGTGCAATGTTTTGACACAGTTATTTTGTGGCAGATTAGACACCCCGATTTTTTTCCATACTAACCTAACTTAAAAAAAATGTCAACATTGGACATATTTCTTGGCTGACAGTTTTGTTTTAATGATTAAGCTAATGTCAGCTAAATTCTGCGATGATTATATATAAACCAAGAGCGCTTCGAAACAAAAAATTTCCTAAAATGTAGTCTTAGTCATATCGGTGCGGAAAAGTTGGCCACCAGATCACTAAATGATGCCCGTAAAAGACACTCAATAAAAAGCCTCATATATAATACATATATGCTCTCTAACTAACTTAATCACACGTTCTTACATGTCTATGCTAAATATAATTTTACTATCACATACATATGATATTTTAATCAAGTCTTACATTTTTATCGTGGTTTTAGTCACAATAAATTGATACGTGGCGTTTGCTCCGTGGGTTTTTCCCGCGGCTATTTGAAGTTGGTCTGTTTTCTATAGTAATTAACAACATTATCGATGGAAGATTGTTTTGGGTACTAATATTGAAGATACCATCACGCAAGGACCATCTCAGTGCAAGATTCATAGAGTATTCGGTTCTTTTTCAAGTAAATCTCAGAATACGAAAATAGATATAACGCAGATATTATAAAAAAAAGTAGTACAGTACATGTTTAATAAATATCTAAAGAGTATACTAACTCCATAATCCAATAAATCAAAAAGATATAAATTTTGTTTCGACGTAAACTCTATTTTATATGTAGTAGAGAGCGATCCGACGTTTCTTGATACAATTAAATTGGATTTATTGCAATACCGTTATATCTTTGCTCGGCTGCGCAGCTTATAGTATATTATATATTGTTTGAATTTTTCTTCTTTATAAAAGTATACTCTTGTATATTTTAAGGTAAATTCTATAAAGTACGGTAAAGTAATAATAAATGCTTATAAAGATTTTATCAAGTATTCTTTCGAGAGAGTTTACAGGCGGATTTTATTTATCGTGCCTTTAACAGTAAAACTTTTGTAAAAAAAAGTATATTGGTGAAACATTATACAAATCATAATACATGAAAAGGCTTTTCTTTGACCGCCGTACGAATTTTAATATTAACTTAAAAATGAACATAGTTTTTAGACATTAACACGTAATAACTGTTGCGTAAAATAATGAGATGTACTAATCACTCAGCAGATTACGTCATCTAAATTAATAATAACAAACAGGAACTACCCTCCTACAATCTTCAGTAATATATATTTTCCCGTAGTACTGGTACTCTGGCGTTCGTACAGTTCTATAATGGCCTTTTTAATAACGTTACTCTTTGCTCCGTATAACAGATCGCCGATCGGAGCGAAATGGAAATAATTTCCGAACTATCGAGTTGTGCGATTGTGTAATAATAAATTTTATGAGACCCACGATGGTTGCAGTTCTCGTTTCTGATACTTCTTTGTGTATAATAGACGTTTTGTTCTTATGATTTTGTAGATACTGTTATTAGCATGAGAAGTTACTATGTTTTTTAACTATTTTTAGTGTATATAATAAATATTGACTTATTATTCTCAGCTATGGAAGAGCGTATGTCTCCTAAGACAGGCATAATTATGCCTAAATGGAGATTACCACACCTAGATGATAAGGAAAACTTTCTGTAAAAGTAAATAGATACATTTTTATTTTTTTTATAAGGGATATAGGTCATAAAAAGTTAAGTACGTATTTATACGAATAAATAAAATCGCAGTGTCCATTTGCAATCGTCAAAATAACTATTTTTTAAATTATTGATTGATACACAGAATTTCTTTTTTTTTTTAGGTCGCGGACTGCAACTAGTACAACATATAATTAAATATTTAAATACCATATACAGAATGATTAACTCAACACGATATTTTTTATAAACATTTTCTAATTTTTGCTTCGAACTATACTTTAATATCAGCATGAATGTATAAATTTTAACTTAATGTGCAAGTGTGACTTAAAATATTCCTTCACTTTGTATATCCAGGTTTCGCAGTCGCCTGACTTTAAATTATTTGTCACATCACATTTCGGTTGCTTTGGAAAGTTTCGTATCCTTATGTTTATGAAACGCAGCTCCGCTCCGAGCGTCCGTATCAATCTTGTTAAGGTTGAAGTGAATATAAGATTTCAACCGAATCTCTAGTCTTGCGTGGTTCGCTTATAATCGGAATGGGATTGAAATATGTTATTTTATAATAGCTCAAATAGCGCTAAGAATTAGCAGCATACCTCAATTATTTATTGGTTGTCGTATCTTGTTAAAAATAAATGTCAATTTTTTACAAGTATGCCCCTTAAATTGAAAATTTTTCTTTTTGCTATAAAACGTGATTCAAACTGAATTAGAAACTAGAGAGAGCTGGCTTATATCAGAGCTAGTTTTAGGTGCTCTTGGTATTTCGAAGAACACAGCAAGTCGAGGTGGTGAGGTGGCTAAACAAATAAACAATTGTTTGTTATTTTTGCGTCGGTTTACAGACCGATAATCACTATTTAGATTTTATTATTTAGACTGATGTTCACTATATTCACTATATTAGTTCATAATGTTGTTGTTACTTCGTAGGCAGTTCAGTTCACGAACTCTGCGGTTTAATGATGTAAGCGCTCGCTTTACTAGAAGTCGTGGTTTTGAGTCATGGGGGAACAACTTTGAGTTCTTGTTGTTTCCTCGTTCGTAGAGGAACATTGCCTTATTACCTAATTGTCTGAAGTTTAGTGGTTTCGGATGGGTGTTTATATAACACGGTTGGAGTTAAAAATCTTTAAATAACCTACCGTCTATGCGAAATGAATCACTTTTCCGTTTAATGCAATGTGCATTTTCATAAGTTGTAGGAATCTATTCATTGATTGATTGATGCCCAAACCGCTATCGTTCTTGCTTGCCATAAGTTGGTTCATTCAGGCCACCTATCCAAACAAATAGATATATCTGTAATTAATCAAACTGGATTGCGGCTATTAAATATGCTTTATTAAGATCGTACTGTATCTTTGATGGCTTAGTTACTACAAAATATAGTTTCTAATGAAAATTCATTCTAATAAAAGGTTTATGATTTTAACCGTTTATAGCATATACTATTTAAATGTAAGCAGCACAAATTTGCATTATTTTAAGTATGTCTATTCAGAGTTCATTCTTTTAGACCAAATAAAATCCGTAATTTATACAATCAATCACTCATATCAAACCATATTGTATATCGAAAGCGTGGTATTTATATTTTGTTATTAAATTTGATTGTGATAGAATCTTTATGGTGGACATAAGAATTTTTATTTTTGAAAGTAGTAAAACCCCTTTTTTCAAGGGACTGACTGCGCAAGTACCTTCGTAGTGCTTATTTTGAACACCAAAAATGTTTTTACGCTTTGCGCAACTAAGCGGTTTTGTTGAGACCCTTCTGTGTTCCGATTGCAAGGGGAACGTATTCCGCATATTTACCGATTGAATATGATTTAAGATCTTATATTTCAGGGCGACTTACCTTTTAGTCAGGGTGTTACGCTAACCGTCATGTAATCGTTCTGATCGTCCTATCGCTTCATTGAATCAGAATCTTATTATTAGCGATATTTGAGTTTAATTTTAAATAGAAAAGGCAAGTGTTATTAAGCTCTACGCACGTATATTTATATGAGATGCTTAAAGCAAAGTCAACTGTTTATAACTTGAAACATGTGTTATGACACATCGCCATTTTATAGTAGCTAACTTTATTAAAACGCTCATTGTTCCCTACTGGCAATATTTTGCAAACAACGTCGGCAGGTGGCCTTGTGTATGCTAAATACAGTAGGTTCGATCCAGATGGCTAATTCACCTGGCGCGAAACGTATCCAGGGACCCGCTGGCGAGCCGTGACGTCACCGCCGTGTTTGTGGAACAAATAGTGACGCATTAATACCAGCTTGTTTTACCCCCGGTCGGTCGTATTTACTTTGGGTCGTTTGCTAAACGTATGCTCGTGTGTATAAATATCCCGTTGTATGTGTTAGACCGTCGACATGAAAGTACGAAGTGTTTTATTGTAGCATTTACCGACTTGATTCAGTCACCCGTATGTTTATCATGACTGTAAATCTTCACAGATTTTTAACTTTATGATACTCTGGCGTGTAGCCATTACTGTGCTGTTTTAATTTGATAAAAAAAATCTAAATAAATGATTAACGATTTCTTTACAAATCATTTTAATTCACACGATTATGCTTCTGTGACTGTTGATAAACAGCTTCGTCTATTTCAGCTGCGGCGAATTATTAGGTAAAAAACGAATACATAAGCAAAACTAAATATAATGCTAATAAATAGTTTGTTATTTTACTATTTCTAAAATATAGCAACGGTTTAGTCAGTTCGTCATAGCATGTTATACTTCTTTTACCGACCTCCCGAAAGAAGGAGGTACTCAATTCGGTGCGTATGTTTTTTATTTATATTTTACCTCGTTGCTCCTCTCTTAGTGCTCCGATTTTGCTCATTCTTATTTCATAGGATAGATATTAGCTTCCCATTGGTCCCATATTTTTTTTATATATTTGTGATCAGTATTCTAATAGATATTTGAAAAATAAAAAAACAACGGCTTCAAAAATCATAACCTTATCTTAAATTACAGATGCTGCCAAAACCGTAAAAGACAGATATAAAGTATGTTTTACATAATTACAACATGTACAACATGAATTTATATACAACAAGGTCCGCAATAGCATATATTTTTGTTGTAAAAATAACCCACAATGACCATTTTTTTAAAATGCAATCAAGCACATTCAAAGCTTATTTAAGATCATACAGTTTCAGTTCACGTAAAAGTTATTGCGTTAAAAAAATCTTTATTCTATGTATATAAAACGTGTTGTAGACGAGATTTTGATGTAATAAATACCTTAAAAGTTATCAGAGATTTAAAATGCGGTAGCAGAAATCGCGACGCCATCTCGTATGGAGAGCACGTTGTTACCTGCTTATATTGCATAAATTAGTTGTACACTGTTAAAAGTCGGTCATATTTTTTTTGTATAACATCATCTTTTTAATTAAATAAATTATTTTATTATCAATAAAATAAGATTCGCTGTGATAAAAAAATATTATTTATTAAACTTTAATTAAAAGTCATACCCTCTGAAATGTTTCAGTTATTATTCATTCTCCTCTTCGACGAGAGACGGCGTAGCAAATAGCTTTTTATGCGTTCAATGTACCTGAGTCATTAGTTCTAGAAATTCATTTGATGATTCATACTAAAAAAGCAATATAAATTTTTAATATAGTATTATACAATAACCAATATAAGGCTATAAATATTGATCTTTAGGAATATATGTGTAATAAGTAAAATATGAACTGAAGATGCAGCACAATGTACATTTCACAAAGTCAATTCGAAAGTTCTCAATCAATTTACGACGCAGCCGTAAAGCTAGAAGCTTGGTTTCTCTTTTCTTTTCTTTAAAAAGCTTTGGTTTCTCATTTCATATAAGTTTTATAGCAAAAACTACTTTATACCACTTACCTTATTACATATACGAAGCAGACACATTGTACTGAAACAAAGTGCATGAAAAATTTTCATTGTAATACAATGCAGAAAACTATTGCAGCTAATATATATCATCAGTAATTACATAATGCTAATATATTATAAGATATTTATTTTACGATATCCCTAGTTTGTTTTATCTACAGTAAAAAAAATATAAATTGGTTTTCATTGTTGTGTTCTTTTCATAATTGACTTAGTGCTATAAAATAAGGCTTATCTAAAAAACCTATCGCTTTAAAAAATTCTTAGATTCAAACATATGGCTTAACATGAATGATACGTTTGGTTCATTACTTACGCCGTCGTGAAGGGAAACAATAGGAAAATACGTGAATATCAAAGAATACCAATAATAATTCAAATTGAGTTTCATCCTTAATATTTTCTCTCTCACCAAATTTCTTTGATAAATCGTATTGTTTACTTCACAATTCAGTAGGTAAGAATTTATTTATAATTTGTAGATTTTATCCTGTACACATACAGTTTATACAGTGTTCTTTCCATCCTTCATAGCTATGTCCTGTTACCGAAGGGATATATGTAAAGCAGTGCCAACGTCATATTGACGCCTTGAAAATTGTGCAAATATATTTTAGCGGACCGATACCGCTTTTCTGCAAACTGATATTTAGATGGGAATATCTCTATTGCATAGAAGAGTAAGGCATACTTTTACAATTCAGTTGTAAAACTGCAAATGGCTTTTACTGCGTCGTGGTATATTTTATCCAGTTACTGTGGTTGTTTAATCCCATTCGCTACGTACAAACTTTATCCTATCAAATACAAACACAAGGAAAATAGAATTATACGATGCAGTGCAGTTGTTCTAAAGCTATTTACTTAGGAGCAATGCGATTAATCATTTGTAATTATACTTACATGTCTCCTGAGCTAAATGAGTTGTAGGATCTATATGCATACAAAAACGATTGATAATAAATTCTCTTATAGAATAAAAAGAATTTAAACTGATTTTATTTTGCACTTTTCTCGTATTTAACTATATTTTTACTCCCGGTGTTCTGAACACTTTGCCTTGGTCACAGAACAGACAGATAATTGAATTCGAATTATCGCTATCAAATCCATTAAAAGTCTCAGGTAGCTATCGATGTCGAAATTTGTGTACTTCTTGTTGATTATTTATACTGCTTTAGTCTACCAATGGCGGAGTTTAATGTTTTATAGGTTTCTTTGCTTAAAAGATTCATCATCATCGTTATCAGCCTGTGTTAGTCCACTGTTGGACATAGGCCTCCCCTAATGCACACGCCTTCTCCATTAGGGTATATTTGGACGTACCCGCCACGCTGGTCCAATGCGGGTTGGTGGCTAGACCTACACCTTACATGCCCCTCCGAACTTCGATCACCTTACTTTTCAGACAATTGGGTGATCGTCCCAAATTGTCCTAACCAACTAGGAAACAACTTAGAAAAGTAGTTGAGTTCCCGCAGGATTAAATGATTTCGGATCTTATTAGGCTTGGAAGAAACTTCATTTTTGTCGTGAATATGGAACGCCTTTAGCGCTAATTAAGGCCACGTTGCTCCTTGTATCGACACTCATGCATTATTTAATTAATTATTAATTACGTATATTATAACCAAAACATCAAAAAAAAAGTACAATAATCTAGAGTAGACTGCTTTACCCTGTTTTCGTGTTTAGCATTGGTCATGATCTTTGATCATGGTCACCCTTATTATAAATGGATTAACACAAAATTAATATTCTTTAATTTTGTGTTAATCCATGTATTTTGGGCTAATATAAAGTGGCATTAAGTTATATCCGTTTTATATATTCTGAATTTTATACTTTACATAAAAGTATTTAACTTCTTCAAGCTAAGTGTTCTAAGTTCGTATGTTGATCTTGGCCAACTTCGACGTTCGAGTTTCTAACGTCAACTTTCGAGGACTTTGATGTAAGAGGAACTTTTATATGATTCAAAAGTTCGTCCCGTGTTAAAATTCATGTTAAATAGTTGAAACTTTTGAACGATCTTGTTGGTTAAACGCATACAAAGGTGTTTTAATAATCACTAGCAAAATTACTGCATTGTTTAAAGATATTGACGATCGGGTCATTAATTTCCTTAATGTGATATACCGATTATTGGTTTATTATTCATAATGTTTTTAGTTTTTATGATTGACGTTTGTAGTTTAGTATTATAGTTGAATTGCCTAGTGGTAAGGGCATGTGTTTTAGAAACCGAAGGTCATGGTTCGAATCCTGCGGGGACTCAACAAACTTTCATTGTTGTTTCCTAATTGGTTAGGGCAATTTCTTAAACTTTATAAAATATGTATATATTTATATTTACTATATATATGTATATGTATATATTTATATATGTATATTTATTTATGTTTATGTATTTGTATTAACTTCAGTAAGTTAACGTATAGAATATGCATTAATATTCCTGTCGTAATTTTACTAATGATATATAGTTATTTTGTTTTAATGTATACACACATAAACTTTAAGCGTTTTAAAAATCTTTCCTTTGTTTTGTTAAATATCTGCGCACCTTCCGAATTTTCTCTGTACCACCCAAAGGTTGACTGGTAAATAATGCCTTTTGGCATTAAGTTCGCCTTTGTACTTACTTGTGCATAAAGTTTTAATAAATAAATAAAAATAAATTTTGGCCGATCACCCACTTGTCTGAAAAGTAAGATGATCCATGCGTCGGATGGGCATGTATAAAGTCGGTCCTGCGCCTTACTCCTCTCCGGTCGTGTCGGTTATCCGTTATTATTACAAGTGAAGTATATTGCCATTGTGTTTGGTTTTATCAAAACATTACATGTTGTTCGCAAGAATATTCTAGATACAATATTGAGGATATGAAACTATATAAAGGGTATATGGTAAACCACAGATACGAACATGGTTCGGATATCTGGGGCAGTGTACAAAGGTGCGTATAAATTAGCGAATCAAGCCTATATTGTCGTGTTCGTCGGTATTTTATATGCCTTTTTTGGCATTACTAAGAAGCAAGCAAGGCAGTTTGTTTTTTTTTTGACACGTGTTCCTAAAGTATTATATTTTAAGTCTTGGTTGGCTATTATATCTGCGCTCTTATTTCCCGACCTAACACTTATTAATAACACTGATAAAAAGTCTAAAACTTTAATTAAAAAAAGGATTTTGTTTCACCAATGGCTTCTGATTACCAAAACAATCATTGAATTACCTAAAATATATAGCTAAAAATTCTTTTATAATGAAGCACAATTTCTTATTGTAGTAAACAATGAATTAAGGTACGTTTACTATAATATATGAAAATATACTTTAGAACACACAATTATTTTATGCATTCGTCTATGGTACGCTATTGTCTTTTGAATTGAATATCATTCTATCTTCTTTAGATAACCCAATTATCATCACGAAGAAAACTTAAAGTGATATTTGAAAAGTTCTTATTAAATTCTTTCAATGCGAGCCATGCTCCTCATATTATCCCTAAAGCCTTTCATAAATATTTAAATAGACCGCGTTTGCCACAACTTCTTCGTTTTTGAAACGTTTCAATTAATACAGCCATCTTTCTTTTTAGTGTCACCGTCTGCGACGTTTGAAACTCGTGTTCTGGCCTTTTAAAATTTTTGTTTAATTTAAAGAGGGCTTTCATACCCATTTACGGTTGTTTTTGTTTAAAACCCCTAATCGTACCTCTCATGTTTATTTTATAAAGCTGACATTATACAAAATACTTAAAACTAAATCATTTTAAGGATTTATATTATTTTATAAAATATACATGCTATGATTATGTAATTATGTACTTTGTATATAGATTCACACGTAGTATATACTTTAGTTTCTCTAGGCTCTATACCGACAGAAATAAAACCCTAGACGTGATGAATTGTGGCCAGATCGAATTGCTTACTATATAATAAACAAAATGTATATAAAATGCGAAGATACTAATGCAATATATCATCAGGTTTTTTCTAGTCCACTGCTGGACATAGACCTCCCCTAATACACCACTATTCGTTAGGTGATTTGGACCGTATCCCACCACGCTGGTCCAATGCGGGTTGGTTGGTGGACCGACTTTTTACATGCCCATCCGACGCATGGATCATCTTACTTTTCAGACAATTGGGTGATCGGCCCAAATTGTCCTAACCATCTATGAAACAACAATGAAAATTGTTGGGTCCCCGCAGGATTCGAACCCACGACCTCCGGTTTCTAAAGCACACGCCCATACCACTAGGCTACGGAGGCAGCAATGCAATACACGTGTCTTTTAATCCTTATCTTTTAGCTTAATGCAATTATAAGCCGTCTTACCTGTATCATTGTTCGCAGACGACCCGAACGCCACCGTGTTCGGTTCGGTGACGGGAGGCGTGTTCGAGGGCAAGATGATCACCAGCGACGGCACGTTCTACGTCGAGCACGCGCGGAGGTATTTCCCGCCGAACGGGACCCGGACCCGGGTCCACTCGGTGATATACCGCGAGGGGGACGTGAACGACCCCTATGCGCACAGACGCCACGGTGAGTGATCATATTGATGACTAGCTGTCGCCAGCGGTGGTCCACTTAGTAATATGCAAAAAAAGTTTGGTATTTTTTTTTCTAAACAATAGGTAACCTTACTAACTCCCAGTTACATCAGGTATCTTCCTATGAAAGTCCCGTCGAATACGGCTCAGCCATTCGAGAGATTAACCAGAACAAACAATCGGACAGACAGACAGAATACGTTTATTTTAATGAGACAAACATTCACTCTTATTTCATTAATTAGCATTAATTGGGAAGCGATTTTTTTAATAGATTGAGATACTTTTATATCCAAGCCAAAAGAGATAGATATGCAATTTGCATAAACCAAGTCTACCGTTAAACTACGTAGGCGCCAGAATATTTTCTTTTACTCTCCTCAACTATTTACTTGGTGGTATTGAAGTAAAGGACAGTAATGACAATGTATATTTACTGTAATAAATTGTATTTATAGTAATGATACTAGTTCACTTATATTTTGTAAGTTAATCGGTGTCGGTATTTATTACTCATATTTTTTGTCATTTCTTTCAAAAGGTTTTAGGAGCAGTTTTGTGACAGTAGGTACATAAATTTTGTGACTTATCCTTATTTTCATACCAGTAAAGGAAAAGTAATCTCCAAAATGGATTAATTTTGCCAGAGTGTTGAGGGTGGTGAATTATCTGATGGGTAAAAATCTTTGAATATAGTTTGAACGGAAAATAAGCTAACCTCGGTACGAGTTTCACTATTGTACAAAAATGTATAGCCAAATAAGATTTAGAGTACATGTAAACATCTATACATCTAAACTTTATGTACATTGTTGTCGTTAGAATTTCTTTATACAATAGTGGCTTCGAACTAAGCTAAGTAAATTATCTGTTTTATGTTTAATTTATTATTTAATTGAACTTACTAACTCAACATCTCTATACATGTTATGTTTGACCTGAATCCTATGATGTACATGCTACCTTTCGATGTATTAATCTTGCCTTGAGCTGAAAAAATGGAACCGTCTGTCCGTCGTCATCGATTTTCTTAGAAATTGTTGGAACTAGCAATGATATTTATTTTATATCAACATTTCAGGTATGTTTTAATTCCAACATGTGCGTATCGAATTAATACGCACCTCCTATTACTCGTACGGATCAAAGCTATGTTCGGTACTCATCTTAAATAAACGCGTTGTGTTTATCGTTAAATGGAATATATCGAGAACGGTTTAATTTTTGGGAGCACGAGCGGTATCGAATAAACATTACGTATAAAAATGTTAAGGATCGAAGTGTATACACGAGATTTGTAGTAAATATTTATTAAAGTACATTTTTATTTAATAGTCAGAAATCACATTCTTTTGTATAAAGTAAACAATCTACGCTATCGATTTTATGTGTTCAAAAATAGTAATCATTATTATTATTTTAAGTGTTTACTTGACGTGATTTTATTTAATGTAACAAAAAACTTAAAAGTTTCGCGATTGTCCGACAATGTACATGTGTTTGTTTGTAAAGTAATTGACAAAAAATTATCGTTTTTAGATCGTTTTATTAAATGTATAGTAGGACTCTAATAATTCGGTATTTAATAATATAATACTAATATAGTTATTAGCAGTAGCCGGCACAAGTTGGCAGCGGGCAGCGAGTAGCAAGGGATCTGCTTATTTGGTGTTTATTGAAATAGGGCTACGTCCAGCAGTGGACGGATAAAGGCTGCCGCTGCTGATGATGATACTAATAACATGTCGTTTATGTCATATTTATTGTAATGGTGTAGTTTTTATGTTACACATAAAACATAAAATAACACTGTTAATAACATTATTTTCAGATTTCTGTAATAGATTTTGTCAAGGTAAAAGTTACCCATGTTACTTAATGATGTTACATTTTTCTAGCATTGAAAGAATGTATCAAATCGGTTAAACAGTTTCGAAGTAGATTTAAAGAAAACAAAATTTTCTCTTTATGATATTAGCATAGATAACATACATGTGACAACAAACTTTTTCCTATTGACAGCTGTCGGGCTCATTCTAGGGTCCATGATCACGGACAGCTTAATAACATATCCCCCACCGCATTCGAAGTGGGAAAAATCCGTAAAAAGTGATTTAAGTTGTAATAGTCGTTAAAAGAATACTTAATACCTTGATTTTCTTTTTATTTAATTCTACTGATACACGACTTTGATCGAAGCGTCCGTGTAATCAAAACTTCCGGCACGTTATCTCGTTTCGGCCGCAATGTGACGGCAGCTAGTAACATACCCCGCTTCTGAGCAAAATCCTCAAGTGGTTTATTTGTTATGTACTTAAGATGAATGGATTTTTTTTTTATTAGTTTATACTTGTATCGATTTTGAGCTTGATACTTCTGATCAAAATTCTGATTGATCTTGATTGCTCTAAGCATGTAATGTCAACGTTATAATACTCTCACTTAGCGTCTTATTATGAGATTTTTATTCCAAATAACTTAAGAAGAAGTAATTTATAATTGTATGTTTAATTCTGAGTTAATTCTTGAAGAATAGTTTGAATGTGATCGTCTTGAGCTATACGTCAAAGCAACGCAATCATAAATAGTTGTCTGTTCTGTTAAATAAATTGATTCAAAAGCAATTAGAAATGCGTAATAATGATGCAATTAGCTATGATTAGTTATATAATAAAACATGTTAGCTATAAAGCCGCCATCTAAATGTGGTCATGATGCATTCAAAAGTTACCATACACAATTTAGAATAGATAATGAATCTATGTTAGTAACTTAAGTAAATATAATTTTGAGTCACTATTAAATTGTTGAATTCACTTACCTCACATTAAATATTTGTAATACATTTACACTAGTGAAAATTCATTAAACTTAATTATTTATAAATATACTATTCCAAATTATGCATAGCATTTGACATACAATATCGTTAAAACTTTTATATACCTTATTCTCAAATTATTTGTCAATACGTTATATATATACAATGGCGCCGTTTATTCATCTATAGAATTTCTGCTTACCCACAATTTTGAATATTAATTTGATTTTAGTTTGAATCAAATGCATTATTGTTGAATATATTTTTCTGAACTATCAGGGTCTTTGATACCTGATGTACGACAATATTTCTTTTCTTTATCAAAACAGTTGCCTACGCTTTCGCGTAGGTCAATAAGAACCACGAAGATGACATGAGTTTTTTCTCGTTCTCGTGATGTGATTATTACTTTCCCTTGTCAGTTGAAGTAAGCGAACATAGATTCTATGTGTAAATTGCGTGAACTATAAATTATTAGTATTGAACACGTATAGGACTGCTAATTCAGATTTATCGGACGTCCCATTTGTTGGAAACCTGTATCGCACACCGGCAGCCGCCGTTTGCGACACGTGTTTGCGATGGCATTAATACGGCCACAGTATGCGGCCTTGCCGCGCTGCAATTGCGAAATTGACCGGCGGAATTTCGGTTAGGGGTTTTGTGGCTTTGTATTGCGGCAGGGAAGAGTGTGTGTTTCATCTATGCTGTTGGTTGGAACGAGCCTTGATGTGTGTATTGTTTAGTATAAGTAAAGTATTTAACAATTTATTAACTGAACCGGAAATTTGCTATTATTTGAAATGAGAATATGTGTTTTTTTGAGTGTCAAAAATTTGTCTTTCTAACTTTATCATTATCAGCCTGTGTAAGTCCACTGTTGGACATATGCCTCTTCTTCTCCATTAGGAGGTTTATGGACCGCATCCTACCACGCTGGGTGGTGAGTGGACCGACTTTTTACAGGCCCATCCGACGCATGGATCATCTTACTTTTCAGACAAACTTTCTAACTTAGCTCAGTATAACCTTATTTCGTATGGGCTTTATCCTATTCGTTTAGTTTGAAATTTCGATTTGTCATTTTGCGAACACAAGAACATACTCCCAAAGTGCTATATGAACTCGGCTTTTGTGCTCCTTGGATTAATGTCTGCGCGTATTTACGGCGGTCATAGACACGATACTCTCTGGTATTTTGATATTAATTATGAAATTGTTTCATTTAAACCGTCTCAACCAAAAAATATTTTGTAATTTCCCACTACGTTGAAATCTCTTTCTTTAATTGATCCAGAACGGTGACGTGATGGTTTGTTTTCTTAAAAACAGCACTATCCATTATAATAAAAAAGTCACATAATAGAAAACGCTGACTACGATAAATTTTAATTGATTCTAACAATTCCGTGTCGTGCACTCCGACTGTCGCCTGATTGCAAATGCCTTCGGGTACATTAAGCGGGAAGTCCCGCTATTTCAACGTCGAAACTTTGCCTTCAGCTTCTGAATTGATTCGATCCTTTTCACGATACCAACAGACTCTTATATTAATAAAAGCATGTTTCACTATTCTTAAAGTGTTTATGGATAGCTCTGACAAGTGATTTTAACTGAATAAGTTAAAATCTCGGCGTGTGGTATTTGAAATATTTTTAGGCCGGATCCATTAATAGGTAAATACAATTGTTTTTTGTGCTTAAGATATTCTTTGTTATAATTAATAAAAGCGAATTTTGAAAATTTTAAATAAATATACACTCATTTAAAATTTTCGAATTCGGGTACTAATGACATCACTTTTAAACGTAAAGAATTATACAATAGTACATATAAATTTATGTTTTTCTTGTCACCTAATTCATTTCACTTTTTCTACTTTATAAAAAAATGGTATCTTTTTATGAGCGATTGCTTATACACTTTTAGAGTTGTCAAATGCGCCATTCGCAACTTGCCATAGATTAATATAATACACACAATTATTTAAATCTCACTCCGTACTGACATACTGTGAGGTCCCCTCTCGTAATAGCTTCCAGGAATTAATTCAAACAGAACCTTTGAGCGCATTTTCCCCAACGATAGTTCCGCTGTATATCATACACGGCGTGTTCAAACTCAACTATGCTACGAGTCACGGTGTAAAAGCGCGTTTAGGCAACATTGTGGGTGCTCTCGTGAAATTGCCATTAAACCAGCCCGCATACCGAGCGATACATATTCATTCGTCCGCGGCTCGCACCATAATGGTAATTTCGTCGACGTCGATTTACATTTCTCCTAGCACAGACGCAATTTATGAACATACACATAAATACATACAACGTATACGTACAGGACGTATACGTAGTGTCCTCCAAGTCGATTAGGACTATGGTGGCCCATCTATATATCGACCAACTACGCAGGAGAGAATACAATGCGTAAGTATACCGGCAAACAAAAGTGCACTCCCAATCCCATTATACTCTCAAAGCCCGATGGGACGGATAACCGACACGAACAGAAAGAGATAAGTCGCATGTCCGACTGGCCATCCGATGCATGCATCATCTTACTTTACAGACGATCGGGTCATAAGCCCGCATTGCCCTAACCAACTAGGAAACGACAACGAAAAGTGATTGAATCGCCGCAGGATTCGAACTCACAACCTCCGGTTTCTAAACGGTTAAATACCAAGGCTATGCAAGCAGTTGACGTTCGTATACGAATACACTACTAGCCCGGTGTAAACGGGGAACCCCTTATCTCTGTCCGTTTCCTCTTGTGTTTTCTCTCAACCGCGGTAAATGGAAAACAATGGCGAATAATTAAGGTATAGCGGTATCACTTTCGGTCTGCGTATTCCTTAGCTTTGTACCAGCCCGCTTTATTGTGACCGTTACTTACCTAGGCTATTATATATATATCTCAGATCCTTTTTTAAATGGGAGAACATTGCTCAGTGTGTTTTTCTTTGTTTGGTTTGTTTAATAAAGTGAAACGAAAAGCGCATTTGTTTGTTCGCCGTTGTTTGAATATGTTTTTGCTTAAACAGAAATTTACATTACCAATAAGTTTAATTAATTATTATGTATATATACAGGACTATTTATAGATAACATTCTTTCAAATATTCTTTCTTTTGCGTGAATTATAAAATAAATTATTTTTAAGTTATGCTTAGATAAATTTGTTATTGATACATGTGGAGTCCGCCTATAATTGTCCGTCACTTATTGCCAATTGTTCCTATTTTTATTATATTAGACATGTAAGATAACTTATGTGAACGAACGTTGGTGAACCTTTTAAATAAAATAAAAAAAAACAAAACTGTATTTAAAGAAAAAGTTTGCTGTTTATTCTGAGCTAACGTTATACTCCAGCAAATAAACGATTCGAACTAAGTATGAAATGTATTCGTGCTTTTATGTTAAAAAGTTTTCATATTGTAATTAGCAAAGGCTGAAAGGTTATGTGGCAACACATATTTTGTGCCAGCAAAGTCAATATGTAAAAAAGCAATTTATCGATATCCCAATGGAGATATTTTAAAAATTTGATCGAATAAGAGCAGAGAAACCTCCCGGGGACGACACAATCAACTGTGACGTTGGAAAAAAAAACTCAATCGTACGAATAGGTTAAAGTCCTCTACATATGATTGAATAATTAAGTACTCATTTCGAGTTCAACAGTCGTTGCGAATCGAGTGGCGCAATATCGTTGATGTACTTTTGCGAACATTTATACATTGTTTGTGATCCCTTGTCCCGTGTCGGGGTATAAGCGATTCGTATATATTTATTTCACAGTGGTTTTCTTTTTCTGCTATTTTGTTTCAGCCAAATAAAAGTTTTCTTGCAATCTTTCGGCCGGTCTTGCGTATTTTTCTGGTATGTTTGCTTTCCAGTAGATAGCAGATTACAACTTTGCTTGTAGCGGTTAATAGACAAACGAATCAATCGAGAGAGCCTTTTATTCCCTTCCAGCGCTCGCTCTTTCATACATGCGGTCAAGAAGTACATTCTAGTGATGCATAAACCACCTCAGTATTTAATTGAGACTAGCAAAAACGGAAAGAGGCAAAATCTGGTTGATATCTCACTGTAGTCGCATTTCGGTCTCCGGTCCGCAATCCTGTTTAAAATAATAAGCCAGAACTATCCACTTCAAAAAGAAGCCTACTAGAGCCTTGACAGCAGTTAAAAACCAAAAATATTACTCGAGCACGTTTAATTGAAAACGTTATTTTGTTTCAAAACTTTACTTTAGTGACGACACAAAGTAAAGTTACATTAAATGTTCACAATAAAGTGACTGTAGTTTCATAGTAAAATTTTTGTCAATTTCGTATATTGTCGGTCAGTAATAAAAAAATATAACTCCACTATACTACTGTTCGTCTTGTGGTAAAGATACTACAACTAGAAATAATAAAAAACTGTGAAATCGATAAGTGATAAACATAAAGTTCGTAAACAAGGGACTGCGCCCGAGGCTGCTACATTTGTTTTCATCGCGAGTTATTTGACAATCGTAATGGGATGGGGTCCGCTCCCGTTTCCATTCAACCAATACCAGCTCGTTATTTGAATATGAAAGACACGATTTGTACAATATATAATGAATGCGATTCGCTGTAATGTAAGGCCGCTTTATTGTGTATCCGTCGTATTGCTCCGAATGGATTTGAATAAATCTTTAGTCAATGAAAAACATTTGTGCGCCGCGAGATACTTTCAGAAATGAATGCCGGTTCTTAACATAAATTGTCCGGGTAAGGAGCGAAGTTGCGAAGTAACGGATTTATCAATTTTACGTTGCACGTAAAGTGCTTCGTTATATATATTTATGCCTTATTTATAAACAATTTCTTCAAAAACAAAAATTCTAGCTAAAGGATTTTTTTTTAAATATAGTTATTGATTATTTCTTTTGTTTACGCGAATACTGTACATTGTTAAATAAAATGACTTTTTACGGATTTTATCGCGTTTATTTTACATATTTAAATTCCCGACGTTTCGAGCACTATCCAGCGGCCGTGGTCTACCCCGTGACGTGAACGCGATAAAATCCGTAAAAAGTCATTTTATTTAATAATATACAGTTACTATCTTAATGCGTATTTTCCTTAGCGATTCCTGTCTAAATCGTAAACTTTTTTTATTTCGAAATATTATTTTAATTATAAAAGTTAGAAGAAAGCCGTTTTCCGGATTTCGTCGCGTTTGATTAGTTTGAATTATTTCCGACGTTTTAGATCTGCGGCGTCCTTGATCACGGATAGTCTTTGCCTTAAGTAATGAAACCTAAGATGACAATGTATAGTTAAGATTTTGCTGTTTATCATATTAAGTCAGCCAACTATAATTGAGCATAACAAAAATTGAACGTACGTAGCGTCGTGCGTACATTTAGGTCGTTGTTATTACCAGATCGAATCTGAACGATTGACATCTTTAATACAATCAATCAATAAGAACGGTAGAGGTTAGTAATCATACCGTTGCTAGGTTACATTGCTCACATCGATTCGAAGTATAACTGCAGCTACTTATCACTAGGGCAAATAAAACAATGAATTCATGTGAATTTGGCAACGAAATGTCACCTTACACATGGTGTTGCTATTAATTGTTAAAAAAGCTGGACGTACGACGCCGATTCGTTGCCCTTGGTTACATTGTTTACAAAAAATCCATATCGGATTTGGATTAGTTATAGTAGATATCACTAACGAGTTACAATATTAATAATCATCATCATATATTCATATTTTAAGTACATAACAGTTATTAGTAACAACTATACATCTATTGATTACGTCCGACGTAAACGTATCAATGGGCATTTCGATTGTAAAACGAACCGTAGGCCCCCTAATAAGCCGCATGTGAAAATGCAAACGTGCTATCGTATATGCCGATGCTAACAATCAAGCGGTGAGTTTAGTGCGCAGTCGAAATGTTCTAGTTTAACGCACGGATACACTTGTATGGTCGTGTACGGACTTGCGTATGGTCTGTGGTCGCGTACTCTATGTTCGTATGTGCGTTAGTCCTGCGTTCATATGCCGGGTACGGTTTTATTTGCGTATTGAATAGTCACTGCTGGCTAAGTTCTGTTTTTATGACAGTTTATATGACTTTAAGCAAGGAGTATGACACGCATTTATACAGATTATAGGATGCCCTAGTTATATATTATATAGAAACACTGATTAAACAGTTTGTTTAATTATTTATTCATTTTGAATTTATCCATAAACGAGGTAAGTTACTAATAATTGACGATTATTTTCTTACTAGAACCATTTTACTTGAACTTAAGATCTGTTATCTGAAGGAAAGGGAAAGGAAAAAACAGTTGACTAAGGCAATTTCGCTGCCTTCTGATCGCCACTGCGCCCTGTTTATTTAAGCAATATTTCAACGGCTAGCCACACTCGACTCGCCGAGGATCTTATTAGCCTTACTGCAACCAGGTCCAACTGCAGTCTCATCACAAAAACCCAATGGAAACCTTTCTATCCTTTATATAAATTACACGCCGTACAATGCAAGCTACAAAATGTCGGTTTCATCAATAAACCCTTTTTGTACTCATTTAATTAAATGAAAGTCAACTCTACGTCATGATTGTTTATTGCAACATTCAAATCCCCAAACTAATTCTGAAACATTTGCGACATCATTTGCTCGCATTCAAAGTTTCCGTCAAAACCATTAAAGACTCACTAAAGCGACACGTGCACTCATTGACTGCATTAAACGTTCACCTATTCCGGGCCCGTATTTCGGGCGAAGGCTCGCCTAACAATGGGGCCCGTTCGAGCGCCGCCAACTAGCTTTGTGATTCCACACGTCGCGTCGTCTCACCAGCTTCCCTTACAAATTGCGCGCCCGGCTTAGTGGGCTCAGACGGCAAACTGCTCCCGATATATCATTTGTCGCGAAAACAATTCCAGGCAAATCTGGCAATTTAATACTTACGCAGCTCCGCGTGTATTAATCGGGCAAGTCGATTCGCCTAAGCCTTATCTTCACGCTTCGGGTGGCGGCGCGCGGTGCGAATTGATTTACGTACGCGAATCTCGTTTCCCTGGCCGTGGAAATGTTAAAACTCGTTGCGTGTATGTGTCTCTTTTTAAATATAGTGATATCTGTTATTAACACTATCAAAATATTTAGATACTTAATTATTGAAGAGCCGACCTATAATCTAGCCAACGGATATCGACGAATTACAGCTTTTGACACACAGCAGGATCTCCATTTTATTAATTAGTGTCACTAAATTTGATAGCACTGATCTTTCGTAGCGATTGGAAAGGTTCTCTTAAAAAGATTGAATACAAAAAGCTAATAAATGATAACTCATAACAGTAGTTATAAGTTGTATCTTAATGTCTTAAATGGCCAGATTCATAATAGTCACATTATTTTCGTCCTAACACGCACGTTGTCGATACACGTATTGCCATTAAAATGCTGGCCTCAGTTGTAATTTTTTTTTGCAATCAATCGAAGAATAACTATTTCTAGGAATAAAATGTAATATGTAGATTTGATTTTTGAAAATATTTTATAATACCGCTTTGTTATTTTGATATTTTTAACGTAGTATTTGTTTACACCCACACCAACGATCCAGTCTGTGAAGTTTTATTATTTATTCTACTGAAATCCTTTAAATCCACGGTTCTAAGGATCGCAGACGAGCCGTCTTATTTATTAGACGCATTATTTAGGCATAATATATTATGTGAATATTGGTATATCTAGGATTTAGCGAGTTGAAGCGTATTGCGCACAGTTAAAATTGTTTAGATTGCGTTTGTAGCAAAACGTTAATATGGATAATAAAATTTTCTTACATTTTCGAGCGATAATTTTTAATAATTATTTCTATTGTTTACTCGAATATTATACATTATTAAATAAAATAACTTTACGGGTTTTACCGCGTTTATTTTACATTTTTTAAATTCCCGACGTTTCGAACACTTTCCAGCGGCCGTGGTCACGGGGTAGTCTATCCGTAAAGTAATGTTATTTGATAATTTTTAATTTAAAAAAATACCCAAAAATTTTGTTTTAAAGAATGTTTCAAGAATATTGTAACATTTTCTAGACAAGTCTTACAAATTATATTTCAAGTACTCGTTGAAGTGATCATTTTATTTTTCTCTATTAAGTAAATTATTTTCTCATTACTGAATTATTATTAACAATTTTATGGCATAGAATCTGGAAATGTATTTTTAAAAGCGCGCGGGTAGTGCAATTAATTGCACAAATTTAGAAAACAACATATAATAACGCAAGTATTTCTTAAAAATAGCTTTCCCGAGTCACTCTTTAAATGGTCGGAGGCCATTAACTTGCGCGATAATGATTATAAAAGTCTGTATCCACAGCTTAACAAACATTAAATACTCATTACGGATATCTCTGTACAGTTTAAGGTTATAAAGTTCTATCGTCATTATTGATGGCTGTTGCATTAAATGGCTGGATTTTATTGAACTTTGTGTTAGCTTTTACTGGATAAACAGAAAAAGAGAACGAATATCGTTCTATTGTAAAGTGATATATTTTTGTGCATGCGTTTTGTTTGATTTCAATTGTTCACATTTTTATATAACAAATACTCAACATTGAAAAGGTACGTTTGGAAATGTTTGCTAAAATAGTTGTTGATAATAGGTGTCTATGGATCAGTCGATGTTTTATTTTTCCAGTTGACTTGTGTTCGCGTTATATTTCGGCATAGCTATTATAAATATTTTTGAACAGATCTCTGATTGCAAATGTATAAAAAAGGTCTATTTTTTTATTTTTAAGCTTCGTATAAAACGTAGTGATTATTTTATTCTTACTGATGATTCTCTAACATCCCTGTCAATAATAAAGCCAAAACTAAAAACGCTTTTGCTTATGTCTATATTTGAGCTCGAACAGTAAATAAGCATTCTTATGCAAAATTTAATCTCACCACCGACTATGTTTGTATTTTTTTTCTTCTTACTCGAAATGTTCTTCTTTCTGTTTCCCATGTTAAGAAAAAAAAGTCTTGTTATACAAAAAATTATTACCAGAATAAACATATATAATAATGCAGCATTATAAAAAATGTTTACGGCACCTGAAATCATTTATTATAATAAATTTAAACCGGATAATATACTACATCTAGCAAGTGAACCCCAAAATTACATGTCAGATATCAATAAATGTATTTTTTCCTGTGTCTACATAAAAATCTAGTAAAGAAGGAAAATAATCCAATAATATGATGGTTTCCCCTCTCACGGGAAACTTGTTTAACGTTCAATTAAGGTCAATGGATTTAATTTTTCCTGTTCAAAAATGTTTGTTACCGATTGTGGAAGATATTTTTGTAACTATTTATTCTAGCTTCAACAAAAGTAAAGTTTAGGAAGCTTTTTAAAACTAGCTCATTACTACCAAGAAATAATTTTGTGCGACCTTTTTTTAAAGCATCCTCGTATGGTGACAACAAAGATTTACAATACTGTTGAAGTGTAGGTGACAGTATTTCTTTGCTAATTAATATAATATGTAGAATAGAATCACTCTTTCTATTAAAATAAAATTGCATCAAAATCCTTTGCGTAGTTTTAAAACGGACAGACAAACAGTAGTAGCGATTTTGTTTTATACTGTGCAAACATCGCATATTTATGATAAATTACCTACCGCCTCCTTGGTCTAGCGGTATTAGCCCTTGCTTTAACCCTAACCCTAACCGGAAGTCGTGGGTTCAAATCCCGCGGGGAAACAATTTGTGTGTTATTGTTGTTTTCTTGTAGGTTAGGAAAATTTGGGCCGATCACCCAACTATCTGAAAAGTAAGATGATCCATGCGTCGAATGGGCATGTAAAAAATCGGCCCACCCACCAACCCGTATTGGACCAGCGCCGTAGGATACGGACCGAAAACCTCCTAATAGAGATGGCGTAAATTAATAGAGGCATATGTCTAGCAGTGGACTATAACAGGCTGATGATGATGATGAACCATAAAAAATAATTTAAGGTTTCGAAAAAGACCAATTACTGATTCTTCTAAGGTAAATTGTAACTTTAGATTATTGCACAGTAAGAAATGTAAAATTGTATTTTCAAATCGTTTCTAAATAGAGCTTTACCAGAGACAAAAAAGACAAGAAGTCTAAGTAAACAAAGTTTAATGCCCAACTCTGTTGGTGCATTTTTGACTTTCTGATTGGTTACCTATCGCATAGGTATTGAACATTGTGGCCGCTAACCAATAACAATGCGTTTACTTTTGACACTATTACTGTTTGACATGATACTTTGTATTTCCAAGTCTTATTCAGCTTATATAGTCGGAGTTCTCTAAATAACCAAATATTACATGACGAATAGCTTTTTTTTTTTAGCCACGTTACGTAATGGTAGAATTAAATTACAATGACTCAACGGTCTCCTCCGGCCTCAGGCATTTCCGAAATGCTCCCAGTAAATAGGAACCCGTCATCAGAACGCACTGTTGCCGCAGGGCTCATTCCGCTGTGGAGAATGCGACACCATCGCGTGCGGAGTGCGCCGTGCGAGTGTCACATTTGTATGGGGGCGTAGGCACGGTCGCCGGCAGCGAGTAATTTCCGTTATCTGGCGGTTTCGGCAGCGCGGGGCCTTCGTTACGGCCCAACGTGCCGGATCCGACACGACACGTGAACGGATGAGGTGGAGAGGAGAAAAGCGCATATATGTTTATAAATATATACATACACGCGCACACACACACTCTCCCGGCCTCCATTCAGCGCGTTTTAATTTATATAAAACCCGCTGCTTCGTTTGCGTTGTGATTTTTTTCCGCCGCTTCTACTGCTTCCCCCCCACCGCCCGAGCCTCCACAAACCCCTCATCCCACCACAGTCCTGCGTCAGTTTATTCTCTTTGCATTCACGTGCTTCAGTCACGGCGCGAAGCGGACTAAACTAATATGCCGTTATTTAATTTTTTTTTCCTTTTTTTCGCTCTCTCTCTCCCTCTCGTTTTGAAAAACGCTCCTTGTTATTTCGTCGACAATATTTTTAATGAGAGACAGTTTTTATTTGTTTTCGTTTTTCCACGTACTTTGAGGTCGTTTTGCGAGCGAGTTAAAATGTTTGCATTTGCATTTATTGCTGCAGACATTAGGTGGAGTACTCAATATTTATGTCTGTCGTAAAACGTAATTGTTTTGAGTAATTTAAAATGAAAAGGAATATAGAACTATGTTAAGCTATCAGAATTTACGATAAAAAAAAACTTTTTTTACAAATTTGAATATTAAAGTGCGAGTTGAATAAATGCATTCACGAACACATCTAGAGTCGTGCTTGATCGAGCGAACATAAAGCTTATGTCAAGACTACTTCCTCCCTTGCTCGTTTAAATTAATTAATCCTTCCAGTTGCATTCATTGCACCCTCTCGGATTTACGATTATATACTTGGGCATCCGTTCACCCTAGCATTAACGTCTTTGTTCTTCGTATCGTAGGTACCAGGGCACCAGAAATAATGATCGATCGAATTTTTGACAATTTTAACAAGGTAAAATAATTTAACAGCCGTAGTATTTAGAAGCAAAACTCTCCTAGGTATATATAATTTGAAAATAATAATAATAATTTCTAAACAAATGAATTTATATTTCATAGTAAATAACTATATTTATTAAAAAGCCGACCACATTTATAACCATTAATAAATTTTAATTGCTTTGTTTATGCTTATGCAGCTTTTTCTTCATATCTCGCGTGAACAATGCATCGATGTGTATTTGTATGATGGGCGAGCTATTATCGAACTCACAAAATATTGAAAAACTTAAAAAAAAGTAATGGCCAAAAAACTTTGAGTTCACTTATCTTTACAACGGAGTCTTTATGAAGTTTTGAATTATATTTTTTTCCTTTATAATAAAAATAGTATGCTCTGAGAGGGCCACATCTGCTTGACTGTACACAATTTTTGCGCAGAAAAAAAAATTTACGTAACCACGGACTTGTAACTTTATAAGCTCTTAAAAGATTTTGTCATTCAAATTAATAAAGTTGAACTGCAATGTAATAATTAAGTAAAAAAAAAACAATTTATTTTCGTTAAATTAACTTATTTACTTCGAAAGTAGTAACTTGTATCAGATGATAAGAAAACGATTGATTGATATCGCCAATGCAGTAATATTATTCGTGTGTATCGCCAATCTTCTATTATTTTTCTCCTCTGCCGAACTTTGAAGCACCCGTCGCAAGTTTGGATTTTGTTATGAATAATTTAATGCGTCCGCGATATTATGCGAAATGTAACAAGTCGCCTCAACCAATGCCCGTGTGGGGAATACGTGCTCCATCGATTTTTATAACGGCGTACGTTATTTACGTGCTCTTGACGACGTTGCCGTGAACGTATTTGCTAATGGGACGGGCCCCTTTCACCCAACGGGGTTCAGACTAAATAAATAAACCATAAATTAGGCGGCGGCAGCTGGTGTTTCTAACTCGTCTGGCGATATTTAGATTTATGGTCATTTTATAAAAAATAATGATAATCATAGTCACCTTACGAACCGGAGGTTGTATGTTCGAATTCTGCGAAGAACAACTTTGTGTAACCATTCTTTATTTAGATAATATGGGCATGTAAAAGTTGATCTTCGTTCCTAGGAACATTTGTCGCAGTTATAGGACGTCAAAGGCTTCATCATTTAATGACAACTTATTTATTTTTCTTTCTGTTGCTTACGCGAATATACGTTTGATTACTCAACAATTATTTAGAATTATACCCGACGTTTTGAACCCTTCCCAGGGTCCATGTCCAATAATTCATCAACTGATCCATCCGTAAAATGCAGTTTACCTTTTGGGTTGCTAAGGTCAGATAACAGTGCCTCTACGCATGAACTCTTACTAAAATTTACCTCAAATTTGGTGATTAGAAACCACGACAACTTGGAAAAAATTTCTAAGAGAAATAAAAGATCAAGATGAATCCTTCACGATTTACTACGACACATAGATGATTAAGTGAATCAGCGGACATATTTATATTGATTTATTAGTGTATATTATAAAATCAATTGAATTGCATTATAACATTCTTCAAGGGAAGATAACAAGACTAGGGAGTACCATTATTGTTAATAACATTAATGACGCCGAATAGTAGTATGCTAACACTGGTTCACTGATTTTTCTCCATTTTACTTGATTCGTTATTTCGTTAATGGGTTTATTCAATAAGTAAACTAATTAATTTTTCGATGTATCTATCATTCATTTTGTTTTTGTTTGCAAAAAAGAAATATTCTGAAATGTGAAAAAACTTGTTTTTTTTTTTATCAAGAGCTCGCTCAAAGCAATATGCTTGAACAAGCAAAGCTAATTATGAATTGGCTGCGGTATTTATTTTTTACCGATTTGCAAGCTTTAATGATGTGGCACCGTATTCAATCGTTAATTATGACTTTCTATATTATCCGTGCTATTTCGGATGGGCATGTAAAAGTCGGTCCACCCACCAACCCGCATTGGACCAGCGTGGTGGGATACGGTCCCAAAACCCCTAATGGAAAGCGTGCATTAGGGAGGCCTATGTCTAGCAGAAGTCTAACACTGGCTGATGATGGTGATGATGATATTATCCGTAAAACCATTCAATAAATATCTCCGTGACCAGCTACAAATTATGTATTTGTTTTTTTCCTTATTTTATTGTCGCTTTTCGTGCGACGATGTAGAGTAAACGCGTGATAGTTATATGCAAATGCACAACTGTTGTTCGCACCAAATGTACTTTCAACTCTTTATAGAGTCGGGAATCAGTGACATGAATTGGCCTCTATTATAAATATAAATGCTATATATTGAGCATGCAAAAATATTATTGAATCTTGTAATAAAAAGTTTTAATTTCCTCTTGTTTAAGAACTTTTCTGTTTATAACATTTCGTTCAAAACAGCCCCTATCGAATACATGATTTCAGGAGATTTCTTTACGTTTGATCCGAACGAACTGCGAAATTTGTAAACTGGCTATTGTTATGGCTGTATTAGCACTATATAGGGCTTAATCCCTTTGAGTTCGTGTATCGATTTTTAATTATTTAGAAAATTAAAAATGTAGAAAATATTGTAAGCTTATTAAGTACGTACTGAAAATTTTATCTCTTATTCAATGACCATTTATATGGTTTAGCTTCAGTATGCCGAGATTAAAAGAACAAAGACATTTTTAAAATTATTCTACATTTTCTTTCTCTTTCTATAGCAATGAAGTTGCGTCTGACGTACAGCGTTGTTATAAGCTGATTGTCTCACAGCGATTGAAATTTCGGTGACAATATTTCAACGCCACTTTATTGGTGTGTGTTACATTGCTCCCTAAAGTTCCGTTATGACTTTATCTGGTAGACTAACACGAATACATTTGATTACATGACTGAGGATCATATTTCTCTTATTACTCTTACCATTGCGCTTCAGAAACCGGAGGTCGTGGGTTTGAATCCTCCGAGTACTCAACTGCTTTTCATTATTGTTTCGTGATTTGTTGGGGCAAGCGGGTGGATCAACTGATGGTCTTTTAAGTAAGAATATCCATGCGTTGGATAGGCATGTAAAAATCGGGCCTGCGCATGATATCTTTCCGGTCGTGTCAGTAATCCAGGCCATCGGACTATAACAGTGAAAGAATAGTGGGGGCATATCTCCTGCCCAGTTAACTCGTTGCTCATATAGATCGGGCGCCATAATCGTAAACGACTAAAGGCCATTATTATTACTACGTTTGTCCGACATAGTTATGCGATTGAAATTGTTATGAACATACATAAAGAGTAACTATGACCTCACAGGCCACGTGGGTGGTTGCGGCATCACCGACGAAGTGGTCCAGTGGATGGACCGGATACAAAATTCCGGTGTCGACGACGACCCGCCAACATCGCCGGCGCCCTCACCGCCCTCTCACTCGCCACCGCATCCCAACAGTCTGAGAGATGAACCGCCGAGGTAAGCTCTTTTTAAAATTATTATTATTGGTGATGTCGATAACGCGACAAGCTCATCGGGAAGCGATACTCGCCGTACTCATTAAAAGGTAACAAAAAATGTTCTGGCCTTTATATAACGATATTTATTGATTGATATAATCTGCATACATTATTTAAACTAAATATAATAAAAGGCTATAAATAAGATTGTCTTCTATTATAAAAACAGTTTGCAATATAAGTTCATTACAATATCGAATACACTAATATCTCGATAGCACTTATCGTGTTTCTATAATTCTAATGCTATTATTATCCTCGGGATTATTTTTACGCTAGCAAATAATACTATATTTGAAATAGATCCAGTGAAATCGGTGGCCTCAAACGTACAGCGTTTTTTGCTAAATACAAACGGTGTCATTAGCGTTTGTATCGACCGCAACATTTTGGGCCATATAATTAGAGCCGTGTACGGAGACTTGATTACTACGAAGTGACGTCACCCACAGATACTGGGAGCACCACCACAACAAGTACTCCAGGGCGGCGAACACCGGCGAGCACTCGCGTACCCGCCGCGCGGCGCAGGACAACAAGGTTAAGAACACGTGCTCGCTGTTCATCGAGACCGATCCGCTGATATGGCGCCACGTGAGGGAGGGCTTCCCGGATGTGAGTCGCTTTTTTTTCTCGCATGTTTTTTTTTTCACTGGCTGGTAGTGGAAGGGGATTCGAATGCAGCGTCATCGAGCCGACGATGGTAACGGAACGCATAGGAACGGTCATGTGTGTAATGTTTTATAAGTTACTTTCTTTTCCTTAGTTTTAACTTTGTGGGTATTTTAGAATAGTGTACATTATTAGCATGTTTGAAATACTGTATTGGAACGTTTACAAATAGAAAATTAAAAATTTTGATAAAAAAAAAACTGAAGTGGCAGAATCACTGACTTTCTGTTTGTATTTATCTCGTTTGGTGTTGCATTAGTTTCTTTATTGATATTATGTCGATTTAAACACGGAATTGAAAATTAATATAACGATAACTCCTAATTAGGTTTTTTCTACCTTGACCAGCGTAAATATCTTTCTAAACAAGTTTAATATTTTTTTTATTTTACTTTTTTTTAATGAGAAATATAAGGTAATTTATGTAATAACATACATAATGACCATTTATGTAATAACCGAAATTATGTACTGTAACTTTAGCTTAACGTCCATCAGTACGAAAGATTTCTTTGCCTCTACGGCGAACTCTTACAATTTTTTTCTAATCGTTTGTTTCTGAAATGACATAGTTCTAACAATATTTCCTTAAAGGTCGTTTCTCTTATCATTTGCGTTAGTTTTCGAGTTTATTCCCGTGTAAAGACGTGTAATTTTTAATAAACATAACATTGAGTACTACGCTTAAGATCACACGTCCCTCGCCCGCTTTACGAACAAGTAATATGCGAAAGTTGCAACGGCTCGGTTGTTACATTGTTAGCAACTTGCGAAGCACTAAGTCTGGCGCGTTTCAGACTTGCACGTCGCCGTTTGAATATTATTTGGTACGGCTTAAGTTGGCGAGGTGCTACCTTCAAACTTGTTTCATATTCGTGACGCGCGGAAACTGCAACCGCAGTATTTGGCGCTAGCGAAATGTTTGAGCTGTACGAAAATTCGCTTATCGCTTGTGGAGATTTATTATGGTTCACTGGTACATTATGTTAAACGGCATATGAGCTTGCATAGCCTTTATTGTGTGATCAAAAACTTTCATTGAGTGTTATTGATTTCATTATACCGGTGGTAGGTCCCCTTTTTACAGGAGACCGTCTGGGTGGGTACCACCGCGGTGCCTATTTCTGCCGCGAAGCAATAGTGTGAAAACACTGCTGTGTTCCGGTTTGAAGGGCACTGCAGCCAGCGTATTTACTGGGTAAACAAGACTTAACATCATATGTCTCACGGTAGGCAGCGCGTTGGTGAAACCACTGGTATTGCCAACGTCTATGGGCGTCGGTGACCACTTTCCATCCGACTGCTCGCCTGCCTCCGTATGCCATAAAAAAATCAAATTGATATTTCAGAAATAATGTCATCTTATATATCACTTATGTCATATCAATATAGATTAATATTGTATCTAGAGCTCTATGGTAGCGGTACAGTGCCTAGACTTTCTGTATATAAAAATCCCAAACTTATTTGGCACTGATTTTAAATACAGCCAAATTGGATGCTTACATCTTACTCTCATATACTAAAACACTGTTTACCGACTACTAAATTACGGCAAAAATAGACACTATAAGCTGCCCCTATCAGTTCCTCGTAGAGACAAGAGATATATTCAACGTAATATTGAGATAAATATCTTGTTTACTCAAGGAAAATATTCCAGAGCTACTTACAACATAAAAATTATCCGTAACATGTTTTCCGTTCACGTTGTAACTTTAATGAAGCACTTACTAGACTTTGATTAAAAGTATACGCGGCAGGGGTGGATCTTTTCTTTATTCAGTTGTCGGACACAATGTTTCGGAAAGTTTTCCCTGGCCGGGAGGGGGCAGGGGAGTGAGCCTGGCGTCCGATTCGCGCCGGATCCAATATTGCCTTTAGGAATTTGTAATACAAGTAGTCGCCTCTGTAGACCTAACGAGGTGTAGCGTGTGCCTTAATTAGTGTGAAATTTTCACAAAGCTTCACTTTTCATAGATCTAAATTTTTTAACACTTCATGTCAACATGTCAGTTCGGACAACGCGAAGTTGTCTATGACAAATGCCTTCGTAGCGTAAAAGTCGTGGGTTCAAACCCTGCGGGTAACCGCTATGTATTGCCGTCGTTTTCTGGTTGGTTAGAGTATCATGGGATGATCACACAAATGCTTAATAAGTAAGATAATCCAAGCGTCGAATCGGCATATAAAAAGTCGAACGTCTGTCAAAAATCTTTGACAGTTAAATTACTTTGATGCCCTTTATTCCTTTGCGCATTTGTCCATGTAAAAAAATATTTTCATAGCAATAAGTTAACAGTATCAGATAGCTGGTAACATATAACGAAAGGGCAAAAATATATTTAGCTGTTGTTTCTTGAATTGAAATCTCAAACATATAGTTTTCTACAGCTTATTGAAACTCGTAAAAGTTCAACAAAGGGGGAGTGTACTGATTTTGTTATTCGAGGTGCAAACGCCTTATTTTTCGAAATACATGTGATATTCACGTGAACAAAGAATAGATATTGCTGAAGTGCAAGCTTATAAGGTTGTATTTATTCTACGACTTCTTTTCACTTTTGTTTTGTTTCAAATTTTTATAAAAAATCTCTAGTGTTTTTTTATTTCGGTAACAAAATTTAACAGTATGTATTAAAATATAACGATTTGTCCTAAATTTACAATGTTGATTTGAAGCCTACATATTGTTGGTTTCATAATTGTCCGACATTTCTAGAAAACATTCTATTTTCCCGTAGGTCTGTTTAGTGCCTCTATATCTTTTTCTTTTCGCATTGCAGCATCGCGACCCGAGCAAGAAGGTCGAGGTCGATTTGAAAACTAAAGAGGAGATACTATCGCTTATATCGCATCACGTAGAGGCGGTCAACTATATATACAGGGATACGAAATTCGACGGTCGTTTGGAGCACAGGAATATTAAGTTTGAAGTTCAACGTATCAAGGTGAGTGCTTAGTAGACCACTCGTGAGTTTATATTTAATAACTCTTACGGGTGTAATCTTCTGTTACTTTAATACAGTCAATCTGGGTAACTTTGATTGTTTCGGGTTACATAGTGAGGCTTTAAACTGGTTTAGATTTTTTTGTATCGATCCCGAAACAATTTACAAACATTCCTTGTTGATTTGCATTTTTAAACTAGCTCAGTAACCTTTTAAAAAGAGAGCTGTCGAACTTAAAAACTTAGATATAAAAACTTTTCTTAAATTTTGCGCGCGAGTTTTCCCTTCATACGGTTATAAACTTTTTGGATATCTTGTGATTTCTCTTGGTGACAAGGTAAATGGTGTGTTATACAGTCATTTTTAATTGAAATATCAGCTAGATTTTGAAGATGTAATATCCCAGTAAATAGTAGTAAAATCAGGATTAAACAGCACGATTGTCAAATTCATTGCTCTATATTGTGGAGTGAACAAAAATTTTACCTTTTTTTCTAATTATTTAAGCTTCTTTCCCAACATTGCCTAAAACGTGATTTTGAAGAATTTTTGTAGGTTCTTTGAAATTAGTATATCAAAGACAAATGCCGGAGACTGATTATAATCATAATAATAATAATAACGTAAATAATAAAAACTTAACTGGGTAACTTTGACAACCATTCCATTCATAAAAAAGTAGTAAGAATTACATTTTGTAATAATCTGGGCAACATCAGTTTATGTTTTTTTTAAATGGATGTAACTTATAAAATAAAACCATAAATATTTAGTGTTGTCATATTACAAGAATGTACCGGTTCATGAGAATAACGTAACAGTACAGTCGAAATATGAATTGATTGCAGGACTGCAGTTACGTGGGCATATATAATGTTATTATTGAATTGCAGGAACTATATGTACGTATATTAAAGACGTATATCTATATATAATACAAGCGGATAGAATTTGTTCACTATAATATTATTATATCTGTTATAGAATAGTAATATAATAGTGACCTATAGCACCTTATATAATTATATTGATAACAATAAACAACAGTGATCAGTCAATTGGGCCGTCGTATGAAGCCGTTTATTTGCTATGGATTACATTAGCATTAGCATTAGATTAAATACTTCCTACTTTATACGTTATAACAGATTTTTGAAATGCTACATCCATCGACAGATCGACGACGACTCCATGTGCAACCCGCACATCTTCCCCACCGACACGAACCAGTTCTGCTTGGAGAACATCGACGTGTCCAACTTCCTGAACCTGCACTCGCTCGGCAACCACGAGGACTTCTGTCTGGCGTACGTGTTCACGTATCGGGACTTCACCGGCGGGACCCTGGGTGAGTGGTCCTATTACTCGTGTTAGTTTCTGTAACCATGGCAACGCTATGGTGGCCTAAGTTTGAATTTGAAGACGTTTCCCAAGCTGTCGTATTGTTTGATGAACATTTTGTTTGCCATTGTTTATGTGTTTGGTACATATTTTACGATAGGAAAGAATGTCAGCCTGTATTAGTCCACTGCTGGACATAGACCTCCTCTAATGCACGTCTTCTCCATTAGAGGGTTTTTGGACCGTATGCCGGAACTGCAACTCAGAAAAGTCCCCAGAAAGAGTCCTCGCGGGATTCGAGCAGGAATTTAACAACTATTTGTTTTTGTTTTCTAATAGTTCATGGCAATGGCGGGCTAATCAACCGAAAGTCTCTAATCTATCCGTGGGACCAGCAAATAAGTCTTGCACCTATTTTCTCTTTGATCGTGTATGTAATCCGAATATTTTAGTGAAGCTATTCCTTCACTATAGAGTTCAACCATGTTTGCGCGTACACTTCTGCACTATCATGGAGGAACATGCTCGGAGATATTATATTATTATATTTCCTCATTATTCGAATATTTTTAACGCTTTTCTAACTGTTAGGTCTTGCGTGGGTGGCGAGTGCCAGTGGCGCTTCAGGCGGCATATGCGAGAAATACAAAACGTACACGGAGACGAACGGCGGCATGTACCAGAGCACGAAGCGATCACTCAACACCGGCATAATCACCTTCGTGAATTACAATAGTCGTGTACCGCCGAAAGTCAGTCAGCTGACGCTCGCGCACGAGATAGGTCACAATTTCGGATCGCCGGTGAGTTGGTATTTAATATTGGTGATGGAAATGGCGGTGGATGGTAGGATATTGTAAAGGATTTGAAATATTCATTACTTCCAAATTGGTTGAAGCAACCAACGAACTTGCGTTGTAAGTGAGGCTTAAAATTCTGTTGGATTAAGTGATATATCAATAACGTTAAATAAATGTGCCTTGTAGTGTCTCACAAAGTTCTACTTAGCGGACATATAGCTTGCAACCGTTAAGATGATGAAATACTTTTAACTTGGCTTGGCTGATATATGTATTGCATTAAATTAGTTGGGAAAAGAGACTTTCTTGCAATTTCCACTTTGGACCATTTTGTAATTAGTAATTTGCGCACGGGTGTTAAATTTGAAGTTCGAAATAACTTGTAGAAGCCTAAAGTAGATAAAATAACTTCGTTTCGGATACGATCATAATATTTAGAATGCCAATATAGTTCTTTGCTCAAAATATTAGTATGCTGGTGACTTCATATACGATTATTTCAATTCAATGGATTGCAGCACGACTACCCGTCGGAGTGCAGGCCGGGCGGGCAGCAGGGCAACTACATAATGTTCGCGTCGGCCACGTCGGGCGACCGGCCAAACAACGGCCGCTTCAGCGCCTGCTCCATAGGCAACATCAGTGCGGTGCTAGACGCCGTGCGCGACGGACGCAAGCGCAACTGCCTCACCTCCAGCGAGGGCGCCTTCTGCGGCAACAAGATTGTCGAGGCCGGGGAGGAGTGCGATTGCGGTAACTCCTCCTGCTTGTCCTATATTTTGCTATCTTTAAATACAAGTCGTTGCTTCTAGCGCCTTATAACTTCTGTATTATGGATTCGGCAGGGTTAGTTAAAGTTAAGACTTTATTTGATAAAGGCATTGAATTTGCTCGTGCTGAAATGAACCATTTACACGAACTACAAATCAGCTCATATTTATTACTTAGTCTTTTAGGGCCTTTGCTTGCAATTAATGTTAACTCTTTTACAGGTTACGATGAGAACGAATGTAGGGACCCGTGTTGCTACCCTCGCCAGCTCAGCGCTTACGACCGAGAGAGGAACGGCACCGCAAAGGGGTGCACCAGAAAGGCGAACACGCAGTGCAGGTGAATAGATATTTGTTCTTTCCATTTAAAAATTATGGCATAAACTATAGTGACATTATCCTCGTCTGTTGAACGTAAGAAATTTATCTATCTCCCTTATAAATCATCATCACCAATCTGTGATAGTCCACTGCTGGATATAGGCCTCCCCTAATACACACCTATCCATTAGAGGGTTTTGGACCGTATCCCACCACGCTGATCCAATGCCGCATGCCTTATAAATATGACTATATCATCATTATATTTTATGTGTCGTTCATGAAGCGTTCCCCAATTGTCATGTGGCTAGTGTAGATGTTCGTTTCGTCCGCAGCCCGTCGCAAGGGCCGTGCTGCCGCTCCGACACGTGCCAGTTCGTGGGCGCGGCCACCAACCAGACGTGCCGCGAGGCGACCGAGTGCAGTCACGCCTCCTTCTGTTCGGGTCGCTCGGCCGAGTGCCCCACGCCGAGGGCGATGGCCAACCACACCAAGTGCAACAGCGGTAGGTCTACATTCAATCACAAAATGACGAATGCAAGGGTGGTAGGTATAGACGTAGGTAGCCCACCTGGTAGATAAAATTTTTCAATTCAATTTAGGCGACCACAAACTTCCGGATCCGGTTCGGAAAATTTGACTAAGCATTGGTTTTATTTATTATTTTTATAGGTCTTTAATTTGCCACCAATATCAATGCTGATATACATTGAACGAATCGTTATGTTAGTTGTGATTTTTATAGTTTATTTTGTTAATTTTTGTTAATGTTATTTGTTTAAAAAATTTCTTGACTTCTATGCTTCATCCGGCTCGGGAATACCGGACACAATAAGAAAAAGTAATTTTTTTCACTGGCGACACGCACGTGTGGCTAGCTATATCAATAGCACGAGTTTTGGTGTCAATTGTATTTTAGTTATGTAAATTGTATGTCTTATTATAATGTACATATAAATCTGACAGACATGTGCAAAAATGTGTTATTGAACCGAACTACACGGGATAATCCCCTGCCCCCGCAGACACGCAGCTGTGCATAAACGGCGAGTGCCGCGGCTCCATCTGCCTGGCGTGGAACATGAGCGAGTGCTTCCTGTCGTCGACGGCGAGCGCGGGCGAGGACGGCGTGAGCGCGGTGGCGGACCGGCGCGCGCTCTGCCAGCTGGCCTGCCAGACGGGCGCCGCGCCCTCCTCCTGCCGCAGCACCGCCACCTTCGCGCGCCGCGTGGGCCTGCCCGACGGCGGCATCAGCCTGCGCCCCGGCTCGCCCTGCGATAACTTCCAGGCAGGTGTCTTTGTCTTAGCCGGGAAGTAATGTTCATGAGGACAATGATAATCATTGCAACGACTTCGTACTTAGTGACTCCGACGAGGAGGTGTCAGTTTTTGACCAGAGTCGGCTTGCGAGAATACTCACAGAAAATCCACAGTATGACTCAACTCTGCTCGAGACTCTGGGTATTTGTTGATACATATGTTTTACTCAGCGCCTACTCTGGCTAAAGTGCTTATTAAACCGAAGGACGGCAGTGTCATATTACTGTCTTTGGTCAGAAATAGGCGCCGCATTGGTATTTCTCAAGACGGTCCTCGGTAAAAAGCGGACTTGGACTTTGGACTATGAGCTTTTTATTTCGGTCATGTCATCATTAACAGCTTTGATACCACAGGGCTACTGCGACGTGTTCCTCAAGTGCCGCGCGGTGGACGCGGAGGGCCCGCTGGCGCGGCTGAAGAACCTGCTGCTGAACCGCGCCACGCTGCAGAGCCTGCAAGCGTGGGTCACGGAGAAGTGGTGGCTGGTGCTGCTGGGCGGCGTGGCGCTCGTCGTGTGCATGGGCGCCTTCGTCAAGTGCTGCGCCGTGCACACGCCCTCTTCCAACCCCAAGCGACCGCCCGCCAGGTGAGCGACTGGTTGCATGTGTATATGGGAGCCTACTTGGCACTGTGTTCTATTATAACAGATAGCATGTTTGAAAATTACAGACAACACTTCAGCACTAAAGCCAGTTTGTCGTTTAATATTAATTGTTTTACAGATCTTTTAATTGTTGTGATATGACGCTTTTAAAGCCATTTAATCTATCGTTTTAATTTAACGCAAAGGCAATTACGATTCGGTGCCTAGTCATTAGCTTTGTTTTCCAATTCAGTCTAGATCCTTCGTCATAAATATCTTCGAATAAATGTCAATAATCTCTTTCTCAACTGCAGACGACTGTCGGAGACGCTGCGCCGCCCGATGAACACGCTGCGGCGCATGCGCGCTCCGGGCGAGGCGCGCCGCGAGCCCCGCGCGCCGCCCCGCCCCGGCCACCGACGCGCGCGCACGCACAAGGGCTACGCGCCGCCCGTCGCGTACGCGCCCAGGGACCTCGGTGAGCCATTGCACATTAGATTATAGATGGTAGGCCCTCTTTTTTACGGTAGATGCTCTGGAGAAATTAATTCGCTGTTTTAATTAAAAATATAGTTCGTTAATCCCTATTTTACGGGGGAGGCGCATGCTACGGATCACATCATCCGTCGCCTACGCTTTCAGGGACCAGGGACTTATATGAATGGTAGATCCTCTTTATACGGCGGATCCACTGGGGAAATGAGTTAACAGTTTTAATTAAGGGTTCCTTAATTCGCCTTCCCGCCCAGAAATGTCGGGTAAACATAACATATATTTAGATTTTTAATTGTGGTTTTTATGTAGTACCGACTGGAATTTTATACGGGATACCGACTAAGATAGTTCCGCCTCAATGACTATTAAGACGCTATGTTCGATTTTTCTTTTGCCCCTGTAGTTAAATATTTTCAGTTTAATCAATAAAATGTAATAAGAATAAACCATAACCGTTTATTTATGCTTTTCTAATTATATTAAATGAGTACAATGTTTGGATTGGCATTATAATTCTTTGTTTGAAAAATAAAAGAAACTATTTAAAATATCAAATGAGTGTATAGAGAAAAGTATATGATATCATATTATAAGCACTTCAAACTTGAACTGAAACTACTTTTTCTAGGAGGACTATAGTTTTATGATTAATAATACTGTTAAAGATGGAATTATATACCGTTCGGCTACTATTACTAATAGAACGAGCATTAAGGGGATGGAAAGCAAAAACATTAATTAAAACATATTTTTGACCCCATTTGATTCAAAGAAGAAATAATTAATATAATTTTAACAATGATAATACAATGCTTTAATAGTGTCTTGAGGAGAACACAGGAGTCAATATTTAGATTAACTTGCAGAAAAAAAGAAACGTCTTCAATTTCACTAAGATTTTCGTTATAATTTAGAAATAAAGAATTTATTTAAAAAAAAGCATTTATTTGGCATTAAAAAATAAGAAAGGAACAATAAAATATAATAACGAAAGTATAATTTTGTAATGTATCAAAATGGTGCCCACTCAGCTCTGGACCACGAAATTAGGAAAACTTCATGAAGGCTGGTTTTCAGTGGATCCGTAAAATTAAGAAGTAGATGGCGCTCGTTAACCATAAAGCTGCACAGTTACATTGATAGTTTTTATGTGAATATAGGCCTCAAGACTGCAGTTGTGCAATAAGTACCTATACTGTATTGATGTATTTAACTGTATAGTTCTTTAAATTTGCATCATGCCTGGTTATCATTTTATGTTTTTGAATTAATAGCAGTGCTGGACTTTTGTTTATTAACCAAGAATAGTTTTAATTTAAATTTAAATGATTGAAGTTGAGTCTTTGCATATCGAAAGTTGCCATGAAAGGCAGCTGTGTGGGGCTTTGGATAGTAAAGACGGAGTGCGGTTCTGATGTATAGCTAGGTTCCCCGGTCTTTACTACGCCAAAAAGTAACGTCGTAAGATGGAGAGTCCGCCTACTAAACATGTTAAGTAAGTCATGTCGATTAAGAAAAGGCGTAATGTGCAATGGACGAGGAACATCAAAACAGAAACGAGCACAGGCATTTTGTACCCTTTGCAGATTTTTCTAGTCCTATTTACAGTTTTATTATTTGACATTAATGCTTTTCTTAATCGTGGTTTTGTATTTTACAGCGTCTGCGCCTCCCGGACCAAGTGGACGAAGAAATGACCCTTACGCGAACGCATATCCACAATCTTACGAAATGAGACCTCCGCAAAAGGTATTGTTTTTGTATTTAAACAATTTTAAATTGTAAAATATATAGGTAGTGTAGACGCCCTGCGGCAAGATGGAGTAACGACATTTGCAAAGCGACCGGTGTGGGATTGATGAGATAGCCAATTAAGCGGTGCATGGGCGTTCTATGCTAGCAGTGGACTGACACAGGCTGATTATAATGGACAAACTGCTTGGAATGAAATCGGTAGCCAAAGATTTTATTAAAGTTTCTATATAGTTGTCACAGGTCTGACAGTACGAGCAATGTTCATCGGGCGCTAGTGGTGGTGGTGGTGGCGGTGCGGGTCAACTCGAGCTGGTGGCCCTGGCCCCCGGCGTGCCCCTCCTGCTGGGCTACGTGTACCGCTCGCCCGAGCAGACGGTGACCGTCGCCTCGCAGACCACCATCACGCTGCACTCGCCCGACTCGCTCGCCGTCACCAGCCCCAGGAGGAGCCAGGCCGAGATTTGAACCCGCTATAGGAGCATGCCGCGCGTTGTTACTCCTGCGCTGTCTATGACATGTATCGTACCGGAGGTAGATTATAAACTTGTTATATTGGAGCTACCTCGTGATGTCTTTGTGGCTCTGGACTGGACGAATGGAAAGCGTAATTTATTGTAAACCGTCAACATTTATCAAACTATTTTTAGCCAATTTCGTTTCGGAGAGATGTAAATAAAATAGCTTATACCGGAGCAACGTCTTACGTTGTTATTTTTAGGGGCGTTATCATTCATTGGTTGATATTGCGGTGATAAATCATCTGTGAGAATGCTTGAAGTGTGACGTCACTTTGTTGCCATGGTTACGTTGTTTACATCTTTCCGAATATAGTTTGGCTGAACAATAGTACTGAATGTTCTGTTAATGCGAGAACAGAAAATTGCCCCAATAACTCTTACGAAATTAGTATTCTCCTGTCTCAGTGAATTTCTTAACAGGTTCGTTATGAAAAAAAAACAACAGCTGAGTCATTGTATTACACGTTGACTTGTGTGATAGCATTTGCAAATTTTTAAAGGACCTTTTAAAGTGTAGTCAATATAATAAAAAAATACTATTCAGAGAACGTTTGTAACGATCAATGGACCTCAAAATGACGTGTCACAAGAAACTAAATAGATTTGGATCAACTATAGCAACATTTGGAAATTGTACATGATAATTAGTTGCTCAAAAATCGCTCCGTATAACAAGACGCGCTGGGCTCAATTATGTTTCGGGATTAATTCAATGCTCTATGAAATTAGCTATTATTATTATACATTGTAATGGAGATTATGACGGCTGCGTCCTATTCGACAAGCGACACGGCAAGGGGAACCAGACATTTATGTATATTTTTGTATATAAATGATGAGGCACACGAAAGTTACGGTGTAAAAAAAGATATCACACCCGGTTACTCGTAACATACTATATTAAGACAAAAAAAGGCGTGGAATTGATGTATAATGTAAACCATAGCAACGAAGTGGCGTGTTGCGTTGTTATTAGTGGATTACTCACTGTTACGGATATATCGATGACGATTTTTACATGAGGCAATTCCGTTGCCATGGGTTACGTTGCTTATAACTTCCATGTCTTATTTTGTTTTAGTACAGTATATAAATATTGCGGCGTCGTTCAACTGGAATCTCTGTAAGTGTAATTTTTATATAAAGTTATTTTTAATATATTTAATGTTTAAGTAAGCGGAGAGTCGTGGTGCCATTATAACAATTTGTACTCAATTCAATTTCGATTTGTTTTGTATCGTGTTAAAGTTAACTAATTTCACTCGTCTGTCATTCCATTATTGTATATATGAAATGGAAATTTTGGAAAGCTCAAAACTATTGGAATTTTTTCATTTTTCAAAATCGATTACACTCACTGCCAGGGAGAAATTAATTTTGAGATCTGCGTCTCAAAGTGTTGGTATTATCGCGTAATATTTTTTTGTTAGTTTTAATTTTTTCTAGAATAATTATGATAATGATAAAGTTAACTCAAAATATTTCTCCCTTTAGTAATTGGGGCCGATCGTTAGTGTCTTCCTACGGCAATGTATTAAGAGAATTGTATTCGTTTAGTATAATTTGTAAGTGTAAAATGAATTTGAACAGTATTGCCAAATGATCAAAATGTAATTAGACTGAGAGAAATGTTTCAATGATTCTCATTATTGTGAATTGCATTTGTTTCCATCGACTCTTTTTTGATAAGCGAATGGCTCAAATTTTTCTTGTGAATTTTGTTGTTCACCGTTTGGGTGCATACGAAATTGCATATCAGAACGTTCTTATTGCTTCGTCGTGTGACCGTTGTACAATTCGAAACTATTGATCTCTAGCGGATATACATGTATTTTTTAATTTCGGTCCTTCGAAACGATCTTTCTAGAATAACTCCGTCGTGCAAGCCAAAGAGCATGATGTATTTTTATGATTTTCTATACAACTAATGTTAAGTATCAGTCGTTTTCTAGTATACCATATAAATGCCATTTTATTAGTGAACGTCGGCTGACATGCGTTCTTGTATTGTACTATAAACGTGTATATTTGTATGTAAAACCGTGAGGGTGATGTTTCTGACTTAGAATGACTCGACCAATCGTGTATTTGATGGGTAGTAATGTTTCCATCGTGTAGTACTCAAATGGCATTATTTCTCCTAATCGTAAGCTCTAGACTACCGTAATAGATTATTTAATTGACAATGTGAATATTTTTAATTAACAAGATGAATGTTAAAACATGTGATTTCAAAATAAACAAAAAAAAATACAATAAATTTTACAGAATATACAGTCACTTCTTATTTTGTAAACCTATTTGTTTCTAGCACTTTTAAGCGGAATATTTTATCACCATTTATTTGTTTGCTTAAATAAGTAAATGGTTTACAATTTTACAACAAGTTAAAACTAATAAATGTAATTTAATTTAAACCAACTAGCTGGTATGTATGTCCGTCTTCTATAACAGGATTAAACCAAAGAATAACTTGAATATTGCCTTTGGCTACTATTACTGTTTGACATTGGACTGTTTCCAATAAATCCAGATTAACTTTTCTCGGGTATACTTTAGTACTAAATCAAATTGACGTCATCAGCCTGTGTTAGTCCTCTGCTGGACATAGGCCTCCCCTATTGCACACCTTTTTCATTTTTGTTCCGTATGCCATCACGCTGGTCCAATTGATGGATTCATCTTACTTTTAAGACAATATGGCGATTGCCCCAAATTGTCCTAACGGGCCAATAAACAACGACAACAAAAGTTATTTTCCCACGGGATTCGAAACCACGACCTTTGGTTTATAAAGCAAGGCCAATATCGCTAGACCACGGAGGCGGCAATAAATGAAATATAACTGATTAAATCTATTTAACTTTTAAACCATCCGTTAAATTATATTGAAGCTGCTAGTAACAAGTGACACGAGGTGACCTGCTTTTTTCCAATATAAAAGCATATCGAAAGGAAAGCTTACAACAAAGAGTTACTTACTTACGAGACAAACCACTGTTGGTTTGTCTCGTAAGTAAGTAACTCTTTACTACTGGTCTTTGTGGGACGCGACACGCATATGGACTGAGATAAAATTACGATAAACTGTCCATTGCAGAATATATAATTAATTAGGTAAGAAAAAGTTAGTTAAGTTTACATTTAATTTTAATTTTGCAGTTGAACGTAAATTGAGATATAAATTTACTAACGCCCTATATATCTTATGTAGACCTCCAAATGACCTGAATGAATGAATGTTTGTATGGCCCACCACGTACTCGTGGTGGGTCATACAAAACAAACAAACAAAAGTTTTACTTTAATAATGGTGATAAACAAGCAACTAAATTTAAATGTATAGCTACAGGTAGGGTACATGTGGTAGGTCCCCTGTTTACAGGAGACCGTCTGGGTGGGTACCACCGCGGTGCCTATTTCTGCCGCGAAGCAGTAGTGTGAAAACATTACTGCGTTCCGGTTTGAAGGGCACCGTAGCCAGCGTATTTACTGGGTAAACAAGACTTAACATCCTATGTCTCACGGTAGGCAGCGCGTCGGCGATACCGCTGGTATTGTCAACGTCTATGGGTGTCGGTGATCACTTCCCATCAGGTGGCCCGACTGCTCGTCTGCCCGCGTATGCCATAAAAAAAAAAAAACATGAAATTTTTGGGTGGAACTCATAGGTAAAATATTTATCCATATTTCCCTCATTTAAGAATCTTTAGGAAATCTGAAATTCAAACAAAATTAATTTAATAGACAAAAAAATAAAAAGTGCGTTGGTATTTAAATTATTTGTTTTATCTTGAAAACCTAGGTATACGCCAATCGCACATCTTTTATATGTATATACATAGGAGTATATGTTTTTATTTCATTCATGGATGTTTCGCAACTTAACTCTGGCAGCACTGTTAGAACGGGACCCAGCGTACACTAAGTGCCGTCTCACTCGCTTTATTTTTATTTTGCGCGCAACAAGACTCTTATGACCTTTGCATAAGGTTTTATTTTCTTTATTTTAGCTGTAAGATGCATTAGTAGAACTCAAATCTGTTGTACTTACGCACTTACTTGTTACTTCCATTTGTAAAACATTTTAAAATGTTTTTTTTATTTTAATTACCGAAAAACGGTTTTTTTTGGAGCGCAGATTTTTTTATTGACCACTGAAGGAAATAAAAAAAAACGACAAAAAGGAAGGACGGCTACGAGATAGGAGAGTTCGAATGCATCGACATAAACATACTTACAGAAAATTAAAATAACTAAAGGCCAAGTATATTAAGAAAATCTGACAATTATTTAGGGCAAAATAGTACACAGGCTTTTTATTCATTACCCAAGATTGAGACTCATTGTAACTTGTTATAATTAACAAAACTGAAAGTTAGACAAATTTGAATTTTGTTTTGTACGAACCTTTGGTTTATAATATATACTTATTAAATGAAATGGAAAGGGCACTTCAATGCCATTGATTAGAGACCAAGGAAATCTGCTTTAAATTTGAAAAGTACATAACGCTAGTTTCTACTAAACATTTAGCCCAAGGAAGTCACTGATTTATCTTGTGGAATTTGTTTTTGAATGCACAAAAATAGCTGGGTGTATTATAGAGATGATACGCACGTTGTAGTTCTTCTCTGACAATATTTATATAAAATGTGAAGAATGCCACCTAAAGTAACTCAAGTCAAAATAAAAGAAAGAACGAAATTTTTTTTTATAATTTTGCTTTTTTTTAAATTATTTTTTAACAATTTAATAACGTCGATATCTAGTCTGTAAGTAAACCGATACTCTTCACTTCTTCCATTGTTTCGATCTATGCGTCATGTATTTTGCGTGATTAAAAAAAACATAAGCAGCAGATATAGAACAAAATAATATGAAAATGCAAGTTTTCCATTTCCGTTTAAATTTAAATTGATTCTAGTTCAAAGTTTAAATTGATTCTAATAACGTAGCGTTTTAATTCTAAACAGTTACAGATACTACTGTTTTACACCGGATCAACTAAGCAATTAACATTATGTACTCATTTGTGAAAGCGATAAAGCATTACACATATGCTTGTATCAGGAATTTATACATCCATATGCATTAAACTTCCAGTATCACGAGCTAATTTATCATAGCTTCATTTTTTTCATTTGAATAAGATTAAGCTCAAAGGTAAGGTATAGAAAACAACGCATTAGAATTCGTTATATTTATTTTTTTAATATAAATGTAGGTACAATATTCGGGTATCCTAACAAATAAAAAAATATACAAATACTGCTGTAACATACGACTCTCGAGTCCTATAGGACTACTGGCGAAACGAAAATAACATAAAATAAAAGCTTTAATCTCTAGCGTCCATTTAATAATGCTTTACAAAGCAAAATGACCCAATGAACTGCGATTTCGGATCCGTTATGTTTCACTAATTTGGCGTTTAAAAAAAAAACAATAAGTTTTCTTATTAAAGATAACTACATAATTGATGTTATTTATTAAAATGTATGTACGTATTGTTAATAAAAATTAATATATAACGTGAAATAAAAATTTACGTAAAATTTCTTTCAAGCAGTCTTTAAAATGCAGTGAGGAATGCTGATTTATGTAGGCTTAAATACTTGAACGAGACCACTTTGAATTAGGTTGAGGTTTAACAGAACGCCAATAATCGCTTATGCTTTTAATCGCTAAATTCCTAAAAACTAAGATTTTGTTACCTTTCTTATACTATTCGAAACATATCAAAGTATAAAATGAAAATAAATTAATCCATTTTTTAAACTATCAAAGCCCATTTATATTTATAGAACTACATAGATTCTTTACTATAGGTATAATTGTAATATTTTAAAGAATTTTTACTAAAAATTAATGAAGACATTATTGCTAGGAATATAATAGACAAATACCAGTGCTAAAAAGTCAAATATATTTTAAAGGCGTCGTATAAGAGGGTCACAATCTCTAAATCTATTGGAATTGGTCATAACAAGAAATAACTGCAAGTTATGATACTATTTTTTTACTAAGTAACTAATATGTCTTTCGTCGGTCGCGTACAAAAAATCTAAGAATGCAAAAGCATTTGTTCCTGTTTGTAAACCTCATGATAGGCGTTGCGTATTAAAACATACGGGAAACAGGATTCGAGCAAATCCATGGTAAGGAACGGCGACTCCTGCACAATAAGATCGAGCAACAAATAAACGGACTCTCGGTTTCGTATTGCTTCCTTGTCCGTCTCTTGTCCGAGACGCAGTAAGGAAGAAGAAGCGAGCGCCAAAAACTCCTTCATTCTGTCCTCTATATCGCCTTGTCCACAAATAGTGAACAAGGCGCCGAAAATATGGTTAATAGCTGGTGCCATGCAATGAATGTTATTCGCGTGCCCTTCCAACGAAGGTCTGTAGAAGGCACCCTCACGCGAGCCAGTCTCGGCAAAGAAACCGCGACGAAAACCATCAACAAGCACACAACCAAATGCTCTTCATCTTCTAGTTCAGCTTTATGCTGCCTCAGAGCAGAAGCCAAAGTGGGGTCTACTTTGCACGACAGACCGGCCGCAGAACACATTTCCGATATAACCCTCATCGGGTCACCACTAGGCAATTGCTGCTGGAAATCCTTTATGGAGCTTATCAAAAACGGTATTCGCCGCTCTAAAACATCGAGCAACGACTCTTGTGCGATTTGACGGAAGCTCAATATAACACCGATGATGGTCATTCTTTGTAGCACGTTGTCTACATGTTGCAGCCTCTTGAACTGTTCTCTCATTATTTCGGGCTTGTCAAAATTCGTCCTCAACATTTGGAGGACTTCCTTGTTCTGCACGACTAACTTCTTTAGCTCTTGAACTTGACTCGCAATATGCCACATAAGAGTTTCACTGAGCAACTTCATGCCGTAAGGCCCGATTAGCTCGGCGAGCGATCGTAGCTCGTTAATATCTGAATACTCTTCCGCGTTAAACGGAATAGCGCCCTCTGCCGAGAGACTAACAAATGCTTTCTGATTCATTGAAAAGCAAATGCTTCCAGCACTGACCCTGCGTAGTAAAATTTCAGAGTACCATTGCGTGTACAAGGAAGCAATAGTTTTCTCTCCATGGCTGTCCATGTTTTGGGTTTGTTGCAGGAGGCAATTGTTAAAAACCCTGGTAATGTCAATGTGAACGTAGTTTTCAACAGTTTGTAGTACATTCATATATGCTCTGACACTGACAAGTAACTCTGAAGGCTTGGCTATTTCACTAGTGTCTTGGTTAAACATCACCATACCAACGAGAGCCTTTGAAAATCTGGTCTCCAAATGTTGATGTAGGTATTCTCTTGGTGCAAATGTATACTCCCAAACATTAACTTTTGAACAATAGTTAATAGCATAGCAAAGTTCAGTCAAAGCCATATGCAATTTATCCATTGTTGTCAATTCTTCTCTTGTTTTTCTGTAACTTTCAGCACCTGGTTTCACTATTTCTATAGGATTCTTTTTGCTTTTGTCTTTTTTCTTTCTGTTGGCCAATTGTGCAATGGTCTGAGCGCAATGTTTAGGAAGCAATTTATCACTCATAGTGCATTGTTCATCACAAATTGTTGTGATTATGTTCTTAGCTTCTTTTGCCATTTCATCAAGGAAAATGTTGACAACTGAGAGACTTCTTTCTCTTATATGATGTCTTTCTTCAGGACAAAGCTCATGAGTGCAGTTCTGGAAATGGCTACAAATCAGGGGGAATGCAATAATGTATCTATTTTGAGCTGGAAATTCAAGGCACATATGAAATTGGCTTTCAAATATTTTACTGTAAAAGCAAAATAGAGATAAATCAGAAGTCTCAACCATAATTTCATCAAGGTTGTCTACCATTTTGGTGTGAAAAACCATTTTGTCAATAAACTGTGCCAGCTCTCTTTGGTCCACTAGGTTGAAAGGAGTTTTGGCTACTGATGTGTAGGCCTGTAATCTAAACCAGTCAAGGCGGAAGGCACGGAAATCAAAAAGCTCATTTTCTTCAACCTGCTTCACACTTAGGCTTGCTGCTGTATTGCAAAGTGATGATAGAATCACACTTTCATCATCTGGACAGACTTGCAAATTTTGCATCATCAAATTTAAAGCAACGGAATCAAAACCAGACAGATATTGAACGTAGTATCTTTGCATAACCTGGCTGTACTTGCGCACTAATGCTCTTAGTTCTTCCATGTGAAATAGTAATTCAGGCAAATGGCGGTCTACTAAATCTTCAGTTGTTTTGCCTTTGACTTTTTGTGGAGGATTATCATTATGTCTTAATAGCCAGAAGACCTCATCTCTTGCATAACATAAACCAATAAAAATCAATAGAGCCTTTGGACCCAATAGGCCAGGTTGGTCTGTCAAAATGAGACCCAATTCTTTCAAAGCTGTTCTCAAAAACTTTCGCCTTTCCCTGTGTTTATATCCAGCTCTTTGAACAGCATGATGATAACAGTCCTTCACTTCAGAAATTCTTTTACCATATCCTTTTATACCATCAAAAAAGTTCTGGATATAGGAATGAATATAAATCACTTCATCTCGGAACAAGGCCAAAACCCATCCAGACTCCAAGGCACTGACCCACATCTTGTTAGCATGCTCTTGTTGTAATATTTGATGACAAATAGCAAATCCAAATATGACCCATCTTTCCAAAGATTCCAATGAAAGGTATTCGCATGACATTGTGTTAGTTTCTGATGGCTTCAGAAGTAGTGCTGGATTACTGACAAGACTTAACTTCTGTTCAGATCTCCAATGTTCAGCTGTCAGATTTCTAGCTGGATAGACATGCCACAATGAATTTAATGCGTTTAATAAAAGCTTTTGATGCGGCAAGAATTCTTCAGATAGTTTTTTCAATGGGGCATCATAGTCTACAATTAACTGTCCAAGACGTGGAAAACTTTGGTCAATTTGGTTATGGACCATTTCATGTGCTGCATTAAATAAACCCAAGACCGCTTTTCTGTCTTCAACTCTTGATAGCAAAACCATTAAAGACACATAGGTTGTAACTAGATCAAGGTAGTTTTTTGTCAATTCAAAGTTTAAAGTTAAATCTAATGTTACTTGACAGGCATCCATGATGTTCAACAGCTCACACACATTGTCCTTAAAGTCAAGCAAATCAACAAAAGTGTAATAATACAAAGAAAGTGATTTAATAATTTCATTTCTGATGCATGTAATAGCCTGGAGCCCTTTTACATCTATATTTGGGAATCTTCTTACAATGTGCTTAATCGAAGACTCCAATGTCTTATCAGAGAGGAATGCTGGTTTTGATTTTGCATCTCCACAGGCTTTTTTAATATTATATATTCTTGTTAACATTCCAATGCCACGGTCATTTAGTATGATGAGTTTCTCAGCCAGCTTCTGCTGGCTGATATTTAACGATCTCGAAATAGTGGACATTCTGAAACACATATAATAAATTATTGACAAACAATCGTTCATTAAAGCGGAAAGTGCTTACATTAACGATATCCTTGTTTTCACTATTTCCGTTGAAATAGTGAAAAATAAATAGTTAAAATTCATACACGAAAAAAATTATATTAGGACCACAAAATTAGTTTTTAAAGAATTTTGCGATAAGCTTCTCATGATTCAACATAAACATATCGCAATAATATCCGCTCTTCTGATTCTATCTTACCTGCTTGGCAACGATCGTCGATTCTCGTTTCACAAGTCAAGCATGATTTTTTATTCTATAACGAGTACTAAGCGAATTGCATTGCATTCATTTACTACTAAACACAGGACACTACTAAATCAGGAAAAGGGAGTGCCTTATCCGGGAACGCGTACAAACAGCGATTTACTTCGTTTATTAGTATTTGACATTTGCTTATTACTCAAACAAAATATAGATATTATAATCTCAGCAAAAAATTAAATCCTGTAGTTGGACTTTCAGCTTTAACTATTCCTTATTTTATTAATGAATGAACAGAAAAAGTTTATAATATTACGAGTAATAGTTTACTGGTAATATTATTTCTGGCCAATTTACCCATCCATTTTATATTGCGAACAAATATTTGAAAATAAAACTCTTATAAATTTCCCGTAAATTATAGAAAATAATCAAAAGTTAAAATTTCACTTTTTCTATAATTATAAAAACCACATATTTTTCAACGCAAAATTCGTGTTATCAAAATATATTATTCTAACTCGACTTAAATAGTAACACTTCTTGAGCACAGATTATGCTATTTGCATAATGGTGGTTTCTTTCGTGTATACTTGTTGACAAATTATTGGTTAACCATTATTGAATATATATCATCGCTAATTGTGATTGTTTTTTTATAACAAAACCACAAGATATAGAATAAATACTCAAAGAAGGAGATTATAAGTATCTTTCACGATGCCGCGAATAATGATAAAAGGCGGCGTTTGGCGCAATACTGAGGTTTTTCATTTATTGTATTGTATAATGCATAATATCCGATAAGATATGCTTCGTTTTCTAATTTAAATAATATTAATTTTCAGGATGAAATTCTAAAGGCTGCTGTTATGAAATATGGCAAAAACCAGTGGTCTCGAATTGCTTCCCTGTTACATAGAAAGTCGGCTAAACAGTGTAAAGCTCGTTGGTATGAGTGGTTAGACCCCAGTATTAAGAAGACAGAATGGTCCAGAGAGGAAGACGAGAAGCTACTCCACCTTGCAAAGCTTATGCCTACCCAATGGAGGACCATAGCACCTATTATTGGAAGAACTGCTGCACAATGCTTAGAGCGCTACGAATATCTGCTGTGAGTTTGGTTTAAGCTAAATACAGATTATACTGGCTGAGTAAATATCTTTAGGTTTTAAAATGTTTGTTCTCTACTGATAAATTTTAATGTTTTGTGTTTTTATATCAGAGATCAAGCTCAAAAGAAAGAGGAAGGAGAAGACATGGGGGATGATCCCCGAAAATTAAAACCTGGAGAGATTGATCCTAATCCTGAAACAAAACCTGCTAGACCTGATCCTAAGGACATGGATGAAGATGGTAAGAATACAAAGCGTAAATTTCTTTGAATAGACTACAAGTAACCAGTGCATTATGGAAGCTAAATAAGGAAGATATTATTGAACCAAATAATTTAATTGTGTGTCAGTTGAACTAGGAGATAATTATTTTTGAATGATGAATTTCTTGAATTCCCATATACTCTTAACATTGTCAGTATTATCTTAATAATTAAACCTCTTGTACATATGATTTAGGATATACATAGTAAGTACTGTTATTCTATACATTTTAGGCAAATCATAATCATCAGCCTGTGATAGTCCACTGCTAGACATAGGCCTCCCCTAATACACCCTTATCCATTAGGGGGTTTTTGACCGTATCCCACCATGCTGGTCCAATGAGGGTTGGTAGGTGGAACTTTTTACTTGCCCATCAGACGCATGGATCATCTTATTTTTCAAACATTTGGGTGATCAGCCCAAATTGCCTAACCAACTAGGAAACAACAATGAAAATTGGTTGAGTCCACGCAGGATTCGAACACACGACCTCCGGTTTCTGAAGCACCTGCCCATACCACTAGGCTATGGAGGCAGGTATGTATATTATATACAAATACTAAATGACATATATGTGAGTGGAGTTTACTTTTATTGTCTATAAGCATATGATGCTCAAATTTGCCTTAACATAGATGATGGACATTAAGATTTAGAAAGCAATAGAACATATTAGAGTTGGAGTGAACATTGTTTTGTAAACAATTTCAGATTTTGTTTGCTTCTGATGTGTTTATAATAATTTTCGGATCTGCTTTTTATATGGCCAGATAGTTCATCAAAAGTTGTCATATTTTTGCACATTAAATATCGGGCCGTACAACGTTCATAAGGTTGGATGAATGTATTGCTTGTTCAATAATAATATAGGTGACCAATCAATTTAAACAAGGCTCAGTACATAAATAACAATAAGTGAAGGACTGAGTTGAACAATATTGAAGCGTCTTTACAATCTGTTATACAAGCTCTATCAGGCTGTGTACTGTCCTCAATGCTTATGATGCACAGCAAAGTGTTTTGTACCAGATAATGCAAGATTGCACACATGAATTGATGCACATGTTTGTACAATGAAATTCTAGTCATGCATTATTTGGCATTTGCATTATCATGACCGTTCAATATGCAGGTCCAAATTTTTTCTTATATAAAAAGCAATGTATTTAAAAGTTGTGGCAAAACATAGCCAAATAATGCTCAGAGTTTAAATTAACAATAGCTTATACTTGGCACGAAAAGTTTGGACCTTCTTTCCTTCCAACATTGCATATATTCCATCTCTACATCTACTAATTACTATGTCTACTACAACTAGGTTTTCTCTGTAATGGCATAGGGAATTAAATATTTTAAACTTAGAATATGATTTATTAACAAATATTTTTATTTTAAATATTGTCTATAAATTAAATCTTTTTTTGTATTATTGTTGTTAATATTAATTCTTCCCCAGAGTTGGAAATGTTATCCGAAGCTCGTGCTCGCCTGGCTAATACACAAGGTAAAAAGGCCAAGAGGAAAGCTAGAGAAAAGCAATTGGAGGAAGCAAGAAGGTTGGCTGCATTGCAGAAGAGAAGGGAACTAAGCGCTGCTGGTATTTCAGTACCGATAAGGTAATTATAAAACGCCTTCAGAAACCACAAGCAATAGTTACGCAATAGCCTCTTATGTTTATGCAGAAAAATATTAACGGAATGTTATATAAACAATGTTTTATGTCAAAGTAACATTATTGATTGGTGCTGTAATTAAATGTGCACATTCAACTGTTAAAAAAACTTTAAAATAAACTTCCATCTGAGTTTAACATATTTATTTGTTTATGTAAATTCCATCTCTTTTTTGGCTCTATTATAGATATGTTTTATTAATGTATATTATATATATATTTTTTTGTTCGTAGTAATAAATTTTTTTAGAGTAGCCATATGTTATTCATCTATATGCATCTGTATTAATATTATAATGGGGAATATTGTTTTTTTTGAATAGGTTCTGAAGCTACTGAAATAATTTGAAATATTATTTCAACATTAGAAACTTTATTATCCTAGAGTAACATAGGCTCCTTTTTAAGCTAGGAACAACCTTTCCAAAAATCTAAATATAACATGGGCGGAGCAATGGACGGACTGCTAGTTATATATATGCTTATATTATATTTAAAGCCTTGATTTCAAAACACAAATACATATATGATATATATGTAAATAATAGTTATTAATATGTTCCTAATGTTTTTTTCATAGGCGTAAAAAGAAGCGTGGAGTTGATTACAATTCGGAAATCCCGTTTGAGAAGAAACCAGCGTCTGGATTCTTCGACACTTCTACTGAAGTGGTGGATCCGATGGCGCCTGATTTCTCGCGTCTCCGACAACAGCATCTTGATGGGGAGCTGCATTCAGAAAAAGAAGAGGTGAGTTTTGCTTTTAACTATTTATAACTTGATACAATAATTTCTCTTTATACTTGTCACACCTATAATTTTATAGGCACAATTTTGGCTATATTTTATTGTAAAACATAAAATATCATGAAAGTTTATGATGTGTTGTTTTATATTACACATTTTTTCATGGCATACAAAGCTAACAATTTTTACTTTTTTTTTATATTTGCTAATACCAATTTGGTTATGCTTTATATAGGTCTTATCATACAGAAACTATCCCTTACATATGAGTCCAATGACATTTTGCTTGACAATTAAATATACATTTTTTTAAAAAGAAAAAAATATTTTAAGTTATGTTTATGACATTTGATATTGGTGATTTAGATGATTGATTTGATTCCCATTACACTTTTGTATTTTACAGAAAGAACGTCGAAAGGATAAACAAAAACTCAAGCAACGGAAAGAAAATGATGTGCCTCAGGCTATGTTACAAGGAGACCAGCCTGCAAGGAAACGCAGCAAATTAGTGCTTCCAGAGCCACAAGTGTCTGATCAGGTTAGTCTAACCAATGTTTTATTGACAAAAAAATTTAATACTAAACGATTTTTATACTAAATTTCTTCTAATTTTGATAAGCGCATCGTCATTATCTCCGTCATACGGTAATTAATATACTTAGTCATATGGCAATTTCATGGTGCCAATTTGTATCGGAGATAAACCATATATGCACACCATCTAAGTAGTAATAAATGAGTATGGACGATGACACTGATCCACACTCTAATTCTTTACTTTTATATTCCTAATTCACGTATAACTGTCCACCATGCCTATGCGACAAGGATCATCTTACTTTGCAGGCTCCAACTGCTCCAACTGACAAGAGAACAACTAATCCGAGTCTTTGTGTCTGCACGGCGTTTTACCCTCGACTCGACTGAAACCCATACAAATATGTCATTAAACTTTCAGGAACTTCAACAAGTGGTGAAGCTGGGCCGAGCCTCTGAGGCGGCGCGTGAGTCCGCGGGCGCAGCGGGCGCGCCCACCGACGCCCTGCTCGCCACCTACGCCTTGACCCCGGCACCCGCCACCGCACTCCGTACGCCGGCACATCAGGACAGGTGGAAATTGATTCAATGTTAATATAGTATTTAATGATTTGTATATATATATATATCTTTTTCTAGTAGAAATCGAGGGTGTGTTTTGTCCTTGAGGTATTAAATGATAAATTTGTTTTGAATTAAATTATTATTATCACTTAAACCTGGTTAATATTATTGAATCCCCTAGCTTTTGTGTTGGTTCAGTTCAGTTCTTAATGATTATGTGAATTCTGTATTTTGATTCAGCGAATTTAGAACTACATCCCGGTAAGATAGAATAAAAACTGCCCTAGAATTGTGATGTGTAAAAAGTTACAGCGTTTAGATATAAGCGTTTAGGTATTTCTCTTTGCCCTGATGGAAATTTGCCTGTAGAAGTATATGGCCTGGAAAAATGCTGCACTGCGCAGTAATTTATAATATCTGTGACTAACCAAATATAATAGCTGCTAGGACGATCCGCGAAGCGTTGAACCGACCATGTACTTTGCTAAAGAGCGGGAAAGGAGACGCTGTAGGATTGATATGCGGACCACAGTCAAAACTATGATCGCGGTAATTACTAATTATATTGAAAACATAACTCTTCAGGCCATCACTTGATCAACCCATATACCATACCAAAGTAAGCAAAAATAACTGCACAAAATTGTTTCCTTGCAAGGTTCTTAGAGAACTTGTGGCGGGTGAGGAAAACAGTTACTAGTGTCAGATCAAGCGATCATAATACCAAAGGTATCCTATATATATGTCTTATTATAATATAAACATTTTTCAGAATCCTTATGGAGGCACAAAACGTAATGGCATTGACCCACGTGGACACACCACTCAAAGGAGGTCTCAATACTCCGCTCCACGAGTCTGACTTCACAGGGGCATTGCCCCAATCTCAAGCTGTCGCTACACCCAACACATTACTGGTCACACCATACAGGTAATATGAATTATGGTTAGTAAATAACTTAATTGATGTAATGTTAGATTAATTAAATGGGGATACAATTGGTAGTGGTACTGATAATAATATTGCACTTTTAGCTTGTGTCTACAGTTTCATCGTACGTTTACGGTGGCCGATCTATATTAGCGATTATTAGCGTCTGCGCATAAACATAATAGAGTCACAAAGAAGTGTTCATAATTTACAACACAATAACACAGGGCAAGTAAACACTATTGGGGAGTTGAAAGACTGATTTTCTGTATTCCCATCCGACGCTTGTACTTCTTGCTTTACAAATAATCGGGTGATCAGCCCGCATCGCTCATAACGTCCTCTAATAATAAATGCACAGTTATACAGGCCTGGCACAATTAGAACCCATGACCTCCGTCTCTAAACTGCCGACTTACACTAATTGACTTCCAAAGCAGTTAAATTTATTACTGTTACTGCAATCAGGCCTTGAAAACATATTTTCTCTTTTCTTAGTAAAATATGTTATGAAACATCTTGGAACGAGGCAACAAAAATGTTAGGCTTAGCGTGCAACGTTAGACAAATGAGAACAGCAACATTTTTAGCGCCAATTAATATCTCTAAATCATATGAATAGATACAGATACACAGATAACAAAATAGATGCACAATTTACGTTAATTGTGCATCTATTTTGACTATAAATTAATATAATAATATATGATGTATACACAATTAAAGCATTTACAGGTCGTCGCGCACTGAAGTATCCACTCCAGGCAATTTCAACACGCCCAGCCAGGGCAAAATGGACAACCTTTAGCCGTATGTAATATTTCTTAAATAGCAGCGTTTTATATTTCTACTTTTGGATATTTTTTCAAATTAAAACGTTTTTTTTCAGACTCCTGCTCTGAGAGACAAATTAAGCATCAATCCTGAAGATCGTGTAGGTCCCGGTGAAACTCCGCAGTTGGCTAATCAGATGCAAAAACAGGTGAATTATACATATCTGATACGTTATCGGAGCAAAAATATTTTTTAAAAAGTGTTGTTGATAAAATCTTACCTAATTTTGTGTGTAATATAAAAATACATGTTGTTTCAGCAGTTTGTCATTCTTTAGTCCTTCCTTTTATTATGTCTAATGTTTAATGTTTTATTCATTGTGAAGTGGTTCTAAACGCTGACTGTTTAGTTTTGGCTTATTTGCATGTTTTGATTTCGTTTGATTTTCCAATAATATCTTTTAACATAAGTTGACAAACATTGCAGCTGAAAGCGTCGGTGCGCACGGCGCTGCAGGCGCTGCCCACGCCGCGCAACGACTACGAGATCGTGGTCCCGGAGGAGAGCGAGGAGCCCTCGGAGGGCGCGAGGGCCGCCGACGCCGTGGAGGACCAGGCCGACGCCGACGCCAGGGCGCTCAAAGACATGGAGGAGAAACGTCAGTATAGTCGACTGTTGCTAGAGTAGCTTTTGAAGTGATGAACTATATAGTTTCGGTGGGCACTTTTCGGTAGGGGAAAATCTTATGCATTTGTGTCACCGACCTGCATGTGCAGGTGCAGTCAGGGCTGTGACTTGTGCCTTTCAGACGCTTATAGCAGTAGTTATTTGACTGAAGTATTGTAAAATGTTAAACCAGTAGTGTATAAGTACTACTGTCTTTCAGTTTAAAGGGTACCGTAGCGCTTTCACTGGGTAAACCGGACGTAACATTCTGTCTCGGTAGTCAGAACGGCGAGTGGATTTACGGCGCTTTACGCTGCATTAAATTCCGGGCAGGCGTATTGCTCACTACTCGGTGAAGGCCGCGTATGAATACATAGTGATCGGTTCAGGCGCGGCGGCGCTGGCGCTGCGCTCGCTGGCGGTGCAGCGCGGCTGCGTGCGTCCGGGCGACGTGAACGCGGCCGTGCTGCGCGGCGGCGGCGCCCTCAGCGCGCTGCAGCACGCCGAGGAGCTGCTCAAGGCCGAGATGCTGGCCATGCTGCACTACGACGCGCTGCACGACCCGCCCAACGGTGCGTAGCTATGTATGCGTAGTTAGTTCATGTAACATTGTAACCTATACCTATGAAGTAGCGTCGTACATCTGACATTCTTTTTAGTGGGCTAAATCACATGTGTCCCATACACTTCATTGCCATGGGTAATTAATTAAATGATTTCTATGTGTTATTTCGTTCGAAAAGAAAATACCTTTTTGTCTAATATTTTGGTTATTGTACCGACATGGCAGGAAACTCAAATCGAAATCGTGCGTTCGATAAGAAAAATTCATGATCATATCTCGCAATATACATCATCGTCAATTGACCTTGTACGAACAGTCCTACACCTACCGTCGTGTTAGAAATATATTCATCATTAAATGATTGTGTTGTAGAAAAGGGAAATGCACCTATATCTCCGCTACCTTTATATACTGTCAGGTTTCCGTGACCTAGCGGTATTGACCCTTGCTTTATAAACTGGAGGTCGTGTGTTCGAATGACGTGGGGAAACAAGGTTAAAATGTTTAAATTATTTAATAAATCATTATTATCATCAGGCTGTGATTAGCAGTGGACTAACACTCGCTAATGCATGCCTTCTCCATTTAGGGGGTTTTTGGACCGTATCCCACCATGCTGATCCGATACGGGTTGGGGGTTTGACTGACATGCCCATCTGACGAATCTTACTTTTCAGAGAATTGGGTTATAGGCCCAAATTGCCGTAACCAACTTGAAAATAACAATAAAAATTTAAGATTCGAACCCACGACCACGGGTTTCTAAAGCACACGCCCTTACTTCTAGGCTTCGGAGGCAGTTATTTAATAAATATCTAATATAATTGTTAGTAATAATAATTGTTTCTGGTATGATATATGCATCTGTTATGATAGGCATGTAAAAGCAAAAGCAAAAGTCGGTCCAGGTTTTAAAGACCATATTTGGCAGTCATTATAAGAACTCATCGCCTTCAAATTTACTGACAACTCATTCATCCTTAGAATGCAGTTTACCCTTTGGGCTTTAGAGGACACAAGTGAGTCGAATTGTGTAAAAACTGTTATTCATAATTAGAAGCCGGTTCCATGATAACTTGGAAAAATGGCTTGGTAATGAAAACTTTCAGATCTAAGGAAATATCCCTTGATGATACAGGTGTAGATAAGAAACGGGCTGTACAATTGCAAGCATCCCATCTCGCCTACCTTGAGCAGCATCCGTACGAAGAATTCACAGCCGACGAGTTGTCAGAGGCGAAACAACTATTACAAAAGGAAATGGAGGTGGTTAAAGGGGGAATGGGTCACGGCGAGCTTAGTATGGATGCTTATACCCAAGTTTGGGAGGAGTGTCTTGCTCAGGTAAGATATTATAAATATATTTTTGTTATTGACATCAAAGGCAGACGAGCAGTCGGGCCACTTGATGGAAGGAACCAATGCGCAGCCTAAGTGAGACATAGGATGTTACGTCTCGTTTATCTAGGAGATATGCTGGCTACAGTGCCCTTTAAACCGGAACACAGTAGTATTTTACAGACTACGTTACTGCTTTGCTTGCTGCGGCAGAAATACGCTCCGCAATGGTACCACACATCTGGGGTATATTTTATAATACTAACTACCTAATAATAAGCTACCCGAAAGAGGTAATAATTTATTATTAAAATATTTTATTTTTGTATTTTTTTTTGTTATCCAGCAATTAGACAAGCAAGTATTTTGTTTTAATTATGCCCATACTTAGTCTATTAAATAATATAGTTTGAACGACACAGACAAAGTGGTTTTTACCCCTTTTAGGTTAATTTGCGTTTCGCAAGAATTTAGTACCTTAATCTAATAGTATCTTGCGTAAAAACTTACTGTCATATTGAAGTTTCTCTTTGTTTTGATTATCACATTACTCTATTCAGGTACTTTTCTTGCCCGGACAAAATAGATACACTCGCGCCAATTTAGCGAGCAAAAAGGACAGATTGGAATCAGCTGAGAAGCGATTGGAACAAAACAGAAATCACATGGCAAAGGAGGCAAAGAAATGTTCGAAAATGGAAAAAAAACTTAGGGTTTTGACAGGTAAATTATAATACCACTACTTCGAAATAAAACAGCCTGATAATTAGGACACCTTTGTAGGTAACAGTCTTTCAAATTCCTAACTTATTAGATATATCATCATCATCATCAGCCTGTGATAGTCCACTGCTGGACACAGGCCTCCCCTAATACACCCCTATCCATTAGAGGGTTTTGGACCGTATCCCACCACGCTGGTCCAATGCGGGTTGGTGGGTGGACCGACTTTTTACATGCCCATCCGACGCATGGATCATCTTACTTTTCACACAATTGGGTGATCGGCCCAAATTGCCCTAACCGACTAGAAAACAACTGTGAAAATTTGTCGAGTCCCCGCAGGATTCGAGCCCACGACCGACGGTTTCTAAGCCACACGCCTATACCACTAGGCTACGGAGACAGTATTATTAGATATATAGATAGATATATTAGATATTAGCTTTTAGCTTTTTATTGTTGGCTTGCGCGTCTTTCGAATTTGCCACCGATCAAATTAAAGGTTGAAAACCAAGTAATCAAAAAGGATCGAGTTTGGAAGGGAAAGTTGGAGTATATCCGACAAACCTTTATAAATAAGAATAAAATTAAATACGTACATCACTAGATAATATGAAAAATGACAATAAACTATATGCATCGGAAGAATTCATGTATAAAAGACACATGGAAGTAGGAAAAGAAACACGTGATGAAATCAGATTTAAATAGAAAGAGGAGCAATCATTTCAAGGGCGTAAACAGAGTTCAAAAGAATTATTCTAATAAGTTTTTTTTTTCGATTAGTAGTAATTTCTCCATGCTCCACACGATCGGCTGTACATCTATTGTAAATAATTAAATTGGTTTATTCTTTTACAGGCGGTTATCAAAGTAGAGCTGCGTCGCTTATTAAACAATTTCAAGAGCTTCAAGATCAGATTGAGCAATCGAATCTTGAATTGTCTACATTCAAATTTTTGGCCGAACAAGAGAAGGCTGCTATTCCACGACGTATAGAAGTAAGTACTTTTTTTGTGTAAATATTTTCTACATGAAAAAGTAATAATCTTTGTTAATCAGTAACTCGTTAGGCATTGGCTTTATTTTAATTGCATTAAAATTACCGTTCAACGTATTATAAAGTTAAAGTTATAGTATAGTGCTGAAAAATAGAAATGATTTTCGCAGGCATTGCGGTGCACATAACATAAATATTGTAAACAAACACATTCAGCACCTAGACTGAAGAATAAGTAATGTTTTATGGGACAATGCATACGCTTTTACAACAAAATACCAGCTAACGTTCAGAATTAACTATCAATAAATTTATAAAAGTAGTAAGGGAACGTTTAAGTGTTAAAGGTTATTATAACATAAAAGAATTTATAAATGATAACCCAACCTGATAATGGAATGCTTTCTCAAATTTAATGTATACTTATGATAGAACTGTATGCAGCTCAAATGAATGTATAATTGATTATTTTAAAAGATGGCATAAAAGGCCCGCTAAGTTTCTATCGCCGGTTGTGGCAGCGTCTTTGACAATCAATAAGCGAGTGTTACACTTCTATATTGAATAAAGATATTTGAATATATTGTCCAATTATTAATTTTTGGTAATAAATATTTTACAGTCGCTAACAGAAGATGTGAATCGTCAAACCGATCGCGAGAAACTTCTTCAGAAAAGATACGCAGAACTTCAGTCAGAATTGGAAGAAATCCATAAAGGCAAACTAATAAAAGAGACTGAACACAAGCCAGTCGAAGAGTAATAATTTTATAAAGAATAATCAAATACTTGTATAAGAAAGTCAGTATGAATATATGGTAAACTGTTTTGCGTGTTTTCTTTTTAAATGCTTATTCACATATCATTGTGTATTTTAGAGCCAAAAAAGACAAGAAATTTATGTAAACAATAAAGCGTCGATTTATAGCTATATTTTTTATTTATAAATATATATCGATTTATAGTTTATATTTGTCAATTTTCCCTCAGCGATTAACCTCTTGGTGACAATTCGTGAGTAAGGACGCTAGATGTGTGACGTCATTTCTTTTCGTGGGATAATATTTTTACAGTAACTCCAAGCCTTTTTTTAGCTCTTTTGTAACACTTTAAAATAATTGAAACAATTAAATTTAACCAGTTGAAATTGGTCTTAATTTTTTTTTGTAATACACCTGCATAGGAATTGCCCAGCTTTTTAATTCTTTGTAAGATATTAATTTATAATCAGCATGTACAAAGTAGAGATACTAAATAATAAATAAGTTTCATTCACAGAATGTAGTCCGAAAATGGCTCAGTGCATATTATTTTACCAGTTGTAAGTTAATGTATACTTAAAAGACAGTATAGGCGTTAATGAAAATAAATAATAGATGAAAATTACCTGTTTTATTATTTACAATAAGTATCTTAGTACATGATTACAACAGCATACATTTATTCACACCGCCCATATAAACATAAGAACAATCAAAACCAAAAAGCTTATATCTAATACAATATCACAGAATGCAGTACAAGCCAAACCAGTTGGCAACACTTTTTGCTAGCTGCTGTCATCTGAATCACTGTTTATCTGTCTCTTAACGTTTTTTCCTCTCTTTCTTACTATAGGACTATCACCATTTTCCTCGACACTTATATTATAAGACGTAATTTTTCTTTTCTTCCGCTTCTTAGCCTTGAGTCGTTTCTCAGCTCTATCAAGTTCAGATTCTTCATTCATTTGCGTTAACCCAATATGAGAGTCTACACAAAAACTGTCCTGGAGTGAACAATACAGGAATGTTATAGACACAAAAATAAGAATAAAGCAAATTGAGAATGAATTAAAATACGTACCATTTCGTAACTGTCTTCTTCAACAAATTGGGAAAAAATCTCAATGTTGTTTTGCACTTTTGGTAACTGTGGTATTTTAAAGACACCTTTTACTGGACTCCTAAAAACAGAATTTGTATAATATATTTGGCGGTTATTTGACTTCTAAACAAAACACAGAAACGTGTTTGTTTAAGACCGGATTTTTGGCGAGTCCCAACAAGGTAAGAGTTTGGAATTTGGGCAGATCTTAATTATGGTAAATTTTCGCATAATAAGATATCTTATACAATTTTTTAAATTACTTTACAAATGCAAACTTACTTAACATTATAAACTCTTTTTTTTATTAAGGAAGATATTATAGTTTCAATCATCTTTGAAATATTAATACAATTTGTATCCTATTATCTGCCGCACTAAAATATTAATTAATATCATCATCATCATCAGCCTGTGTTAGTCCACAGCTAGACATAGGCCTCCCCTAATGCACGCCTTCTTCATTAGGGGGTTTGTGGACTGTATCCCACCACGCTGGTCCAATCCGGTTAACGGGGAAAAGTAATATTATAAATCAACAAATTTATATATACGATCATTTGTGTAAAATTAGGTTTAATACCACAATAAATACTTAATAATCGCTTACCTCACTGAACGAAGATAATGTGCATGCATATCTGTCTCAGAATGCGTCACATTGTCATTGTCGTCGCAAATAAAGTCAACAATGCTTCCGACGCTTTCATCAGTCAATTCATCCCCGCTGTCGTTCTCACGACTATCCGACAGTTCAGCTTCTTCGTCCAAAAATTCGTTTCTTCTCTTTCTCTTCTATAAATAATAAAATATAATAAGAATACTATTTGTAATGCGGGTGCTTAGAGAAAAGTCCTGATATTGACGTTATGTCTGTACGAGATCGTGTATAAAAGACGGATCTAAAATATGAAAAAGGCAGAGCTTTGTTAGCCGCTAACCGGAACGGAACTACTCATAGTGATAAGTGTTGTGCATCTGTGAGTGTTAGTGTGTTGAGTGGTTTAAGGCGTTGTTACGCATCAACTCGTCCGTACGAGACATCAGGAGGTAGTAGCCGGGGTCACGTCAGCCATTTCAATGTTTTATAGTATAAAATATATTCAGTAGTTGTCATCATTTCAACTTTTTGGATGTCTAAAAATATTTTAAATAGCAATGTCAATACTTACTTTTCGAACTTTATGATTGGTTATCCGATCGCTGCAGCTCACGTTAGGGGAATCATTCTTCGACTTATTTCTAGAACTGTTAACTTCGTCAACAAAATCATCGTCACTGTCACTGAAGGTGATCAGCTTTTTAGCGTTTGTTTCAATTATACTATTTACGATTCCGTTGTTTGGTTTGCTCCTTTGACTGTTTTTAATGTCGCGCCTAAACTGTTGTAAAATACTAATGCCATTTATTTGAGTTCTATCCTTTTGACCGTCATTACGAGCGTCTTGTTCTGCGTATGATTTTGGATTATCGTTTTCCTTTTCAGATATCGAATTTGGTGAAGGAAATTCAACTGCACAGTAGATATTACTCGAATTGTTTATATTATTTTTGTTGTTAAAAATATTTTTAGAACTGAACGCAGCCAAAACCTTTTCTTGAAGTGTAAGAGGTTTTTTTGTGTGATTGATTAGTCTTTGGCGTTTGTTGAAATAAGGAGACTGTGTTGTCACCTCGTTTTCCACGTCTGATAGTTTTCTCTTATTATTCGGTTGCGTGTTACGCATTTGTGGAGTATTCCCTTTACATAAATCATGACATATGTTTTTATCAATGCTATATACATTTGTTGTATCTGAATCACTATCACTGTCCAAAATAATAAGACTTTCGTTTTTCTTAATTTGCGACGTAGTGCTTTTATTGGGATTCCCTATTTCCTGAAAAGAATTGGACATAATTCGTCTGTCAGCTTGAGTCAACAGGATAGGCGAACAACTTCTCTCTTTTTCAATATTATTAACGGTAGTTTTCGAAATATTTTTCGACGAATCGCATTCAGATTTATTTATCATTTCTACTAACTGCGTAATGGAAAACATAGTTTTATTGTTGGTACTGGAAAGGTAGTTTGGAGTTAGACCTGCGTTTCTTGCATTTTGTCCCAAAATATTATCATTTAACGATAGATCGATAACAGAGTCCGTATTTAATCGTTTCTTAGCTGTACTTGCTGCCGGATAACTTTGAGTATGTGTTTTGTTGGTACTCAATTGATGTTTTTTAACTTGACTACAAAGTATTGGTGAGGTAGGTATATTTGGAATTCTCTGCTTTCCCGATAAAATCGAAGGACTTGGTGGTCTCTGCGGGCTAGCATCTTTAGTAAGGACCACTTCATTTAGAGCTGTTTCTAAACTTTTTGTTTTATCTCCGCTGTTTTCGTCGTAATCAGCAAATATATCCTCAATACTGTCTAATCCAAAGAATTCCAAGGTTTCTTTGGGATTGCTCGAATTTTTGTCGGTGTCCTTTACAGCATTTTGTTCTTCGATCAACTCTGGACTGCTTTCAGCAAATATATCTTCTATATCACCCAGATCAAAATTTTCTTCCAATGATTTTTTATCATCAGTCACTTCCTTCACAGAAGTTATAACGTTATTTGAATCATTAAAATTAGTTATCTGTTGAAATCCATCATTATCATAATCTTGGGAAAACACATTAGAACAAATATTTCCAGTGCCTAATTTAGAGCATTTTATTATTGTTTCAGATTTGACATCATCCAAAAGTTTTATATCAGGTAATTTTAAATCGCTTTTAAAATCGAAAAGGGCTGTCGATTTCTTCTTCAGTTTTCGTATATCTTTTATTAAATTACATTCACACAAGTTTTCACAGAGGTAACATTTCTTTGATGCGTCAGCGTTTTCCAATCTGAGATCTACTAGTAAGTTTATATAGCGCGTTGAAAGACTACCGTCATTCGGAACACCCAAATCGTTAAGTAATTTAGTGTAGTTTTTGGTAGATTTTGTCGCAGTACTAAACAATGCCCTTATATCGCCGTCCTTCTTCGATGGAGATCTCAAAGTGTTTTTAGCTTTTTTCTTCGTATTTTTATTCTTCATCGGTGACAATACAACAACGTTCTGCGTCTTCAAATCTTGGCTCGTGAATGCTGTGAATAATTAATACGGTCTAAGTTTGTATTTTAACGTCAACGTGGCAACACGAGACTTAAATTAATTGGCCTACCTGGGTTTTGCGTTGAAGTTGGCAAATCGAATCTTTTGGCGTCGCAATATTGTAAAAGCTCCACCAATACCTCGGAATCTCTGGAATGGCCGATTGTTCCGGTCTTTTGCAAATTCCTTTGCCATTCCAACCACGGCAATAACTTATTTACGTCTATTGGCTGCGCTAGATTTCTTGTCGAACCTAAAGCAATAAAGTTAGTTATTTGCTGGTAGAAAATTAAGAAAATAAAATTCAACCTGTATAGTAATTTTATATTATTATAAATTACTACTGTAATATTAATATTAGTTTTCTTAACCCAACAAAAATGTTATACTTATATATTTGTAGATCTATCATAATATATATAAGATTTATCTTAGCATAAAGTACCTCTATCAGAACACTGCTTTGATATTGATTCCTCTTCTGTATACGGATATCCCGACGGAAATAAATCATTGAATTCTTCTTCGCTTATTAAATGTCCAGCATTATTGCTGTTACTTTTCCGATTACTTGTTGATTGCCTGAACATGTTTCTTAAATCCTTTTGACCCTGAACAATAAAATAAAAACTATGCATTAAAAAGAATCTTCGTAGTCGAATGAACATATAGACATATTTCTAATATTCGATAAACTTTTGCAGAGCTTTTGATTAGTGTATATATCTAATTATTTGTCTTCCTTTCTTACTTGATGACTTTAAAATTGAGCTGTGATCTTCGAAACAGAGATTAGTTAGATATAAGGACTATTTCTGTCATTCCTGTTGGTTACGAGCCTGTGCTTCAGAAACCAGAGGTCGTGGGTTTAAATCGTGGGACCCATTTTAAGTTATTTCCTTGTTGGTTAGGGCAATTTGGGCCGGTCACCCAATTGTCCGAGAAGTAAGATGATCCATGCGTCGGATGGGCATGTAAAAAGACGGTCCACCCACCAACCCGCATTAGACCAGCGAGGAGGGTTTAAAAACCCCCTAATGGATAGGGGTGTATTATAGGAGTACTATATGTCCAGCTGTGGACTATCACAGGCTGATGATGATGATGATACGAAGCCACCTCGTTGCTATTGGTAACGATGTTGACATCAATTTCTAGACTGTTTTGGCCTGGCATAATTCACAACGCGCTTGGCGTATTGGTTAATGAACCTGTACGCCAATGGGTATGTTTTTGATCCCCAACACGGAAATTATTATGTGATGAACATAGAGTTTCCCTTATTACTGGGTGTTCGTATCTATGTAATATATATTTATTTACGAAATAAGAGTAAGTCTCTGAATACATAGACTTGCTCTAACGAAACTAGATGACTGATATATTATCAGTCATCTAGTTTCGTTAGATCAAGCTTTGCTTGGTTTTAGGGCTAGATTACGTTGCGTTATTCGTCCAGAAACATTATTATTATTATTATCATTATACCTAGTTATGCAAAGCCCACACCCGTCTGTATTGGACTAGAAAGGGCTTGTTCAACAATTTCGCAATTTAGACATTTGAGCTTTATTCACAGCCTTCAACTGTGAGAGAGCAAAGTAAGCGTTTACATTACCTTTCTGAGGAAACTGAACAAGCGTTCCTAGGTAGGCAGCACGCGTTTTTTTTGTTTTATGGCATACGCAGTCAGACGAGCAGTCGGGGCCACCTGATGGAAAGTGGTCACCGACGCCCATAGACATTGGCAATACCAGTGGTATCGCCAACGCGCTGCCTACCGTAAGACATAGGATGTTAAGTCTCGTTTACCCAGTAAATACGCTGGCTACGGTTCCCTTCAAACCGGAACACAGCAGTGTTTACTGCTTCGCGGCAGAAATAGGCACCGCGGTGGTACCCACCCAGACGGTCTCCTGTAAAAAGGGGAGCTACCACCGGTAAAGGGGACTTTCCACGCGTTATTAATTACGAACTAATTTTAATTTATTATTTCTAGTACCTCCATATAGGCAACGCCAATCCTTGTCAAGTTAATTAAAGCCTCAATATCGGCATTTAGATTTTATTTTTGTTTTTTAAAACGCACTAAAGTGCTTCCCAAATTTGAATACCTTTTTGGTGCTTCCGGCGACATCTTTACTCTTGCCTTTCGGATCGGGTTTCTTTGCAACTGTTATGTACATTTTTTGGCATTCGGGCATAAAATCGTGTGGCACCATGCGGGGGTTGGTTTTGTACAGATTGTTTCTAACTTCTTGCGATTGTAATATTTTACCGTTCAACCCGTCCCTCTGTCGCATACAATCCACCAAGGTCTGCAAGGGAAGACATCAATTGAATCGAAAAATAATCCTTGGAGTGGCCTTTGTGCAGCAGTGGACACGTCTTTTGGATGAAATGATGATAAAAGCCTACTTTTTAATTTAGTTTTGTTTAAATGTATTACGATTTTTTAAATTATAACTGCTATATTTATATCTTAATTTTAAGTTGTCGGTATTATTTACTTCAAGGCCTTTAATAAGGGAGCGCTGAATATTTAATGCGATGTGATCTTATACAATTCTGCACCTAATTCGGACTAAGTATATAAATAAGAGAAATGCATTGTTATACTTGATAAATTCATAACAATAAAAGCAAGGTTTAATTATGCAAATTCACATAAATTTGACAAAACCGTTTATATAAGGCCAATGCTAGTTGTAAGACTTAAATGTTAGAATGATACCAAAAGCCTAATTCTACAAATGCATGGTTATAATCATAAGCTCACCTGATGCTCTCGTCCTTCAGTGACTAAAATGAACACTTGCCCGCCACGTTCTCTTCCAGTGCGGCCGCATCTAGAAAGATCGCAAAATATATAGGGATATTTTTATTGTAGCTAAATGCGATAATGCCAATTCTGTTCCTGATTTTTTATGATTTCTTTGTCTATTAGCAGATCTTCAAATATAAATCTGACTCTTCGCCCTGTCAAAAAAGTAATAGTTCCCCTCCATGTTCAACCTCTCGTTTTGTTGTATTGAAATAGATGAAAAAATCCGCAAGCCACCAAATATTTTAGTTTCCATTTGAAAATCAAAAAGTAGAAGAACCAGCCTGGTCGACTCCTTAGATAGCAAAAATGCTCAACTGTATTCTAATTTTAAGTACACAGTTTTTATCGATATTTGATTATGATTTACTCATTTATACAAATCATTAGGCAGTGTCACCACGGTATCTGTTTTAGTAGGATACACTCATCATCATCATCATCATCAGCCTGTGATAGTCCACTGCTAGACATAGGCCTCCCCTAATACACCCCTATCCATTAGAAGGTTTTTGGACCGTATCCCACCACGCTGGTCCAATGCGGGTTGGTGGTGGTTGAATAACACATAGGATACACTATGTGTTATTAAAAAAATACACAGAAATTTTTCAGATACAGTCACAGAAAGATCCTGATAGATAAGGGGCAGCAATATTATCCTTTGCAAATGCCATTATCTAAACATACCATATTCAAGTAAGGTATATAATTTAAACAGAACTATAACGACGAGAACCTGAAGCGGTTAAACTGGTGGACCGCTGTCATATACAATTACCGCGCGATATTCGACCTGCAAGAGTGCCACGCGTTTTCGGCTTTATCGAGGTTTCACATATACTATATTTACATAAATTCTGAACCCTATTTATTCCAAGCATACTGCAAAAAAAAGTAAGGCACAAGTGTGAGAGTGCCATCGTGTTCTCGAGATATCAATTCCATTGATACCTCCAAAAGTGGTCGTTGATTTCACAACTATTGTACCTCTGCACCAGACGAACTGGTGAGCGCGTGGAGATGTCGAAGCAGAGGATGAGGTCCACCGAGCCCACGTCGAGGCCCTCCTCGGCCACGCAGGTGGCCACCAGGGTGTTGCAAGCGCCCTCGCGGAAGTTCCTCATCACGCGCATCTGCTGCTTCTGCGAGACCACGGTCTTGCCGTCCTTGCCTGCTCATATCATGCATTCTTTGACCGACACCCATAGACATCGGCAATACTACTCGTATAACCGACGCTTCATCGTTTACCCAGTAAATAAGCTGGCTACGGTGCCCTTCAAACCGGAACACAGTTGTGCTTTCACACTACTGCTTTGCGGTAAAGATAGTAAAAAGGGGACCTAACACCAGAAAAAAGCGCAATCACAGCATATCGTATTTGCAAGCTTATTTTATCATGATAATTTTAAAGCTACGGTATATTCGGTATACTTCAAGTATAAAACATCGCATTTGATATTTCCAAAGATATATTATATTACGCTTATATCATAATTAAAATGTAGCACGGGACCGTATTCTTACGTGCTCATACGTAAGAAATCGCTCCCATCCGTTGCGCTTTGTCAAAGACGGTCCTAGGGACCGGCGACCGGGACCGACTTACTGCATGCGTGTCTGACACATCACTCATTTCTTTATACAAGCGATTGGGTTAGCGGCTAGTATTACACTAACCAACCAAAAAACAACGAAACATTAAGTAATATTTCTCCTCAAGAATTAGATCTCACCGCCTTAGGCGTCCAAAGCTAAAACGTCAAGTTACACTATGCTTATAAGCTTATATTTTGGAATACACCTAATTCTTTCTTTCTTTCTAAATAAGTACGTCTTGCTGCCCTTTTACGCAGTTACATCAATAACAAATGCGGACCATAATAGTTCATTTATTGGTGAATGAAATATTAAGTAACCATCAATAAAATAAATCTTTTATAATATAACACTAGATTTATATGCGCCTGAGAAAGCTTAGAACAGCGTCATAATTTACACTGCCACAATATTTAACTTTTTTCTTACCAGAGGCGCCCTGTCCGACGAACATTAGTGGCGTTATTAAAGGCCGGCACTGAAGCAGCAGGCAATGGACCAAATTTACACTCTCCCGGTACTCACAGAACACTGAAATTCATATACATATGTGTTATTATTTAAAATAAAGTAGTAATTATTAAATATACGCTATAACATTATGCATTATAAAAACTGGTATCGTGCATGTATTTTTCCTGCTGCTGCCTATGCCACTGTGCTATTTACATTATATGAAACTAAACAGTATAACAAACTTAAATTCATTTTGTAAATAAGCCATTATTTAACTGCCTCCGTAGCCTAGTGGTATGGGCGTGTGCTTTAGAAACCGGAGGTCGTGGTTCGAATCCTGCGGGACGCAACAAATTTTCATTGTTGTTTCCTAGTTGGTTAGGCAATTTGGGCCGATCACCCAATTGTCTGAAAAGTAAGATGATCCATGCGTCGGATGGGCATGTAAAAAGTCAGTCCACCACCAACCCGCATTGGACCAGCGTGGTGGATACGGTCAAACCCTAATGGATAGTGGTGTATTAGGGAAGCCTATGTCCAGCAGTGGACTTACAAAGGCTGATGATGATGATGATGATGAAATAAGCCATTTTCCCCGTGAAATGTAATAGGTAAAATAATAGCCCCAAGCTAAGCAAAACTTGTACTATGGAAACTAGTATTATCCATAATACAAGTTTTGCTTACCTTTTGTTTGATTTGTATCAGATGCTTCGATTACAAAAATTGTATCATATATTTGTCTCGCATACGTATCATAGAATACCAAATATTAATTACCGATTGCTCTTGTATCCACGCCAGACTGTTTCGCCTTTTTGAAGTGTTCCAACATGATTTCCTTCAGCTTATAGAATTTCGGATGACCGAAATATAAGTTTTCTGGCATCTACAATAACAGTTAACACTTTATTTTGTTTTTTATTCTTTTGTAAAAAAAGAAAATAGCGATGATAGGGAAAATCTAATTGATGTAAACACTGTATTTATATATAAATATTCCCGCTTTATCCGGACTAATAATATGCACTTCTGGCTGTGTGTACACTTGTACTATAATGGCTGCCTCTTTAGATCGTAAATCCATACTAAAGATCAGTCGTTACTTATATCGATTTATTATATTTCACCTCGGGTATTGTCCCATCAGGCAGTATACTCCGATCCAATGACAGCGGATTGACACCTAAGTCGTCTCTCAACCTCTCCAAGAGTCCGACCAACTTATCATCAGACTGGATCCAGGACTTCTCCGGGTGCTCGTCGAAGAAGTTGAGGAACACTCGGGAGCCGTGCTTCACCAGCAACTCCAGGCCATGGAACAGCGCTATCAACAGTGTGAAGTCTTTCATTATCACATTGTGCTGCGGATGACTGAAATGTTAAAAAATTACATATACTATAAAGTCGGAAGAAAATAATTGTTTTGCTTCTTCTACTTTAAATATAAAAATAAATAACATAAGGTCACCAAAAATTCAAACATTTAATTTGTTTTTAAAGACAAAATATGAAAAATATTGCGTGTTAAAAAAAAACTAAAATGTATGTAACAAAATTGCTGATTTGTTTCATACGTACCGAGCACCTCTTTCTTTACATTGAAACTCCTTATACAGCATTACCACACGACCCTTTGACAAGTTTCCCAGATTTTGAGGAAGAATATTCAACTGTTTTAACCTTCGGGCATAACCATCTAGAATCTGCAAATAAATAAAAGCGCTTTTATGTCTTAATACATAATATTAACAATATAAATCGTAGGTCCACTTTTGCACGGGACCAATAAAGTTAATACCACCGCGGTGCCCATTTCTGAATCTAAGCAAATGCGTTAACACTACGAATTTCTAGTTTGTAAGCTACTTATATTTAGCCAATTCAGAGATAAAATTGACGTTGGTAAACCACGAACATGTTCTCTTAAGTATGGACCATTCGCAAACAATGTGATAAAAAATAGTCCCCCTGAGTTTCTTTCACCGGTTCTTTTCAGGTCAGGGGCGTCCTTTTTCGATCCGGTGGTAGCATTCTTGTCAATCAATAAGTAAGTGTAATGCTTCTATGTTCAATTAAGATATTTTGAATATTTTGAGCTGTTCTAAGACAATTCTACTATAGAAATGACATACATTTCTGCTGTTGAATTGGTTTATCATTGCCTATAAAGGTCAACGCTTATTAGAGCCACATCTTAATGCGGCCACTATTTGTCATTTTATTGAATCATTTTATAAGATGTTTAGTCTATAATTGTATATAATAACGATATTAATATTTTCTTTATATATTAATTGTCACATTTTACTGTATATTTTAAAATATTTCATAGTTACTTAACAGAATTCTTAAAAATAGCCGCATAGTTTATCTCTTTTGAATCAGTATTAAGTCAAACTTAAGCTACTGCAGTCCAAAGCTGAAACTTAGAATACCATAAAAATACTTAGTCAAGAATGTTTATGATTATATATTTTTAACTTCTGTAAATATTTGATAAACATATCCTTAAAATACAAAAACATAGTTCTACCTCAACATATTGTTGTCTCAACTGCGTTAGTTCTGGTCCCAATTGCACAATTACAGTGTTTATTTTCCGAGAATGACTGTATGGTGCTACATCTATACAGTTCTCTGTCCGCAGTTCCAAATGAGCTATATGTAAATTTTTCACAACCTGAAAAAAGTATATCATGTAAACAAGAAAAAGAAACATATGATAAAGGAAAATTTTTAAAAGCTCCTATCGTCACGAGAATGTATGAAAGGTACCACTAAACGGACCACAAAAATATTAACAAACTAGCATTTGCCCGCGGCTTCGCTCGCGTCAAATTCGGGGTAGTACTGTCCCCCTTTCCTGAGTACAGATAAGAACTCGGAACTACATACAACTATAGACTATATTATATGTCTTTCCATTGGGGGACAGAATAGAAAGATTCTGGGCCTTGGACACACGCGAACATGCTACATACAGCTGTGCGTGTGAAAAGCACGGCTTTGCTAAGTTCACCCCAGCCACTGTTTTGTAATTTGTTTGTATCAAACAACCTGTTCTAATTTTGCGGAGTCTAACATACATTTCTATCCCTATTTTAGCGGCTGGGGATGATTAAAAAAATGCAGCATTTTCGTTAGTAACAAAAATCTGTACGCCGATTTTAGCTTCCTGCCTTGAAAACTGCGAAAAGTCTGATATAATATTTCACCCCCTCCTTTAAGGGGTTGGGTGCAGATTTTAAAAAAAATGATGGGCGATTTTTTTGTAGTCATAAATAGGCAGCATGCCACTTTTTAGCTTTCTACTCTAATGCTCCATACAAACTTCCACCCCCTATTTTATGGAAGTGGGGGGTTAAAAGGGGCAAAAAGCCTATTTTACCTTCCTACCTTCAACTATCTCCATTAAATCAGGTCAAATTGTCGCTCCATTTGTCGTGAAAGAAAGACAAACAGACAGACACGCTTTCTCATTTATAATATTAGTATATAATATTAGATTAGATAACACACATTTATTTTACGCTACTTTTGTCTCTTCATCTATGATTTATAACAATAATTATTGTAGAAACTTAATAACATTCTCCAAGAAGAATTCGACCATGGCAGCTGATCTATATTAGAGATAAGCCAACCATGCATAAGGTATTATAATACAAGAATGTATGCACAAATGCAGAAGCACAACATACGCTCCAAATTGTACCTCCTTTTGGAAAGTCAATCAAAAACGTAACATATAAACATTATAGATAATAAGGAAAGTACAATTAGCTGTTGTTATGAGTGGAAGAAACACTCTTTAATAACAAACTCGGTAATTAATTGCTACGCTATAATAGTGGCAAATAAAATTATTAATTTATATAAACAAAGTCTGAACTTAAACTCAGATTCTTGGTAATCAATCAGGGAGGTTAATGTATTGGCAAAATAGCAGTTTAACATTAAACCTAATTCTATACACACTAGGTCTTATGTGAGTTAAAATTAACTTCGGGATCACTTTTGTGTAACAAATTTCAAACATAATTACAACAATAAAACTTAGAAACTTACCGTAATCACATCATCAACTTTACTTCCTGGTGTAGCAGAAAGTGCTAACAATCTGTATGTCTTATGCCCCATTTCAGTCAAAGTAGAAACTATTTGACAGTAAGCATAGTTTCCTCTTGCCCTATGTGCCTCGTCAATAACGAGACATCTTATCTTCTCTCCAGGACATATACCAGATTTTATGTCATTATATATGACTTGTGGTGTAGCAAAAAATACCCTTTTGGTTTCCCAGTGTGTTTTTCTTGTGTTCACTTGCATATGACCTTATGAGTAAGAGTTTTGTTAAGAGTCAATCAATTCATAACATATTCCATAACACAAAAAAAATATTTTTATAAATCAAAAAATAGATAATAACCAGATACTATTATAAGTTTTAATTTAATGCAGTTCTTGTTTGAAAAAAATTAAATATTTATTTAGATTGGTTATATTGGAGACTTCTTTAATTTTTTTTATCAAATGAATGGATTAGACAACAAAATTGCTCTTTTAATTTAATGGAATATTCCTTGCTTAATATTAGAATACTTAAAATAATTTAACCAGAATATTTAAACATACCAGTCATTTCAATAGTGTCTTTAGGTGGTATCGCAATAATGTTATAGCAGGCATCTATTTGTTGTGCAACAAGAGGTCTTGTAGGTGCTGTGAATACTATTTTGCCAAGTGGGTACCATCGGTAAAAGTTGTACATTATAACCGCAGCAATGAATGTTTTTCCAAGGCCTGTAGGAAGGCTTACCTGAACACAAAAGTTATAACAATTTTGGCACATAAAATTTTGTAATAAAATTTAAGAATTATAAAACTAATAAAATTGATTATAAAATTAACAGCCTGTCTGTAAAATATATGTATATTTAAATTTAATCAATAATTATTGTTGTTCTTTAGTCCAGGTCGTATTTATTAATACGCGCCGTTTTAATGATGACGTCTACGTCGAGTAATTGGTGATTATTTTAAAACGAAGCAATTAATCATAAAGGTGTATCAAGAAATATAGATATCATCATCAACAGCAGCCCCTGATAGTCCACTGCTGGACATAGGCCTCCCTAATTAACCTAATATATGTATAGTAAGATTACAAACATAAGGTATCATGTTTAAATATTTAGTAATAAGAACCACCACTTTGAAAATAACAGCAAAATAAAAATTTATATGAATGATTTTATTACTGAACAACTATTAGGTTCATTTTAAGAAAATTAATAATATATTACAATAATTAACAATAGTATTGATTGACCTTCTGTATTATGAATATGTTTATAAATATACTCACTAAAGTATTTTTTAAAATAGAAGCTCTAATGATGTTGAACTGATAATCCCTGACTGGATAATTGGTAGGGTAAATCCATGTTTTTCCTGTTAACTTATCGTATCCACTAATCTCTTCATCACAACAGAGAGCACTGCAAAAAATAAACTGATGCAAAATCCTATTTTTCCAAATAGCATTCATTTGGAAAATCTCTTGGAAAATTTTGCATCATTCATTAACATTTCTCTTACCTTACGTTCAATACGCTTTGGTTGCAGTTTTTAATTTTTATTTCATAATTGTTTGTCACAGTAATTGTTGTTTCTCGTATAGAAGAATTTTCAAAATTTGCAAAAAACGAAGAATCATTAAACACTTCATCTTCACTATTTGTGTTGATATCGCGATTATTCATTTTTTACTTTTCATTTAAACGGTTAACGAATTAATTATATACCGCATAATAAATATCAATATTTTAAAAATAATAAATAAATTCAATGGCATGTTATAATATATCTAAATATAGTATTTATGGTTACTTATTTACTATTTACTTTATCCTAGTACAATATCGCCAAAATAACACCTTTTTTAATTCTGACATTTGACAACCTTTCTGCTAGAGTTGCTAGCTTTACTACATCAACCCTAAATCCGCGAAAATAGTATCATTAATTCTGAGGTTGGTGTAAAAAATTAAAAAAAATAAAACATAAATTATTGTTATATCATGCAAAACAACACATCTATTTTACATGTACAACTAAAGCGTGTCATTCAAAACATAGGTAAACACAGGTATAGCACTGTAGTCATTGAATTCGGAGAACGTTTTATTAGCATAACCTTTCTTGTATAAAAGCATACGTTGGTAGCCTCGGGTCTATTATAGATCATAATCTCGTAAGGTGGCATTCATATCAGCACTAAGTGTATTATAATATAATGTTCAGTAATATAAATATAGTACACCTAAGATAAACATAGTGTGTGACTAATTAGTCTATTATTTTCTGTTTAAGAATGCCAACCCATTTACCCACCTTTCTTTGCTAGACCTATGTCCTTTTTTGGAATCTTGTTTACGTATGTAGCAAATTTCGCCAAACTAGGTTCAGTGGTTTAGAAGGTAATGATGGAGAGACAGAATTACAAGATCACTTTCATATTTATAACATTAGCATGGAAGCCTGGAAAAAATATAGATACCACGAAGTTTCTCATTCTTTAAACAATATTGTTATACATTTTTTTAACTCGTCAATAAAATAGATTTTTAAGTAACTATGATCAAAATGGAAAAATGTTGCCTATATAGTTTTTTTACATCAGCAATTTAATAATACAGGATCATTTGGAGAATATTATGTCTTAAAATAAACCCTACAAAGTTCTTAACTGAAGTAAAAATTTGCTTAGGTGGATTTTAGATCTTATTGACCGACTCCTCAAAAATTCGGAGCGTATGTTTTTTTATATATGTTACCGTGGTTTGATATTATTTATTTTTTAATAATGGTTTTAGCTGTCATTTGCTCCCATTTTTTTTAAATAATTTTGCGATAAGTAGTTCAATAGGCATTTAAGAAATAATGAAAATTACGGCGTCAAAAATCACAACCTTGTGCGATTAAATTGTAAACGCTGACTCAACCTTAAGAGATAGACTTAAACTATGTTCTTCATAATGGTACTACTTGAATTGGCCTAATAAAGTCAGTGAAATCTGTGTTTTATGAGTAACCCATAATAAGCATCATAATGTAAACATTTTTGAAAATACTAGTCAGGCGTATTCAATAAAAGTTAATATATTTAAAACATTATCAACAACGTTTTGATTAAATGAAAACCTTTAAAGATATCAGAGATTTAAAATGCGGTGGCGGAAATCGCGAGGTAATATCGCCTAGAGAGTATGTTGTTAGTGTTACCCACTTATATTGCGTAATAGTTACATACGCTGTTTGAAGTCCGTTATATTCTTAAATAAAATTTCACTTGATTAAAGTAAAATAAAAAAAAATACTATAAAATATAAAAGAATAAATAAAATCTTAAAATATAGATGAATAATAGATATAGTGAAAAAATTAAAAGCGTTAATAACATGGAATTGATTATGGATAAAACATTAGCCTGGAAATGTCATTTTTCTCAGGTCTCTCATAGAGCCAAAAATACCCTCAGAGACCTGTACAGGTTTAAATTTTTTCTGATACAGAATAAAGTGACGCTTGTGCAGTCCTTAATTTTTCCTTTATTCGACCATGCTGACGTGTGCTAATTTGACCTGAATGCAGATCAACTCAATAGATTTGACCGGCTTCTGGGTAACTGCATTCAATTCATATTCATTCTTCGTAAATGCGATCACGTATACATTGTGTACAAGTGCTATGCATGGGCTATGTATTCGGAAACGACGAACGTGTAGGGCTCTTACCAAACAATTTTTGTTTCTTAATTCTTCTTCCACCCCTACATATTTATCGCCAAATTTTAAACCTCTTAGTGACGGTACTATGTAGAATTTTATTCGAGACATAATCGTCCTCTGCACAGTCCTTCACCTCGCTCTGATTATCTTCATAAACCTTTTTTTATTCAATTAATTCTTATGTAGAATGTGCTAACATTCGAGTTCAGATCGACAGGAAAGTTTGATATAACAAAAATAATATTTTAGCATATAGATGGTCTCAGTAGGTTTAATAAATAAAAGTTATTGATTAAAAACAGATTTTTGCTACTCCTGTAAAAATTGATTTTTCCTATTTCGTGATTATTCGGTTGGGGTGACGATATGTAATTGTAGTTCTTTATATATTATATTAAATTATTTATTGATATGATTGTTTTTTGTATAAAGTTTATATTTGTACTTCCTTATTATTGAGTTTATATTATTTTGTTTTTAGCTTATTTGTATTTATTACTACTTTCTACTTGTACACTCACATTGACATAAATAAAACACAGGAAATGTAAATTTTCATATTATTTTGGTAGTGTTTGAGTATTCCTAACTCATATATTTTAAGTTTACTCCTTTTAAAATGTACAATTATTAAAATATTGTTTTAAAATCGTAAGCTAATTAAATATGGCAACATCGACGTTACTATCACGTTAATTAGTAACCCCCGCTTGATTTTGATTTGACTGAACAAACGTAAATATTGTGAAAACGTGATAACTATTTTTTAAGGAAAAATAATGGAATTAGAAGATGAATTTGATGATTTGTTGGCTGAAATAGATGAACCAAAATCGCCTAAAATACCAAGAACAGAACGTGATAATATAACTTCTGAAATCGCTGGTGACTTATACGTTTTAAATGCATTTATTTTATGTTATTTGCTCTATTAACAAACATTGTTTTTATTTTTAGGTACCTCGAAACCAAGTTCATCTAAAACTCACTGTGTCTTAGTTAATCAAAAGCAGGTAATTTGTAAGAATTGAATTAAAGCTAAAAAATTTGAAAGTTTTTAATTTATTTATTTATTTTCAGCGTGGAAATCCTTTACTCAAATTTATCACAAGTGTTGCGTGGGAATATGACGAAATAGTACCAGATTATGAGATAGGAAAAACAATTGGTATACTTTTTCTTACTGTGCGTTACCATAACTTGAATCCAGATTATATAAACAATAGATTGAAGGAATTAGGAAAAAAATATGAATTACGAGTTCTATTAGTTCAGGTGAATTGAGATTTCAATGATTTTATTAAATACTTATAAATTAAAAAAAGATGTTTAATAAGATTTGAGGTTTTTGTAATTTTATGCATTTAAACCTAAACATAATTGCCTCCATAGCCTAGTGGTATAGGGGTGTGCTTTAGAAACCGAGGTCGTGGGTTCGAATCCTGTGGGGACTCAACAAATTTCATGTTTCAGTTGTTGTTTCTGAAAAGTAAGATGATCCATGTGTCAGATAGGCATGTAAAAGTTGGTCCACCCACCAACTTGTATTGGACCAGCGTGGCAGGATACATTTCATAAACCCCCTAATGGAGAAGTCCAGCTGTGGACTTACATAGGCTGATGATCTTTATAAATGTTTTGTTTAATTAACACGAAAACATTTATACATTATAACATTTAACATCAAGTTATTCTATTTGTTCTCAATATTTTTATTTAATTGTCAGATTTTCTTAAGAAATCTCAATATCTATAACATTATCATTAGATTAGGAGTGATATCCATGTTGAAAATGTCACATTCATAAAAAAATATCTTCATTCAGTAAAAAGTAAAAACTATTAATTATGCAAAGCTGAATCACAGCTAATATTATTTCCCTTTATTGTTCATACATTATTCATATAAAATAGTTAGAATTAATAAACCACTTTAAAATTGCATGTCATTAATTCATTCAGTGGAAATTGTACAGATATTTTCTTGTACAATAGTTAGTTTATTATGAAGCAGATCTGTTTATGGTTTTTATTTATAGCTTTTTTATTTTACTTGTAGGTTGATTTAAAAGACCCACATACTGCTCTGAAAAATCTCACCAGGGTTTGCCTTTTGACAGATCTTACACTAATGTTAGCATGGAGCCCTGAAGAAGCAGCTAAAATAATTGAAAATTACAAAATATTTGAAAATAAACCACCAGATCGGATAATGGAAAAAATTGAGAATGATCCGCAGCAAAAGGTACTTTAAAAATACTTACTAGACTTATATTTAGGTATATAAAACTAATGATACTGATAAACTGATGATATAAAACTAAGCAATACTAGAAATCGAGAAGATTGAAAAATAGTAAAGCAACGCCTCTATTTCCTATTAGTGGAATATTATTTCATTTTGAATAACATAAACTAGGATGTAATTTTTCTAAACATATAACTCTGTTTTATTCAGTACATATATTTTCAATTTTATGTCTTTAAAAAGAGATTTTCTCACAAAATTCAGAGATTAAGATTAAAAATTGTAAAATATATGAAAAAGGGTCAATTCAACCTTTAAACAAAGACACATGAATAAAACAATATTTCTATTCCAGATAACAAACGCACTGACATCAATTAAGCCTGTGAATAAAACTGATGCATTAACACTTTTAAAAACTTTCGGAACATTGGAGAATATAATTAAAGCTAGTGAAAAGAGGCTCGCTGATTGTCCAGGTTTTGGCCTGACTAAAGCAAAAAAGTTGTACAAAGCCCTTCATGAACCATTTCTTAAAAGAGGAAATGTTAACGAAAGAGAAACAAGATCAATGGAGAATTTCGAAGAAGAGCTCAGTGTTGAAGATATTAAGAAAGTTGAAAATCAATTGAGAACTGAGCATTAATTTTCTTAGAATTAATTTATAAGTTATTTATTTTTGTTATATAACTGTTTTTTATTTAACTAGTCAATGAGTTTTAATTCGAAACCTTGTTCAAATGATCACAGTGTTGTATGACGGAATTGGCTTAAATAAGATGTGACATGACATCTTATTTAAGCCTATAGGTTACTTAACCTATGTGACTTTTTTTATTTTTAGAAATTTATTAACTGAGCCTTACTATCTTTTAGAACTAGACAAATAAGATATTCACAGAATGTATTTTTTTGCCCTTACAAAGATTAATATGAAAAAGGAATACAAAATTCACACTGGCCACATAATTTAACGTTCTAATATTTTACGCGATTGTCCGATTCGCAATTATTGAGCCACTAGAACTTTTCTTTCTTTATTCCGTTCAGGATTAGCGAAAAGAGCTTTTCAGTCTCAGCTAACGAAAATCTAAATGGATTATATGTAAGTAAATTGAAAGGCAATGACGTGACTGCCAGCTGGGATGTCTTTTCACATGCTCATTCCGTGCTTGAAGCATCATACTTCAAGAAGTTAGGAAATTAAACCATATGTCTCAACCTACCTGAAAAAACCGATGACACGTATGGTTTTCTCGTGTGATTCAAACACGCGACCAGCAGTTTAAAAACCCTAAGCCTGTATACTATTAGGGTATTATATACGGGCAAGGTTGATAAGCGAAATGTAATACGATAAAGTAATAAATTTCTCAAGATAGCAAAGAAACGCGCTGTATATAATTACTAGCGACTCGCTCCTGCTTCGCACGGGCGCCATGCTGAAAGAAAATATACCTACAATATGAAGCATTTGTAATACATATAAACCATCCTCTTCTATCTAATAAAAAAACCACAACAAATTCCGTTGCGTCGTTTGAAATAATTAAGCATACATAGGGACTAAGAAAGCGACTATGTTTTATACTGTTTAGTGATTACAACATGAATGCGATGCTTGGCACTTTTGTTTTGTATTAAATAGCCGATAGCCGATGCTGAAAGTGGTGGTTGGCCATACGGGTGAAGTGGACTAACACTGATGGTGAAGATGATGATCATCTATCTTACTCTCCACACTTCTTAGGTAATCGGCACCCAGAACTACACCTGTAAGCCTGTTAGTTTGCAGCTCCTAATATCATTATAGTTATAAGGAAAAAAAATCGTATGATGTAAGTAAAAATAATTAAATGTATGTCTTATTTCTACTAATGATTATTTGTCTATAAACCAACATCCATTTTATGTTTTTACAGCAAGTGTTGGCTTGAGAGACGCAAGGTCTTTTTATTACGGTCGACAGAATTAGAGTTTATGAAAATTATTTTCTATTTATAATTTAACTAATAAACGTGCGGTCTTGGGTTAACTTTTTGAAATATTTATTTACTCTTAGCAGTAAAAGAAAATACTCTAAGATGACATTTATTCAAAGTTATACATTAGTACACTTTAGCAAATTTATGAAATTTTGCTGTTTTGGTCGTAAATGCGTTTTGGTCTATCAGATCAACTATCCGATGAAACCATTGATTTGCTTCGCAGAAAGAGCTTGCCGACCTAACAGCGATATACAGTGTCCATCGCAGTTTGCGGGCCACCGTGGGTCCATAGTGGAAACACGGTAGTAGTGGATTTACCGTGGATCCGTGGATATTAAGCAATTTTGTGGTTTTCACAGAGGATCTATTGATTTTTAACCACGGATCCATTGTGGATTTGGCGTGATTATTGTGGATACTACAGTAAATTTTATGATTAAAATCAAGTTGTACAACCAAATATACAGATATGATCATTTATGTTTAATCACAGTAAATGCCATGTCAAATCTGATAGCAGAATATAGAAAGCTGATATTGATTTATTACATATGATGTAACGAGACGTGATGAGTGTAATGATCGCTTAAGCATTGATTTAATTGAACAGTAATAACTATTGAACGAACATAGATATCATTTTGAAACGTACAATTGACTTAATGTAAACACATAATAAATGTGTTATTCCAAATAGGATTGTCTATTCTGAGAGCATCTATCATTCTTTTCACACGTGAAATTACCATAGATTTTCCTGTAACTAAATAGTTACCTGTCATGAATATGCTTTAACGATTGTACGTAATTACATGAAATCTGGCCATACGTCCAACGGTCAGGGAGCTTTCGTTTGAAAATAAATCTTTTTAACGGAACGTTCTTTAAGCGAGCGAAGGCTCGGGCGTTCGTAGCGACGGAGCGGCAGCGTTGCGTTCAAAATAAAACAATCGACTTACGAACAGCGCCTAACCGGCTTCGCTGGCGATAGGACGCGCGTTGTTGTTCTGCCCGTTGCGAGTAAAAGCGGGAAAACTGAACTTATGTTGTGTATTGAAATTACAAAGAAACTTTTAATTTGTCACGTATTTTTTACTACACAATAAAAATTATTTGTTTGGTGTAAGTGATATTATTGACATTTTCATGGAACTGAGTGTTAGTTTGGATATTTGAAGAAAGTTTTTGTGAGCAAGGACCTTTTGGATACATAGAAGTTTCAAAGAAATATATTGTTTTTTTTTATAAACGCAAAGATACGGAAAAGGCTTCTTATGCTTTGGTAAGAAATATACATACTCAATGTAAAATCTTAAAGTTTTAAAAATATTTTCTGTTTAGTACCTTAAAAATTTTGGGTTGTTTTTTTAAATATATTCTTTCAATAATTAAGAAAATGATTTTTTTCATACATTTTAAGTAAGTTAAACCACCTTGAGGAAACTTGCATTTCTATTCACATTATGATGATATTATTAATTAAAAAAATTGTCGTCTTACTCTAGCGGAAGCCTTCCTCGGTAATAAATTTAATAAGAGCCGTTATTTCCTTGTATTATTTAAATTGCCTATAAATAATTACAATTATAATTTGTTATCTTTCGATAATTTTAAAATAAATTCTATTATGAATCTTAAGAAATGTGTTAACGAACTCTCCGTCATTCAAAACAAATTGTCAAACAATATCATTAAATAATTTTTGTGTAAAGAATTGAACTTTTTGTCTAAGATAAAGGTTGTGTGCCTTTACGAAATGTGTGAAATTCGCAGATATTTTGTGGCATAGGATATAACACCTTTTCTGTCTTAAATGAAAGGCCGTTTTCTAACCTACTCAGCAGTAACAAAAGAGTGAGGTGTGAAATTTTTACAGACAATATTTTCGCACGGAAACTCGTATAATAATCCTATACCCTTATAATAAGGGCTGTAGCCAATCGTAATATTGATTACAATAGCCTACTGCTATTAGTACACCGCTTAAATGCATTTCTTCAAAAATCTGATGCATTTAAAAACAATTAAATTTAATGATCCTCTTTACTGAGCTTTTATTAAAGGACTTTAGGGGGTTTTATACTTGTTGTTCGGATAATCGATACTCAACATTTAACATCACCAATATTCAGAATTTATTATAAGCAGTAAATTGTTAATAGTCACGCGAACTCGAGCGATAAATAAAATATTTACTGCCTCCTTAATCGAAGGCAATAAAATCGGTTATAGCCGCACAAGCCTATCCATTATGCGAGCAAATTCAAAACGTCATAATTAATGGTTACCAAACTTGAGTAACTTTGATGCCAGCCAGAATTAGACAGATTATTAAAAATATTACTGAATTCAAAATCGGTCAGTATTGTCACAGTTTAGTTTCATGATAGACAAAGCTTGTTTTATGGCAAATAAAATATTAAGTAATAATAAATAATAAAATAGTACACTTTACAGTAATAACTTATTTTTTGATGATTAAATTTATCACATTTAGGTAGAGTTTTAAATTATACTATAATGTCTCCCAAGTAATAAATTCCAAACAATAGGGTGATCAGCCCGCATTTATTTATTTATTCTTTATGCACTAAAAGTACAAGGCATTGCTATAATTAGAAACAACATTGAAAGTTTTGATTCTGCAGATTCGAACCTACGACAAGCCCCAACCAGGCTACGGAGGCGTTCAAAATTTTTGTACTTTAAAAAAGAAACAATTTTTCAAATTTAATTATATTAGATGTATTTGAAGTATGACTGCCTCCGTAGCCTAGTGGTATAGGCGTTTGCTTTAGAAACCGGAGGTCGTGGGTTCGAATGCTGCGGGGACTCTACAAATTTTCATTTTTGTTTTAGTTGGTTAGGACAATGACATCACCAATTGTCTGAAAATAGATGATCCATCGTTGGATGGGCATGTAAAGGAGTCCACCCACCAACCCGTATTGGATCAGCGTGTTGGATACGGTCCAAAACCCTAATGGATAGGGGTGTATTAGGAGGCCTATGTCCAGCAGTGGACTATTAAAGGATGATGATGATGATGATGATATGAAGTATAAATACGACTAATAATAATTACAATAAGATAGAAGTAGAACTTGGTTTTTGAAACAAAAAAAATTATTTAACGTTTTTTTCTGACGCATACAATAACAATTTTTTATGTGTGGCACGAAATACACATGGTTAATACAATAATGAAACAAGACGGATATTTTTTGTTACGTCGTTAATGAACTCGGCCGTAATACCTAGATAATAAAGTTGCGTTCGCGCGTATATACGTCTTGCACAAAAACTTATGGTATTTCTCTTTGGGTTATTATGGCTGCCAGTTCTAATACGGTGCTTATATATAGCTAAAGGCAACAGGTGAATGTGCACGTGCCCAGTGTCAGGTGAAACTGCATCGACTTTTTCAACATGCCCATCCGTTTTATTAATTATGACGATAGATTAACGATTCCGCCATGTTTGTTTATCGTTAAATGTTACTAATTCGAAATTATGTGGAGTCACTTAACTTTATTAGGGTACATATGGATAAAGCTTATATTAGTAATTTATAAGTTTTAACTATACCTGACAAATGTAAGAGATCGAATTTACGTAATAAACGAATGAAAAAAAAGCAGTACTTAACTTTTTATTGTCTTCTTTATTATGTCTTATTAAGCTGAGTAGAGATAAAATTAGTTTTGAATATTATTTTACTAAATTAATATATTATTGCATTAATAATGTAGGTAAACTGTGAAGGCAATAAATTTGTACAAATAAATAAAATTCGAGTGTCCGTTTTTACAATTTAATAACAGTTTTTGACTGCCTGTCCGTTTGTCTGTCTGTCAATCTGTTTGTTTGATCTGGCTTATCTCTGGAATGGCTGATCCGATTTTGAGAGACTGAGAGAGACTTTCACCGGAAGATAGCTGACTTATAGCTTACTATGAGTAACTAAGATTACTTTTTTTTGGGAAAAAACTAAAAGAAACTTTCTTACATATTACCACGCGGTCATAGTTTAAACAACAGCTAGTTGTATATAAAAAATTAAAACAATTTATTTTGATCAAAACAGATGATGATTACATACACGAAAACATTATTTGGGAAACAGATTACAATGTTCCAACAACAATAATTGTCTATGGATATTGATGACATAGATTCATTGTAGTAAGCATATAATTTTCCATATTTTCACGAGTGACACAGTCGTACCCTCGATATGTAAGTTCGTCATTACTTATTAAGTTGGTCATCAGACCAATCGTGCAATTGCTTTACAGTTAACGAGTCGAGTAATTATTCGATACTTTGAACTGGACTCACCGCAAAGCTTCATGCTCAATTAATCCCTATTTAAAGTACACATTACAATACCTTCTGTAATATGTGTAATTTATCCGTCCTTTTAACTGTGAGTAAAAAACTGGTAAATTTATGTTTTTTAAAGTATGTCTACTAACGTACTACTACTTTACTAATAATCTTCTTTAAGACATTAAATAGAATAAATTTCCAGCCTGAAACAAATAAGTCTATAGAATGTTAAAGACTGTGTATCTAATAGTTATGTAAATTATTGGAGAATGTCGCTATGTTGTCAGACACAAATAAGTTTTCTATTAATAATAACGCCTCATGTACTATACCTTGTAGTTGCTTTGACAACGAAAAGTCTGTATGTTGTTTGCTGAAGTGTGGATCCTTTAGTTAGCAATCTACTTCGTAATCTTAGTCGTTTTTATAAAACGCTTTCTTTAGTTGAAATTTACATCAATAATTCTTTACCGTGGTAAGAACTGTCGTCTGTGAACCAAGTCACTGTTTAAATGCTGTTTGCGTTTATGATCGTAAAACTTCTGTCCTCGATATTAATCTCTCTCCTCGCAGCTTCCTACAAAACCGGTTATATATTAAGATGTTGCTGTAAATTTATGATTGTAATTTATTTGAAGTAGTAACTGTAGTTATAGTAATGACTATTCCACGTGCATTTGGAGATTATTTGCCTAGTTTTATGTTTAAATTTATTAAACCACTCGTTGAAATTGGCTAAATAGGTTTTTTTTAAACCTACTTTACTAAATCTACATAAAATGGTTTTGTTGTTTGTTATCATGCCGATACATTATTATTTTACTATGTCCATCATTGGGATTTAATTAGGTAATAATTACAATACCTATGCATTGCTGTGTAACTGTTACATGTGATAATTTGTAATAGTGAGTTTTTGTTAGATTAATATCATGTTTCAGACGTCTATAATTTAATATATATTAAAATGATAGTAACTATATTATAAAACGCCATTAAATAATTTAACATTAAATTAAATTCTGTGCAACAAATTTGAAATGCCTTGTATGTCATGCCTTCTTGTTACAGTACAAAATAGCAAACAAATTTTGTTGTATTGAAAACCTATGTTGAAAATGTTTAAAAATTGTAGAATAATCCGAAAACTTCTTAGCTTGGGCAATCGCACCGGACACTCGACAATCTGTCTCGGTCGAGAATGACGTTGACTGATGACGACTTTAATGACTAAAGCGTCGTCACTGCACGTTTTAAAAATCTTAAAAAAATTAATGCCTTAAAATATATATTGAGATCTATTTCAAAGCGTATCTTTAACTATAAAATCGTTGCTGTTACTTTATGTTTTTTATGTTTGTTCAAGCAATAATAGACTTTAAGGTTTTTATTTATATGTCACGTAATTAGGATTTTGTTTTGCAGACCAAAATTAATAGTTAGACCATTAATATATCCGATCCGACTACAACCATAACAAGTAAATAAAACAGCATAACACAGTAAGTAGGCAGAATTAAAATAACACCGGAGAGAGTAATAATAATACGATAATATAAGAGGCCAAGACGGTGGTTTGACTCGTGCCGTCTCGCGGGTCGGCGCACGCGCAGCCTCCGCCTTTGCTCCTTTTGTGTCACGTATCGAGCGATGTGTGTGTGTTTGTGTGTATGTATGTACACGTGTGTGTGCGCTTTGTGATTATAAAAGATCGTCTCATACTTTTGAACGTAGCAGCACTTCTTGTGATACGTGTGTGCCCGAATTGGCTTTCGCACCAATTATTTCATATTTTCTCCACCGTCGTGTACAGCAAAAAAGTCTCGTAACTAATGTTGTAACGTGGGAACTGTAGCCATGTACTCGTTTATTATTAAATTGTAATGTCTAATTTCTGTTGAAATCTCTGAACGTAGCTCTGCTAATTTAATATTTAAAAAATACGCGTTGTTTTTTTGTTTTAATTATTAAGGAAAACAATTTAATATATCTTCGTTAAGAGATTATAACATTCTCTTGCGCTTAAATTATGTCCTAATAGTGACATAATCTTTATTAGACATCAATTTGCACCGTCATCCAGACCAGAGGCATTTCAGTAGCAGTTATTAACACACTAATAGCAACAATAGAAAGGTAATTTTAAAGCATACATAATAAAGGAAGTAATAGGTTTTATAAACAAAATTTTTATCGCTATAAGTTCAACTCTAACCACAACTATTTAACTAACGACAAACCACTTCACAATCGCTTCGAAAACCATTCGATAATGAACTTCGACTTACCTCAGTTCGTTGGCCTTGGTCTTAAGCGTTCATTGTGCCCGTAAGACGACGGGAAAGCTTTTAAGGTTATCACTTAAGATTGTTTATAACCAATACATAGCACACAGTCTGACCTTTTAACTATATTGAAGCTCGAATACTTTCTGTCGCAGCTTACGTACCACTTGATGATTATGGACCCTTTTTTTGCGGCTTTGACTTTCGAGTGCACTTTGCTAGTTTTTTTTAAATACGATAAAAGTTCCTGGAAATCTATAGAAGCGAATGCTTTGCATGAGTTTCTAATAAATTTGTGGTTACATTTTTTGTACATATCCCGAGGAAAAAGTATGAATTTTTATTCTTCTTTTCATTATTTTATCTCTATAACTGCATAAGAACTTTGACGAATGTTCACGATATCTGTTTTATGAAAGATTAATAGTTAATGCTTTAACACCGAGTTTATTTTGTCTGAATATGTCTTTGTGCATAAAAAATAAAATAAACATTCAAGGTCCCAAACTAAGAAAAGCTTGTACGGTGGCAAGTAGATGACTGATAAAAACAAAAACTTACTTTTCCTTTGCAAATAATTGTTAATAATAGTCGCGAAAAAAACTCAATGTTCATCACACAATATTTTTCCCGTGGTGGCAATCGAACCCATACCCCCTGGCGCGGTAGTATCAGTAAGCACTACGTCAATCGGATCGTCAAGAAGATTTAATTAATTAAATTATATTATACAAAATTTTACAATAGCAAACGTATAAACAATACAATGTGACATCATCGCCGTGTAGTTCAATAAAATGGCGTCTGCTTTTTTTATATTGTCAGAGCATACGATTAAAATAAAAGCGTTTCGAAGATCGGAATGTGGGTGGTGGCCGCCGTGACATTTGGGTGGCTGTCATTATTGTATTATAGCAATTACGACCGTAGGGTCTTCCAGAAACCGGAAGCTGCTAGTACTTTTGTTCTTTTTTTTTAATTATTATAAAAACGTTAACGTAATAATGATTGTGAATGTCGCATATCGATTGCCATTGATTGTTGACTACAACTAATTTGACTAATTACTAGGTAATAGGTAAATATTAACAGTCACTGTACAACATAGTTGTAGGCACTGACATAATAGTCCACGGTAGAGGCTCGATAGTTAAAAACTATCGAAACTAACAAGCTCCTTTTTAAAGTCAAAAGTTGATAAAATTATTTTCGTTGGCGAACAAAGGTTGCAGTCTTTTAACGTATTGGAGCTGTTCGCTCGCATTTCGTTTTATTTTCACGAGCATACCTTTATTACGATTGGTTAATAGAAATAGGTTAATACACTTTTGGTTAGTGTAAAGTATTAACTTTAAGATTGAAATGATTTCGGTATTTCGAAGCTTTCTAAAAGGTTTGTTAACGGTAGTCAAGGTACGGAATACGAAAGATTAGGTCGTAATAAAAATCTTGAAATTTTGAAAATTGAATTTAGCAGAGAAGCTAAAAAAGAGTCTGGTAATTTTGAATATAAGTGAAAGCAACGACTTTATATGATATTATGGTTTCAATAATTTAAATGTAGGATAATTGTTATTTCTTAAAATTACAAACAAAAATCAAAGTCTGCCTCTAAACTCGTAGAACTTCATAATCAAAGCAGTAACTGTTTGCAAGTACATAATACTTTCTGTTCTAAATATCACGGTCAAGGTTTTAGTAAAACATAAATTGTTATTTCAGATACATAATATAATATGTGATTGATTATAATATTTATATCTTTTTTATACATTAATGGATAGACGTTTTTTTTAATAAATATCAAAGACGAGTAAAGTTATAATTAACCTAAGTAAACTTAAAAAAAGACATTCTACTATTATTCTTAGTTGCGATTTTTAATGTCAATAATACGTAATAAAATAAGTAGGTGGTTGTGCTTAGATTTTTAAATAACTAGGAATAAGTGTTATAATACAATACGAACACATATAAATTAAGTAAAAGCTCCTGCTAATTTTAATAGGGCTTTCTTAAGCGCATCGGTTATAAATTTTTATTTTCACTTACCCATTACATATTTATATATTCGCAAATGCTTTTGCTGAAGCAATCGTGAGCACTTCAAAGTGAATGGCACGACACTGGGTCAAGAACATAGCCTGAATCAGATTAAATCGCTTAGATAGGTCTCTGACCAGAACGAACAAGAACAATGAGCTTTAAGCAATATTAAGTACTGATTCAATCGCCAATTTCATTATTGGGGTTTAATTCGATAATTTTGTTAACGAAACAATTGTAATAGGTTATTGCGTAACATGTGCCTCAGATTCATCTGTGAATGTTATTTTAACCTGGCGGCTCTTTTGTAACTTTGGTGGCGTTTCTTTATTTTTACTAAATTTGTCATACTAATTTGGGGGTAGGTCATTGACAAACGGTAAATGCGTTTATTTTTTATGTTTCGATGTTCAATAAATTTCAAAAAATATGTAATTCACAATAAAATAAATGATACCTTTTTAAAAATATCACTATAAAATCCTGAATACTTAAGGCTTCAAAGTACGACGCGTTCAAAGTTCTTTTTTTTTAATAATGCTATTATATATCATGTATGATTATTAAATCGTAACTTTTATATTTTTAAGTTAATCTGGCATCAACATTTTAAGTCAAAAGCACAAGCAGTTATGCGTTTTTCTCATTATGTCTGACATCACAGGTTCGTTCGGAGCATACGTTTTGTAAATATTTAGCATAACACAACTGCGCGTTCATAGCTTTCAACATTTGTGAAAACTTTTATTTCCGCATGCAAGCAACATGTGCGCAACCGCCTAAAAGAATCCACCTAATTACGTCAGTTCCGACAAATGATATCAAGAAATTAACCTCGTTTCTTTCCGTGAAAATATCGATCGGATCGGATTAGATGGGAAGTCGGGTGCTGATGTCGAGACAGAAATAAACTTTGTGTTGCTTCACGTAAACATACCAATGAACGTAAACACGTAAGTTTTCCGTAAACGTAACTCACCCTTCTAGTGCTTCGAGTGGTGTTTTTATAATTAAATCCTTACAAATAATTGTTAGGGAGGAATGTTTATGTAAGTACTGGGCAAGGAAACGATGAAGAGTTATTAATATCGCGAATGTTGGGAAGCTTTAAGTTTTTATTTTATTAATGTTTAGACAAAATATAACGAGTTTAATAAACACAACTTATGTAGAAAATATTGAAAGCCCTTAGCACAATATTCGCCATTTCCAATAATCACGAGTCAATAACAGTTTCTAAATTTTTGTCATTGATTGCACTGTTTGTTTCTAATCTACAGTTTAATATTTCAGCATTAAAAAAATATCTAAACTTTGTGTAGCCGTAGTTTTTAAAGGTACGCAATAGTTATATCGTATTCAAAAAAAAATTACAGTACAATAGAATCAAGAGAAAGTATATTTTCAACAGCCGATTTCGAAGTACAGAAAGCAAAATCGTGTCCTGCGTTTGAAATTAACCGTTTAACAACTGGTTTCGCGGAAGCCGGCGACGGCGCACGTGTACTTGTGGCCGAACGTTTCATTGCTTAGGCCTATGCGTAGTATTCTCCTTACACTTCATTATTATGCTTAGTATTGTGTACTTCTTTACTTCAAAATATGGACTTTATTTCTTTAGCGAACAAACTGTGAAATTTTAGGCAGTTTCCTATACATTAGACATGCAATAAAAAAAAAAATGTTTGTAAGTCCGCCTCATGAAGCAATAACAAATTGACAGGTTTTTTGTAAACTTAACGAAATAGATTTGATAATATATTGAAGCTAACTATTAATAAAGCAATAATAACGATGATATTATATTACAGGCTTACGAACTTCGATACAATAATTAAGAACATAGTAAGAACTACGGATTGAGAGTCGTGAATGAAACTTATCTCAGAAAACATTTCAAACAATAACATCTTCACTAGTTATTATTTAAGTTGGCGTCTCATCAATAATCTATACTTTCCAATTGGCTACGTGACAAAAATTTGGCGCTGGTGAAATCGGATTCTTGGCTGTTAGATAATTTGTGCAATTTTTCTTTAATAACACTATAATGCAGATTTCGTGGTTAATTACTGACCAGTGAATTATCTGTGATGTTTGAAACCTTTATATAAATATAGTAAATTAACTAGCATGTCAGAGGACTTTCAAAAGCTGATATAATAATTATAAAACAAACATTTGTTATGCTTGAACAAACAACAAAGTACCCATTAAGCAAGTTCGATTTCTCACAAAATTCTAATCTACAATTTCTTTTGTAAGAAAAATACATGATGATTTTGTTATAAACGTTTCAACCGTTACACACGTACGAGTTTACAAAATTCGTTATTCATAATCTATTCAAACTATTGACAGAATCATAACTTAACAACTAATTGTTCCACAGTTTTTCTGTTGTCCGATGCTTCCGCCTGAAACAACACACTCCGTCAATTCTGCTGCGTTACATTAATAAAAACAAATGCATGTTTATCATATTCCACCGTGTTCGTGACCGTAAGTGGATGCGAGTGGCACATGTTGCCACGAATGTTCAACAAATAATCGGGCGCTGGAATGCAAATGGCCGCTCCCGATTACCCGTCATTACTGGACAGGACTGGGACGCCCGACTCGTTGTCTAATGAGAGATTTTTTGTGATGGCTTCTTTCTTACCAGTATTACTTATTTAAAGATTTTTTATGAAGTTAGACATCACTAAACCGGTGTTTCCCAATGTGTTGTTTAGTGATTACAAAAACCCAAATACTTTTAAAAATTAAAAAAATATATGCGCACTCGAATAATTTATAATTATATGGTTAAATACTAGGTTTTACCAACGTCACAAGATTTTAATAATATTGACCAATACATTTTTTGGGGCAAATTTTATCATCATCATCAGCCTGCGTTATAGTCAACTGCTGGACATAGGCTTCCCTAATGCACGCGATCTCCATTTGGGGTTTTGGGACCGTATCCCACCACGCTGGTCAAATGCGGTTTGGTGGGTCGACCGACTTTTTGCATGCCCATCGACGCATGGACCATCTTACTTTTCAGACAATTGGGTGATCGGCCCAAATTGTCCTAACAAATTGAGAAAAGTAGTTGAGTCCCCGCAGGATTCGAAACCCACGACCTCCGGTTTCTAAAGCACAAGTCCATACTACTAGGCTACGGAGGCAGTTTGGCAAAATAAAATCTATAAAGCAGTTTTTGCGTTAGTTAAAATTTATGTAGAGAAATTTTCGTATTAATATTACTAGTATAACACAGGAAATGTTACTAATACCGTTAGTTTAAGTACTGGTTCAAATGTCTATCATTTGTACGAGATTAGTTCGTAAACACTAACGTTGTTAATCATTAGACTTCTAATGCAATATTTCATTTAAATAAAATATACTAAGTAATATTTAAAAAGCTTTCTACGGATGTTTATATCATCATTGCGTTACTGTTCGATGAATATTTTCATAACAATAACAAAAATATCGAGATAAGGTAAACATTAATTTGATAATCGACGAGCATATGGCTTACTTCACCGGACGGCTGGAATATTGTCTATTAGCATTATTTCTGTATGACTGGGTAACCTCTATGGATCGACCTCAATATGTATGATGAACGATCAATTTGTACCGTTTATCGATTTAGATTTTATTACCTTAGCTATTTTATTTATTAATTTAGGTTGCATTTAGTAATACACAGCTAAAGTGTGAAAAATTATGTTTAAATGGTGTTTTCCCATTACACTTATCACATCTTAACAGTGAGCTATACAACTTTAAATGAAACTACTTTTACTTTTTTTTTAAATCCATTAGATAAGCATTACATATTTAATAAATATAACGCTCTAGAGGTTATTTAAAAAAATACTAGGTAATTAAGAAAGTTGCATAATTTTCTATTTAAGTGAAAAACCAATAAAAACTGAAAGTTTATTTTGAAATTGATTAATTAGACAAGCATCAAATGTTTGTAATCAAAATCAAAAGACAAAAATCTATTTTTATTATCAATACTACATATTGTTTTTTATTTACATACTTTTAAAACTTTCCTGGAATTTCATAATAATATAAAATTTAATGATTTGTGAAAGTTTCATACATACACATCACATCATCAGCCTTTGTTAGTCCACTGCTGGACATAGGCCTCCCCTAATACACCCCTATCCATTAGGGGGTTTGGACCGTATCCCACCACGCTGGTCCAATGCGGGTTGGTGGGTGGACGACTCTTTACATGCCCATCCGACGCATGGATCATCTTACTTTTCAGACAATTGGGTGATCGGCCCAAATTGCCCTAACCAACTAGGAAACAACAATGAAAATTTGTTGCGTCCCCGCAGGATTCGAACCCACGACCTCCGGTTTCTAAAGCACACGCCCATACCACTAGGCTACGGAGGCAGCTGTGAAAGTTTAAAAACAAAAATTTGCCATGTACAGCCCATTCTTTTTTCGTATTTTGCGAGACTAACGAACAGCATTTGATTTTTATAAATACAGTTTTAGTATATAGTATATTGTTTGTTCACAGATAAATAAGATGTTAAAACGCCAATTCGCGGTGTGTTATTACAAAATGGTGCTACCGTGAAGCCCAACTATGGCGGCTGCGCACGAGCTGTATCGGAAAGACCCAGAGCTCCGTCCACATCACTCAAGAGACAGTTCCAGGGATTCTGGCATCTTCCACACAACTAAAGGCCTGTGGAATGCACCAGGGTTGAACAATTGCTTCCTGAATAGCGCGGTTCAGGTATGTCGTAGTCAACTAACTACTTAAAAAAGTAAGGTAATAACTAAGAACGTGTCACATTTAACTCATTTTTTACTTCATAAGATGTGAGTAGATTTTCTTACTCGACGATTTAAAAACTTTATTAGCCGAGAAGCTTGCGACTATCAAAAGATTATTTGATTTTATGTTTATATGTTCTGAATTTATTCTTTTATCTAATCATATTATATTATCTATATCATATCATCATCTTATAATGTATATAATCTCTCATATTATAATGTACCTATTTAATATATATGACACATCTCAAATCCGCTTGAAGATATTTCACCTTCGCATTTCTACAACTAGGCAACGCGGTCGTCACAAGATTCTCAAGCTGTGTTGTACAAGTAAACTAACTATTTCCTTGGCCTTAATTGTCTAATCGAGTAATATATTGATAGAGTAACAGATATTAGCAAAAAACATATTAGCCGAGCTATTAATGTCGCGACGGAGGTAAACATTACCGCAAAAGCTTGTGGTCACAATATTGTTTGGCGACACTCAAGTCCCCATAACGGTGTGCGCTCGATCAAGCCCATCTTCACATACCATTCAAGCAAAATTGTTTCTTATTGTATTGTACTAGAGTATTAAATATAATGAAGCTTTTTATGATAGCCATTGGTAATGCAAAGAAGAGAGGTCACTCGTCGACGTGACTTATTATTTTATAAGTAGGCATATTATAACTTGTTTGTTTCGTGTTTTTGGAAAACTGTCTTTCAACCTTATTTAAAACGTTATAAAAGCATAGAATATTTAATATTTCATAATTATTATTTAATTTAAACACATTTTTAACGAATTTCAAGCTTGAATTTATATCATATTATACAAAAAAGATCTTTACAGACACAAAACTTGAACTAATCATGTGTGTGTTAGTCCACAGCTGGACATAGTTTTCCCTTAATGCATGCCGTCTGCATTAGGGGTTCAATACTGTGTCTTAATTAACTTTAAGCCGCTGTTGACCAATAAGTACGTGTTACATTTCGCTCCATTCCGTAGTTTATTATCACAAATTCCCTCTAGTCTCATTTAGTTCTGTTATAGTCTAAGTCAATTTGTTTAGGTAGTTTTTACAGTTCGAGATCCATTACGCTGATATAACCCTATCGTACGTCAAACTTCGTAAGCTCATATGACATACCTCACTTACAATCTCGTTTCTGTGATTATATCACCAAGATAATGTAAGCGAGCGTCAACTCACCCATTGTCTTCGCAAAGTTCGTGACAATCGAATCTCCTGTAAGTGAAGACAATGTCTTCAAGAACGTTGTAAGCCGGCCGATGCTCGTTCATCGTTGGTATGCGCGATTTAAATTCCACGGACGCCATAGCCGGCGATAACTGCGATCCAATTTACATAGGCGTAATTACAACACGGTATATGTGACTCTGTACGTAGAAAAACAGATTGTGTACGGTGCTAGAGTAATGGCGAATAGCCATGGGGGAATCAAACTTACATTAGCATGCTACGAGTGTCATCGGCTACCGGGAACACCGTCATGACTGTCATGCCCAATGATCAGCCTTCGATTTCTGAACATTTGTAAAAAACATTGCCAGCTTCTTACGAAAAAATTACCTAATTCTATCAAGATTAAGCATCTACATTCCTTATTTATGATGCGTTGATAAAATAATCATCGTACGGTCATAATGTATCGGGATTCCTCGCAAATGCGTGGAGAAAGGCGTAAATTTTGTAAAGGCTTGAATTGCGAGCACGTGCCATGGAATGTTGTAAAAAAGCGAAGCCTGTGACGAAAAGGGACCGAGTGGAACTCGCAGAATTGTGGCCTCAATGAAGGAATTCCGTCAGAGTATTTGATGGATTACCGCGCTTTAATGCAATCGGTAAATGCGAAGTGATGGCAACATTGAAAGGATTCATAGGTCGTTAACTCGCTGACGACGTCTGTGTTAAGCACATTTTATGCGTCTAAAATGTTAGGTGTCATTGTACGATTTTTGAGAGTAATGGTAATAAATGAGTTAGTGGAACACTAAGGTTGTTGCGACTGGCGTTTTCTGTAATTTCATGTAACGAACATTTATAGAAAATGTAAGGATCGACGTCATTAATTTTTATTCCTGGAATAATATATTTTTTAAATCAACCAATTTTCCAGGAGACAAATAAACTATTTAAATGTTTGTTAATGTAATAATAACATATTCAATAGCTATTATGGACATATTTAATTATAAATAGTACATATGTCTATAACATATTCCACGTTTTTTTTTTATTTGATAGGTATCAAAATACCGATAGTTGTTTATCTCTTTCACCTATTACTGTTGACATTTTCCGAGAATAGAAATTGGAACAAAAGCTACTCCTTAAAGCTTATGTGATTTAAAATCTGGTCGATGAACCCGACTTACGCAACTGACGCCTTTTACTGATAACAGCTCTTGCTTACGTCTTACGACACCTTTTTTCTGCTTGTTTGCGTTTGCTTCATAGAAAGACGCGTGTAACGCTCTCGCCTAATCTGCCTGTTTCCGCTTTATTACGGACTTATCTTTATTTGAGTTATTAGCGGGAGCTAGAGTGATAAAAATTGATGAAGTGTAACTAATTTTAAATAACAACTAGGGTAAAACGGCAATACTAGGACACTTTTTAATTCAATGTTGGTTTAATTTTTTATACTATATAAAACAAGTACTTAATAGTTTAATTAAAACGGTATATAAGTAGATCGAAACGAAGCTATATTATTTAATTTATTTATACAATTAAATGGTACAAAGGTGGCTTAACGCCAATAGCATTGTCTTCCAGATAACCTTTGGATGGTGGAGGCGTACACGCTTATAAAGTTATGGATATTTAAGGTCAGTAATAACACTAATAAATAAGAATGAATAGTACATTTAATCTGCTAACTTAAAGTGCCACTCATGCACTAGTTACCACGCATAAGTTAGTATTATAATAATTAAAAGATTAATGTTACAAGAGTGTTAATTATTGGCGTAATGGTATTTTCATTGTTTATCGTTACAAAATTTTCAGGTTAATGTAAACCAAGCAATGAACTACACCATGGATCAATCGAAGTTTACAGAGAAAAGTTTTCATAACAATCCCCCACACTGTCTGCATTCCTCGGAACTGATCACTTGTTAAATCTTCAAAGGCAGCCGTTCGCTCGTTTCGGCAACGTTTGATTCCGAAGTTAGTTTTTAAATGGCGTTAATACCTCACATTTTCTAACAGTGCTTTTCGTGAGTGCTACATCTATACCAGAGTCGAGACCATATTGTTTGACTGGAGAAATTTGGCATGGCAATGGCATTAAGCCTTTGTATAACTTGTGTAAGAGGACTAGATAAACAAATATTGAGACCGGTATTTTATTTCGACAACGTTAAAATGACCTACCGTCTTCGCGAAACTATGTTCGCTGTCATTATGTTTATATTTCGCGGATTGATTTTCGTTTTGCAGTGAAAACTGACTGTACGGTCAAGTGCCACAAGGCTTATAAATTTTATTTTCGAGTCTTATTAGGCTTTGGAATAAATACACAACAATGGTATTACTAGCCGCGCCTGTTCGCGTGCAAAACTACCCGACGAATTGTAAGAATGGCGTCATTCTCGCACCGCGTTATATCTTTCCACCTCGCGTTTGTACGAAACGTTCAGAGAAAACAAACAACGGACAGGGCGTCCCGAAAGGAGCGGTTCTCGTGCCGTTTCAACTCTTTGAAAAGGTGCACGCGCTCACTCAAGTTGTTGGCTATTTCACTCGCGTGTTTGTATAAACGCTCGTTTATTTCCAAAGAACGTTGGGCAATCATTCCGAACGGTCGTTCTGATAGAATTAAAAAAGTGAGACGTGAAAAATGAGCGTAATGCAATACAATATACAATGCGGCGTTGACGAATGTTGTCTCGTTACTACGGACTTGAGTCGCCGCTCGCCGCTTCATGTCGCCGTGATTAATGTACATCAACATCTGTGGTAGTCGTCGTGTAATTCGATTTTCCTTTGTTGCTACAGTCGCATGTCTTTTGTGATTGCTATAGTACGAATAATTTACAATGTTACCTTTATCATTTGAATCGCGAAAACTAGATTAAAAGAAAATAACAGATTGGCACATTTTTCAATTGTTTTTTCATGTAGGTATGAATAGATTGAACATGTCTTTGAATACAATGGTTTAAACGAATTGGAAGGAATTTAACGCAATAACGTAAGTGGCTTTTTGCGTCACAAATTGCTAAAAAGAATAATAATATTGAAAAATGTAATGTAACTGTAATGGATTTTTATGCAGTTTAGAGATATTTGCGTACTCGCGTCCCGCGTTCAACAAATCTATAGATATATAAAGAGATTCCTACCTGTATATAGACTCATCACGATATCTCTGGAACCATAAGGCGTAGCGACTGGAAATATTGTAGGAATATTCCTTTCGCCGAGTATAGGTCAGCTAAGATTCGGAGGTCGGATTTGACGAAATTCCATCCACAAGGAGGTTGGGGGGTTGCTAGTAATTGAATAAAAGAGTACTATATAGCATTTTGTACCTCATTCAAAATATCTTCGTTATCACTGCTGTTATAGTACCATTTTTTTAGCAATACATTATCGGTATCAGCATCGCTGCTTAGTTTATAATAATATAAATTATGTTCAAAAATGTTTTGAGGGTACAGTATTGGTTAATGGTATATAAACGATAACCTCCCATATTGTGTCTTTTGAAAAAATACTTTGAACACGTAATTCTTGGCAACTATGGTGACTACCACTATTTAAAGAAATAAAATATTTGATAAAAAATTATATGTTTAGTATTCATATCCGATCCTTTGTTAAAGTGAAATTTGGCGTACCGCTCTACCTTAATTAGTAGGCATTTTTATATTCACAAATATATTGAAATTTTAATAAAATAATATCATTTTCGAGTGAACAATTAAGATCTGGAAACACCGCATCAGCACTGGCAACAAAACGCATGACATCTTAGTCTACCCCGTGACCACGGTCGCTGGAAAGTGTTCGAAACGTCGGAAATTTAAATATGTAAAATAAACGTTATAAAATCCTTAAAAAGTCCTTTTATTCAATAATGTGTAGTATTCTCGTAAACAAAAGAAAAACTAAAAAAAACTTAAATGGACTAAGGTGATTTAATTTTATTCTAGAAATTCCCACGATATTCTGGACAAACCTAAAGAATTTCATAGAAATGTCTCACTTTTATTGCTACATAATAAATATACTGACTAGTTACATCATGTTAATGCCTGCTCTAATAATTTCGGGCACGTTGTCGTCCAATAGCGGAGTCACGTTAAAATCATCGTGACATTCTCACGACGTCAAGCTGACAGTAATGATGCTAACTGTATTTATTCATGAAATAACTCTGTGAACAGTATCTATCGATTATAATCCATATCGAACGAGTTAAATGTACATTGTAATTAATGCAATCAATCTATATACGAAACGTATTGTTTAATATGCTAGTTCTTCGATTTATTAAGTTGAATTAAAAGAAATATATGAGTTTGTTCAAATCAAGTCTTTGAACTAATGAGCCAATATAACGTAATTGCTTTTAACATAGATCGTATTACGATTGTGCGCCAGTGTAAGATGACATTAAACTCTGTTTACATGAATTCCGTTTGGCTAGGGTATAAGCTTAAAACTGCCTCCGTAGCCCAGAACTATGGGCTTGTGCTTTAGAAACCGGAGGTCGTGGGTTCAAATCTCAGCCGGAATCTCTAAGGACAATTTCTAAGTCGTTTTCTTGTTGGTTAAGACAATTTGGGCCGATCACCCACTTGTGTGAAAAGTAAGATGATCCTTGCTTCGGATGGGCATGTAAAAGATCGGTCTACACACCGACCCGCATTGGAGAAGTGGTGCATTAGGGGCGGCCTATGTCTAGCAGTGGACTAACACAGGCTGATGATAATAAGCTTAAAATTCTAGTTTTTGAAACTTTATGAAAACATCTTTCTTTACTGCACTTTAAAACTATAAATTCTGTAGAGCTGTTTAGAATTAATTTAAAGCTCTGGATTTTAATTTTTGACGTTATACATTCATTATAATTTATTTACTAACTAAAATGCTTTAAGATAATAAAATTCGTTAACCAAATTTTCTTATAAAGTCGTAATATTTGCTACGAACACTTCTATAATCTTATCCATGTTACCCGTGTAAGTTAGATCATTATTGAAAGTCAAAGTCAAAGTAAAAATTATTTATTAAATTTAGACTTTACTGAGCACTTATGAAGTACTATTTATGAATTTTCCATTTACCACCGGTTTACAAATTTAGACCTGTCCAGAGAAGAACCGACAAGAAGCTCTATCTCTAATTTGTAACAAAATAGTAGGATTTTGCTGTAGGAGTTGTTTTGACAACTTTACGAAAGTTCGAATCATTCAGTTGCATTTGGTAATCATTTAATTTGTTGTACATTCTTATAATATTACATAAGAAAGATTTTTTGGTTTTGGTGAGTCTAAAACTGGGTATCTCTAGGGACTCAATTCGACCCCTGATTAATTAATTTAACACCGGTTACATGCATATGTAATGTATAGGTAATTACGTGACAATATTCTTAGATCAGATAAACTCTCAACAATTAAACCACAGTATCCGTTGTTAACTTTTTACGCAATCATTCAAGGCACTGCTAGATTGCATTCCGATATACCTCTCGTATTATTCCATTCATTACTGCGGCTTGTTCGTTTTTGTGCTCGTTCAAATGATCACAAATGTATGTATGTATCGTTCAATCACTATATACAGAAGCGTCATTCATCACTAACTGCTATAAATCGAAATGTTGTCCGTCTATCGTTCTTTAACATATTTAGACCTATTATGTGTAAACTTTTATAAACAGCCGCATTTAAGGGACTTTTATATTTGAATAACAATTATTTTTAAATAGTTTTTCAATAATTACATATACAACGTTACGGTTGCTTTCGCCCGCGACATCTCTATATTCAAGTCACGTCTGGTGTTGTGTGTTTAATAAATCATATAGTGGCGACACTGAAGCCACAAATAAATTTACTACGTTCATATTCAAGAGGAAAAAGTGTACTTACAATATGTACGTTAAATAAAGCCTTTTATAATTATTTCATATATAACGTATTCATATTTAAAGTTTTAAATTATCTCATGTAATCATAAACACAAAAATATTGGACCCTTGTATCCTTACGAAATTCTGCACAAAAATGTCATTTGAACGGAATTTTTGTACTATTTATTACTGGTCGATTTTTTATTATGTAGCTTTTAAATATTCTATTCGAAGGTTTTAGTTATTTCCTTAAGAAAGGGGCGAGTAAAATTATCAATATAATTTACGTTATATATATAATGTATATATATAATGCCGGTTTGACTCATTGGGGCGGAGTTCCGCATCGCAAACTAACTAAAAACACATATTATTCAGAGGTCTTCAAACTGAGTCCCGCAGATCTGCTGTTTAATACAACTGGCACAAAAATATTGTCAGGTTTGGTAACAAGGATACATTTTCATGGCTTTAAATGCTAAGATGTGTGTTAGTAATCCATGCATAACAGAAGGACATGAAAAAACCCGACCCCTGTTGCCACTGCACTCGATATAAGACGTCAGTGATTACACAGTTTAACCTTTTGGCCGTAGAGTTCAGATGCCAATTGTTCTATGTAAAAACTATAATTGTGATAATATGGGAAAATAATTGCAAAAAAGAACTGATTTAAATGATTTTTGTGTTCAAATTAGCCCGGCACATAGTATAACGGTCATTTATCTTTTGCAAGTAAATTGCTGTATCGACCTAAACATTATTTTCTTACTTCGTATAATATCTTAAACGATTATATCATTCAGGATAACGTCTGGCGGTCCGCTAGTATAATAATAATCATTAAGAATTTACGAAGCTATAAGTTTACGGAGCCCTGGTCGAGACGGTAGCGTCACGGGCTACCGACAACGGAAGGAACATCCCGTGGGAACCTCACACGGCGCCCTCCTTTAATTCAATTTCTCGATGCACCCACGCCGTAATTAGTGAGCGTTTCGTCCACTTGTCCGGGACGAGGGATCTTATCACTGAACTTGAACTACGATGCAGGTGCGTGGACACGTCTTATACATATATTATTATCTATGATAAGACTTGTAAGGCTTTTATTCCTTTTCACCCTACTCATATAATAAATGCAAAAGTTTGTGACAATAGGTAGATATTTATTATTTACCTTTCGCATATAGTCTTATATTTTTTTTATCTGATGCTTTCTTGTAATTTAGCGAATCAGCAGGCAGTAGCAAGCACTTTGTAAATCATCAAGTCTGATGCCTTCTAACTTGATGATCCGGTAGAGAATATTATAAGAGTTTGCCGATATTTAAAACAATTTTTTTAGGTCCTTTTTTTTGTATATTTTTTGCTCATGCTGATTCTGAGACATTAATTAAGAACTTAGGCAATCAAAACTTAACAACGGTTAAAAGCGTTGGATGCTAATGATATATTCTTTGAATAACGCTGGATTCTAAAGAAAAACCCCGAAGTTATGAATAAAATGTATCTCACTCCAAATTATACGAATTGAAAATTTTATGTACATTGCGTGATGAATTTTTGAGATTATTTCAAAATTAAGATGCGTTTTGAACGGAAACGGAAATATGTAAATAGTTGAATTACGTAACAGCGTTTATTGTCTTTCCCATCGCGTGGACAATTTCGAGACATCCCGTGATTTGGACCACCATGATGCGATATCCGGAAAAAAGTAGTAGTGAGTATTTTCTTTTTAGTTGGGTAAAACTATTAAGGTTTCAATAATACCGATCGTTATGCAACGTACTCTTATACCTGGTTTATACCCGCTCACAAGAAAGACGTTTCTGTTACGTTTAGAAGCCAAAGCCAATCTTTTGCAAGCTTGTCTTTATGTATTAATGCAATCACCATAAGTTCATTATCCAAATGTGCAAGAACGTCTTCATATCGCTATATATTTTTTAAAACATGAACTCTCTATAAGTTTCAATGTATAGACGCTTTCGGAATTTTGTCATCAGATCTTCGTTTAGTTTATTGTCAAAACGTGGGTTTTTATGTTAAATGCTCTATTTATTTAGTTTTTGTCTTAATTATAGTATGTACACACAGATGTGCTATTAATTGTAATATGAATATCTAATAGCGTTTTTTAAATGAACTGTGGGAGAGTTGGTGAGCGCATTAACGCTTGCATTGTGGCTCGTGCATACGGGGGGAACCTGTGAGAATTTAGATCCGGACCGATGTAAATAAATGCTAATGTGTGCCAGAGGTGTGCTCTATAAATTTGTCAGTTCGTTCATTATCTCGTATGCAACCGTTTCGGCAGTTGGGAGTTTAATCTCAATTTGTATTCTGGAATCATTTGATTACAAACTCGGAAGACACGTTGCCAGCATAATGTTTCAGTTAACATATTTTATACGTCAAGTAAATAATTATTTCGGTTCTTTATAAGGCATAGAGATATACAATTGATTAATACTTATAATCTATACACATAAATAAACTTGGACTGTTTGTTTGTAACATTAAAATAACCGTTTTTAAATGACTACATTGTGATATATAACCAAAGTAGATATTTTTTTATGGTGGACGAAGTTGCGGGCAACAAATAGTTTATAATATAAATACTGCATAAAATACTCACACAAGATATTAAATGTGTCAAACGTTTTGCGTGTAAATCGCGTACGTATTACTTTTTTCTAAAATCCTGTGATTAAATTAGTTTCGAGATGATGAGGGTAATTAGCTAAATTACCATAACGCATGTTTTTAAACTTTTTGACTCGTCAGCAAGTAAGGTTTTTAAAGGAGTTAACAAGAAAGCGTGGCGTGACGGTACATTGATTCTACAATACGTTTTACTCCATTGAGTTTACAAGGCGTAGGGCGTTATTGTTTCGAATCCACCAAGTCGACCCCACGTTTGATTCCCGTTTAAAACATTAACCGCTCGGCTGATCATTTGGATACACTTGTCCGTCAATGGACTGGCATGGGGCTACTTCGGTGGGTTGAATCTTGGAATAACATTGTTGAAGTATAAATAGCGGATTAAGTCATTTAATTTGTGGCACATCTTTAACTTTTTTGTTAAAATTCACAACTTCTACCTACGCTCATTTATAAAACGGTAAGATGCGGTAAATAACAGCATGTTAGAAATGTCGGAATTTTGTGGAAACCGATCTCTTTGTCCCTATATCCTTATGTATATTTAAGTTATTTAAACTATGCAACGGATTTAAATCGGTTTTTTAATAGATACAGTGATTGAAGAGGAATGTTTATATGTGTAACACGTGCTTTATACCATGGCATCTTTATACCGACCATGGTATAGCTCCCGTGCGATCCAGGGCTGGGTCGCTGGTAACTTATATATGGATCTATTTTAATAGAAAAATATATCTGTATCAAATCCACTAATTTACGGATTTTCCGCGTTACTTAAATATACTTATTCTCGACGTTTCGGATTCTTTCCAGCATCCATGATCACCAGACACGAGCATCATCCACACTAAGTTGTTATATGTCTGTATCTCAATGTTTTGGAGTAACCGTCAGAGTTTTATTAAAAAATTGACATATCTTTCGTTTTCTTAATTTGAACATTGGTTTGACAAAAATAGGTACTTATGTTTTCTTTCGGTTTTGTAGTTTTACATTCTACAAAAACGGTTTTTAGTTTAACAAAATATATTTAAAAATATTTAAGTAACGCGGAAAATCCGTGAATTAGTGGATTTGATATGTATAATAATCGCGTCAATAAAATAAAAAATATATCTGATATTGATATATGCCGCTTCAGATTAATTACGACTTTTAAATTTAAGAAAGTCGTGTTCTTAAAAAAATCGCTAGTACACTTCTTCGTAACGGCTTTAAAGTTAAGGTCTAGACTATAGTGGTTTAAATAAATTTACTAATTTTATAATTTTGTTAAAAAATGTAATTGTTACCATAATTTCCTTTTAAAATGAAAGCAATTGTGTTAAGACTTATTATAACTGGTATAATAAAGAATGACGCTCTGAGTTTTCTTCTCTCTTTCAATATCAATAAACACGTTATGGGAGCAAAGTCAAAAGGGCGAAAGTCTTACTCATTACCTCTATGTTCGTAACAAAGTTGAAACAATATGACAACAGTCGAAAAAAATTTCGTATATGTTTTTCTACCCATTGAACATTACTTTTAATTCCATTTTCTCATACATATCTATATTATCTATTTACTTATTCTCAATTCATGCCAGGCTTTCCGCTTTCCGCGTCCACCTAGCCCCCATCATGTTGGCACACTCTGTGTTCGCTGAACCGCGACTCCGCGACCCGCGACTTCTGATGAGTCACCGGTCTCGAAGGATTCGGCCAGGCTGTGACTAACCGCGGCAAAAACTCCTCCATTGTTCTTCAGAAAACGCTTTGAGAGACCGTAATTCCGTCAGACGTCCTGACGTACCTTTATGGCCACCGATTTCGACGTCGCCTCGAATTTTGGAAAGTTATTGCTTTACTTTTACGTGCCATAAATGGAACGTTTCCTGCTTTATGTTTTGTGTCGTTACAGACTTAAAACTGTCGTCTATGTTACATTCCCTTGATTAGATTGTTTATACATGCTTAAGTCACCGCTGTGAATGCTATTCTGCATTGCGCTTTTAGCCTGACCCTAAAAATGGATACTAATTTATTCCATGGTTAATGTACCATGCGCAAGTCTAGTTTTCAAAAAAGATGAAATAGCATCCTTTTTGTTACTTAAAGGTTTATTATTCTAATCCATTTTGGCCAATCGTGGGTAACTGTGGACTACTGTGAATATTGATTTGGCTATATAATAACAGATGAGTATAAATTTGTCTTTATTTAGTCTGTAAACATTTAAATCAGACAATGGTGTATAGTTGGTTAACCTTAAAAGAGTTATCAGATTATGTATACTAGAAGGAGAATATAATTTTGGTCAATATTGCGTGTAATTACGAGTGGCATTTAATTAGTTGTGTTGATCTTTTATTGAGTATATGAAACATGAGTGGCCTGGAATTGCTATCTGTTAAGTTACGGTGGCTTAACAGAACGTCTCTAATCTCATCGGAATCATAGCGGGCCTGGGTCCCAGGAGCGAAGACGTGTGGGAACCGCACTCAAGCAAGACCGGCCGTGGCTCGAATAACGATCTAATTACTGGCCAGCCGACTGGTCAAAGGTTGGCTTGGACCACAATTGCATAGAATTATGATTGCTGTGCATAATGAAGGCTTGGGCCTTTGTTATACTCGGTTCTCGAAATGCGTTAAGTGGAACCACGCAAGGATTCGACCGCAAAATCCCTGCTGTGTGAATTGTTTCAGCATTGTGGAGGGCGATTATGAATAGTTGCAGTTCTAATACGTTTCCGAATACGGATTCTTTTCGAACTATTCTTTAGTTAAAGGTAGCAGGGATGTTTACAATGTAACCCATAGCAACAAAGTGGCGTCATTTGTCTAGCGTTCTTATTGATGAATTTTCACCAATATGTTGTCACTATGAAGTCTGACGCGCTTCTTAATGGACTGTCACTATGCTGTCAATAACAGAGATATGGTTCACCTATATGGCGTCAGTAAGACGTAAGCAGCGTTGGCGTTTTTACAAGTGGGCATAACTTATCTGTATAGTGTCTTATGATTACTAGAGTTGATACGGTTCAAAGTATAGTAAGAGTTATTAAAGAAACTAACAGATAGTGAAAAAAAAAATAGACTCATTAGACACCTATTTTATTTAATTAGACATTTATTATTAATAAAGTTTTTGTAAGTTGATGTCGATAGTTGTCTGTATGTCCAAGATAGGAGTCATAAAAGCAATTGTATAGATTTATTGCTGAGGGGTTACTGTGGGATCGCGGTCACTTCACACTTCCCGCTAAAGCTTCGAGCTATTGCTTAGTTGTGGTTACTACTGGTAGCGTGCTACTTTTTGTATACAATTCTATGAATTGTATTGTAGAAAATCCGCCCAGTTTATATATATTACTAAATACTATTCAATCTAAGCGCTGTCAACAACATAAAAAATATATGAAAATTGTATTACGTAACTTGAAATAAAAGCTGTAAATTTTCTATAAGAGCTTTTTTTGTAATCTATTCGCAGATATTTTTAACTCATAGTTAAACATAAAAAATAAAGCAAAATTTGATATGCATAAAAATAACCACATCATAATTAACTAACGTATATAAGGTACCTTCTGTCTGCATTATTGATTTTATTTTTAATTTTTTCTGCTTCACGAACTCTACCGACCGAAAACTACCGTACAATACGATAACAGCACATTTTTCAGTCGTATACGTAATCATGAACTCGTTCAATTTTCATATGGAACAGATTTAACCGCCTCCGCTTCTTAGCGAACAGTTTCTCGAATCTCCCACGAGTCGGCGCCTGCGCTCGTCTATCGCGACGCGTGATCGGCGTGAGAATTTACAGAAGTTGCGCTTCATACATTTCTTATTATTGCAGTATAATTGAGCTACGTCATAATAATCACGCCTACCACGAGTGATGGAAAGTGTGGCGTATGTACCGCATTATAAAATGGGAGTGACCTTTTGAAACGTATGCCAAAGGGTTTATATATCACAACCGTTGTTATAATCTCTGGGAGTTATGGTCTTTTTCTTATATAGCTGTTTAAATCATAATAGTATAACATTTCTAATCAGTTGTCTTTATCTTTATTTAACAAGGCTTTAATTTATAAAAGATAACTGATTAGTTAGTTATTTATGTACATACGGTCAACATTTTTCTCCTTTGCATTAAGTTATTCTGATGACAGGTCTATTTGTATTTTTTGGAAATATAAACATCGCTTCGTTTTTAGTCAAACTATCAAATCTTTATTAACAACCAGTTCTATAACGAAATGCAAATTAAGTTGGTTATTGAACCATAATTTTGTAGGCGTTTTATTATTGCCGTTACGACTAGTGCGACTGATTTTGGAGTGATGAATTGATAATGAGTAAAATTTCTTCAATTCGTCCATATTTTTTTACTTACAATTTGGTTTTGATTGCTTAACGTTATACTTAGACAATAATTTATTGTTTAACGTTAATGTTGAACAGAATACTGTTTTTATCGAGTCGCTTATAAAGTGGAAGAAATATATTTCTTGAAATTACCCCAATAGGTATTAAACATCAATTAATTGACATCATTAAGAGTCTCATATACTTTATTTCTGACTATTGCCTGTTATATGATTTAGGTATCTGCAAAGAACGTTCAAACCGCAAGAATCCACAAAAAATCTTTAAAGTCTTTAAGAGTCTTTAAATTACATGTTAATTAGTCAAATATTTGTTTTAATGCAGTATTTATGCCTCCAAAACTTGGATATTCCCAGGAAGGCATACGAATCAGGTGTGTCTGAACGAAAGTGCCGTGTGAACCGGTGGCGTTATTGCGGAATCTAACACGGTGGTATGTTTGCAATAGCACGCATGGAAAGTTTATCAATCTGGGATATTGTGACTATGGGAACAATAGCACCGGCCGCTCTGACATGGCTCATTGGAAGCGGATTATGTGCGTATGTGAGTGTCATATTTGGTTATGTTTCATTGCGTAATACATTTATTATAACCATTACTTATTATTAGAGCATTTGACGTACGATGTTAATAAGTCTGATCGAAAATAATCATTATTAGTTAGCATAGGTAATAATATAACAGGTTGAATCGTTAGACGTCGACATTATTAAGTTAACGACGTCATGACATCATAATTACTATGCGTTCAGTTCACTGTAAATCTCTTCTTAATTTCTCTACTTCTAAAATTATTTTACGATATTTTAGTTTGCTTACTTTTTGAAGAACTAAAGTTATGCAATTAGTGTACATTATTTTAGTTACTCAACTGAAATTAACTGTAACTGAATTATGAGGCGAGAATTAGCTATTAATAATCATTGAGTTATTAAATTTTATTTACGTCTATTATTGTAACGATTTTGTGTCATAATTGTACCGCGTATAATATTATGAAAATATTATTGTACATTGTAATGTTCTCGTTGCATTAAATTACCTAATAACTACTAGCGTACCTTTCGTAGAATGCAAGCAAAGTTTGACATCAAGTCTTTCTTGCAGATTTTTTTCTTGTAGGCGTTATCTTATAAACGGTTTTAATAAAAAATCAAATCTGCATTAAATTATTAATGAACAAAAAAAAAAAATTAACACAGGTTAACACAAAATACGTTTTGAGTAAGTAATTAATGGCTGTGCAATTAAATTAACAGCGTCATGTTATTATTTAAAATTTCGTTGACAATTATTAGGTACTAAACAGTTATTTTAACAAAGAGCATAGATAAAATTATACTAAATTTTTTGTAAATCGTTTGCATCACACCTATATAGATATTGGTAAAGTTTTTCTTTCGACATTTGAAGGGTGAAGAGCATTAGCCGTGAAGAAATGAAATTATGACTGGGATTTATTACAATGCGCGTAAACAGCGACATGCAATTAACACTATGAATTGTGGCGATAAATCTTATGCGAGTTTGAGTACGATTGATGATTCTGTATTTTGTTTACACTGTGCTGTATCATATGCCATTAAAATATTTCAATGATGAACGTGATGGTGGGTGCTACTTTATTTTCTACTCTAGATCTATTGTAAATTATATTTCGTAGTATAAAATTTACGTCAAAACTTTAGCTCAATTTAAGTCATTATCGTGAAATTAGGTTTTTAAACATATTTTAATAAACACTTATAACAAACATGAAAATTGTCACTGCGGGTCGAGAAACGACAATAGATCGCTGAACATATTTTATTATTTAGTTTTATTACGTGCATACACTACATTATCTAAGGCAATGTACATATGATGGATTCTTTATTTATAGACTTACTTTGTAATTCTTCTTACGTCATGAACGGCAACATTTAAAGAATCTCACTCGTGCAAGTTCAAGCAAAGAAGATATTAATATCAAAAGACCTTAAATACGTTCATGAGATATATTTTCCACTAACGTTATCATTTCAACACTGAATTTAAACAATATACATACAATGATGTATTCTTTATTTTTAAAAGCTTATAACGCTGCTTTCACCCATATTTAGATATTGCTTTAACGGTAAACGACTTTTCGAGTTGAGTTAGAGCCACCACTTAGCAGGAAACTTGTTTTGGTTTACTACGACTTACTACAAATGCGTACGTTATAGAGTATAGTTATTGAGAGCTCTTCAATTATAGCTCTTATTTTAATAGTCATATAACTCACTTTAGGTTATATAGCAGTTTGTTGCTTCAAAACCGCTAAAACACGGCGTGGACGAGAGATAGTGTGGAAGGGAACAAAATACTGAACCGGTTTTCTTGTGGTAATTGTAAGCACGTGTGGTTCGTAAGAAAGGTTGGGTGCCCTGTAATTTTGAGAGCCTTAAGAGATTATACAGTAACATTTATAATAGGCTGTGTAATATTATCTTTGATACGCTAACGCTATAGCTGATTGTTGATGTTAAGTTATAAATTACAAAATATTGTTTTGTGATATAATATACAAATAAAACTTTTAAATTTTTCAGTAGCTTTATGCTTTATTTCCGTTTGTACATATTGTATATATATAGCTAAATCACCAATCAGACGGATAGTTTGCCACTTTGCTCTTTTAATGTAAATTGAGTCTCTCTGCGTATATACTTCAATTGTGGTGGAAATGTTATTTTTATTGCATAGCAGACAGAAGAGCAGTCGCGGCCACCTGTTGGAAAGTGGTCACCGACGCCCATAGACATTGGCCATACAGGTATCACCAACGCACTGCCTACCGTGAGACATAGGATGTTATGTCTCGTTTACCAGTAATTACATGGCTACGGTGCCCTTCAAACCGGAACACAGTAGTGTTTTCAAACTACTGCTTTGCGGTAGAAATAGGCACCCACCCAGACGGTCCCTTGTAAAAGGGACCTACCACGGTAATATGATAGGTGATATAATTGGAAGCCAACGATATAAACACTTAGTAAATGGCTAGGGAGGAAACTGAGTTATATATCTTTAGTTCCGGATACTAGACACCGAAGATTAGCATGAATGAGTTGTTACCATTTTATAAATATGTATACGTTTTTCAAAAGTGAATATATTATACGAATAGTAAAGATGTTCGTTAAAGTAAATTTGTATCCACTTTCCATAAACAAATCTTCATTTAATCTTGCCTTGATTTAAGGCGCCGCCCGGAGGCTATCGCTTTGAACCGGTTGTTAAGAAATAAGAGGAGATTTTAATTGGGTTTTAGGCCGTTCAAAGGGTTGAAAGGGGGAGCGTGAAACGTCAGATTGTATTACAGTTGAGATCGAAGCACGGATTGTAAATAATGGTGATTTCCTTATACCACCATATTTACTTCAACGAAAGGTTCAGCAGTTTTAGAAATAACATAATAGATATATTGCATGTAAACTTAATTAAATAGTTAGTAATTTTTTTACGTAAAAGAAAGTTACTAAAGTATAATCAAATTTTTAAATTATATTAAATTACTTACGGCTAAGACATTTCGTTGATTGCATTTAATACCGTTATATTGCCATATCAAAACTTTTTTGTATCATTAATTATTTGTTGCAATTTTAAGCAACACAACTGTGCAATATTTCGCTGTTAACTTTTACTTCTAGTGAAAGTTCACAAAAAGGTGAGTGAGCGCAGCAGCAGCTAATTTCGACAAATGCTTTTTAATGCAAATAGATGATAAAAGACAATAAACTCGAAGAATGTCTATCACAAAGAAAAGATCTAGTCCAGCTTTTGTTTGTCTTAAAATATTAGTGCCTTTTTTTTAGTTAAAATATACTAGTATTGTTTTATAATATAGCTTAAAAAAATATGTAAGATTATTACATTTATGTAAGCCATTTCTGACAAAAGTAAAATATACATTTTTCACGAACAAACCTTTCGTGAAAAATGCTGGTTAGTTTTTAGAAAGTGGTAAATTGACGGTTGCGTAATTTTATAACAGACGATAATATCAAAAATTACGAAATATCATGTGGCCAATCTGTTCTTAGTACACCTTGGTTTAAGTACTTAAGCTTAGCTGGCCTCGCTTTTTTTGCTAATGGAATTCTTTCTACATTCCTTCCCGCGAGGAATTTAAGTTACAACAGTCTTTTATACGTAGGGCTTCTAAGCTGCAATTTTAAGAAAGATACCGATTTATAGCCAATTGTTATTTTAAAATTTTCATGTATATTCTATTGTTTATAAAATGCTTTTTAACCTTTTATGAATTAATGTTTGAATATTCCTACAGTTAAATATATTTTGTCTGACATTTGGAAGCTTAAATAGATTTTTTATAAAATTTAAATTAATTTGATTGTGTATTAAAATTCCAGGCTTCGTTCAGGATTTTATTGTTTAAATTAAAGCTACGAAGGCCAATAGAGCACATAAACATGGACACTGATTATACCATGACAGCAAACTTATATTTGTTAAGTAAGTGGGAAGGACTAATAAGTGAAACGGACAATTAGTTCATTGTGTTGAATGCAATAAAATCAATTAAGTATATAAGTTATTGGTTAATAGGTAAAATATTATATAATAGAATTCCAAATATACAATTTCATCATTTATTTCTATTTCTTGTTAATCACAAATTATATTCGCCCTTACTAATTGTTACCTGCAGACTTAATTGCATCATTTACGATTGGACTCCCACGGCCTCTAATTATGGTATCTTTTCAAATCTACGTCTCCCCTTATGTTCTCAATGTTCCAACAAGTACGGGACTCAACTTTCAGATTCATATGTGGTGTGTATCTTTATTTTTAAAAAACACATAAGAAAGTGATGTAACAGACTATAAAATGTACAGGAATACAATGAATGACTGAAGACAATAAATAACTATGACGACAGGATAACTAAGGAAAACAGTTAGGAAGAACAATCTGGACCTAACTGTAAAGCATCAAAATGTTGTTTAAAACATTGTTAAAGGAGCTATATAAATTGTCAGTTTTATCTATTAATAAAACGTAGTAATAATTAATTAAAAATCCAATAGTAGTGCGCTTTTGTTGGGTATTTGCAATACTTATTTGTTGTTTATTTATTACAGGTATATGAAATCGTGATAATCGGACAATTCTTAGAGTTTTAAATCGTTTTTAATTTTTACTGTGACAATATAATATCAGTCAAGATACATTAATGAAAATTCAAAGTGCACAAAATCTAGATTAAAACCTTGCAAAGACTATTGTTTTGTGTTTAAAGGCATTATTTGAAAGGAAGAAAGTATTAGCAGCAATGTATTGCAAAAAAGTGGCACATTCATTTTAACTAAAAAAACTCAAAGGTAAAAGAAATCGAACAGAATTACATGTGTCGCAAACTGTACCCGAAATGCATGTATTGCAATCATAGCAATAAAACCAAACAAATACACAAGAACATAAAATTTAACCCCTTTTTTTAACTAAAATAGTATCTGTTAATGTTTTTTTTAAAACGAAATATCGTTATTTATTTATTTCTGGGACAAACAACAGCACTAAAGTGAATAACACAATTATGTTGAAGAATTTTAAACTAAATAAGTTTACAGCCTAAAACGTTTGCCACTGTGACACACGCAATATAATAAACCAAAAATTTGCTAAATCTGCATTGTATGCTATGTTGCATTGAATAATTGTACTCCAAAACCATTGACATATCAACCTGGATAGCTTTTAGTGGTCTGTTATTACTATTAAAAGTGTTCCAAACATCAGTTACCCTAGATACCTTTCTAATTATATATATAGAAATGACGGCTGATACAAATAGTATAGGAATGAGCCGCACGTTTCGTAACAATGGAAACATTATACCTTTGTTTTATATAAAACTGTACTTGTTCTTGATTGTTGAAGTAACGGACGGGGATTATGTTACACTAATATATCTGTTTGTGTAAATTATACCATGAACTCTACTTATGTAAGTCTGTGATGTTTATGTCACAATGAATTAATTAGGATTAGCTTTCTTTGACCGTAAAGCTTTATGTTAATATAAATTATATTGCTATGATGGACGTGCTCAAATACTTTGTATAATAAATTTGATCGTAATAAAATAGGGCTTAGCGCTTGATGTTTAATTAAAAAACTCACACAATTTTAACCCTACAACTAAATACACCTCTAAATATTACAACAAAACTATTTAAAATTTGTATAAATTTAATAATTCCTAGAATTTATTACCCTAACTACACGCTTGGGCGTGTTTTTAAATAGAGCAAATAATGCATAACTTTTGTCATTAATGGTGCAAATAAAAAAAAATTCTAATCTCTATATGAACATATGTGCAAATAATATGAACATTTAATATTGCAGTATGCCTTCTCTCGTCGTGTGTAACCTCCTTGGAGTATAATGTTACATCGGTGTATATAGTTTTTATTTTATATATCATTTTTATGTTTAAATAAACAGGTAGGAGACGTTTATACAATTTAATATACTACAGGAAAATAATAACAGGCGCCTTAATATCTTAAGAACACCTGCTTTACGTTGCTTTAAATCCATGGCTTATCTGTTAGCAAAAAGTCCATTACAATAGCGCTTTAGACGAATTTTTTGTATTGTTGCATCTGTCAGGTATATTCGAAAACCGCCAGGTGAAACGAAAGAAACGATGTTTTTACAACAGCACAATCTTGTACGTGCTTCGATGCATTTTTCGGAATTTGTTTTACTATTGTTTATGTAAGACAATTACATACATGTATTTCTGGTATAATTTAATAAATAGAACATTAAAGTGTTCTATTTCTAGGCAGTTAATATTAAATGCAATAAGTAGCCCTGAAAAGTAATCCTTTTGAATATAACTTAAAATTATTATTCAATTACAATATGCACTTTTAAACGTTCGTCGGAAATGTGTATTTATTAATTTATAAATTTACTATTTTTAAAAATAGTATCTCTACAATATTGTCATTTTTTAGCAATATACAGCCACCTGCACAGTCAAGGAACATATATACACAACAAACATACACTTGTATTAGGTAGCTATAGTACCGAAAGCGGGTACCTCAAAAGACGCTATGGTGCCTTCCCGCGCAAAACAAAATGGCCGCCCGTAGTCCGTAGCCAAGTTTGACCGCTACGCCACCACGGCGCCACCGTAGCGTAAGCGCACGCGCACCTACACTCCCACGTACGGTGCCGCGTTGTAAACACGCGTCCGGACTCGCCGAACTCGATATGGAAGTGCGTGTGTGTGCATATTTGTGACCGGACATTTCCGGACGAATCTCCGGACATCGATTTGCAACGGATACCGGACATCAGCAGATATGACAAAGGCAAAATCGAATAAGAGCAGCGCTCTTACCATAGCGCTAAGGTAGAGTAATTACTACTACTTATAATTTAAGTTCTATCAACAGAGAATTAGAGGCTTGTAAAGATAGATTTAAGATGAGTCGTTTCGTTTGTATTTAAGTATTGCTTACAGTACTATATGCTGTATTTTTAATAATAAGTTTTCGCATGTTATTATCTTTCAAATATGTTACACTGTATTTAGCAAATTTCTTGTATCGTTATTGTTCTTACTTTCACCATAATATCCTTATACCTATCTCGGTGCAGAAATCCGATGCCTTTGCGCGCGAGCCTTTGTATCACGATTCAAATTTTCCGTTTGCTCTCTTCGATTCTCGGTCTTCTCATCGAAATTCAAAATAACGTATTCTCGGTAAAAATACAAAGTTGCTGATAATATTCCCACTTGCGTGTCCATATATTTACACGCGTGTTTTTACTACATTATTTGTAAATTAAGCAAATGTCATTCAGTATAAACACTTGTGAAGTGTTTATTAAATGTTACAAACAATCAGTTTGTGTCTAATAGAACTGCATTATAATTTTATAAAGACGTTTTTCTCCTGATGAATACATTAATAATAACAAAGACAGTGAAATATACCTAAAAAGCCTACCTGGTCAATATAATCCATTCCCCTGTCTCGTGCCATCGAAGCGCGCTGTAAAAGACATCAACGGACGAGAGTGAATGAGAGGCTCTACCTTATACCGGTTTTCCAATACGTTAAAGAGGGACAAACAATGTCCATAGTAATTTTGCTCGTGGTGGTTTTATTTGTAATTATTTCGACTGGGATTTTATATAGGTATACAATGCAGGTAGGACCGTCTCGGATGGCCGGTCCCCCTACGCGAGGGATGGCCCGTTTTGGCGGGAATCTGAATTGCTTTTAAAATGTTACAGTCTTTTGAGTTTTAGGGTCCGTCGTTTCCGGCGTTAAGGTCAATGATGCATGGCGTCTCTTTAGATATTAAACTTTTCTGGGTTAAATGTCCAGTAGTCATCAATGTGTCTTATCTGCACCTAATAGGTTTAGAATCATTTAATAGGCGTTGGTATAAAAAGCGAATTGCTAGCGTCGTTCTAGTTTTTGAAAAGTGGAGACCGCACGCCGACCAGTTCTCAGTCATCTCGTATTTCGATTAGTGACAATATATGTAGTTCTTATAATTTACTAGTAAGACTTTTCAGGACATAATATTTTCATAATAGGTACGTTACAGACAAAACCTAAATTTTATATTTTTAGTATGTTATGCAGTCGTGAAACAATGTACTAAAAAGCACAAAATTAACTCCATTTGGTTCATAATTTTTTTGTTGAATTGGGATCGTTATTATACACATTATATATACAGTTTGTAAGTTTCAACAAAAAATTTATTGTAAAACCATAGGAGGCAAAAAAGTTTGCGTGCGAATTTAAGACAGATATCTGGATGTAGACATGAGTCCAGGAAATACGAGATTATTTGCACGTAACTTGCATCTGAATATTAGCTGCTACATTATTTATTTTTTCCGACTCTTTTTTAATGCCTATATCATTATATAATAAACAAAAATGGTTTCAATTAACTCCGATTTTCCTTGCGTTTTGTCAAGCTTAGAAATTAGCTGAGACTTGGCACAATTAATTAATATATAGTCAGAATGGTACTTTGGTAAACGACTTATTTATGATAAAGTATTGAGTTTACAAATTATGTTTTAATATTTTTATGGTAATAAATATCGGCCTAGTAAAAGCCGGATATTGATGATTTTCATGTTTCAAAAATCTTGATCCAGATAAGGATGTAATTATAATGAGTATAAGAAAAAAAAAAAAACTAAAATCGCTTCAGATGCTTATTTGAAAGAAGTAATGGTTTTAATAGATTTCTTGAATATCTTTCATTTCGCTCATGCTGTACCTGTTTCCATTGTAAATGTTGTACAAATTTACGGTTTTGCCGAACATTGCGGAGTAATTTAAAGTCACACGAATAATAAACTGAACAGAATTACCGCCAACGCACATCGACTCGTTCATTAAGTATTTAAATATAATCGTAAATGTCCAATGCTCGGAACAAACATGTATTTTTCAAGTGTTACTTGAGACTGCAACGAAATATAATATGAAGGGAATAAAAACAGTTTCCTGTTCTTATGATTTAAGCGATCGGTATGCTAAGAACTGGTTTAACCTTTCGCTGATTACTTCAAGATATCTGAAACAAGAAATAGTCAATTTAAACATGACTTGGTCTTAAATATTATGGAACTTTGTAGAATATTATGGAAATGAAAGAAATATAATCCTGGTACAAGCATAATTTGTGTTATTTGAGCTCCATGTGACCAATACAACATAGTGTTGCCCATCTGTATCGTAGTATCGTTCCTCTTAACGATTGCTATGTAATGACTGCCGAAATGATAATACGTCCTGGTAATGAGCTGTTCGCTCCAATCTATTTGTAAGTGTGAAAATAGGTTGTTCTCTTTTATAATTTTGTAAAAATCTACTAAGAAAAGAAAGAAAAATGAGCGTCGCAAAGTTTCTTTTCAGGTCAGAGGCTTTAATTTTCGAACCGGTGGTAGTTTATTTGATCAACAATAAGAAAGTGCAATACAGAAGGTATTGATTAAGATACTTGACTTTGATTTTGAATTAACGGCTTTCATATCATCAATAAGACCGCTTAAAAATGAGGCGATTATGATGTCTATTTGAAAAAAGTCCGCATCTTACTTTATCACACGAATATTCTTTTTTTTCTGATATCATTTTTATACGCAAATTAATACTATAAGTCATTTCGTCGCTCTCTCATCCGTTCTAAAAAAAATATTATTGCTATATAAACATTCGTTCCCACATCATACGTGAATACTATACTAGTTTTATTTACTATTATATAACAGAATAAGCTTCAAACTCGTAATCATGCAATATCCTGCGTTGCGTATATGGTGTGTGAATTTATTGATTATGTTTGTGTAAGAGCAAAAGAAAATCGTGTTTTTTCGTATAGATCTTCAATTGTGCATCTTGTTTAATCTTTGTCCGTATCCCATATCCAATTTAACATATTCTCTTGTAAGGCAATAGAACTATACATATACTTTTTTAGCGTATTATCATAATTTTTCAAGCTAATTGCATTACTTGTAAGGATAATTTTTGAGTAAGACATTAAAATAAATATAACAAAATTTTCATTTAATTCTAGTTAAAACTGTTAGAAATTAAAGAACAGATTTTTCGACGTCCTTTTTGTATAAAAGTTAATCAGCCGTCAATCGATTTTAAACCAATTACTTACGATATTGGCACCCTGGTTAATTATCGCAAAAAACAGCGTCGTAACATAGCAGCAGACACTGCGCTCTCTTGAACAGCACAAACAAAGCGTGACTGTTGTCACGGTACAATTATGGCATAGATTCACAAAGTATACCTCTTATACGTTTCTACTTGACAATTTACTTGATAACCTTAGAAATGACAACTTCTTTAACGAGAATAACTTTTAAACAGATTAATTGAACCCATATGAAATAATGCAAAAGCGCGTAATTTAAATGAAAAAAAGTTTAAATGTCATTAATAAGTGTTTCAATTAAGTATGCTTTTATTAAGGTTATTGGTATAATAAAATAAAAAAAAAATAAAATTAAAAAAGTATCTTACGATTAACATGCAAGTGCAGTTTTATTTGTAAACGTAACATTGCATCATCGTCTCTTGTTTGGTGAAGTTACAAATGTGTGAAAATATTAGGCGCAGCATTTCCGTAGGGGAAGTGCACAGTCCATATTTTGATTTAAATTTACTTCCGGCAAGCGACGGCCTACTGTGTACTGTAGAAATGGAAGTCGACAATTAATTATCAAATATTTTATTCATAACGAATATTAATTGATGCTTAAATAAATTGTTTAAAAACCACTGTTTATCTTACGTAGAAAATAAGTTGTTATGAAAACCCTTTGAAATACAATGGATTAATACTTGTTTCAAGTTTCTATATAAGTTTGAGTAGAAATGAAAAGGTTTGATATACACAAATAAAATATTATTTAGTTTCTATAGCAAACAAGAGATTAAGTTGTAGTCCTTTCTGTAAGAAACTTCCAGCAAATATCCTTATCTTCATTGTTTCGAACCTAAATAAATATTTGTATTGCAACAAAGGAATTGTCAAAACTTACTTTTGCTTACAACATAATTAAAATGCACAGTTTCAAATGAGTCATAAAAGTTTTGTATCGTTTGTTGGAGTAAATAAAGTTAATCAATTCCAATATAGATCAATGAGAACATAAATATACATACAAGAATTATTTTTCTTATTTGTGCGTGGTTCAAATTTGTATTTCGTTATACTTATTATAATACGATTTAAATGATATCGTATAAATAGTTGTTCCCACGCGAGTCACAGGCCATCAAATGATGGTCTTCATTCTCGGTTAACAAATTCAGTATGTTCGCATCAGTGCACTCCCTGATAGTAAAAGCTTCCCCCTTTTTAACCGCATTTCTTACAATGGGAAAGACTTAATGAAGCAATATTCTTGCACAAAAAGTTGTAAGTGCAACACGCGTGACTTATTAACATTTCTTTAAGTATTTTAGTAATAAATCTTATTCCTAAACTATACAACAATTTTGGTCTATGTTTAATTATCATTATATTTTACGTAATTAGTAATAAACGAAATAAGTTTGCAATAATCTAAAAGAACTTTTTGACGTGATATTAAAATGCTCCTATAGCGGAAGTAAATAAAAATGTTTACAGGTACAGGTGAAAGCGGTCTTTATCTAATCATTACAAATATTACTAACATAGTTTCCATAATCGTCTTCCCTTCCTTTATAGGAGATGTCGTCAACATTTTCTCGAATCCAAATAAGGCAGTTCGCTCACGATTGCGAATGTTGTGACATCATAGTTAACATAAATACTGAACATTGCTTAAAATAGATATTTTACATTAACTGCGTTAAATCTGCCTCCGTAGCCTAGTGGTATGGACTGTGCTTTAGAAACCGGAGGTCGGGGTTCGAATCCTGCGGGGACACAACTAATTTATATAGTTGTTTCCTAGTTGGTTAGGCAATTTGGGCGATCACCCAGTTGACTGAAAAGTAAGATGATCCATGCGTCCGATGGGCATGTAAAGTCGGTCCACCCACCAACCCGCATTGGACCAGCGAGGTGGGATACAGTCCAAACCCTCCAATGGAAAGGTGTATTAGGGGAGGCCTATGTCCAGCAGTGGACTATCAAAGGCTGATGATGATGATGATGATGCGTTAAATAGTCTTATGAGCTTTGGTTAAGAAATGAAATGACTAGTTTTTATGCATTTACAGTTTATACTTTTTGTTGTTTATGTGAATGTTAAAAAAGAATTAAATAGCAATCATAATTATAGAGTCATTAAGCGCGTAAAATCACAATCGAGCATTCTTTTATTTGAAATTTATAAGTTTATCGTTAACAGCTTTAATTTTTTTGTTCTCGTACGTTTTTTAGTATTATTTTTTAGTTACGAAACTAAGTAAAGTACCAAATTAAGCGCGAGTTAATATATATTTTTATCTTACCTATAAATAATACTATACTTACCTTTAAATAATAATAATACAATAAAACACAAATATAACGTCCAAATTAAAAGCTTTTCTCACATAAAATACGAAGAAAGAGCTTTCGCAAACACAGTTATCCGATTAGGTTTGATAAAAATGTGAAAAATCCCGCTTTGCTCGCTAGTACAGGCGCTTCGTGGAAAGCAAAAGCAACCGTTGATCATCTCCTTAGTAAATGGCGTCCTTCCGCCTCCGTCTCGTCTTGCGTAATTCCTTTGTATGATATCAGATTTATTTTCTGCCTTGAGGTTTTTTTTGGTTATTAAATATTGTATAGTTGCTCTATAAGGCATAGGAAAACAAATTCTTAAGTGTTTCGAATAGTATGATCATATTAATAAATATTTAAACAAAAAAGATGTGACGTATGATTATTTTTTTACCACAAATAAATATTTGCATTTTAAAGGCATATTTTGTTCATAAAATTTTTGCTTAACCTTCAGATACCCCTATTTTTTAAACAACCAAAGTTAGAACGAGTCGTTGATTATATCGAACCACCTTACTGCCCTTGTCTGCACAAAACAAGAGCAATGCGGGATTATTTTCGAGGGCATCATTGTAGTCCCGACATCTGCCCAAACGGGTCGGGAACACCTGCCGACCAACCGAAAGCCATCGCGAAATGAAGCGCTGTACTGCTATGGCAGGTGATCTATAGACATAGGGTTGTCGAACATAGCTTTTAAAATATATATCATCCATTTTACTAACTAGCTAAAGTAAAAAGTTTAAATTTTTAAAATAGTTTGGCTTCAAATTGGTAATATAAAACCATTTTTTAAATTTCATAGACAAAATTATAATAGTTGAAGAATTGTGATATAATCTAACTGTATTTCGATAGCAAATTGATAAATGCAACAATAAATGCAAAATTGATATGTGGCAACCCTGAAGTTACCAGAAAATTGTGTTAATGATGTGCAAGATGTAGATGCATAAAAAGAACTGTGTAATTTATTTGCTGGGTTGCATATTATTATCCGTTGAGTCATGGTAATGTTCCATGATGTTTCTGATCCATTTTGACATTTAATTGTCATTTTGTACTTGGGGTGGTATACTTCTGTTTTTTATTTAAAATTTGACACAAATTTGCGGCACACTGATAGAAAGATACTATACGTTGCACGTCAAAAAAGCTTTTAGAATACTCATACTTTCACTTCTCTACATACACGTAGCCTATTACAATGTTTATGGTTTTTTTTAACATTTTTTGATAAAAAAAATATTTTTTACGTTTAGATTATTACTCAAAGAAAATTATTACAGCTTCTTGAATGACTTATGCTTTGACATCTTATTTCAATTACTCACTTTATCGGCTTTTTATTATTCGCTTTACGAGTGTTCTTTCAGTATATTAATTGACGTTTATAAGAACGTTACCGACACCATAAACACGTGCTGTTGCCACGTATCGATACTGGAAAGGTCCAAAACGGGTCCTGTTTCGTCGCCAAAGAACTTTTTGCGAAGCCACCTGTTGGACGCACCTGACGCGGATGTTGACGCGTGCACCCACTGCCATCATGCTAAAAAACTGAAGACTTCCCTCCTTCTATGTTATAGCTGCAACATCTTGAGCTTTTATTTACATGATATGATAATTATTAAGTAAATAGAAAAGAAACGACGACGAAAAAATTTAAATTAAGGGGTATACAAAGTAATTAGATTACATGATTTTATGTAAAAGTTATGCTTTTGTTCTTAAAATTTGTGAAAATTATTATCAAATGTGATTTTACTTTATGCAGAGCATACTTTATTACGATAAAAGCTTAATATTGTAATAAACCTCTTAAATTTGCGTGCGAAATGTTAGGTTTCGTATTAAATTGTTTTGCCCTTAGCTGGAACCCCTTACAAATGCTTTGCAAAAACGACTAGTATTTTGGTACAAATAATTCCTATAAGATATAGCCGTATATTTTTTACGATTTTTTATAAATGTCTGTCTCCGTCAATCTAATAATAACTTGGTCTTATATATTATGAAATTTTGTACAATAATAAACGAGCTGCCTCCGTAGCCTAGTGGTATGGGCGTGTGCTTTAAAAACGAAGGTCATGGGTTCGAATCCTCCGGGGAATCAAAAAAAATTTCATTGGTGTTTTAGTAAGTTGAGGCAACTTGGACCGATCACCCAATTTTCTTCAAGATGATCCATGCGTCGGATGGGCATGTCCATCGGCCACCCACCAACTCGCATTGGACCAGCGTAGTGGGATAAGGTCCATAATCCCCTAACGGAAGGGGTGTATTAGGGGATAAATAAGTAATGTTTCTTTTCAGTAATCAGTAAAATTTCCTTTTTATTAAGTAATATAAATGCTTTATGATTTAATTTTTAAGATCATCGTAAATTTCATAAAATAGTAATGTATTTTAATAAGCTTACCCACTGTTATTTGTTTTAACACGAAGCCATATTGCGTACAAACCGACTGAAATATAAATGTATATTTAGTTTGCTACGTATGTCTTGTTAAGTGTATGCGTACATTGTTAGACATCAAAATATTCACCTGCTCGGTGCATGTGTTTCAAAACGCGTAATTAATGGTCCACTTAATAACAGAAGCGGTTTTTTCGCGTACATAGAGCAAACGTCCATAATCGCTCAACGCAGCTGGTCCCTTCAATATGCATTCAAACATTTACAGGATGCACCTTACTTGGTTTGCAACTGTAATCCCATGCCCTTTAACAAAATTAAGTTATTAATTATCACAACAGGAATATTGTAATTTTATCTATTTATTGTGTATTTAATAAGCTCCTTATGATAAATAACCATGGAGTGTTTATTATAAGGCATTTTTCGTGAATTGTGGTGTGTAGCGAAAGGGAGGTATAAAGGCTCCTTCTTTTGTTACTAACTGTCTCTTGTTTGACTTTTTATTGAAAATGAATACAGGAAAAGGAAAAAAATTGGTTGTTACTTTTCAAGCAGCTTATCAGTAACACTTATTTAATCCCTTGTCCATATTTTTTATTTTAACTGCTATTATTGTTTACTTATTAATTCGAATATCGTGACAAAAAATTACTAAAGTCACACTATTTTTTTGTCGATATAATTATTATCTGCTTTAAATCGGTCATTGTTTTTATTATAATTTTTTCTATTAAAAAATATGTGTGCTGGTTGTTTTGGTGAAAATTACCTTTTTCAATATTGTTTTTTTTTATTATTTTAAAATTTGTTTTAATTTACACTATTTATCCATATATATTGTATTATGTATAATAAGATGCTGATGTATAATGTAGTCCATGTGAATTAAAGATTAGTGCATTAGTGTGTTAACACATAATAGTATTCCATATATAAAATTTTGGACTATTCCATCTTGTCTATTACTGGTCTCTGTAGCTTTCCAATGTTAACGTCATTAGATGCATTTACATACCTAAAAGAAAACTTGTCAGCTTAATATATCACATAAAGAGTGTTATCATTTTTTGCAGGTACTTTGGCATCTGGACATCTTCCGGCGCAGCTTCCGTGAACTCACCGGTCACGCTTGCCTCGGACCATCCTGTATTTTTTGCGCATTAAAGGTAAGAAGCCTAAATAACTATGTACTATAATTTAATTTATATACCTACAGCATGTAAATGGCAGCAAGACTTTTAGTGCTCTTAATTAGCTCTGCGAAAATTTTTTTTTTTATCGACAAACGTGAACAGCTTGTGACATATATTTATCTCAACGATTGATTGACCCAAACCCTAAAATTAAAAATTGAATTAATCTTGAAAGGTCAACAATATAACCATATGTTTTTGTTGATGTCCGTACCCCTTGATATCGTTATTAAATGTAAAAGCAATATTAGCTTATGATAACAAAAGCCTTGCAACCCCTAGAGATATAAAAATAAAATTACGCTGAACAAGCAGATTTATAGAGTTAGTTTATCAAGAAGTTTAAACAAATTTCTCCGCCTCCTGTATAGATATAACTATGATAAAAGAAAATAAACAGCAACGATCCAAAGTCGGTTTGTCGGTTGGTCCTATCAAACGTGACCTTTTCCATAACAATGAACCGTATCGTTGCCTTATTGAAAGGCAAATTCGTCGAAGCCAAGTTTAGGCACGTCTTAGCCATAACTAATGTCGCTGATGTGCCTTTTATCAAACTCCGGTTGAATGGAAAGGTATTATGTATCGTTTAGTGACGCTGTATCAGATTACTAAATTATAATGTCTTTGCACAATTTTTATTGTTAATCTTACTATAACATAAAATTAGTTTCTCCTGATGACAAAGAGTAGACTATGTTAAAATTTACCAAACAACAAAACATCATCAGCCTGTGATAGTCCACTGATGGACATAGGACTCACCCCTCTCTTAAGGGTTTTGACCGTATCCCACCACGCTGGTCTTATGCGGGTTGATGAGTGGACCGACTTTTTACATGCCCGTTCGACGCATGGATCATCTCACTTTTCAGACATTTGGGTGGTCGTCCCAAATTGCCCTAACCAACTAGGAATCAACATTAAAAATTTGTTGAGTCCCCACAGATGATGATTTATTGTGTTGAGACGATTCGAACCCACGACCTCCGGTTTCTAAAGTATAAGCCCATACCATTAGGCTACGGAGGCAGTTAACAAAACACGAATACAAAGTATGCATTAAAAAATAAGTATTTTTTCACGTAGTAACTTAAGTAGAACCTTTAAAATTAACCATAAAATAATGTTTTTAAAATAATGACACCATATATATATATACATTCAACCCAAATATAAAAAATATTTAGTTAATGTAGGACGTTGCTTTTGTGTATTGGTTTATAAAAATAATGTTATCTTATGTCATAATAAAAATGATTTTGCTCATCATACTCGCTACAAGATCTTTAAATAGGATTGGATGGAATAGGTCCAGGCTTGCTGGGATTTAATCTGTAGTCTACTGGTTTAACTGGTTCTGTGGAATAGGACGCGTCCTGCCAGCCACAGTTTAGATATCTCCACTCACCTATCTACTTTATAGACTTTCTTGTAGCCTTTGGCTGTATCCACTGTGCGCCTTTGCCTTTTTTACACGTCGCTATTCATCCATATCTTGTATTGTTCTAAAGTTTATTAGCTCATGTTTTTGCCGCCATTGTTATTTAAGTCACAATGGCTCATGGAAATAAATTTTAACTGAGTATGGTATTTAACATTGTTTATCACGAATTTTAGCATTAATTTGGAATTCCTAAAAAAACAAGTCACACTTTAATAAGTTAACTATTGAACATACTTCCGTTGCAAGTTCCTTCTAGTGAATACCTATGTGATTATTATTTCCTTTTTTTATACTAGATAAACCTACACAAACTACAATAACAGACTTTACAACAACAGAATAGATAAACATTTTTACTTTTCATGCCATAATAGTGTCTGTAAAGATATCTATCTTCTTCCTATACATATTATATAACTTATATATAATCTAAGACGGACGTAATGCGTATTGCAGCGTAATTATTTATAGTCTTACTTGATACATGAGCCATTCAATGCTTAAAATATTTAAAACCTATCAGAAATAAGCGCTTTATGAAAATGTGCTAAAGCCAAAGCAAATAGAGAATTAATTTAAACAGTATGTAATGGCGCGAAACGTAACGCGCTCTGATTGGCTTTCAACAGGAAAGCGTTTTATTTTGGCGCCATCAGACCTTTTACATAATTCTATTGTTTTTTTAATATAAAATACACTAAAAATATTAAATTAAACTGTATATAGTGTTGTATTAAAATTTCGCACCTCTAGCTAGGATCGCGTGCGTCATTTTAGCAAGTCTAGTTTTAGACTTAGCTCCCGTCCCGACACAGACCGTGAGCGGGTTCGTAGAACTCTGGCCTCGAATAACATAGACGTGTCACTTTTATATCGACACGTGTGTTACGTGCGAAATTTGTGCGCGCACGTACTTATTAATTTGAGGTGGTTATTGTCTATATTTGCATTATTGCGGCTCCTGTTCATTTCGGTTGCTAAAGCTTATTTATATTTTAATCTTGAAAACACTTTACGTTTTAATAATGTTAAGACGAACATTGATTTAAATTTATTTGTTCCATAAGCTTACGCCACTAATCTTGCTTAGTGATCTTCGGCTACTTGATTAAAAGATTTGGTTAACCAAGTTGATGCACAGATATCGTTTATATCAATGAACTGTCTAACACTTTATGTTTATATTAAGTCTCAAGTCAATAAAGCATCAACTCGTTATACCCAGTTCATTTTAATATTTGCCGAATAAAATTAACCTCTAATCTTGTGTCGGTGAACTCGGCGGCGGCAACGAAGCCGGCTCATTTTACAGTTGGGTGTTGTCCGACGGCGTTGAGAATTCGAATTTGTTTTGCGAAGACATTACGTACGTCCGACCGATAATCGTCCAGCATTTTTAAATAGAGAGCTGCTGACCACATTACGGAGACCTCTCCAGGCCATTACTATTGTGAAGATTGTTAATTAAACTGTTTCAAACAAGACCTTACTATATTGGACGGTTACACAACAGCTGAGAAGCGGGAATACAATGGTCCGTATTTAATCGTAATGGATTGTGAGTTAAAGTAAACCGAGTGAACTGTTCTGTTCATTGATTACGCTATAGACGGTCACTTATCAAGATAGAAATTGGAAAGAGTCCAGTAGTGAAATTAGTCTAAAATAAACTTTATACTAATCTGGACGTTAGTAATTAATTATTAAAGTTTATCTATCTGAGGTTTTGTAATTTTGTAACTGTCCAATATATGTTAACGTAATAAGTTTTTTAAAACGAACTAATTGTAAACGTAAAAAAAGAGATACTAATATATTTTTTTTAGTTTTCCCTTTTTTTACATTAGGTTGTACTACAAACTGATTTCTAACATATCTATTAACAAAAGGATCTTATTAACAGTTCATAATGTAACTGTACAAGAATATTATGATATTCAAGGGTTAGTTAAAACAAATTTTTAGAGTACCTGGAAGTATTATTATTAATAGCATTTAACAAGAGTTCTAAAGTCTAAAGCAGACCAACAGTTACTCGTTCTTAATCTACGATCTTGAGCGTTTGTGTTAGAATAGTGTTTTACATGTAATTATGCTTCAGATCTTTAAACTGTTTAGCAGACAATGCGCTCCCGTGTGCCGATGCAGTCGGCTAATTAAAACTTTTACTGCGACGTTCGCGACTTTCTCATAACGGCACACTCTACGTGATATCTGACAAACACTAAAATTTTTCGTCATTTATTCTCCTTTGCGACGTGTTATTTTAAGAATGTTTAGAAATCGTCTACTTCTAGCCTTCGTTATCGTCGATTATTTTTCCAAAGGCCACTGGTTTTTAGACAAGGCCTGAAAATAATAAGAACTATTTATATAGTTAACTTAACAGATAACATTTCCGATCTCATTTTAAACAAAGAAAGTTAATTGTGAATGAAATAACATCTTGTAAAAAGGCAATATGATCGAATAATAAATTTTCGAAGAACACTGAAGTAAACTTAATTAAAAAATACAGTTTTCGAAAATTACGTCCTCCCTGATAAGAACAATACAATAAATTCAAAACGCTATTCCATATTAAAATCGTAGAAAAAATGTCCATCAAAGAATTACACGTGAAACATAAAAGCAAGTTTAAAAAAGTGGAAAGTATGAAGTAAAAACAAAATTTGGCGAGTTTGTGCATATTTTAACATACATAAAATGACCATTAGCGGAGTATTATGATAATTATCCAACAATATTAACATATGACTCAGTTGAGTATAATACGAGAGTCGTGGTTATATAACCTTGTGCATTGCCACAGATAACGAATGAACTGCAATTGTCCGTTGTGTACGCACGTTCCTTGTACAATTGGGACGTGCTACTGCCTCAGTTCTCATCAAACTGGGCCAAGTACATGCTATTAGACATTAGAGCTTGCTCTTACTTTATAACTTTCAAGCTACCTATTGCTAAAGTCATTATATATTTTACAACTAGAATTATAATAATTAATTACAGAGTATTATTAAACTAATGAGTAATTTGAAAAATAATACTCGTTTAGTTGTTCCTAAGCAACTTCAGGTATATAACTATAAGATCATGTTTGTAATGTATGAAAACGTTGATTGGTATGTAGAGTTTGTTAATTCTTTAAAAAAATATCTTTTGTTACCTACTCTTCTTTGTCTTGCTGTAAATTATTTAAGATCTGTTCAGTGATTTTTTTAAAAAGACCGTTAGTTAATGAATTGTGGTGCTCAAGACAATTGAAAATAAATTACATATAAAACTAAGATTTGATACAGATAAATTCGTTTTTAAATCGTTATCTCTATTTAAATTCCCTCACATGTTGTTCACAGGACTTATAACCGTACCCCACATTAAAAAATAAATACTAAAATAGAATAAATAATAATGTCAATATTTATAGTACTATATTTTTTTTATGAAGACATATGAACTGTTTGCTATGTGAAAACTTTTTAAATGTAATTTTCTAAAAGCTTAATTTCGTAGTGGACGTAAAGCGATTAATTTTAAGTTAATTGAGATCTGTATAAAAAGCACGTGTAATCCGATGAGAGCGGTATTAATTCAATTCGCCACAGCTATCAGCTTTATACATGTATTCCGGGTAACGTTCGTTCTCGTAACTAACGGTATGCCGTATTTGATTGATACAGTTTAATTCATCATATTTGGATAAATATATAGTGTTAAACTAATATCGGTACATCACATCGTATTTTTTAACAATACTCCCGAAGTTTCAAATGTTTTGCAGATTATTGAAATTAAAATAATTAACGCGATAAAATCCGTAAAGTTGTTTTTATTAAATCATGTGTAGTATTCGCGTGATATTATGGAAGTAATATGTTAGAGAGCAGTAGAACTATTAATATACGCTTATATTGACATTAAATATAACATATTTTCTAAGGTCTTATAGTATTAAAAGTCCTGTTTAAATACACCTTGAATAACATTTACATCGACTAAGTAAATCACACATATCTATTAGTACTGTTGACGACAAATCGGTGGTTTCATTGCTTCCATTGATATAACAATAAGTGTGTATGTATTGATGTAGCACGCGCAGCTGCAGGACCGGTTTTCCTTCTCGTTCAAGAGTTCTACATCGAGAACATTCGTAGGTATATTTACGGGCTATTACGTTTGCCCGACGTCATTTCTACTTATAGGCTTTGCAGTAGCTAGTGATGTCATTCAATTATATATTTTGCATACGCATACTACACGTTATTGAATGAAATTGATTTTAAAAAATTCTTTCAACAATTTTTAATTTATAATATATATTTTTTTATTACATACAAGGAATAAAATTGAAGTGTCTGTTTGTAACATCAAAATAAATGTTTCTTTATGATTACATTGTGATACATAACCGATACATACTGCAAAAGATATTTTTTTAGCTTTTGTCCGTCTATATGTCTGTATCTCTTAGGCTACTTAGGCTAATTTTTTTTTAAATAAAATCGAACATTTTTTTTCACACCCTACTAATTATTACCACGCGGACGCAGGCGCTGTCAACCATAAGTAGTACGCAGTTAGTTCATTAGAGTATATTTTCTGTTTTTATGGTATAGCGTAAATGGAAGTTATCTATATATTTAGAATGAAAGATATGTGTGATACAGTATTTTCTGTATGTTTAACAAATAAAACAGTATGATAATTCATATTAAAAAGTCTTAAGTAAATTTTTATAATTTGGTGCAAAGCCGTGTTTATGAATCTAATATTCTCTGATTAATAAACATTTTTGTATAAAATTTACATATGTCCTATAACCCTTTTTGGGAAGCCACTTTTAAACATATATTTCCTTGATCTCTAATTTTAATCACAACAATTTTAAATCGCGGTCTAGAAAAAAATCAGTAGGCAAATACAACCTGCCTATTTATCGCAGCAGGAAACAATCTATATTCTATTTAAATGGTGACATTTCCATAAATTAATATTAAATCACAGCACTGTTCAATAACGTCTTACATTATTACTTTAAAAGCAACTAACTAGAATTCCAATGCAGTAATGCATAAATTAGAGCACGTAACACGTAGGACTAGTTTATGAAATCACTTTGAGTGGGTCAAAATAAATTTTGTATACCTTAATTTAACAGTAGTCTTATACAGTAAATAACAACATAATCACAATTAGAAATGGTAATTTAGTCACTATCGTTTGAGGAATCTTAACAGTTACTCGGGAATACAATGAATTTAAAACTGGCGTTTAACACGGATCGTGGCTCGAATGTAGGAAACAGCTTAAAATATTCGCATGCGAACTGAATCTTATAGCCAACCGCATTTTATAAGCTACTGTGTATACATCTACCCGTTTACAGTCATATCACGTCAGAGCTGGCGCCGTGTCGCATTCCATTTGTTGTCTTAAAGTGTATACGAGATAATAACATATATAGTAAGCGATTAAGTATGTAAGTGTTTGCTTTGTGAACAAACAATAACATGTAATGGATAACACATATTTCGACAAATTTATTCTACGTCTGTTGTGTGGAGGCTACAAGTTATATTGTGCGTTGGTGTGGTCTATTAGACCGTCAAGCTTTTGCTTACTAACTAATAATAAAGTAAATAATCAATGGAACAAAACTTATTCAATAGCGAACTGGATATTATTCCAATTAAACTCTCAAAGTTTTAGCACTCAACATTCGTTTCGGATGTTTCAGTTAAATATAGATTGCAATTAACGTAATTGGATTGATGGTTCAAGTCGATCAAGAAGCCAAAAGAAGCGTTCACGAGAGTAGCCCACTTACCGCCCACTCCAGCCATGGGCACCGTTCAAGGTTTCTATAATCCTACCCACTCGAACCCAATTATCTATAATAGGAAGTTTATAATGTAACAGGTTGAATGAAAAAGTTTAATTCTGTTTAAAAATATATGCAGGTGGGCTATTACAACCGAAACTGTGAGGTACTAATTTGCAGCATGATTAAATAATTGGTAGGATGATGTAAATAATGAAACAGATACCTACATATGTATATATTTTTCGATATACATATATGTTAGGCGGAAGAACAGGCATATTTTTGTAAACATTACTCCATTTTGATTTTGCTATTTAAACTAAAACGCGAAATATTACATAAATGCTATTTTAACCATAACAAAATAATATAACAATTTGTTTATAAAAACTTTAAAAATTTACTGGTATTAAGGGCGAAAATACAGTATTACCATTTACTATATTGTTTCATTTCTATTAAATTAAAATATTGCGAGTTCATTTTGTAGCCAGCGCGATAACGCAACTATTATCTGGCGCCTACTCGCCCCCGCTTCGGTTTTAATCCACAAACGTATAAGGAATATAAACTTTCCTATGTTTCGGTCACTATTAATAACTCCAAAAACTTAATGTTTCGATGATTTCTTCTGATTTACGACTAATTCAGTTGTGAGGACGTCAGTGGGAGGTAGGTGGGACTGTTGATTGCTTTTGTGCAACATGACCTAAGCTTCTGGTCATTATCAAATAAACTTATCGAATGCCGACAGTGTTTTGAAACCTAATAGCGCCATTAGAGTCAGTTAATGAAGACAAACATTGACATTTAGATTGGGTTGTGTACAAACGATTGATAGTAACAGTACGTTCTAATAATAGAAGACTTTTGTCATATCTTCTGATGATATAAAAAGCCTGTGAATAATGATATAATATTTGTAATGAAATATATAGATGGTTTCACTACATAAAGCCTATAACTTATCCCATAACAGAATTTTTCGAAGTAAATTTTTAATAGTCTGTACTCTTTTGCTATGGGCATCATGTTATATAGCAGTAATGTCTCTTGAAATAATAAAATAATGGGTCTACAGTATCAAGAAAAGTACTAGAACAATTTTGAATTTTTTTTTAACTAAACGAACACAAAGAAACAAAGTCATAGCTTAATATTTAAAAAGGTGATGGTATTTAATGTATTCATGTGCAATAGCACTAGTGTACCTATGTTTATCTATTTTGATAACATGTCAATGCCATTAAGGGCACACGTATGATGGACTTCTTGGTGATTTGCAAAGCAGTTGCGCGGTAAAGGTTGTTTGGATAATTATTTTAAATAATAGAAGTAAAGTTCATTAAAACTAGTCTGGTAGTTATTCGGAAGGTAGCATTAAAACTGCAACATACAAGCAGCTTTACAACATTGTTTTATTCGTTTTTAAAAAGAAAATGTTTGATATTTTAATACACGTTTAAAAAAATAAAACTTACTAACCTTGTTACCAATAGATCGTGACGCATTATAAACAGTAGAATATATAATTAGAGTGCATAAAGCTTGGCAACAATACAAGACTGACTTTCGACAGAAGCTCTGCACTTTGATAAACGCAGAGCAATTGGATGAACACAGATTTAGACAGTGGAATGCGAAATAGCACTGATCATTACCCTAAAGGCTAAGCGTTATCAACTGTAATTACTGTTGGACTCGATATCGATTACGAAACGATAGGAAACTGACGTCGTTCCGTCTCGTTTATGGCTTCACGTTAATTCTATTAAATGCTATTTAACTATCGTCTATTACGCAATACCAAAGTAAGCTGGTTAATCAATATTTGGTAGAATGGTTGGGATTTATTAGTTTTATCGATGGAAGAAAAGAGAGACGACGCAACTGACAAATATGAAATTGTACACCAGATCCGAAATAAAAGGCAAAAAGTAATTTTTTCATTATAACTTTTACGTATCATCATCATCATCGTAATCATCAGCCTGTGTCAGTCCACTGCTGGACATAGGCCTCCCCTAATGCACGCCACCGCTTCCGATCTTCGGCTATTCTCATCCAGCCGACACACCACACACACCGGCCACTTTGCGAATGTCGTCACTCCATCTTGCCGCAGGGTGTCCTACACTACGGTGACTCTCGTTCTCTGTCGGATCACATCATTTCTAATGCGGTCCTTCAGAGATACTCCGAATAATAAAGGTTATTTCTTCGTTATATTGCCTTTTGTATATTATAAAATGAACACAAAAAATTTAATTTTTAACAAGTGAAAAATTAAGTTTCTCTTAGTTACGACGTTCCTATTTTATTCCGTCAATATATTTAAATTTTAAGCCTTTATTTTTACCCTATCAAATATGCGGTGAGTTTAAGTAGACTTAATTCTAAGCCAAAATGTTAATGCGTTGAGACGTAAAAAAATGTTTTATTTTCTAATGAGGGTATAACACGACCTATAATACGACGTTTACCTAACCAGTGAGCGATAAGTGTTGCCCCTATGAAATGCAGCATAAGACTCTACAAATCTCCTTGCCGCCTTACTATAGCAACGGCACCCTCAAACCGTATCATAGTAATCCGTTTATTCTTTAATTTAATTGAGTTTTAACATATTCTAAGAATATAATAATTTCGAATGTTTCTGCCGAATTTCCTAATTAGGCATTGAATAATCGAATCAGGATTTTTCAGTAATGACATGTAATGACTTTGTAATTACGAAGATTTAGTGCAAATATCTTTTTTATGGCATCTGCGTATGCAGACGAGCAGTCAGGGCCACCTGATGGAAGGTGGTCACCGACGCCCATGGACTTGGCAATCCATTGGTAACCAACGCGCTGCCTACCGTGAGACATAGGGTGTTAAGTCCGTTTACCCAGTAAATACGCTGTACGGTGCTCTTCAAACCGGAACACAGCAGTGTTTTCACACTACTGCTTCTGCGGCAGACATAGGCACAACGGTGGTACCCAACCAGACGGTCTCCTGTGGGGACCTACCACCGACCTTAAATCAAACTGGTCGCTGGTGAAAATAACAAGTGTATTGAAGTGTGCCAATGACACACTAAGAACGAGTCGAGATTCGGCCGTTCGACTATCATTAACATTTTTATCACACAAACTGAAGACTGACTTCGCTGTTACACACAGCAAATTCAATCTTTTATATTTATGTATATTTGGTTTATTTTACCGTCCACTAATCTATGTATGCTCGCGATGTTAACTCTGCAATTTTTCTTTACACTTTAAGTTTGCCTAAACTATACCACATTTCGAACTGGTGTATAACTTCTTCTTAACCTAGTTATATCTTATTTCTGTTGACCTATACTTATTACAAGAATATTATAATTGTAGAAGTAGATATATTTATATATTTATTCCGACGTTTCGGCAGACTAAGTTGGTATAAATAATTATAATATAAATAATGTATACCAACTTAATCTGACCGGATCATGGATGCTGGAAAGAATCCGAAACGTCGGGAATACAATATATATAAATAACTAACGCGAAAAATCCGTAAATTAGTGGATTTGATATGTATAATAATAATCGCGTAAATAAAAGAAATAATCATGTAGAAGTAGAGTAAAAGAATCTAAAACAATAATCAAATTTTTAATATTTACAATTTTGTATGTTATGAGAATATTAAAATTATTTTTTAAATATTACAATAGCATAGCAGTTTCTTAAAATGGAATTTTTGGCTAGCACATGTTGCATTTACTTACTGCTTTAGGAACACAAAAGACAGATGGTCTAGTAATTCATAATATTGTTTTATTGTAAGGCTGTATGAACAAACAGTACGTACTTTAATAGATAAAAATAATCAATGAAATCTATTTGTTCATATGATATTAATTGTAAAGTACATTACAAATCTTTAGCAATAATTATAATGGCTAACATTATATTTTAACTTAAAATATAAGTATGTTTTGTAATTTAACTTCCATGTTTTTTTGTTTTTAATAATTTTAGGCTTTAACTTATATTTTCATAAGGCGTATATTTTCATAAAATACGTTTTAAAATACTCGTTAACTAGTGACCATTTTGTTACAACACGCTAGAGAAACATCCGTTCTACGTGTCATTAAAAATATGTTAAAACACATTTTGTTAACCAATCCGAGTTGCATAAATACTAGAAACATATATCTATGAGCTAAGAACTATGCAATGTAATGTTTACTCAAAATACACGTTCTGTTAGTGGCAGCAGGTGATTGAAAATAATTAGACTTTGAAAATATTTCAGTATATATGTTTATATATATATATATATATATATATATATATATATATATATATATATATATATATATATATATATATATATGTTACTAGGTTTCTTACCTATTAATAATCAAAATTAAGGTTTATCCTTATTTTAATAACCATATATTAATTACACCTAAACACATTAATTTTAAATTCAATCAATGACCTATCACAATTTAATCGTTCAATTTTTTTTACCGAATTTACTTAAAAACATATTCTATTCAATATTAACATTAATAGTACAACGGGATTAAATTCAAGAAGCCTCAATTAGTAAAAATGAAGCGATAAATAACAATATATTAAACATACTTCAACCATTGAACAAACATCTAGTAAGTATTCAATCAAATATATATTACTGCTTGCTTGTGCATAAACTCTGACATTTGCTGGCAATGGATTGCGTTGCAACGCTTAAATATGACTTTGCCATCACCTTTAAGAAGACGCTCAAATACTTATGCAGATATAAAATGAAAAAATAAAAATTCACAACATCAAGGTGAACGTCAGTGCTTTTTTAAATGTCACATATTTTTCACTTAAGTCACTTATAATGCTTATTTAATACTCACTTATAAGGAGTTGATGTGATCGATAATTTATTGAGGCGTACAAAATAAAATAAGAAAATGCATTAACTTTTGTTTTCTTTTTTAATTTATTAATCCAAGAATAAAAAGTTCCTAAATTTTGACATGCGAAGGATAACTTAACAACCCCAAAGACATACCAGGGCGCATTGTGTTTTAAGATAGCACATTAAAATTCCGGACAGAAGTCGTTCGCTAAGATTAATCTAGAAACACTTTCTAGATTTGAATCGTTGTGTGCGAAAAGCGTGTCTGGTTTGCACAGCTCTTTGTGCTATCATTGTTATCACGATTATGTGTTTAAGTTACGAGTTGTTTCGCGGTACGGCGGTTTGCAAACCGGTAACGTGCGGTGTGAATATAACCCTCCCGGGATTCGAATTGCACTCGCGTAGGCGGCAGTCCTCGTATACATTTGGCATTTTGGCGAATCAAGGTTTCAAGAGCGCCTATTTTGCATCTGTCGACGACGCTACAATGTCACCTGCCAATCGTCTAGGGGCTTTTAAATGTCAGCGAATCAAATATATTAAAATTGTTCTTATGAGCAAAGACTATAGTGTTATTTTTAAATAAGAGAGCAGTCTTGGCGAAATTTAAGGCATACAAAAAGCGTGTTATAAAGCTGCCAATGCCGAAAAGGAAAAAGTACCCGAGTTATAAAGCTTCTCCGAGTACAAAGACTTCATCTTCGCCATATCAAGTACGAGTAACCGGACTCCCGCCAAAGCCTCTACTCCGTCCCGCTCGCACTTGTACAATGGCGCTTATAGCGCGTGAGCCTCTGTCTCTCTGTCGCACGTATGCGCCCGCGCAGCCTGTCATTGCGCTCCTACTATACGCCGTCTCTCTACCGCCGCGGATAGACGCGTCTACAACTAACGTGAAGCGATACTATCATCGTATCCTATGTACGTTGCAGTTAGTACAAGTTAGCGTGCGCGTGTGTAAGTGTCAGAGTTCATTAACGCTAAACAGTGTTATAAAGTGAGTGGATCCGTGCTTTGGATGTGTCTTCTTCGTACGCGTTTGTCAGCCTTGTGCCAACGGCGCGGAGGCAACAGTTGAGCACTGTATGCAATCTTATTAAATGCCCGCGACAATATTATCGGTTGTGTTATAAGCGTGAACTGAACACGTCAAGGTTGAATTCCACGCCGTGTTACTGAGAAATTGAACGTTTCGCAACTGGTATTGAACGCTTACGAGTCGAGGCTCTATTGAGCTTTCGCAATGCTTCATTAGATACCATCACTAGCACCCAATGTGAAACTGTGATAATTGTATATGAGGTCGAGTATGTAAAGGACCAGTCGAAAAGCCCGCCAACGCTGTAAGCTCTGTCGTCTTACCTTTATTGCCCTTGCTATTAAATATTCCACCCACGGCGAACGGATACTGGCACGCTTCTACGTTATGAATTTTGTATTTGACCATTCGGATTACAATTTACATCTGAATATATCATAGAAAGCGATATTAGGGTCTATGTACATATATGGAACAGCTTTTTATATATTATTAACGTAATTGATATGTAAAATATACGTTTATTTTAATTCTATTTAGGAATAACTCATGAATTACTTGTAAAATAAAAAAACTTAAACATTTAATGGGTGGTATAAAATTTAGTATTCAACGCCATCTATGATCTCAGCAAAGACAAGGTAATATCAGAATGACAACATCCACCTAGGCAGTCATCGTGCATAGACTATAACGAAGCTACTTCATAGCCTCTGCTGCAATGCCTAAACTATTTTTTATGTCAACGGTTTTAATGTTTGACGACAGCAAAGTTCCTATTAGATCTTTGGTATTTACCCTTTAAGAGACGGTGCTTGGTAAAATTGAAATTGATATAGTAAGGACATACACGTCGTAAGATACGATCCATGCGTTCTTACACAATAGCCTATCAGCGATACGTGATTGAATATGGCTGTTACGTGTGTAACAAATCGGTTGCGGGAGCGATAATGGTCTATGGAACCAATCGATGAAAACGTTCCAACAGTTTATCGATATACGACTATACCTTTTTACCACTATATTCTCTAATTTATTCTATGTTTAGAGTAAAATATATTTAACTATAAATTCTTACTGTAAATGTCCTTGCTTAAAAGTATCTTTTGATAGGTAATAATTAAAAAAGGCTAAAATAAATTATATACTTATAACTCTTTGGTTCAACTGCCTCCGTAGCCTAGTGGTATGGGCGTGTGCTTTAGAAACTTTTTCTAGTTGGTTAGGGCAATTTGGGCCGATCACCCAATTGTCTGAAAAGTAAGATGATCCATGGGTCTGATGGGCATGTAAAAAGTCGGTCCACCACCAACCCGCATTAGACCAGTGTGGTGGGATACGGTCCAAAACCTCCTTATGGATAGGGGTGTATTAGGGGAGGCCTATGTCCAGTAGTGGACTATTACAGGCTGATGATGTGATGTGAACTCTTTGGTTGGTAGGTGGCCACAATGATTTGACTCCTTTACATCTATAAAGATAATAAAAGCTAAACTTCTAAATATTTTTTCTATACGTTATAACAGGAGAAGTGCGATAGTGTCGCAGTCATTCAAATGTTGAAACGAGAATAAAATTAACTGAAGGTCATACTTATACGAAGCATATACAAACCATTGTCAATTAAGTCTCTTTTTATAGGAACTGCATCACGTATCTTGTTACACATGGTACATATTGTTATTATTTTTCTTAGAAATATCGGTATTCAAGTATTGCTTACATTTCCTGGCAGTTGCGTTTTCCGGTAATCGTTGCAACTGATCTCTTTGTTTATGCCTTCGATGTTCAGTTTTGACAGAGTTGTACGTTTAAGTGCTAACTCGTAATAATTACCGTTCTGTTACTGGAAACAGTTTTAAAGCAAGAACACGGTGTTTAATTAACATCTAACCTTGAAAAACTCTATTTGTCCAGATGTTAAAGACAGTACCCACACGAGTGAATTCTCTTTATTATTACGAATTTATTTTACATTTAATTTAGTGAAATTATATTTTCAACACTTGTATTACGTACCATTTATATTTTATTACCATTCCTTCACGATGGTACACATACCGATTATAATTGATAGGTGTTACGAAATATTTTTGGATGATTTTTCAAAATGTTCAGTCATAAACATATCTGTTTCTTGATCAAAGTCAATAAATGTAACAAAAGTTGAAATTTGTATCATCGCTCGTTTACTTTAACATGTACCGTACGTATATAGTAGAAGTTGACGATCTAAAGCCATATTTTGTGGGCGTGGATTTCCTAACATTTGAATAATGGCAAATAAGGCTTTGTCAGTTTTGTCGCAAGGGTATGAGTAATGCTCTTACCGTATATCGAACTATGCCTTTTTCGAAGAACTATTAACGGCTGCGAAAATGTAAACTATCAGGGGAAAGTTTGAATTATACTACTTACGTTTGTATTATCGTATCCTAAATCGTATTATCTTTAAACAAAGTTTGGCTGAAATCAATAAAATTTTCTTAGAGTTAAATTTCTCTTTTATAGTTTCTAATATAACCCGAGGTCGTTTTTATTCGAATGATGTCTATATCAAAATTTGCGTTAGTTTTCTGTCTTAAATAAGACAGAAAACTAACGCAAACTTTGTAACAATGGCAACGAAGTAGCGTCGTCTATTTAGGTTTCAAATTAGTGAACTGTCACAGAGACCGTTACTGAGCGACAATCAATGAGTAAAGACGCGGATGAAGAGCTAAGCATAGGTTATTGTGTTAAAATAATTTTCAAGTCTCATTTGCCACTATTACAGAAACTTACAATTAAAGAGAAACATATATAAAAAGGTCCATTCAAAGAATAATTCATCAAACGGGAAACGAGACTAAAGTGTTTGTTTGAGGCGTAACATAATAACACGGTTGGCTCCTGAATATAATGCAATTGATCGGGGTTTCTCACAGTACGCGCGTTGGTTATGTGTAATTAGATCGCTGTGAAACATCTCACGCGTACAACGTTGATGTTTGAACTTAATAATGCTCCATCACGACATATAATACAACTCTGTATTCAATAATATGTGATATCCCGTTTCGATAACGAGCATTACATAAATAATACATATAAACAACAATATACTGAAGTTGTTTAATTTAAGTAATCCTCTTTAAATATGTACTCTTTTAGTATTCAGCATTATATATAATTTTCATATTTTTCAAATAATAGTATGGATTGTTTTTACTTTGTCTCAACCTTATTATTGTTCTTGCTTCTTTCTTTCCGTTTATCTTGTTACGATGCTTAACATTATTTTTATTATTTTTTAAACGTATATAAATATTATGATACGCTCTCAAACTTAGCCGAGCTTCTTCGATTAATAAATATCGTGCTTTTATTAAGGCTTCTCACATTATTAAAGTCTCAGAGACCCTTCGTTATTAATATAAAATCATATTCATTGAAAATAAATCGATCGTCTCAAACGATAACCAGAGCATGTTAAAATTACTGAACCTGACGTTTCCGGTTCGGTTATCTCGAAACTTCGACCCCTTATTAAGCAGTGAGAAAGTAACAAGATTACTGTAACCAATCATTATTTTAATATTAATTCAATGTTAATGCGTTAAAATGAAAAACTCTTAAAAATATCCATTTTACGAAATAATTTGACGTCTAGACACGGGTATTCTTATGCACGTGTCTATTTTTAACTTACTATTTAATTTACTTATGAAATCTTAATTGAAATATTGTTTAAGTATTTAATAAAAGTTTATACTATCACACTTATCGGACTTTGTTGTATTTATAGGATTTTTTTGATATTGTATTCACAATCGGTACAGCTATTTTTAAAAAATAGAAAATATTCTTTTTTAATGTTAATATAAACAGATATATTTAATAATTTGGAGGCAAGTAGTTACCATAAAATACATACAAGTAAAACAACTTACATTGTAAATCTCTTTTACTTTAATTGTCTTCTTAAATCCGAAGCACGCGGACTTGTTTTAAAGCTTACATTGTCTTAGTTACCCCGTTAAATTATCTTCGATCTTTTTGTGTTAAACTCGTCTTTGTCCGCTCTCTTTGAGACGTCTTCATAAATAATGGCGGGAGTATTTAATGGGTTCGCTAATGAATACATGACGTGTTCCAAAGCGCACTGCTCATCACGTAGAACTCTTAACAAGTTACGTGTATTTTTCAACATCGGCATACTTAAGACAGTGACTCACTCGTGAAAGTGTGATTTGTTATGACGAACGTGGTGGTCATAAGGGTGTGTTTTTACGTGAGCAGTCTTACCAGAGGCGAGATGATGCATTTGTGCATCCGTCCCTTAGCATTCCCTGTTCGTGAGTCATTTAGTACTTCAAGTTGGAGGGTAATAAATTAATCGGGCTGAAAAAAAAAGTTACTACAGAAGCCTATTGAAATATAAAAAAATGTGTTACAAGGGATCATTTAGAAAAACGAACTCTTAACTCTTTTTCAAATTAAGAGGGCACGATGACTTTGTTATATTTATTGATCACAATTACAAGGTTAATGACACGATGTTTATATCATGTTTGAAAAATGTTTATACAGTTTATTTATTTAAAACATTGGCATGGTTAGTATGTTGATATCATATTCGAAAAGTATTTAATGAAGCATTGCAAATGTTAAAACAAAACTGATTTGGCAATCGAAGCTGTAATAAAAATAAACACATCTGTTTAACACGTTTTACGCGCGTCCACGTGCATTATAAGGGCGCTCTTTTCTACGTTTTATTCTTCGTCTTGGTTGGTTTTGGGCTATAGAAATATAAACAAAGCGGAACCGTAAACGAAAGAGACGCAAGATAACTTGCAGTTAAGCTAGAAAGGGAGAGGGGGCCCACGTGAGTAACAAACAATAGATAACAAAAAAGGCGCGTACCTGGAAGGTAGAGGCGCCCGCGTTTTCCGCCCCCGCGCCGTAGTCTGACGCTAGTCTGCGCGAAAGCCTCATCGGGTGCGTTCGTGACGTTCGATTCGTTCGTAAAGTTGTTCCGTTTTTAAAATAGTTAAACACGTTTCGTCATTAAGAACTTACGGTGATTATCTTGATAGTTGATGTGCGTGACGCAACCCGACAGTTGGTCTCTCATTAGCTATTCGTCCGTAACCACCTGTCGCTCTACCTGTGCCGGGTTATCGCAACTGCCGCTTTCCCGCCGCTCATCGGCTCCCCAAAGTAATAGAAATAGCAATAATAAAAGACGTCCATCACAAGTAACACGTGTGGAATTCAAACGAAGGCTTCGCTTCGTACGTGTTCAGTTTGCTTATTGCCTTTTGAGTTGCCCGAAGATTTGATGTATCATGTATATTTAGCGCGGCCATTGTCTACGATCACGACCGGCGTGGGGTTTGAATCCGAATGAGATTCGAGGCGAATTGAGTCGATTCGCTCGTGTGATTGTTGTGGAACTATGAGGACTAGTCAGTGAGATGATCAAGTTTCGGTACAAGCGTAAGGAGCCAAGCGACGGCGCGAAAAATGCAGGTGTTGCTATACAGAAGCAGAAGATCGAGGGGCTACGTGACAGAGAGCTGTTGCCTCCTAAGGATATGATGCTGGTCGGATCGTTGGCGGGAGTCAGGCACAATACGTTGCCAAGGTCAAGGCCCCCCTCAGCAGCACATCGTGACAGCCCAGAACAGCTTCTGAGTCCAACGACCATTTCATTGTTCAGAGTAAGTTGTTGGTCATATAAAAGCAATTAAATATATGAAAGTCTTTAAAGTTAAACATGTTCAGCGTTACATTTGTTAATGTGCATCTTATTACTTTCAAGAAAATAATTATTTAATGGAAGTTTTATTTGAATACATTAATTAGGAAAATATTAGTTACTAAACAGTTATTACGAATGTTGGCACAAATCCATTTGTATAATCTATAAAAAGATTCAATTATATGTTTGTAACATCGACCGTTTTTAAATTATTACATTGTGACATATAACAAAACAACTTTTGAAAACGCTTATCTGTCTATCTTTTTATTCCGACTTATCTCTGGAATGACTGGTGCACATTTTGTCGAGACAGAGACAGTTTTGGAGAAGAAACTGAAATCTACGCTGACTGTTATACGTTAACACAATCCGGTTTCATTATTATGCTTTTCTAAATAAGACTACAGCGCAAATATTTAAAAGCTTTCCTTGTCAAAACGTTTACTTTCCGAGTAATGTAATAAAATTACTATTCAATAGTGGTTTCTGACCCACGAAGGCTATTGTGGTCGGCTTCAATGGCAATTTGCCATAGGAATATTTAACAAGATTGTCTCAACGTGCGTATGTTGCAAGGGCTGTCAAAAATTTAAAATTAATTTTACGTGCATCAAAATATATTTTTACTGTTTTATTTCAAAATTTTATGTACAAATGTCCTGTTGTTTAGTACACTTTTATTTGAATGCATGTTCCGTTGGAATTTTTTTATTCATGTATTTAATATGTTTATTATTTTTTGACAACCCTGATGCTCGAGAATAGACCATAATGTTTGGATTTTGACACGTCGAGCACTGCCAAATAGTTAAACATTAAAAATTATGTCCTCGGTCACGTACTTAGGTGGAATGGAATTTAGTTCCATTATATAAAATTCAAAATCTATGTTTGTTACATGATTCTGCAATAATTATATATAAATAGGAATGACGCTATTAGATCGTTATTAAAATTACTTATTTATTTATAAATATACTAGAAGTAATTACTTGCCGTACAAGGTAAACATAAAACTTCGCTAAGTAATTGGATTGTTAATTCCTTTGCATCATTTATCAAATCTGTCATTATTACTAACTAAATGTCTTAGTGGTAACAAAATGTGGTCTACAACCGTTGTAAAATATTAAAAATATTAAATTGGTATGACATCATACCAAAGACATTAAACGTCTATTTTTTTCCAAGAGTATAGATATACGATAACATAGTAGTTCATTTGTAATTTAAGATCTACAATTGTCACAAGCAGTAAATAGAGGGTTCATTCTTGGGAACGATACGAACTGGATTCACACGCGTCCAATGCTTAATCTAACCGCGTTCGCACAGCACAATAATTTCTCTGATTGCTCCCTGACATTGTTACCATTAAGTTCCGCATTTATTTTCCAGTTCTGTTCTCGATTGAGCCTTACTTGAGGACCCTGTACATAATCATCTACGGCTAGTGCTATATATGAGTCAATCATTAATTGAACATTTGTCATTAAAATATGAATGCTGTTAAGGATTCCTCGTTGCCTTTGTTTTATTTACTTGGAAATTAGTTTGTTGCATTTTCCTTTACTTAGGCTTAATCTTATTAATTGAAGCTTAATCTTCGTTGAATGTAAGTGTTCGGGACTTTCTGTTTAAATTTGTCATTTGATCCATATTTCCCCGTTTACACTGTTACGGGATTATTGAAATTACATTACGGATTGCGCCACGAAATATATTCAGAGAATATACTTGGTGCAGATTTAAACGTATTAATAAATCTAATAATCAACAATATTTATTTGATTACTAAATTGAGCTAAAATAGGTAATATTCGATGTGAAAACAAGAAAATAAATTGTTTGTTTATGTTTAATAACAATATATAATAACGTTGGCTTACTTCATATGTTTGTGTTATTTGTAGTATAGTGTTTTATATTACGAAATTTAGTTTATCGGTAAGAAAAGGATTATTACAGGGATGGCGCAAGGCATTACAGGATCTAATACGCAAGCGCGTTTCGATCAAACAAAAGTTGATGTTTCAAGTTCATTAACTTTTAGTAGTTCTTAGAAGAATTTGAGCAATAAAAATGAACCCGACATGACATACCGATTGTAATATTTCTTTTGACAAGGCCAACTAAAAATAAAATATTTGCTCTTGCTCAACTAAATTCGATTTTAAATATTATGTTTTTTCGATATAATCGCGCTAGTAAGTTTAAGTATTAGTGGTTATTGTAAAGATGACTGATTATTTAAAATAATAGTCTTTCCGACAGTATAGACTCTGCATGGGAAAGGGTCTGAAACGTCTGATAAAATTGGTGTTCAAAATCGCGATAAAATCCTTAAAATTGTTTTATTTCAGTAGTTATATATATCTTCATCAGCTTGTGTCAGTCCACTGCTAGACATAAGCCTCCTCCGTCTAGGCTTTCTCTGTCAGGGGGTTTTTATATATCATCATTATATAAACAACATATAATGATGATAAATTTTATATATAAATAATTATTTAAACGTGTGACACTTTACACAAAGCCATACGAATGCTATGCGTTGTAATTTCCTCCTTTGCTTTATCTCGCAGATAATAATATAACACACCCACGTAATATTCGAAAGGGAAAAACCATCTTTGGCAAATTCCATTACAAGATAAACGGATTACAATTGATACAGAATAGCGTCGATATATTTTTCACCAATTTTTGTTGAATGTATGAGATTTGGAGAAGTTATCAAAATAATATCAATAACATTGTCTTGTTCATATAATCTTTAAATGTTTTTTTATATTCTTTCAATGTTTTGAATAACGATATTGACAATAGTAGAAATACTACAATATCACAAAATAAAGTAATATAATAGATAGCAGAGGTAAATAGTAAGTGAAATGCAGTTATAAATAAAGTTTTATGTTTCCTACCATCTTTATAATGATTTCAAATATACATAACAGAAAACTTTAGTATGTTTCGCTGTCACCTTGTATATAGGCAGGTCACGTCGTACGCTTGCCGCATAGCGGAAGACGTGGCAAGCTGCGTCCTGCATTAGTGCATCGGATAAAATGCCATTTGAATCGACTCAATGTGCATTACATTAAATATATTCATTATTAATGCCTAATCTACTATTAGCCTAAGCAATTGTTTCATTAAAATCATTATTGTAATGATAGATACGAAGTGTTATAATATTTATAGATCATTTATAGGTATGTGAAAAATCTATCTTTTAAGAAAAGTTGTATTTAGGCGACGTAGGGCGTGTCTAAACAAGATATTGTGTGGCAAGGTTGAAGAAAATGTTTAATTGTCGTCATCATAAATCTGTCCTTAAATTATTTTACTGTTGTCTACTTCGCTTAATTCCAAAACTGGCTCTTAAGTTCAACAACATATGATAAAATGTACAAAACATTACTCTTACTTTTGGTGTTAGCGGTTTAACTCTTTAGGCCGTTTGCGAATATCTCTACCCAGTTATATGGAATTGGTCATCGCCGGAGGTATTTCCGGACCAATTTCGTGTAGAAAAGACCGCCCATTCCCACTTTTAAGACCGGTATCGTACGTCAAGCTTTTAGTGATTCACTAGCGAACTTATGAAAAATCCGTATCGTTTGGCGACAATGTATATTCTATCTATTATTTCACTTTGTATTTTGTAATTCGTTTGTTTAAAATATCTCTTCTCATTTATTTATATATTATAGTCCATGTATCTTAGTAGCATATATAAAATTAGTGCTTTGTCTTAACTCGTTGTGGTGCACATGTTTATCTTCGGAACAGCATAAAACGAATAAGTTTAAAATTGATGTTAAAAGCGATTTCAATGGGAGGCCAGTGAAAAAATTAGGATGAAGGCTATAATAATAACTATATATAATACAGAGTATTTTATATATATGTATAAGTATTTTATTAATCACACAAAGGTACGCATCTGACCACCCACACCGTTCGGCGAGTAAATGTCGATACAATATTTATATCTGATAAAGTATGATGGTCTATACTTAAACAGACAAAAGCTAACAACTAAACTTACTCTCTAACTGTATAAAGCTAAATGTGAACACGACAAACCGTGGCCGTAAGCAAACATTACGAAACACACGAAAATTGTGCGGACCCCGATTTACGAACAACGCGGCATGACGTCGGCCGGGTCATGACTCGCCTCTGACCCATAATATTCGTGCCATACTGGTTTTTTCCTACGGTCTCGGAAACGGAATTAAGTCGAATTCACCTTTAAAACAATGGAGTTAAGATTTGTTTTTGATGAGTGGTGAGGATACATAACTTTCTTTAGGAACACAAATTGAGCGTTCGCTTTTTTAGGACCTTTCTCCGAATCAATATAAATGTAATGATTTTTTATGTTTATAATTGAGTTTGCAAACTATTACGCGGAAAATATTATGACCTTAAAGAATTGAAGCAACCATTTGTTGCAATTAGTTGCTCGTTTTATTGACTATGACTCGTACTACAATTGACTTACAGTTTTAAAGAAGCACTATGGTACATTTGCTTAAATATATTGTCACGAGTTTTTCTTCTTAAGTTGTTCCATCACTCTTTCGTCGTTTAAATCAAATAGTAGATTCCTACTCTTACAAAAACAAAGTGTTATGCAGGTGTAATACTTAAAAAGGTTTGTAACATGTGTTAGATTTCAGGTATATAATCGTTGATTTAATGTTATCATATATTAATTTACATATTTTTATTTCTAGGAGCTATTTGCACAACTACAATGGTCGGCGGAGCGTGCCCCGGCTGCGGACAGCTTGCGACGAGCTCTTGGAGGTGGTGGCGCCCGCTTCCAGCTCGGTTGTATGGCGGACGCAAGCGAATGCTTCGAGCACTTACTGCTCAGGGTTCACGCTCATGTGGCTGCCAGTGGGGATAAGAGGGAGGACGATGCTTGCCGCGCCCCCCACTGCGTGCCCCATAGGAAGTTCGCCATGATGCTAGTCGAGCAGTCGGTCTGCGGTGCTTGCCAGGCGACCTCGGAGCCTCTCCCCTTCACTCAGGTAAGATTTATTGAATCTTTTGACTTTCTGGTCTTCCTTGGTTTACAGTTTTTTTTTGTAAAGTATTTACATCTGTGTAATGTCGAGGTAGCCTAGCCTTTTGACTATCTAAATCTGTGTGTTTGAAAATTGTTATGAATTCTTCAAATTTTAACTCTGCTCACAATTTTTTTTAATTTTATTGAACTATATTCTAAAAAGTTATTGTTCCTTCTATTATAGATGGTGCATTATGTATCCGCAACAGCACTAACAACACAAGCTGCTTTCGGCGACCACGGTGACAGCTTCGGCACATTGCTTAGGAAAGCGGGGGGCATGGGCGATATAAGAGACTGTCCGGTAAGTCGCTGTTCACTTCACAACTAATATATTTCATAATTTACTATAATAATATAAAGTCAATCGTCGCACAAATACCGTTCCAAATCATTTTTTTCCTACGAGTACCATTTCGTTAACTGAACTGTTGTTAAAAAAATACACTATCAGCATAATTTTGAAAAACAAAGTATTACTTTTAACACGGTCGTTATTGCAAGTTGGTCAGTAGGCCAGTGGATATTAAAAAAAAACTTAAGATTTTACTACATAGCATTACTAATAGAAATATTTCCCTTATTACAGAACGCTTGCGGTGCTAAGATCCAAATCTGTCGGACCCTGATGAATCGTCCCGAAGTGGTGTCGATTGGAATGGTGTGGGACTCCGAGCGTCCTTCCGCCGACCACGTGGCCGCCGTGTACGCCGCGTTGGGCACCGAACTCAGGCCCACCGACGCCTTTCACGCGTGCGTCGACTGCGCGTGGGCAGCGAGAGCAACCCATCGGCTAGTGGGACTCGTCACCTACTACGGGAAGCACTATTCAACGTTCTTCTTCCACAGCAAGCTTCGTCTGTGGATATACTTCGATGACGCCGACGTCAAAGAAATAGGACCCGAGTGGTCCCAAGTCGTCGAGAAATGCCGCAGAGGCAGGTTTCAACCGTTGTTGCTGTTGTACGCAGCGGTAGACGGTACGCCGTGCGATACAAGACACGCGCCAAAAGAAGTTGTACCTTTCCCGGCTCCCGAGCCTCGGCGGGCCATCACTCCAGCCCCGGAAAGACCGAACACGGCCTACTCGCGCAGAGCAGTCACCCCTGGACCCGACAATGAGAGTGACTATGTAAGTCGCAAGGCGGTCGAGAACATGCTAGACGTGCAAGCGAGTAGACGAGCGCAACTTGCGAGGAGCTTAAGCACTGGTTCAGCATCCGACACCCAAGAGAGGCCTAGGTCTCGCAGGGACTCCGGCAATTGGAGTGGGGACCGCAACAGCGCATCGTCAGCGTCGTCCTCAACAGCGGACAGTCCCTACATGTACCCGAGAGGACGAGGGGCAGGAAGTGTCCCCAGCAGTCCTACTCGCAAGGGGGAAATGTCCAGCGGTGGGTCCTGTGATACCGGGTACGACTCCTACTCGCTATCCTCCACGGACAGCCTTCCCCAGCAGCAAAACCCGAGGCCCCCCAATTTGCAACTAGCGCAGATACCCGAACTCACGACTCGTGGTGATTGCGACGCCCTTTGCTCGGAGGCCGATACATTTCTCGACAAGTCACGGCATGCAGAGGATGCGGCAGACTACGAGACCGCTTTAATATTATGCGATAATGCAGCTGCAAAAGCAAGGGCGGCGATGGAGTCGCCCTACAACAATCAGCACACTATGACGGTCGCAAGAATGAAACACAACACGTGTGTAATGCGGGCGAGGAGTTTACAGAGGAAGATGGCTGGCATGATGAGACCTCCTGAAGTTCCACTCACAGCTCCCGTGAGGAACACCAAAGGTGGTATTGATAGTTCACCATCTATTGAGATTTATGCTACCCTTCCCAAGAAAAGAATTCATCGAAGAAATCGCCTAAGAATATCGAAGACGATATAGACAATAACACGCGTGAGCGACCACCTAGGCATAAATCACGTGATGAAGAGAAAAGTCGCGAGAAACGATCTCGAAGCGAAGATCGTGGTCGTGCAAGAAAAGACGATAAGACTGCTGTCACTGAGAAGAAGGAGGAGCCCGTAGAAGATAAAAAGGCTAATAAGAAGCAGCATAAAATTCGTAGAAAACTGCTGATGGGTGGTTTAATAAGAAGAAAAATCGGTCTATGCCAGATTTGACAGAGGGAGCTGATGGCAAAACTGAGACAAACACTAAAGACAAGCGCACAACTTCTATCGATGACGCTGAAGTAGGAAGGAGAAAGGACGAGGAGAAAACAAATCTCAGTGGATACCTTTCCGAGGGCCATCTAGAATACTCAGCCGCCAGTGGTACTAATCCAAACCTCGAAAGAAGTAAGCTGATGCGGAAGAGCTTCCACGGGAGCGCGGGAAGATGCTGACAGCGGCCAAAGTACCACCGCCCCCACCGTTGCGTACAACTTCTCAACTTAGCGGGCCTAAGTTCGAAGGAGAAGTGATCGAGCACGTCATACACACTCGTCCACCACAGCCTCTGCCGGTCATGAACCATGGAGACTACATCAACAACGATGACGGCGGGTTTGTGGAACAATACGGCAACGAGCCTCAGTCGTTACCGTACCTGCCAACGTACGACGGAAAACAAGTCAACCATTACAACAGGCTAGACGACTCGCCGTCTCAAAATTTCCTTACTGTGGTAACCAAAGCTATGGTACATCAAGAGCAGAGTCCGATCAAAGGGAGACGATGCAAAACATACAGCCGTCCCAAAATAACATTCAAAATTTGAGCAACGCCTTTGATAACGGGGTAGATGTTGTCGACTTTGCGTTGCCCGCAAGAAGATCACCTCCGATGTTTGAATTACCGCCATATCCTAGTCCCATGAACTCTGTCAACCATTCGAGGCAGCCAAGCGAGGAGTTCCCACCACCGCCACCACCAATCGATCTAACGCCTTTAAAAGAAGAGCTAAATAAAATACAACATCATTCCAATTCCATACAACAGTACCCTGAAGATAATGAAGTACCAAAAGGCTCGCTTTTGGCACAGTTACAAGAGAAAAGAAATCAAATCCTCAGGAGCGAGGAATGTGGCAGCAAGCACAGTCAGTTTGAAACAGCTCACATTCAAACCGATACATGGCTAAGGGAGCTGCAAGCCAAACAAGCGAGCTTAAAACTTCGAAGATCTGGCTCACTAGAAGGTCAGCTCTCTAGTCCAAATGAAAGTGTTCCTCACAAAACGTTTGAAACTAACAGTAGTGTGAGGAACATAGCGTCCAGGTTCGAATCAAACGCACAAAACATTTCTACCGAATCGGACCGATCACACGTTGGATACATTGGTATGAGTGGGAACAGAGATGTAATAAACTGTTCCAACCAGTCTAACGCAGGTCTCTACAGTCGACGAGCATCATCCTCATCACTTGATCCTAAACAAATGGATGACGATTACAACGATCAGAAAATAACAAACAATAACAGCACGGCGCCATACGGGGACCGTTCAAAGCCTAAGAAAAAGTCTGTGTCTTTCTGCGACCAAGTCATCTTAGTGGCAACAGCTGAAGACCAAGAAGACGACAGCTATATTCCCAATCCTATTCTAGAACGGGTTCTAAAATCTGCTATGAATAAACCAGAACTAACGACGATGCCTCTGCAGACCGAAAAACCCTCATTGCACAGACAGGACTCTTTCGACAGTCAATCGTCGAGATCTACGATATCATCTCTGTCCCAAACGTCTTACATACCAAACGATGCGACGCACACTGACTATTACAGAGTGCAAAACTATCCAGCGTATCAGTTAGTCCAGACGCGACACCAGCAGCAGTGCAACGCGCAAAAGACCAATGGAATGCACGGCAACAACTCTCCTGTTCAGACGCAAAGTCAAAGTACGAATAACAATCAAATATATCAGACTCTGCCTGTCAGTTCTCAGAACGGGAGCAACCCAATCCCTTACAATCAGCCACCTTCGGCATATCAGAGTAATGCGAGCCCACCGAATTTTAGCCAGAACCCAGCTAACAGATTGACGCCTACTGCCTCACAATATATATCCAAACACGTGCCAAACCTACAAAGGCCCGTCCCAAACACATTCCCCCACCCACCGAGCCAACTGCACCCGATAAACCAAACACCCAACAACGCTTACTACCATAGACTGCCGCAGCAACCACCGACAACGCTTCCAAGCAATTACCCAACGAATCGTCAATACACTCAGAGCACGCCTAGCAATAGTACAACCTACCAAAGCATACCCGCCAATTCACCGGCCTATCAGAGCTATCACAACCCACCGACAAGCTACGCTAGCTCCGATTATTCTAGTCGATACCCCAAGTGAATAGTACAAACCACTATAGCACGACGCATTCGCCCTATCAACGAGTTCCTCCACCGCATGGCGACGTGCCACCTGAAAACTACAGTAACAGCAACAACTATCCAAAATCACAGAACTATTACCTTGACAACAACGCGAGCAATCAAAGTCGCGTGGCAGACGCAAGGCATTACCCGAATCCTCAACACCAGCAGCGAAGTAATTACAATCAGAACACAGTAGCAGATAACAATGTACCAGGCAACGAGCAGATCACGCAATATCAATACCAGAATAATTACAATCCCTATCAGCACTTGCCACCACCGAAGCAAATACAAAAGAAATCAGTCTCTTTCGAGCCGGGAACGAAAGGTGGTACAGATTCTCCAATACCACCACAAATGAACTCCAACAATTACTGCGGTGGCGATGCACAGACCAACATTCTAGGTACCGCACAGAAACCTGTGTGCAGTTTGTGCCGAAAAAAGAGTATTAACCCTCCGGCAATGTATTGCCCCGATTGTGACTTCTACATGTCAAGGTTTAAACCTCGTTCATAGCATCATGATTGAATTAAAATATCGTGATGTGATTACACGAACTATTATCAAAATTTAGGATTTAAGATGTGAAATGAAATTGTAGCTATAGATACATAAATTGACTGATCTCGTGAATGTTAGTTTTGTAATGCAGAAAGAGTAAATTAAAATTGAGTACTTAATCATATTTTTGTAAGATTTTTTTACCTGAGAAATGAATATAATTAGGATAAGTACAATGTTATGTGCGATATTCATATACATAACTGAACCGAAATACAAATTTAAAATAAACTGCTTGCCTTTTATTAATAATCCTCACTTTTTATTACCTGACAAAAGTGTATGTAAATATGTAAAAAAATCGTTTAAATATTTTTTTTTTCAATAATGCATCTTTTATCTGTTAAGAATATGTTTAATATTCTCAAACATGTAAACAGAAATTAAGTTGCCTTCATATTAACCTTTTCTTTACTATGCGACTTGCGTTAAGAAAGTTTTAAGTTAACTTTTTTAACGAAAATCGTAGCTATTGAGTCCTATGAACGCACCCCAGTAGTGAGGTATCGACTTACGACAGAAACAAGCTAAGGTGATGCGTCCTTAATTGGTATTCTGTAAAATGCTCAAACCCCTCGAGTTTTAATTATTGCATTATTGCTACACGCAGCAAATCTATAGTGTTTGAAATTAAAAACATATTAAAGACAAACCATTCACCGTCAGCAGATAGTATCGGCCCATGCCTTACAAACCACAGTTACTAGCTTCGAATCCCAAAACGCTACTTTATGGATTTGACATTTTCTTGTCGATAAGGGTAATGTGGGATTTAATACAATTGCCTTCTGGAATATATTACTGTAAAATGTTCCCCTATTTATCCAATGAACATGAGAACTGTAAGAGTAATACGTCAGTCTTTAAGTTACTGATATCTAAATATTAAACAAACGCTATTGGATATCCCATACCAAGCTGTAATTTAAACATGGATTAGAAGCTAGTTCCTATAAGAACTATAAAACTAAAGAATGACCAAAAATTTTATTAAAAACAAAAAGATCGGTATCGTCACGCACAATTTATTATCAACACCTATTTTGTACATGACCTCTAGTGAGTAACATAATATAATAAGGATCCATGTTTAATTACAACAACATACTCAAATTTAGTTTATAAACAAAAAAACGATATGTTAGTAGGTTATTATTAAATATTATACTGAAAACATTAACTTTAATTTTTTAGTGACATGGTATTACTCGACTTGGTAGAAATTTTACTTACATCTGGCAACACTAAAGCGATAATGTTGAAAACATCAAGTTGGCAGTTCTTTAATGGCGACCGCTAGTGACGGTCTGTTTAGGGACGATTGACATTCTAATATTTATTATTTAAAACATAAGTAGTTACCGTGTTTACATAAACATGACCGGAATTTTGCCCTCTTATCAACGCTTCGTTAATGGAGTCCCCGTGCCGTCCATATCCCGACGGTCTTTTCGTCTACGAGAAAAATATTTGATCGTTTCTGTACTTTTGACATTTGCGATCGTGTGGTTAGGCGCACTTTTCTACTTGCCAGAGTTTAAAAATTCTAACAGTGTAAACGACAGTGTATATAATGTGTATAAACGTATTCAAAAAGCCGGTCCAGAGCTTCTTATGCCGCCGCCTGTTATGCATAATGAAGTGGGAGAATTTGCTGCTGTAGGAATCCCTCGACACGGTGAGGAAGGGGATGATCCTCACAAAGTTGAAGATAGAAACCGCCTACGTGCTAAAATTGAGGAGGATATGGGAATGAAAGTTTTAGAAAGACCTCAATTTGATGTGGCACCTTCTGCTTCATCTTCCAAGGGCCCCAGTAAACCACCAGTCGATGCTATTGAAGAACCTGCTATGCAGAACAATGCGGCTAATAAAAATGCTTCACCGGCTGGTCACAAACTAGAAGGGTTTGAGAACAAATACTACCCAGTTGCGTTGAAACCTAATGCTGATACCGAGCAGAAAAATAAACTGGAAACTGTTAAAGAGGTAAGTGCTCTAACAATAAATTACTTTTTTGCATAAGTTACTATAAGTTCGACATTAAAATTTTATTTAAGAATCATATTATTTTTCTATTTTCTGATGTTGAAAAGAAAGACATTAGGATCAATGTAGAAACAAACTAAAACAAATGATAACTATGTTAGTCAATTAATGCTGGAATAAGCAATGTATTATTTATTCCATTAATGTTCAATTACATTGATTAAGGAGCATCAGATAAAATAACTTTGATGTTGATAGTGATAAGAGGATAAAAGTAGTCCTAAGATATAATTTTATAAATTATTTATTTATAAATTATTACATAAGGATCAGCTGTCTAACCACATACTTTTATATATTGCCTTTAAATAAATATTTCTTTTATGTAAATACATGCTATTGTAAAAAAGGTCTGTTAACTGATTTTATCATGTTTATTTACATTTTAACTCCTGACGTCTTGAATAATACAGCAGCACAGCTATTGTTTTATATTGTGCAAGACCTTAACTGTTTTGGTTTATGTTACTGATTGGTGTTGGGAAAAATGCATAATTTAATAATTGAACAATTACCTGGCTGCATTTTTTTTTTCTTTTGATTTACACACTAAATTGTTCCTAAAGAAATGGCAGTGTCATATTAGGTTTTTTTTCACAAATCCCATAATAATTCTTATAATGCATGTGTTACGTTAAGGATTCAAATACTAGATGTATTAACAAAATGTAGTATAAATTTTTAGACTTATAATATGTAGGTAGATAAAATATATTTATTCACCAATAGAGAGAGGGTAAAATAAAAATCTTTTATCTATATATCTATCTACTATGGCTTAATAAGTCCCTAAGAAGGTAAAAAACATATTATAAATCCTCTATTTATATTTATTTTGAGAAAATTTTTTATCAGTTTTTTATCTTTTTCAAAAAATAAGACTAGTCAAGGTCTGCAAAGTTACTGTTTACATATGCAATGCAGACTTCAGTTTTCAAAATCCCATGAACCATTTTATTCAAATTCGGTAATACCTACCACTAATATACCTAATACCTAATCATCACCATCAGGATCATGCTGAACCAGCTCAAAGCCTTAATTTTTGTCATTGGCATAGTAATGGTAGCTACTGGGGCACTGTCTCGACAAAAAGCATTTTTATTAGGTAAAAAATTGTTTTTAATGGTCCTTACATTAGTTAAATTACTCTGCATTATTACGGCCCTTTTCCTTTCTCAAGTAGTCAATCATGATGACTCTTTCACTCTTTTACTGGTGGTAGGTCCCTTTTTTACAGGGGACCGTCTGGGTGGGTACCACCGCGGTGCCTATTTCTGCCGCGAAGCAGTAGTGTGAAAACACTACTGTGTTCCGGTCTGAAGGGCACCTTAGCCAGCGTATTTACTGAGTAAACGAGACTTAACATCCTATGTCTCACGGTAGGCAGCGCATTGGTAATACCACTATTGCCGATGTCTATGGGCGTCGGTGACCACATTCCGTCAGGTGGCCCGACTGCTCGTCTGCCTGCGTTGGCAATAAAAAAAAAGAAAACTCTTATAAAACTGTTGTGATTACCATTCCAGCCGTCAAAATGGGTTTTGTCTTCTTTAGGGCTCGTTTTTTATTTGCATGCGAAGTAATACGAGCAAGTTGTACCACCCGATAGAAAGGGGTCGCCAACGCCCATTGACATCGACAGTGCCAGGGTTCATCGCCATAGTATCTTAGCCAGTAAGTACGCTGGCTACGATGCTCTTCAGACCGGAACACGGTAGTGTTTTTACACGGCTGCTTTGCGGCAGAATTAGGCACCGCCGTGGTACTGCCCCAGACGGCCTCCCATAAACAACCTACCACCCCCGTTACTCGTTCACCAGTAGCCATCCAATGGTGGACTCTAGTTCCGTCCACGGTGACAAATCGACTCCTGATTGAATTCCGAGGATTACGCTCCGTATCCTAACAAAGTCTGGAAATTCGCTTTCTTTTGCGTGACATCCTCAACAGTGAATTCGATCGGTAACCAGAGGTAACCAGAGCGTGGACCTCAAATGTGTTTGACCGACCACGTTTAAAATTATTCAACCAATTATTAATGGTCTGCAACGTTAGTGCGTTCGAGTCATGCACAGATTCAAGTTGCATTTTAATTGTGGCAGCACTGCAATCTTTTATGATTATTTATTATAACGGCATTGAAAATAAACCTTAGACGACTCGACAAGGCGTATTTTTGAACATAATAAAGAATTGGAAACTTGCTTAAATAATAATAACTTAAAAAACTGTGACTAGCGTATTCTTTTTCCTTTAAAAGGACTTATTTATGGTATTACGAAAACTGGTCTCGTAATAGGTCATAATGTATTATACCCGGTCTGCTGGTAATATTCTTGAAAACATGGTCACTATTAGTATGACATGGAATTGAGCAGCATAAATACCTATAGTGGGTATTGTACACTCAAGGTTGTTTGCATGTTTAGTTCAAGCATGAGATTTATTACATGCAACCTGCATGTAATTGCGCGTAATAATGTTGTGGTTGACAGACCATGAAGGTGAATTATGTTGCATTGCCGTAGTTATATCTTTTTATATGTTTTGAATAATATTAAAAGCTAAACAACAATAATTTTATGAAGTTTGAAAGGTAAGTCTGTAACTTAGCATATTTTTTTTGAAAAGTTGTGATAATCAATCATTATGTACTGTCGCCAACCGTACTCGTATGAAAATTTTATTTTTGGCATATGACACATAATTCACATGTCGATGGTCGATGACCTCACGACAAGTAGTACTGCACGTTTTTTAGACATCACAATCCGTCTAGCCCGCTAAATTTAGAACTTCAAGCTCAAAATAATACTTTTTTTTAAATCTTGAGAAGATTTTAGCGGTAACTTTACTAACGCTTACGAACAATTTATATGTTCTATTTGTTTAGGTTTAAACTTAATTCGGTAAAAAGTTCAATACAAAGTTTATTAATTCATTAACATAACTTATACCATTTACTAACCGTGTTATGTCATAAATGTTGTTTAAAATATTCAGTATTTAGTCTGTTCTTGTGTTATTCACAGAAAGTAAAAAATAATATGTGTGCCTAATTTATTTAAAAACTTAACCGTTTTTGTTTCTTTCATGTTTTAAAGGAGTCGTCTAAAGTAATTATTTCCACCTAATTTATTATTAAAAATAGTGTTTATATTTTTATAAAAAGGCTTTTTACGATGTGCTTATGTGTTAAGAAATCTGTAGATTAAAAACGATGCAGTGTTGCACTTTAAAGGGTACTAAAAAATAATCCTATTATATTAGGTTAAAGCTCTACTGCGACTGCGACATAAAAAAATGTAACAATAATAATAATCGGTTGTGGTTATATAATTACATATATCGTGTGATATCTCTGTAATAATTTGATGTATAAAGTTTTAAATGATAGGTAAGTTTGGTACGACAGTCATATGCTACACTCTAAATGCGCTATAACATACAGCGCAAATATGATGGAATATCGCTAAATGATCAATGTTTAGCTTTGAATCATCACATCAGCCTGTGTCAGTCCACTGCTGGACATAGGCCTCCCCTGATGCACGCAACCGTTTCCGCTCTTCTCATCCAGCCCACACCGGCACTTTACGAATGTCGTCACTCCATCGTGCTGCAGGGCGTCCCACACTCGCCCTGGCTATCCGCAGAAGAAGCCAGGGCGCCGAAGAGTGGCGTACGCGCGCAACCTTCCGCCTGACACTGAGTCCCTGGGCGGCCTGCAAGGGTGCCCGCCGCCCAGAGAAGGGCTCAAGAGGAGCGCCGTGCTGTTTGTTCCGGCACGGCGCCTAAAGCGACGTTCCGGGTGTCCCAACACCCGGTGAGAAGAGGCCGAAAGAGGCGAGGCCACGTCGCGCCGGGTCGCTGAAGACTGTCATCAGCGCCCGCGGCCCGGCTACAGCGACATGAGAAAGGAACAACCGTTGGTTTTAGTGGGTATACCGGCCGCTCTATCTTGGTCCGGGGAGCCCCACATATCAGCCGAGTGAGGGGGCAGGGGGAATCCGTAAGCTGGATTTTTCCAACGGCAAAAAAAAAATAAGGCGTCCACACTACGCTTGCCGAGCCTCGGTCTACAGCCATGTGCCGGCTTATGTCACTAGGCCACTGCTACTTCAACCTACTAATCCAGCTTAAAACCGATCAAGGACACTTAAAATCAATCGAAACACGGCGTTTATATTTAATTATAAGAAAATGATATGCTTTAGAAAATGATGGTAGGCCGGATAAAACTTCGACATCAAGACGAACAACACCCCTGTATTACCCGTGATCGCATAGGATCGAATAAAATATTCTAAGACAATATCATTTAATTGGTAAAGTGAGTTAAGTAGATCATGTATAGCATTCGCGTACAAGAAGTTGCTTAAGTACAAAGTTATTTATAAATTGACCAAATTTTAGATCGCTATAAATCTTACGTTATTTGTAAAACAGTGTTGTTATAAGCGAATCGAATGTATCATGGTATGTTTAAAAAATCACGTAATTTTTGGTAGTAAAATACACGCATTTCTGGGGTAAGTTTGCTTAGATTTAAAATTTTGAATTGAAGTTGTTACAAAGTTATGTATTTTACAATAAAGTTTACTTTACAAACGTCGGGATGCCGAACGTATAATCGAGATAAGGCAACAAGCTGTTAATGAATAAATAACGTATGTTAATGTTTTAGCAGTTCTAATCTCTCTATTTAACAAGTTGCAAATTAAAATGACTTGAATTTTGTAGACGTTCTTTTTAGTTTTTTATCCATATGTCTTACGAATTGCTTATTGCGAATTGCAATTCATAAACGACTTATACGGTATGCGGTGAGCAGTCCTAACGGTTTTTAATATATTTACTTTAGTAAATCACGATTTCAAAGTTTAAACATGCAAACTTTAAATTGGAAAAGTAAGAACCGCAAAGATCAATAAATAAAAATTGTTGGTAATAGAATATGATTGAATAGAAATCTCTCGTAGGTATATTTTAGTCGAAATAAAGTTTATGTCTATGTCCATGTCTAATTATAAACAAGTCTAGCTTAATAGACTTTCGTCTAAGCGTTCCAAAACCCTTTTTATAAAGGTAAGATTTCTGTAAAGTAATATATACGTGCTTTTGTTTCAAAATCTAAATTTGAAACTCTTAGTGAGTAAAGCCAGTTTATTTTGTCTCAAAGGCATCAATATTGTGTTACGGAAACGGACGCTGACAAATTATTCCACTTTTTCGCTGTCACCACGCTCGAAGAAGAAGACTTCCACGCTGTGGAAATGTTTTATTTAAATAATATACAAATTCGTTACCATCTCGAAGGCCAAAAGACAACGTCAAAGTCAAAGTGATTTTATTAAAATAACACTCCTGTAATTGTTAGGGCCATTTTCAGTACTATCCATCTACTGGATTAAAAATTTCGTCCTTCTTCATTTTCTCACGTTATCATGTGATCGGCCTCTAATCCATCTAGATTTACCTAAATATATTTTAATAGACAATAATAAATGTAATCGAATACAATCATCCTTAATGTAAGTCAAACAGTTGCCAGAAAACAAGGCAAACGCTGTGCGTCATCTTTATCTTCTGCAATCTTATCAATTTTAATGTAAGCAAAAACTGTTATTTCATTGCTGGATTAAGTGATATTAGGAGGCGGCGTGGACCCATTTATCTGGTTACCGCATCACACTTATCTATGTAACGAGGCCGTTGTAGTGTTGATTTCAATTATGGATGTTACGGTATACACATATGTTTGTGCACTCAGTTTAAGTCTTTTGCACTAACATTATAAATGCAAACGTTTGTGATTACGACGTTATTCGTACGGTTGTTAATAAAAGGCCTTTGCGTCTTTTAGGTTTTTGTTGTTTCAATTTCTCAGGGATAGTTATTTTTGTTTTCTCGAAAGTGATATAACTAGAAATTATCTTAAAATAGTTTTAAAACGTTTTACGATACGAACCAGCGCATCTTTGGCTTATAGCAATTTCCTAATAAACTCACTATAGCCAATTAAAATATGTAGGGGCTTTCTTGTCTTCGTCGCATGTACAAAGGAAGGAGCTCATTTAAATTTGTCAGGTCTATGGGCTTACTTATTCGGAGCGCTTTCTCGTGAGTCGTTATGAGTGTTGAAATCGCCTTAAGATTTGTGTAATGTCTCTCCATTTAGCATGTAATCTCTTTTGAGTAAATATAAGCATTTCATGTTTATTTAAGCATTTTAAAACATTTCGGAATTTTTACATTAAACAACAATATTAAAAATACAGAAAATGTGTATACATATAATGTTTATAAGAATTCAATGGTATAACAATAACTACTAAAATAAGATGTATAACAACCCAAATATAACATTTTAAAGTTTTATTCAACGGATCAATAACGAATATAAATTCGCATGTTTTATGTATAAAAGTATTTTACATATGCAAAGAACGGTATTTCGCTCAGTTTCCTTATATCGCTTTGAGTGGAACGCAACCGGTGAAATAATTTTTGAACATTGCAAAATTATTGAGAAAAATATTTATGATAAGGAATTTATTCTGTCTGCAAACGACATAAAGAAACCGTTTGAAGTTGAGTTTCTTGAGTGTTTTTGAGCCTTATATTAAATTTAACTAGTATTTTTTTACTTACTGCTAATATAAAAAGTAAATAAAGCACTAATGACGAGCTTTAATTGTGACTTAAAGTAGGTATAACGCTCTAATTATTGCAAAGCCAACATAGTCGATCATCACGCGATGTCCAACTAAAACGAATGCCATTACGCATTGGCGTCTATTAAGTTTGACATTGGACTTTGTGGCTGACAATTAATATTTTGTATGGCTTAAGTATAACTACATATAACGGTAGAGTTTTGCGATATATTGTAATCTACTAACAGTAGAATTTTGTTACGTTGACCGCTTTTGTGGCATAGCGTTATTGTTAACCGATTTACAAACGGGAGAAACTTAGAATCCGGCGGGAAAACATCTTTGTGTAAGCTTTGTTTTTTGATTGATCAGGTCAATATGGGCAGATCTTACAACTGTCTGAAAAGTGAGATGATTCATCGATCGGCATGTAAGTCAGTCCCGATTGTCAATCGTTGTAGGATGTCAGAGCCTTCAAATTTACTGAGGACTAATACATGCATAGAACACAGTTTTCCTTTTGGGTTGTGGATCCCAGAGCCAGTCTTTCTGTGTAAAACTGTTGTTCAGGTAAAACTGCCTCCGTAGCCTAGTGCTATGGGTTAATGGGTTCGAATCCTGCGGGGACACAATAAATTTTCATTGTTGTTTCCTATTTGGGTAGGGCAAACTGGGCCGATCACCCAATTGTCTGAAAAGTAAGATGATCCATGCGTCGGATGGGCATGTAACAAGTCGGTCCACCGACCAACCCGCATTGGACCAGCGTGGTGGGATACGGTCCCAACACCCCCCTAATGGTTAGGGGTGTATTAGGGGAGTTCTATGTCCAGCAGTGGACTATCACAGGCTGATGATGTTAATGATGAGGTGAGTCTGGGTGGATAAGAGAATCTCATGATCACTTGAGGAAGTGGCTAGGTGGATGGACGAGATTGACTATTTTGTAAGGAGATATTGTTTCCTTTGAGAGACCAAATAAATAATGTCATATATGTATTGTTTCTTTGTTAAACAAATATCAGTAGTGAGCCAGTCGAGAGGCAATTAAATGTTCTTTTTAAGTTGGACAGAGATCTGTTTCCGTTGGCGCAATCGATCCGGCGAAGCGAAATGTTTACGCACGACTGAACGCCAGAAGCTTCCCTGGTTCAGTTTTAAAGACGCTTACACAATTTCTACATTTTGTTTTGTACGTTTCTCGTTCGTTAGGTATCGTTTTGTTGAAATATAGCCGAACATAAGGAATACAAAATGTACATATAATAATTAATTGTATCCATTTGCATTGTGGTTAAAGTTGTTAGGTTTAAAAATATATAGATAATATTAAAGATGTTGGTATAATTCTTGTAATAGTTTAGTTCTAGATCTAGTTTTTCTTAAGATTGTAGTGTTTATTTTGCGGGCCGGAGCAGAGACTAAAATTTTAAAATCATTACACTTAGACGCCTTAGCCACAATATTTCCGTTAACCACTATCGCTACTTAAGCTTGGCGAATATTCAAGCGTTGGGAGATATGACGTAAAAAAAACGTGATAAAATGACTTAAATTAGTTTTATACAATACGAATAGGGCAGCGCTTAACATTAGTCTACCTGTATATTACATATAATAAAAATAATTTATTTTAACAGACAAAACCCATGGCGCTTATTGTACTCATGGTTGCTCTTTTATTAATGGTTGATGTCGCCATTCGTCATTTTATTTTTTTTACAATTCATTTATCAGAAATTTACCAATATTGCCCCAAGACGTATTGACGTTTATTTTGCTAGTGGCCATATGATATTGCTATTAGGCATACTTCATCAAGTAAATGATTTTTCTTATGTAATTGCTTTTCGAATAGTAACTTAAATATCAATTAGAAACTAAACCATGTGCGGTTTAGTTTTTTGTTGATTTGATTGAGATGTGAGTGCAATACGAGAGGAATACATTGAAGTAAACATTGTCAGCCTACTTTTTTCGGTCGCACAAAAACCAACGGCCTCGGCTCGTCGTGCGTTACGTTTGTTACGGTAGCCGGTTGGTTTTTTTGGGCGATTGTGTGTCGCGGTCGTTGCGACCGATGGGATGCCGTTAGCTTCTGAGCGGTGTTAGCATTCGGTGAACCGACACACGTTCCACTTACAACGTCTCCTGCTGACGTGGCACCGTCGTTTATGACGATGCAAACGAGGGAATGGGATACTTTTAACATGACATGATTAAAGTATATTGAAGCGGTTGTCAATAGTTTTATGGGTATCATTATGTTCCTACTGATAGCGTTTAGTAATAAAACGTTTTTGACTAAGCAACCTCGAAAAATATAGTTACTGTTAGTCGATTAGAAGTAAAACCTTATACGCCTGACTGCAGTCATGGTTTCCCATTTCTAGTAGCGCCCAGTTTTGCTGGTCTTTCAAATAAATATCATGGAGCTTGTCCCGTGATGAGAGAATCTTTCTGGATGCGCCCCAAAGTGCGGGAAACTGAAGGATGCCGCGGCTTCAACTCTTGCTGTTGTACTTCATGTGACTTAAAATATTTACTATTATTATCATATATACTTGTTTTTCTACGCCACCCAGATGACCAGTTTCGTCGCTTTAAATTCCTATTTTAAATATATTAATTCTATGAATGCCAGCATCAAAATTATAACCCAGCATATTTTTAGGTACTCGCCATTTTGAGCGTGACCCTTGATTTCGAGAAGCTACGGATCTGTTCAAAGCCAATCCTATTTACGATTACAATTATTAACTCTAAGCTTTATTAGATTTGCCGCTCAACGTACAATAGCGTATACGTCATAAATATGTTCACTATTCATTCACTTCTATTATTTGCAGCTTTAAATTGAGTTCAATAATGTAGCATCTGCTCTGAAATTTATGAGAAAGTTTCAATGGATAATGGCATATTAATAAGTTCCTATTTATTTATTCCTATTTATATATTTATTCTTATTATACGGACGGTCATTATCACACATTTAACACTTTATTTCTCTAGAATAATCTCGACTCAGAGCTATCAAATTGAAACTATGTTCTACGTCATACAGGTATGATTGTTTTGTTGCGAGACATGCCGCTGTCGGGAGTGAAACCGGTTAATATGGCGACGTGAGGTCAAGTTCTCGGTGCTTAATCCGTCTGTAGTTTGAATAATGCATGGCAGTTTTGAATACCAGTAGGCCGTTATAAATGATATTATTCGTAATGTATTTGTGAATCTAAGACGTGGCACACATCTATTCGTTTGAAATTATCGAAGGTAATTAATATATTAGTTGAAGTGTATTGTGCAATTGGTGCAATAAAAAAAATTACGACATTTCCGTGGCGATAAAAATTCACTTATTAAATCCGCTATGTTGTATTTTTTGTTTGTGACATTTAGGTTAATGGCCAGATAGCAGCAATAAACTTATATTGAATATTAAAAGATATTGAAGTTTTAATACATTAAAACTGCACTTGATGTTTGCTAAAAAACATTTAGCTAACTAAAACCGCATTTTCGTATATAGATGACAAATGATTATTGAGTATTTACTCTTATAATGCTAACAATGTATAGTATTTCACAAAGAAATCTTTTAGCTATTTAACCTTCATATTTTAATATTGCAAAAATATTTATAAATCTAAGAAAACATTTGTACAGCATAGCTTTAAACAATCTTTACTCTGTTTTTACTTGTGTCAACACTCGAACACTTTCTCCTTAAGACTATACGCAGCGCAATATTGAACGGAAGTGAAGGGAAAGCCACTCGCGACGGCCCGATGGTGCTTCACTCGCCACTTTCCATTACGTTTCTTTGATGCTTATTTATCGTGATGCCTTTGGCTCGGTAGTTACGTTTACAGATGCACTTACTACTCACTGTGGGTTCGAATCTTCATGTTGTGCGATATGTAGCTCATTTTGATTTAAAGTTTTTTGCATGCACAAAATGGCGTTTAAAATCTAAAGTTTGACTTTTCATTTTGAAGGGCAAGGTAAGGCATAATACATTTTGGAAGGTGGTAGGTTGCTTTATTACGAGGAGCGACTAGAACAGTAAGGAAGGCATCGCACGTTTCTGTCGCATAACAGTAGATGTAAACGCTACCGGCTACCAGTGTAAGCGAGAAGTTATATTCCGCGTCTTATTGCAGAGCGTAGACTATATCTGATAGAGCATTTCTCATGAATGGCCACGGTTCAACGTTACTTACTTTGCGGATAAAGCAAATTGGTAATTTAATTCTTAAAGTTTTCTAAACATATGAATAACATAATTTTTGTCTTTTTGCATCTCGGCTATCCATTTACTATAATCATATTCAATTAATTTTTAACGTAGCAATTCAATTACAGTCGCGCATGGCGAAGGAGCTCTTTGTATTATTTGTGCAAAAGCCCACTACTTACTTGGCTCCAATATTGAAATTCAAATTCAAATATCTTTATTCAATATAGAAGTGTAACACTCGCTTATTGATTGTCAAGGACGCTACCACCGGTTCGGAATAGGACGCCTCCGACCTGAGAAGAACCGGCGAAAGAAACTCAGCGGGCCTATTTTGTCATCTTTAAAATAATCAAATATATACATATAAATGTTCTTTTGAGCTAAATACAGTTCTATCATACGTATATTATACTTGAAAAAGCCTGGAGCGAGCATTCCATTACAGGCTGTGTTATCATTTATAAATTCATTTATGTTATAATAACCTTTAACATATAAACGTTCCTTTACTATTTTTTTAAATTTATTAACAGTTAAATTCTGAACGTTTACTGGGATTTTGTTGTAAAAGCGTATACATTGTCCCATAAAAGATTTACTTATTCTTCGCAGTCTAGTTGCTGGAAGAATTAAATTATGTTTGTTTCTAGTATTTATGTTATGTACATCACAATGTCTACGAAAATCATTTCTATTTTTTGCACATACATTAGGTTTTCGAAAATGTATTGAGAAGTAACGGTTAGTATTTTAATCTCTGGGAACAATTTTCTCAGGGATTTTTTGGGGCCAGGTTATAAACGGCTCGAATAGCTCGTTTTGGAGGACAAAGATCGTATTAGTATCCGCGCACTTCCCACAATAGAATGCCATAAGACATTACACTGTGGAAATAGCTAAAGTATACTAACCGGGCCAATAAGTAAAAAGCTAAAAACATTCAATTAAGCGAATGAAATGGTTCTCTTTGGTCCCCCTCCTTACTTTAGAAGTAGGGCACATCGGACATAAAACTTGTTCACGGCGCTTTTGCCCTCAAGTTAAAAAACTAATTAGTAACGGCTTCTTTATTTGCCACCCCAGTTCCACTTGCTTTTCGCTGATTTGTGGCATTCCTTAACAAGATTGGATTAAAGTCGCTCTATTTACTGCGGCCATTCTTTCGTTGGAAGTCTTTTACAACGGACACGCGGTCCAACGGATTTTTTTATATCATTTTGCTGTAGAGAAAAGTTTCTTCTGAGAAAAATTCTGTTTTCGATTTCGAACAAATGATTCTAAGTTTTTTATTTTTTGTACTTATACAGTTTCAAAACATTACTTTGTTTTGTAGGACTAAATAGCTTCGATGCAAATATGGTTGTACTTTATACCAGCCATGTTTCTCGTCTGGTTATGTTCTTATTGATTTTTTTTTCGTCATCATCATCATCATCATCAACCTGTGATAGTCCACTGCTGGACATAGGCCTCCCCTAATACACCCCTTTCCATTGGGGGGTTTGGACCGTACCCCACCACGCTGGTCCAATGCGGGTTGGTGGGTGGACCGACTTTTTACATGCCCATCCGACGCATGGATCATCTTACTTTTCAGACAATTGGGTGATCAGCCCAAATTGCCCTAACCAACTAGGAAACAACAATGAAAATTTGTTGAGTCCCAGCAGGATTCGAACCCACGACCTCCGGTTTCTAAAGCACATGCCTATACCACTAGGCTACGGAGGCAGTTTTTATTAGTTATTTATTTTTAGTAAAATAGTATTATTAGTAAAATAGCCACTGTGTATGTAAAGAGAAACTTTGCTCGTGACTTCAAGCTTCTGCCTTTGGTTCGTTTGCCTTAATTTCCTCATTAAATTTTTTTAAAAACTTTTAACTTTAACTTATTACTGTTTCCTCATTTTAAAAATTAGTATTTAATAAATGCCGTTGTTCTAGTTTATCTTAGCCGGTAAATTATATGACCTTAACTTTTTTAATGATTAGTATTTTATATGCCGTTAACAAGACAGCAACGATCGCAAACGTATTCAAGATCTCATCCGCGTGTTATTTGGTAGAAAAAATAACCTCTTGCTGGGTTTTTTATTGCATCTCGTTGTCATAATCATTCACTGTGAAATTATTTCCGCCCGTACTCACCTCTTTGGAGGCTAATTTACGTTTGATTTCTTCAGAGATTACTTCTACAAATGCATTCCTTTGGAGAGTGTAATCTCTTGACGGTCTTCTCTAATTTTTCCATGCTTTTGTTATGCTAAGTTTTTACTAAGGCCTTGACTAAAGCCTGCTTAGAATTGTTTTCTTGTTAATCATCATTCAAAAAATATACATTATTCCCCATTTAATGATATTTCAATCTATAATAAACGTATTCTTTGAAAAAAATATATAAAAACCATTAAGTAGTTTGTTTCAGACGTTTCAAAGATTTGCCCAAACATAATTATACTTCTTACTTATAACATTAATGTTGTATTGGTTTTGCACACTTATAGTCCCTAATAACATTGTCTTTGCGGGAAAAACAACCCTTTCTCAACATTAAACATTAATTTTAAATTATAAACTTAAAATACGACAGTGGAAAACTTGAACATTATTGCAGCGAAGGCTCATAAAATTACCTTACTTATATTGAGACAATACAAAATATGAGAAAGAACAACACCTAAATTTCTTTTTATGTTTTATAACCCTGCGGTTGAGCTGCATTAAAGTATTTAGCGAGTGCGTCGACGTCTCATCCGCTAATTGCCATCAAAAACTTAGACGGGCCGCAATGTCGGCCAACGATATATTAATTTGTTCCATTTAGGAATCCAGCTTCTGCGCGTCCTCGCCGGCTCAGCAATTAGCCCCAGTCGGCATCCTGTGTCCGCGAATTTTATTACTTCTAATGCGCATCAAAAGCCCCCGTCTTGTCTGCAATACGGGCGCCCATTACCGCGTGCCACATGCATCGGGATAATCGTTAAAAATTACGTAATGGACTGATGTACATTTTGTGTACATATCCTGAATATACTTAATTGTTTCTGTTCTTTCATGTTTCATTATGTCTTTTAGGATCATCTCGGTTTTGTGTGATTTTTTTTGCGTGTCTAAGTTGTTATATTTGTAACTGTAGTATGTCTGCGCATTTTATCGCGTCTATGTTGTAATTTTATTCCTGATGCTTCGTTTTCAGCTTTACTCGTTCTAAAATGTCTGGACTATAATTGTACTAAACTCTATGAATTCCGTAAATTAAGCTGCAATAATTTATTTTCGTAAAAAAAAATATTAATTAGCTTAGACATGTTAATAAGGTCTTTTTGTTAATAAACGCCGTGACGGAAGATCCCTTTCTACCCGCTGCCGACTTGAACCGGCTACTGCACGGAGATCGGTATCCCATTGAAAAAGGCCTATGTCCGTCCAGTGGACGGATAAAGGCTGCTAGTGATAATGATGATAATAAGCTTTTTTCTTATACAGCTTTTTCACTCCTTTGAGTGCTATTTTAGGTATTCCTAGGGCGTGGTATCGTTAAGCTAAAATTATTACTAGTTTTTGTAAGATTGGTTTGGTTTTGCATAATATACTTATTCAAAACCGAACCGAATAGTTCGTAAACGGCTATACGAAGATCAAGGTCAACTCAATAGTCAATTCTTACAACAAGTTGTTTGAAGCCGAATGGAAGTAATATTTCGTTGTAAAATATGCTGCGTACCATTTAATTAAGATTACACTTCAGATATGTCGCATTGCAATATAAATGCACAACCGTTTTGATATTCGTAAACTATATACATAAAAATGAATAGCTGTTCGTTAGTCGCTAAAGCTAGGGAACGGCTGAACCAATGTAGCTTATTTTGGTCTTGAATTATTTGCAAAATTGCAGGCAAGGTTTAAAAGGTGATCACATGTTAGTTCTCAAGAGGTGAATTACTACGAATTACAGTCGTTAACTATCTATCTGATTATTATTATGCGGATTGATGAATCTTATAGAAAAGTTTTGATTATCGATAGAGGTAGTACGAAGTCTGCCGGGTCAACTAATTTTTTTATAAAATAAAAATGTTGCCAATTATCTGCTATGGGATGAAATAGGTACGGTTATTAATTTATAAAGGAAAAAATTAAATAGTGACTATGATCCTCGTCATTTTTAACGAATAATGCTGACAACTAAATTTGCTAAATATACGATGTTCATTTTTAAAGCCGAAATATTTTACTCATCACATTCAATACTGTAATTCAGTTTTATTTACAAATTCTGTTGCTTATATAGATGCGTATAGTGTTAAAAACTCTTACTAATAATATTAATATTCACGTCTACTTTTAAAGAGTACAGTATAAATTTGAATGCGGTTTTATTTGAAACGTTAAATAGTTTACAGTTATTTTATGCTTCGAAAGCCACGTCGATTCGCGGCAACTTTTTCCATAACCATAAACAATGTTTAAAAATAAGCGAGTGAAGTAAAAGGGACTGCGGTATTGTTTATTCTATGGATTCGATGTGAGCTGATTGGGTTTTATTATTCCCGCGCAAAATTCAAGTGCGTTTGTAATCATGTTTAGTCTGTGCACCGTTTTATTTTAATAACACGTGGGAACGAAAGAAAAGTGTTTTAGTAAACGATAGCACAGAATAAAAAAAAATGTTGATTTTTCAAAATGGTTTGGTGAAATGGTCTCCATCTATTATTAGTACTAATTCAATTGGTTCTTTTTTATTACTGTAAAATATGGCGTCAAACAATGTTGCTGACGCCATATTTTAGTATGTTTATAAACAATATAACCATTTTTTATAAAAGTTAGTTCAAAATTTTAAAAATTGTTGATAAATATGTCTTAGTTATGTCGGTTTACTAGTAAATAAGAACTCGGCTTTTATTTTATCGTACGCCAACCCAAAAAAGATTTCGATGACACTTACTCACCCAAAGTCACCTACACTAGCAGTCATCGTTTTCACGATATCGTGCGTGGATGTAACACTTGTATTATTGATTTCGCCCTCTTCCTTTCGCCGTTTGATTTATTAGCCGGGCTCGGTCGTTAGTGTGATGTACGACATAGATACAGGTCGCCGTGGGGTGTGAAATGTGACGTGGCGTATCCGATTTATGACCCCCAATGTGGGGACAAGGCGAGATATACGTCAGGTCAAAGGCTACGGATACTGTCAGCGGCCTTTGACGTGTACACGAGCGTTTATTATAGTCGTACACGTATCATATGGTGACACAAGTGTTCAATGTATAAATTGACGGCACTGGAGAAAGTTTATTTCAACCTGTATGTACTTTTTTTACTGCTTACTTTCATTAGACTCAAATACGATACCAAACTAAGAGTCGTCGTAAACTTTTCGTTAAGCGATATAAGATGATTACTTTTAAAATTAAGCGACAGATAAGTACAGTATCTATTATTTTGAAAGCACGTTATGTTGTTACTTTTAAGATATATTGAAAGTATTTCATGTTAAAAATGCTTTAAGGCCGTATGTAAAAGATTGATTTGATGCAGCTTTATATATTTACAAAGTTGCACCAAAGTGGACTCGACAGCCTTCGCTTTTTATTGAATTAAAGCCGCTCAAATGGGACTTGCTCTGATCAGAAATGATATTTAAACGGGGCAACATTAACATTATTTCGCTTCAATTTAGTCTCATATCGTTTTGTTTTCGCTAAATTTATTGTTATATATGTTTATTTGCTCCAAAAAAAATTAAGGTTTTTTGCAATCTAATTCACAACGGAGCTGTAGTTTTGATACTCAACTTTGCTTAGAAAAAAGTAAAAATATATCACAGGTGGAGATTATGTGAAAATTGAATTGTCTCACGGTGAAGCCTTAGTATTATCGCGGCTACGGATTAACTTTAATATGAGTAAGTGGATTTATCACCAGGAAATATAGCACATTCTAGAATAAAAGGAAATATGTACATGTAGTAGATATACCGTTTATATATTTATATATTTTTATGACGACCCGTTTGGCGCAGAGGTTAGTGACCCTGACTGTTGCGCCAAAGTGTGGGTTCGACTTCCACCCGGGGTAAAATATTGTATGATGAACATAGTATTTTTCTCGTGTCTGGGTGTTTGTATCTTTATAATATGTTTTTATTTACAAAAAAAAACAGTTAGTTTATTTATTTATCTAGTTTCCATAGCACAAGCTCTGCTTAGTTTGGGACTAGATGATGTTGTGTTATTCGTCCAGAAATATTATAATATATTATAACATTTCCCGTTCCACTTAAGGTACCCCTTTTACAGGGGACCGTCTGGGTTGGTACCACGGCGGTGCCTATTTCTGCCGCAAAGCAGTAGTGTGAAAACACTACTGTATTTCGGTTTGAAGGGTGCCGTAGCCAGCGTATTTACTGGATAATCTTGACTTAACACTATGTCTTATGGTAGGCACCGCGATGGTGATAGGTACCACTAATATTGCCAATGTCTATGGGTGTCGGTCACCCTTCCCATCAGGCGACCTGACTGCTCGTCTGCGTGCCTAGGCAATAAAAAAAACTTCATGGGGAATTTCGCCAACTTAATATACATTAACTTTTTTTCCTCCTATGAAAATTATCCTTTACAATACCTATGAGCAATTGTCCTCGTAATAAAAATAACTATGGAATCACAAACACGGGAGCGAGAAAATGATGACAGGACGATGGTGATCGCAAAAAGGTGCGCATCCGAAACCTCCCGAACCAATGGCATACGCGAAGGACAACAATGCACGTTAGTACTCGATCGGTTTGCATTAAGAGCCGACAAAAACTTAATGGTACGGAGGAATAATTGGTATCTCGATGTGGTGACTGAATTTTCTCGATGCCTACATGATTCGATAGTACTTACATGATGTTCATGTAATATGATAAACGTTACACGACGTTTCGCTACGGGGGTTTATGTTTTATAGGTGATGTCGCATTTGGGAAAGTTGTTGGAAGATAAGATTTGTCACCGGTTGTATGATGAGAGGAAAACGGAAAAATTTACCGGTGGTAGGTCCTCTTTTTACAGGAGACCGTCTGGGTGGGTACCACCGCGGTGCCTATTTCTGCCGCGAAGCAGTAGAGTGAAAACACTGCTGTGTTTCGGTTTGAAGGGCACCGTAGCCAGCGTATTTAACACCCTATGTCTCACGGTAGGCAGCGCGTTGGTTACCTCTGGTATTGCCAATGTCCATGGGCGTCGGTGACCACTTTCCATCAGGTGGCCCGACTGCTCGTCTGCCTGCGTATGCCATAAAAAGTTTTCATTTTATGGTAGTTAGTACAAAATATTTAGTTTAGTTCATTGATTAGACGCGGGTGGTGTTTAAGTTTACGAAATGTTTAATGACAAGGGCGGTTCTTAGTTTTTTTTTCATAATATTTAATATCAATCGTGTAAGTACAACAGAAGAATTAATATTTGAAAATACTCCTATTTAAACATTAAGCGTTTGCAAAGGTTTTCTTATGATATGTACAAACTACTAATTGAATCTAATACCAAGTTGGCTGTCCTTAAAAAATATTTTAACTGCATTTACGTGAACGTTTAGTATTTTACGTCTCTGTCTATGTGTTTTTTCTATTCCTTTTACATAATGTTCTTACCTCTTTAATATTTTTGATAGAACTTTTTATATATTTATATTATAATTTTAATTAGTAACATTGAATTTGACGTGAAATAGAGCGTAATTTTAAACGAGGTAATTCATACGTACAATTAAAAGTCTGACTTTAGTGTGCGTGATTAAAAGTTAGGGATTAACGGTATTACGCGTAAAAACTTTGACCCGCCCTTAACTAGTGGGATACCCTCTTTCTTCGATTACCCGCCCTCTAAAGAGGTTGTTATTAGCAAGTTGCGGAATCCGGTCCCGAACTGGGATAACTTATAATACCCTATGAAATCTCTCGCCGAGTGCGCATTAAGTGGTATCGTTAATGAAAATGTTTAACGCGAAACTCCCAGAAGTATCACTCGGTATTGTGAAAGTTCTAGAATAATTGTAACGGAGCTAATCTTTTCGTATATTTAGTACATGGTCCACGAACACGGTTATTGTAATGATTGTACTCATGGAGCTTAGTTTTAACACTGGTGGAGAAGTCGAAATATTGTAGAAATTTCTCGTTTCTATCTTTAATAGTGGTGACAATATTAACGTTTTTATAATAATGTGTCTCGAACAGCAGTTTTTACGGTCATTAATTGACTTTTGGGTTATTTATCCAGTGTTGAATTAATTTTTCCTCACAGCTTCCAACTATTGATTAGAAAGTAGATTTGAGTATGTTTTTTCCGTTTTGGTTCCCGGTTTTTAATTTTTAAATTAGTATTTTACTTTTAAAATACAATTATGTGTTCCAAAAATTATACCCGTCTTTTTTTTGTTTCAGGTATGTGGACTTATTGTTTAAAGGTGCTGCTTGATCAATGTGCAGGTATTTAAATCTGTTTATTTACTTTTATGTCTATATCTGTTATTGTTTTATTTTTCTTGAACGTTGTACTTTGCAGAACTTTTTACATATTGTTTAATCGAAAATAAATATCGACAAACCGCGCATTATATCTCCTTCGCACCTATCATCAATAATTAGAAACGTATGTACATATCAAATTATTCGAAATTTATCACTAAATCATGTATGACTGTAAATAACATATTTCAGGATAAAGAATGTTCGTTCATCTTTGATTTCATGCAGTAAATTTCTTGTCCAATCAGTAATACGCAGCTTAAATGTAGTGAACCTAAGTAAAAACTTCTTGAATAATGACTCATCCTTTCAACTTCGCTCTTGACAAAGAAACTAGTTTGTGGCGTTTGTCAGTAATAGTAATTATGCGTTATCTTTACAATTCGTTCAATACGGGTTGATTGCCCGATCAGCCCCTATTGTCCTGAACAAACTATAAACAATATAACAAAGCACTTGAACTCAAATCCGAATCCACAAACATCTGCAAACAGACGTTTGCAAAGACCTGATATGTACCTGGTATATTGAAGCCAAATAGAAAAAGAAATTTACACTAATTTAAGTGTAATTTTAAATATTTATGGAGGAATAAGAGACGCGTTCTTATTGGTAGACCGCGGCCATGTTGAATTTCCATGCTATTTTTAACCTATTAGAGTTCTCGACGTTAAGACAAACTCATTTTGTTTACGTAAATTCTGTGTCTTATTTGGCTTTGGCGTAGACTGTGGAAGCTGTTTCGATGCAGCGCATAATATAAATATATCAACGTGTAATTTATTTATCCATTCTCGAGGTGAACTTAATGAGGGCAACGATACGTGTCCCAGTCGGTCCTACATTAAACATCGGCCTCCCGCTAAGGCGCGTCATGTCTCGTTCACCGTTTTATCTTCATCGTTCTCGTCTTGTTTCGTTGTGTTTGTTTTATTTCGTCTTCTCGTTTCCTGTCGCCCGAAGTTATTTGTTGTTTCTCGCACGGAGTTGATCAGGTGCCTCTGTGTGGTCGACCGCCGTCTCGCATTCCGCCACTTGGCGTTTTTCTGGTGCACTTTTCCCGCGAGCCCATCGGACCTGGCCTCAAATGATGGAATCGAGTGCTTGTAATCGATATAGTTGGGCTGTCGATTGTAGTATATCTAATTTGGAATTTTGGTGTGATGTGATGATTTTTGTTTGTTCAAGTTTAATATGGACTAAATTCTATCTAATGCAATTAGAATTGTTACAGTTCGGTAAATTATTACATAGATATTTCGATTAACCCAATTTTATGGATTTTAAAGTAACTTTCGATTTAAAAAGTTTGAAGATTTAAAACATCCAAGAAGACGGTTTAGTTTGGTCACTCGTTCGGGATCGTTGTCAAATAGTAAAAGTAAGTTCTTATTAAATAGATCGGAGCAAGGACATTAGTTTAAAATTATTATCAAAATCTAGCGATATTGTTTCAGCAATGTCAACTAGTCATATGCGACAAATGCTTATATACTTTAATAAGAGATAACTTATGCGTATCGTGTTACATAAATAATCAATAGACCGTTACGGACAAACAATGAAACTCAACACGACTATTATATTAGATACGTCTGTTTTTAACAATAAAAAGAGCGGTGTTAATTTCTATCCTTCTAAATAGGTAAAAACATTCGTTTTTAAACTTTGCCAAAGGTTTTTGACATGCTGATTGTACGGTAAATATCGCATCGCTTTTCAATTGCCGTCACAAGCAGGGCTATTACCTAACTAATGAAGATTACAAGGAAACGGCGGGGGACGTTATCGCTCACATCGTTTACCGTCATTAAAACGGTATATAACGACAGTATATGCGTCGCTTTGCGGTGAGTTACGCGTTGCAGTGCAGCGGCACAGCGCGTTGGCACTGCGCCTGCCTGAACCCCTTCAAGTCTCGCTTTTGGCGTTAATGTTCTGAAGAAGCAATAATTATGACTCTCTTAATGAGAGACTGGATTAAAGGATTTGAAAATTTTATCCGATGTTGGTTCAAGTATTTACTTATGTATTTTTTTATCTATTTAAGCGATAAGACGAGCAGCAAGTTTATTTGATAGTAAAGATTTCTTGCCCGTAAGAAACAACAGCGTAAAACGACACAAATCTGTTCACTGATCTAAGATATGAAATGTTACCGCGTAAAATTAATGGGTAAACGAGGCTGGCTACGGTGCCCTTAAAACCGGAAGTGGTAGTGTTTACATATTACTGATTTGTGGCAGAAAGAGGCACCGCCGTTGTATTAATCCAGACAGTCCCTTGTAAAAAGATGTTCGATGACTGATCTCAGCAGAATGTTAAAGTATTTTAGCTTAGCATTTTGATGTTCAATTGTTGTACTTTTACTTATATACTTATTATTATTTTACAATTATATTTATATCTCCTATTTTACATAAAAATAGTGTAATGAATTTAACTATAATTTATATGCATTAAAATGCAGCCTAACAATCTCGTATGAACATTTATCTAAGAATCCATACTTTTACTTACTTACTTTTGCAGTTGGGTTTCGATATTTTGATGATTTCCTATCTCCTTTTTTACAGTCCGATTTCCTTTCTTTTTTTCCGATTTCCGATTTCTCGCTATTAAGGGTATTAAAAAACCAAAAACGACTTAACGTATGTATATGACATGTATAACATAACTTTATAACATAGATGCTGTATATTTAACAATTTCATATCAAAGTAATGGCGTATCTGTAACTCTCACTTTAATTCAGGCTAATAAAATCTAGAATTTTTAAGTCAGTCACTTGATTTTCGCCGTTAGACGTCTATCATCAAATGATATTTGACGAATATTAAGTGTCTATAATATTATATTGATTTTTGGCGGCATCATAATTACGATTTTGTTATAGTAGATGCGGCGGGAAACTGCTTTGTAACTTATTTGAATATAAAATTTAATTAAATTCAATAAAAAAACACTCATTTAGATTTATCAATACTATTAATAAATTAGTATCTATAATTATATTTAGACCACATTTAGGAATATAATCCATTTTGTTTTCCTTCTGAAAGATTAACCTTCGCTTCAGTCTACAGTAGACTTCAGTAAGCTGACGCATGTTGTTGACGTAACAAAACGTAATAACATAAGCGTGTCGTCCATTACGCGTAAATATTCAGGGAGATTTCAATTACCCTCTGGCAGGTACCGCGTAGGGGTGGGGGGAGGCTACAAGAAGCCATTTTTCTCGGCACATCAAGGGATCGCTGACAGGGACACGTTCTGATAGAAAATTTTCATATTCATAAGGACGTGGGGCATTTGCATATAAAACGAGAGGCCCGGATTCCCCGTCTAGCCCCCGGCCTGTTACAATAGTACCCCCCTAACAGCTTCCTTGGACGAAAACTCCTTATGTTTTATTACGCACTAGCTTCGTTCCGCGGTTTTACCTTGCTACAGGCTGTACTAGCTCGCAAATAGCAGAATTTTTCTACGTACGTTATAATTTTTTTTTTTTCAATAATTAACACTTTACCTTTATAAATTATACATCAACTGTTACAAAAATTCGCATTTGTAATATTAGTACATTGTTAAATATTTTCATTTGATATGTTCTGAATAATAAACGCCGGGAGTATTACGAGCTGCGGTCTTCAATATCCGAGTTTTCTTTTAGGTTTTAAGTGCAAAATTGTAACAAAATCTCAAAAGTTACATTAAAGGTTCCAATTGAAGTTAGATATAAACTTTTATGAACTCATTCCAAGTTTAATTTACTTTTGATAACTTAATTTGGAAACTTTCAGTTTTCTTTGATTTTGTTGGACCTCAAATTGGTCGTTTGATGTATTTCAAATAAAATGACCAATTGGGACAGTCCTTTGAGTGGTTGCTGGTTGCGGTTTGTTCTTTTTGGATGTTAGATGTTTTAGCTAAAATTTACCCCTAAGACTAAACCAACCTTTAAAATCAATAATAGTTCCCAAAAGAAACGCGTTTTATCGAACCAAAAAAAAGTCTTTAAACCTATACAAACCTATACTGCCTTTGCTAAGCATCACCTTTGCAATGACAAGAGCAATAGAGAATATCTCACTGCTATTTAGGAAAAGGTGTATCTAAAACTGATGTTTTTAAGATCGCTTATCTGTTAAGTGCCCTTAAAGTCGAGTAACTTAATTTTAATTATTAATAATATTTCATCCCTTACATGACGCTTCTTAAATGCTAGTTACTAATTTTGGTACATACAATACGGCCTCTTCGTGTAATAGGGATTACGAAGTTATTGGGAAGTCACGTCAGTAGTTGTTTCTTCCAGACAAATTCTTGTAGCAGTTGTTGATAGATAGATAGATAGATATAAAAATAAATTAAAACGGTCAACGAAAACATATTATAGACGCGTTCCTAATGGATTCTTAAGTGTGCAATGAAAGTAATGCGGTGCATCTTGAACGCAGATAAAAGTAGTCATTCGGAGTGAAATGAGCGTCTCTAGCGCCTTATCTCGCTCGTTAATCCGACGGGAAGCTGTGATACGATGCACCGATGCGCACTTACGGTGTGTGCGAAGTTGGGGGGATAAACTATTCTATGGAAATATCGCTGCCTTTCAACCGGGCTATTTATATTCTGAAAATGTTCATAGTTCAGAGGGAAGACTTGGTTGGAACCACCATAGCACCAGTTTCGACGTGAGATTCGAGATGAGATGTAGCTATGCAAGAATATTGCTGTGTTTCGGTTTGAAGAGTACCGTTCGTTTTAGGCGCCTTTATCTGGGACAACTTGTCACCAGCGGTATTTCCGGACCGACAGGACTTAGGGTCATTAAAAAAAAAGTATTGGCAGCTTCCCTGTGGGTACTAATGTCTATGGGCGGCGGTAATCGCTTACCATCAGTTGAGCCAGCTGCTCGTGCCTCGTTGCCGCCTTCACTTAAAACCGTAGATCAGAATGGCTACGCGTATTTCTAGGAATGATCTAGCTAACTCATTAAATAATGTTTTGAACTGGAAATGAACTCTGATTTAATACAGGCTGTAAAGAAATATTCTTTTACTAATACCTTATTTTACACCATATCAATAATTCATATTATGAAGGAAAATAATGAAGGGCTATAAAATATTCCTTGAATTTGCTGGTATTTAAATAATAAATATAAATATTCCAACTCATGTATTTGCATAACAACTTCTCCGTTGTATAAATAAAATATTAATGAACGAACTACACTAAAGCGTTAATAAAATAGCCCACGAGCGAAATGTTTAGATTGTGCAAATCTGTAATAAACGAAGACTCTCTTAAAAAATTTTCTCGTTTTTTATTCCAATCAGATGAAAGGGGCAACATTACATTTGATTTACGAACACGAACCGTCGCGGTATGTACTCAAAAATAGGTGTTAGTTCGTCTTTGAAAGCTGGATGCTGTTAGCTGTCCGTTCGCTCGGCGTTATTGCGAATATACGCGTCTGTCGCATTTTTATTACTATTTTTATTTTATTTTTTATTTATATTTTTAATACATTTGATTTACGAACACGAATCGTCGCGGTATGTACTCGAAAATAGGTGTTAGTTCGTCTTTGAAAGCTGGATGCTGTTAGCTGTCCGTTTGCGAATTGCGAATTTACGCATCTGTCGCTTTTTTTATACGCCTACTTGAATTTTGACGCTATTCTCGAAGACGGGTTGTGCGCCATGTGTTGGGAGCGATGATTAACGCGTATATTATTAATTCGCTGTCGCCTGATGTCGTTCGAGTGGGCTAAATTGATGTTGCATGACATTTTTTGAGCGGGATATGTGTATTTGTAACCGTTTCTTAAAATATTTAAAGGAAATGTAATGTCAGTTAAAGACGGTGTTAATGTTAATAATGTGACCTATCGCAGTTAAGTCGCCGGATTGCCATAACCGAGAGTCTTTCAACTGATAATACCGCCTTGCGTATGACGCCTATTTGTTGCTATGTTTTATTCACTTCAATTTTTTAAACTCTCTTATCTCTGCTTAGGTAAAAGTAATTTTTGGAACCGGTAAAATTTTTTTGCCGTACGATATGTGAAATTTTCTAACGTTTATCAATTATAATATATAAGTAAATAGTTTATTATGATTAAATTATTAAAACTATCGTGAGAGTTAAAACTATTTCGAATCGCAATAAACTTAAAATATGTACTACGAGCTTCCTGATAAAGGACCTCCGATAGGTCCGAAACTAGTCGGCACCAATACCGATTTCACGTGAATTCGATACCGTTTGTAGTTTGATTCTGAAACCGTTTAATACACCCTTCCGATTGCTTTTTTCATACCGTGACTGTTTGGCATAACTGCCTCCGTAGCCTAATGGTATGGACATGTGCTTTAGAATTCGGAGGTCGTGAGTTCGAATCCTGCGGTGACTCAACGAATTTTCATTGTTGTTTCCTAGTTGGTTAGGAAAATTTGGGCTGATCACCCAATTGTCTGAAAAGTAAGATGATCCATGCGTCGGATGGGTATGTAAAAGTCGGTGCACCCACCAACCCGCATTGGACCAGCGTGGTGGGATACGTTCCAAAAGCCCCCTAATGGATAGTGGACTATCACAGGCTGATTATGTGTGTATGTGTGTGATGTGACTCTTGGACAAGCGCTGTGCAACATCCTGTATCTGACGGCTTAGAACAGTCTGTATCTGACGGCGTGGAACACCTGTAACTCGTAAGATAAATTCGTCCCGTTACAACCCAGTTCGTTCCCGAGCACGAAACATCCCGGGCGTCGGCAGCTTATTGCGAATTGTGCAGCTCACCGAGACATCCGTGCGTTGAATTTATCTCTGCCAATCAGAAATCGCAATCAGATGTAGGTACAACTAAGTTATAGTCGAAGCCATATGAAATTATGTTGGTATTTTTATTGTTTACTTGTTAGATGTCTGTGTTGGTGTGTCTGTTAATTGCATAGCGTGGGTATATAATAATAGTTCAATTGACATTTTGTTGTAATTGGTTAACGTACCAATGAAGTGATTGAAATCGGTGTCATCTTATGCCTTATTACTATCAATGAATAACGCTTTCTTTTGTGGTTGATTACTAATATAGTGTTACCATTGCAGTAAAATATATAATCTTAATGTAAACTAATTAAGTGCCATTATAAATATGTTCTTATGATTTGATTTTTACTTCCTTTATAATTATTCGAAAGTTATAATTTATGACACAATTACTATTCGTCGATGTATAAAGAACTTTGCCGAAAGATAATGCTAGCGAACCTTGTATATAATAGGCTTAAAATAGTTTTAACGCAGACATTACGCGTCATCGCAGTTATTGCAACATAAAAAGATTCGCAACAATGTTCCATAAGGCAACAATACCGACATGTCGTGACAAAAACTACATGCATGCCGCAAATGCCATTTTCAATGCGCCCTTTGTCGAATGTCCACAATGTGTGCCCGTAAATGTTTTTGCCGGCTCCGGCCGATGGCTCATGTACGTACGGTCGGATAATCGTTGCTATTTTTGCGTCCACGACAATGGACGTTTACGCGGTCCGTGCGATTTCAGTGATAATATTATTCCATTGGAAACTGCAATTGATAGATGAAAATAGCCCGTATAGCAATAGTGAAAATGTTGAAGTATTATTATTAATCATTTTGTTCAGTTAAATTACGTGTATTATAAAGTATAATCTTAAGACTATATATGGATTTGTAACATTTTTATGGATAGTTAAAAAATTCTAACCACAATTATTACCATGCTTTAGAATTTTGAAGTTATACTTCTTTAGGCGCGTTATGAAAAAATAATGAGAGTAAAATTTTAAGATGCGTGACACAAAATTAACAGTTTATAATAGAAACGGTGAAAATGTAATAAGGTCCATTTTACATAGTGATAAGGTTGATTTTTGTGTAGTGATAATGGAGTTGTCGTTTTTTATTTGCGATAGTTGTTGCATAATGTGCTCTATGAGTTAGGATTAAGGTTCGTTTTTGGTGTATATATATATTATTATTAATAATATATTTTATATTATTTAAATTTATATATTAAATATATTATTATATAAATATATTAATTTTTGTAATGATGTTTATTCAACTTGATATAATGGTAATATTTTTATTCATTTAATATATCAACATTGTGATTTATCTATGTAATACGTTTTAGATAAGCGCCATCTAGTCACACATAATCAAAGCTTCTGATTTATAGTACCGCTGTACAAGTAAGCCAACATCTCTTAGGAATTCTACATTTGTAAGCAACAGATGGCGCTGAACTACCAGTTATATGATATATCAAAGTACGTCTTGTGAATCCATAAATTCTTAATCGAATTATTTATGATTAGTTCTTGTAAATCTATCATCTTTAATTATTTTTGATTGATATTACTTACTATTTGTGAATATTAGAGAAAAAATTGTGCTTATATACTTTTTCAAGTGCTCCAATATAATTGAGGTTAACTATCCGTATGTATTATTTATTGATATAAATTAAATACTTTTTTAAATATAATTAACACTAAATATTATTTAATTATTAACGTTAAATACTTATTATTGGTTATTTAATATTCACAAAATAAAAAATAAATTGAATAAAACATTTAATAAAAAGTTTTGTGATATAAATTAAAATTGAACATCAAATTATAATATTAATTTTTAATATTTTGCTATGAAATTGAATAAATAATAAATATTTATAAAAATAACTAAATTAATTTAATGAAAACTTTTGATAAAAATGATAACTGAAGTTCCGATTCAGACATTACGGGAAGATACTATGGAAGTGGACATCATTTAATTAAAAATACAATTCGAATAATAAGACAATTTATATTAGACTTAATGTAAGAAAATAAATATTCATTTATTTAATTTTTCAAATTTAAACTGAACTATGTTGATTATCCTTTTCCAATCCTTCTATTATTTTATTGTAATTAATTACTTGCATGCAATTAAAAACTATTTTTAATGATGCCAAAAAGTATAACTTCTCACGCTCGTACATAAGTAACAGCACCCATTTCTTTTTTTTAGTCGTTGCTTCTGTCGTAATTTTTCGGTACAGGTGCTGAGTTTGTCCTTGATGTTACGTTTTGCGACTTTATCTGTCGAGACATTTGCGTCTGAAATTTATGGCCGTAAGGGTTTTATCAACTAGAGAACATGTTTCATGATAAGTTACCTTATGCGTTCGACAAAATGGCTTGGTTGTACGTGAAACGTGTTTATTTTATGTGAAGGTCTCAAGGTAGCTTTATAATACTAAAGTGTTTTTTTTTTTAAATCGTAAAAATAGTTTTTCAGTATATTCATTATATTTTTTTAATTTAAAATTATGTTTGGAATTACATGGCAGAATGCGATAAGCCTTTTTGGCAGTGGCGCAGAGTTGAAGATTTATAGCCTATAGGTACTGACTGATTGTTGCGAAAACAGCCGAAACAAGCGTGATGACTTTTCCTTTTATACTGACTTTCTAAAAGAAGGAGGTACCCAATTCGCAGCGTATGTTTTTTTTTCCATATACGTTACCTCGTTGCTCCACTCCTTTTCGTTTTTTAAATGATAGATATTAGCTTCCCATTGATGCCATTTTTAATGTGTAATTGTAATAGATAGACATAAAGTGTATGTGTGTTTTGTATAATTATAATACTGGTTGGTCTTTAAGAAGTAGCATATAACATTTTTAAAAACGCACAAACATTTATCTAAACATTTCAAGACATATCATTCAATTTAAGATTAAATTCACGTAAAAGATATTGCATAAAAAATTCTTCATTCTACGTACATAAATCGTGTCATAGACGATATATTGATTCAATCAATACTCTAAAAGTTATTTTAATTTAAAATGCGGTGGCAGAAAACGCGACGCATTTTTATATGGATAGCACGTTTACCTGCTTATAATTTTGTAAAATATAATTTATTAAATAATATTTTTTTTTTAATTTCACCTGTTGATCTTATGTCCTTCGTAATAAGCACCAGTAAGGCGGTGAATAGTATCCATCATGTTGGCTTGAGTTGATGTTGCCACGAGGGGGCCAGGTTATTATCCTATGGTTTAATAATTAGTAGAACATAAACAATCTGTTCACTAATGAGTAATGTCATAACGAGTAATTATCTTATTGTTTATGGTTTTCGATTGAGGTTTCCGAATTATGTACATGAGTTGTAACATTATTGTATCGGTTTTCAACCTCCAACCTTTCTCGGTAATTTCGGTCGCCCGAAAATGGCCGTTAGTTTTTATTCGCTGAAACGACTTTGTTCTGGGAAGTAATTACCGTATGCGCCTCGTTGGGAATGTTTTTTGTCACATAAAGTCATTATATATTTTCATATCTAAGTGTTACGTTTTTTCCGCCCGTATCCGCTGGGTGCAGACAATTTTTAGTTTTTTACTATAATGAAAAAAATCTACGAAACATTTAAAGAGCGATGATTATGTAAGTGAAAGTGACCTAATATTTTCTTAGCATTCTTCTTTCTTAGCATTCCTTTAACTTGTACTGTTATATTACACCGTATAATGAGTACATCACACACACACACACACACACATATATACGCAAATACTAGGACAGAATAGGCGACCTAAATTACATTACGGAAGATTATTAAATTGTAAACCCCGGTGAGTTTTATTGCCGGTTCTCGTCGGGTCAGAAACGTCCTAGTCTGAACCGGTGACAGCGTTTTTGACAATCAATTTGAAAGTAAGTTCATTGTCTTAAAAAGCATATGTATGCATAGAAGTTAAACCGGCTAATTACGTATTTTTGATAGTGTAAGCGTGCAAGTAGGTACGTATCTTAATTATTTCTTGCCTCTATGTGGGCGATAACGAATTTTTAACCGACTTTACAAAACGACGCGTTTGTTTAGTTTGTAAACACTTGTTAAAACTAATATTGTACTTACTTTACAAATTGGTGATATTTGATTTAGAGATGGTGGAAAGAAACGTATGATGATATAGCATATGTCACGGTTGTTAAGAACTTATATGACAGATATAAGATGTTATGGATATAAAAATGTTGACTTTATACCTGAAATAAATATTTATGACTAATGTTTTGCGGCGATCAACAAATAAAATTTCCATCCGTCAATATATTTATTGACGGCTGAACCATAAAATTGGTGTAGGTACCGTCTAGTTTCTGACCTTTAGGAAGTCCTTCAACAGAACAATTGGAGATTTTGTGATGTAATATTTTTAGAACAATGAGATTTTTTTAGGAAAGAACTTTAGAGATAGTTTGCACATCAAAGCCATTCAATTCCGTTTTACTATGGCGTTTTGTTTTCAATTACAAACCGTACAAACGCATTATTTATTAAGTATAGTATTCGCGTAAGCAACGGAATGTATTACATGATATGTAATTTCATAATACTTTTAAGTGATTTTCATGAAACTGGTCGAAGTTAAAAGGCTGTGCCTTATCGTCTGGCCAGTTAGTCCTTAGGTGGGGGTCGTAAAAGCTACGTGCGTTCATGTTTAGCTCACTGGCAACGTGTCTGTACGGGCAAAGTGTTTTGTAACGTGCCCCTCTATTCGGTAGATATCACGCCGAGATAAATGCCGCCGCCTTGATGCCGTTTTATAAACGCAAAAGCCTTGTCGCTCGTAGACGCTGAGATCGCTTATGTCGCGTTGGTTAGGTATCAAGTGTTTTGAAACTGCTTACGTTGTGATCGCCATTGTAGATGGTTTCTATTGGTTACTAGTAAAGTTTTTTAGACTTATCTAACTTTCACTAGTAGAGTAATATAAACTCTTGCAGGCTAAAGTAAGTAGTGGAGTTTTTTAATGTATATAAAATATAATACTATGTTTATAAAATAGTAATCTGTATGATTTTTGGTTAAGTTTTTATTCAGGGTTGCTAATAGATTTTGTACGTATAAAAATTGAGAATAATTTGAATCATCAACGATTGAGTTGTATAAATAAACGTTTGTATAATTTTTTAAAAGCCAGAGTTAGGAAATAGCGATTCCGAGTCAGGTTTTACTATTGTATCTATACTATTATTAACAATTGTATCGGTATACTTTTTGATTGTTGGGCTAGAAAGGGTCAACAAATGATCCATATATATAAAGAGTATTGTTAAATTTAAAATTTAAACGTCTCAGTCCAATTCTCGGTCAATCTGCTTTACATTTAGTTTAAATCGGCGCGCCCCGTTTATCGTACGTAAATCCAAGACAACCGCCAAACAGTTCGACGGATACAAGTTTCCGAACTGCGGATCTCGTTATCGCAACTGTTTCCACATTAGGAGAGGGCCGGAGGCTTTGGAGAACTTATCCCTGCTATAACGGACCCCCGACAAGCGTCCTATGGATTCAGTTAATCTGCCCTTTACACTTGCACACTATCGCAGGGAGGATAGATTTGCCTCTCGCTTATCAACGCCGCTTCAGAGTTCATATGATGGAAGTTTAAGCCTCTTAGAGGTGTATGATAGACGTTAATGGCGATATCATTTAGCATATGGCGTTATTCAGTCTGATATCTGATATTGTTTGGAATCCTAAGACGATCTCCATAGCCTAGTTGTACCTTTTGACCCTTCCTGTACAAAATGAAAGTCGTGAGCTATAATTCTGCGTGGAATAGAAATTGTGTTATCCTTATTACCCTGGTTAGGGCCTTTTGTTATAAAAAAAAAAATCAAAGCATGATTCTTGAAAACTGGGACCAAGCTTCACCATATTACTCATATAGTAAAACATGGTCCAAGTTGTTAAGTAAGTGTTTGACACTTGTTATCATCAGCGCTTACTAATGTCCTGATGTCTTAACCTAAATCTAATGCAGTTTACCACTTCAGTCTTGGAGAGCAGTCGCTAGTTGCTCTGTAAAAACATAGTGTTTATGGTGATTCTGGTTAACAAGCCGAACGAAGTCGGTCCAACCACCAACCCGCATTGGACCAGCGTGGTAGGTTGCGGTCCAATAACCCTTAATGGGGGAGGCGTGCGTTAGGCGAGGCCTATGTCTAGCATTGGACTAACACAAGCTGATGACGAATGAATGGATAAAAAAGAGTAAAGAATTCTTACATTTCTTGTGTTCGGCGTTAATTGAAAATATTTCAGAACCTTATCGACAGACCTCCATTGATGTTTCTATGTAATTTTATTTGCTTGTTTACTTACCTCTCTCCATATAATGTAACATATAAATTTTTGAGAGTGTTTACGAATATTCCCTTGCTATGTTATTCTACAATTTTTGTTTGTACTTCGTCAACTCTCGCGATGAACTTTAATAACGCAAGGGCGACGTATCGCATCGTTTAACTTCATATTTCGTTATTGTTTACCCTTTTCACGTACGCAATTGTTCACGTACCGCGATGGGACGTTTTCGCATCGCTGCGAATCGATTTCTTATTTCGTACGTCCGACTGTTTGACATCGTGCTGTCGCGAATTGGTTCGCTACGCGATGTATGGTAAATATTAAGTGTTTGTAAACGCGAAAGCCAATATATAGGTCTTGGGTTGATAAAATTTGGTCTTTAAATTTAGTAGTGTATATCTTAACTGATTGACGTATACATTTTTTAGAGTTTCTGTAACTATAAGGTGGTTCAATTATTATTAAAACTACCAAGTGGTTTATTGACCCAGATGCTTATCTTTTAGTTTGAAGGCATATTATCAGTGGATAGTTCAATCGCGAATATTACCGATACTAATATTTCGCAAAACTATTTGTTGCATGCACTAAATTTATGTAATGCTTTTTTACACGTTGGTCCAGTGCTCGATCAAACCATTATCCGAATAAAATCTGTCTTCCGATATCGTAATATATATCTAAATAAATATTAAAAGGGATGCTGTAGTTAAATTCGAAATAAATTTTAATATTAGATAATTTTTCCTTAAATTAATATATTTTTTTAATATAAAGATGTTCCTAAAGCATCATGCCCGTAATTACATAAAATTATTTGTAAATTGTAACTTGTTATTCTAGGTTGCTGTGAGTTCGCAGTAGCATTTGCGTACATTCACATACACTCACAAACATCCATAGATAAGATCCTTTCGCATTTGTGATACAATTGAAATTAACCATTCCGCAGTATTTGCATTTTACAATATGGCAATAACGAAATTTGGCACAGAGCCTGTACCCTTATGTACATCCGTGTGGTATTCCCCATTGTTGATTATGGCGCGACTCGCACCGTGGAAGCCACCCTTTGTTCCCCCATTGCACAACAGTGCAACGTCCTCTAAGAGTTATCGCCGATAATTAAAACCCGCTTGAAATCGTGAAATAGTAACGAGTTTCGCGAACTCGTTTCGCTTTAGACGATTTACTCTTTATAACAATTGGTGAAGTGATAATTTCGCTCGCCTCCCTCTGAAATAGTATGTTAGATATCAAATCCACTAATTTACATTTTAGATTCTTTTCAGTATCCATGATCACGGGTAGACTAAGTTTGTATATGTCTGTATCTCAATGTTGGAGTGGAATGGAGTGAGCGTCTGAGTTTTTTTTTTTAATTGACATATCTTTCCATTTTCTTAATTTTGAACAATGGTTTGACAAAAATTACATACGTTGTCATGTGGCTTTGTAGTTTTTAAATCTTTGGGTTAAAATTTTAAAATGATTGGATCCTATGAAGGTGGCAAAGACCAACCATTCTGTCTATTATACTTGGATATTATTTAATCTCTATTGCTTCCCGAATTATCCTTTGTATAAATCGATGTATAATAATCGCGAAAGAGAAAGAAAGTTTAAAAAATACACCTCGAGTTTAGTAAAAGGTATTAGTAGTGATATACATAAAAGCACTATTCAAACATATACCATTATTGTATAATCGCAATATTTTGTGCTAATTTATGCGAAACTATTAAAAGAGCGCTAACTAAAAATTTAATACCGTTGTAGCAACAAGATAACCTTTCGCCTTATTGATCTTTAGTCAGTTAATTTGCAATGCCGAGACCGAGCTTAATATGAGTTACTTTTAGTGTCCGACCGAACTTTCGGTTTCGGTTTCGGCCGAGTTTCGGCCAAAAATCAAGTTTCGGCTGCAGTTTCGGTTTCGGCCAAATTTGGCCGAAACTTTTGCCGAAACCGAAACTGGTTTCAGAAGTGTTTTCAATTTCAAAATAGTAGCGAAATTTAAATTTATCATTGCTACAAACGAGCTCATCAGTCGATTTTAGTTCAGACAAACATTCCAAGTTTGACAAAAGAAATTGATGATTCTTCTAGAAAGACGAGGAGGGAACAAATAGTAGTGAGAACAAAATATATACTCCTTGGTAACCAAAAAATAAATACAAATAATACTGGAAAGTGTAGCTCAGATATTTGTTGTGTTAATAAAAAAATCTTCTAGTCTCTTTACTTTTTTTCTGAATGTAGTCATTTGTTTGCTATGTGTGGCGAAATGTTCTCGAAAAAAGAGAAAATCCAAATGCGACCTTGTCAAGAGATTTACTGCGGCTCAAAGACAACATGAGAAGAGACTGCTCTGTCATAATCAATTGTCGCAAAGTGGAGCTTCTTAATTTTGAGTAGGGAGAACGTACACGGAAGACGAACACGGTTGCAGACGTCAATCGAAGCCAGTAATCAACAAAAACAATAAATATGCCATATTCGTAAAAACTGTTTTAGCGATTAAAGAATTACCATCTGATACCTAATCCAAGTAACGAGCATTTCATATAGAGGTACTCAACGCATATTGACACAAATTTTGAATATGAGAAAAGTCTCCGCAAGATGGGTGCCGAGAATCAGAAACAAAATTGACTTGAAAATATCCTTGGACAAGTTTTAGAAGATTCTAAAAACTTTAAATCTAGTTTTGTGGCAGTGGACGAAACACGGGTTTATCCGAAGGATCTTCATGCCGTGGCCGTGGTATATGGCTTGGCGGTATGGCCTCAATATTTTGGACTCAAGTGATATTGTTGTTTGATTAACTGGAGCATGGAACCATCATTACAGATTATGCAGCTTTAATACCGAGGTTGAGAAATGCCGTCAAAAATAAAAAGAGGCAAACTTTGAACGGGCGACTGTTTCATCTTGACAACGTATGAGCGCATAGGTTGGCATTAGCGATGGCCACCGTTCAGCATGATAGCGTTCAATTGGTTGAGCATCCCCCTAATCACCAGATCTGGCGCCTAGCTATTTTTCACCTTCTCTCCAAATTGATACAATACTTAAGAGGAAACATGTGTTAAAACTAATATAACAAGTAAACGATGCTGGTGGCCTTTTGCAGGACCAAGACAATCCTTTTTTTAAAGGAATTGAAGCATTGGAAACTTGGAACGCTGGACTTGGTGTGTAGGTGGACTCGGAGATTATGAAGAAAAATAAATAATTAAGCTATCATTTTTACTTTTTGATCCCCCCTCGGAACTACATATACAAACCAACGTATTAATTAGTAAGATTTCAAAATACCAATGCTTAGTCTTTAATGCAACAGTCACAATTATTAATTTATTTATTAATAACTCATATTGCTATAAGAAATTTATTAAAAAAAAATATATTTTTAATATTTTGTTACATAAAAATATTATTAGCATCTGAAATAAACGATTACCACACTACATTACATGACTAAAATAAAGCAAAATAATAGGCATATAAGCTCCATATTTTAGTATTTTTTTATACTTGATCACGTGAGTTTCGGTTTCGGTTTCGGTTTCGGTTTCGGCCGGAAAAACAGTTTCGGTCGGACTCTAGTTACTTTATACTAGTGTCCGACCGAACTTTCGGTTTCGGTTTCGGCCGAGTTTCGGCCAAAAATTAAGTTTCGGCCGCAGTTTCGGTTTCGGCCAAATTTGGCCGAAACTTCTGCCGAATCCGAAACTGGTTTCAGTAGTGTTTTCAATTTCAAAATAGTAGCGAAAGTTAAATGTATCTTTGCTACAATCAAGCTCAGACCAGTCGATTTTAGTTCAGACAAACATTCCAAGTTTGACAAAAGAAATGGATGATTCTTCTAGAAAGACGAGGAGGGAACAAATAGTAGTGAGAACAAAATAAATACTTCTTGGTAACCAAAAAATAAATACAAATAATACTGGAAAGTGTTGCCAGATATTTGTTGTGTTAATAAAGAAATCATCCAGTCTCTTTAATTTTTTCTGAATGTAGTCATTTGTTTGCTATGTGTGCGAAATGTTCTCGAAAAAGGGAAAACCAAGTGCGACCTTGTCATTAAAAAACCACTGTTATAAAAAGTTAACAACGCAAGAGATTTACTGCGGCTCAAAGGCAACATGAGAAGAGACTGCTCTGTCATAATCAATTGTCGCAAAGTGGGCTTCCTAATTTCGAGTAGGACATACGTGGAAGACGAACATGATTGCAGACATCGAAGCCAATAATCAACAAGAAACAATAAGAATATGCTGCCATATTCGAAAAAACTGTTTTTAGCGATTAAAGAATTACCATCTAATATATACTCCAAGAAACGAGCATTACATTTAGAGGTACTCAACGCATATTGACACAAATTTTGAATATGAGAAAAGTCTCCGCAAGATGGGTGCCGAGAATCAGAAACAAAATCGACTTCGAAGATATCGTTGGACAAGTCTTAAGATTTTAAAAACTTTAAATCTAGTTTTGTGGCAGTGGACGAAACACGGGTTTACCCCGAAGGATCTTCATGCCGTGGCCGTGGTATATGGCCTGGCCGGGGTATAGCCTTAATATTTTGGGACTCAGAAGTGATATTGTTGTTTGATTACATGGAGTATGGAACCATCATTACAGATTATGCAGCTTTAATACCGAGGTTGAGAAATGTCGTCAATGATAAAAAAGAGGCAAAGTTTGAACTGGTGAGCTGTTTCATCTTGACAACGTACCGGCGCATAGGTTGGCATTAGCGATGGCCACCATTCAGCATGCTAGCGTACAATTGGTTGAGCATCCCCCTATTCACCAGATCTGGTGCCTAGCTATTTTTCATCTTCTCTCCAAATTGATACAATACTTAAGAGGAAACATGAGTTTAAACTATATATAACAAGTAAACGATGCCGTGGTGACCTTTTTGCAGGACCAACACAATCCTTTTTTTAAAGGAATTGAAGCATTGGAAACTTGGAACACTGGACTTGGTGTGTAGGTGGACTCGGAGATTATGTAGAAAAATAAATAATTAAGCTATCATAGTCATTATAATCTATATCATTTTTACTTTTTGATCCCCTCGAACTACAAATACAAATCAAAGTATTAATTAGTAAGATTTCAAAATACTAATACTTAGTCTTTAATGCAACAGTCAGACTTATTAATTTATTTATTGATAACTCACACTGCTATAATAAATTTGTTTGAAAAAATTAATACATTTTTAATATTTTGTTACACAGAAATATTATTAGCAACTAAAGGAAACGATTACCACACGTTTAATATACTGTCTCCATTCCATGACTAAAATAAAGCAAAATCATAGGCATAAAGCTCCATATTTTAGTATTTTAAGAATTTTATAGTTGATCACGTGAGTTTCGGTTTCGGTTTCGGCCGAAACTGAAGCCATACTGAACTTTCGGTTTCGGTTTCGGTTTCGGCCGGAAAAACAGTTTCGGTCGGACTCTACTTTATACCAAATATATCAGTTAACTTTTAGGGGATTAAAGATAGTACGTACATAAACCCTAAAGGGGTTGACGGGCTTAACACATCATCTTAATTAACATTTATATGTAGGGCATACATATGTTATATTGATGTTTCTGAGGAATATCACGTTTATGTAAGGACCCCTATTTTGGTATTGTTAGGTTTATTAATTTTGTTTTTATTTATCTTTAAGATTGAGTCAATCTTATTAAATAAATTCGGCTTACAATTATTAAAGAAAGTACAAAAACTATGTAAAATCTTACTGTGGATTATTTTTTTCAGTTCATGATAGGTAAATAAACTTATATTTAAGTAATATTTATTACATAAACTGAAATATTTTATAAAGTTTTATTATTATTGAATCTTTTATATATGTTACACACAAATGATGATCGAGTGATGTGTTTTCCACTTTAAAAATAACATTTTTTTTATAAGGCATTGAACCCCAAAGTTTATACAAATAATATTGTTATTAAATTTAATTTCATTAGATATTACTTACAGCCGAATCCTAAAACGTTTGGAACATTGCCACGGATCCCCACCGCAGTCGGTCGGTCCGCCTGCGACCGTCTTATCTGCCACGGAATTCAGTGCACAATTGTGGCCCGGAATCGCTTCTATCTAGATCATTCGCTGACTTGGATATTTTGCTATTCGCTTGAAAGGCTGGTTTAAATTCATTAAACTGGTTTAAATGATTGGCGTCATATAAATAATGTTTAATAACATTTTTAATGGTTTTATTACAGATATCAATATCAAAGTTTGGCTTCACACTAAATAGAACTAAAGATGTGACTAATGTTATAGCTTTGATCACCATTTCCATGCCCTTGATAAGTAACATTTATCCTTTATTAAATAAATATGGTATAAAATAAAAGAATAAAACCTATGGTTGTAAATAAAAATGAATTAAGTAAACGCGATTATCTGCCACAAATTCGTGTTAATTCAATTTATTAAGTGTCGATCCAATAACATTTTGGATATTCGCCATTTAGATGTAATCCAGTTATAGGTTAATTTAATTAAATGTGTCTGTCAGAAATTTTATTTTTACGTTCATTATTTCACGAACGTAATTATACGAACGAACAGAAGGGTCCGTTATAAATAAGTTGACGAACTTATTTCTAACGGACCCTTCTGTTCTTAGAGAACTAATAATTAGTTCTCAGTCTCAGTTAATAATTTTTATTGCTTCTTGTGTGTGTAAAGTTGGTATCTTACTACAGTATAAAGCAGCGTATGAGGAGGTAGGCCTCTTTTTGTACTACTGCGGTGAATATTTCTGCCGTAAATGATTAGTGTGTAAATAATAATGTCTTCCGGTTTGAAGGGCAGTGTAGTTACTAGGTAAACGATACGTTCCACCTTGTCTAAAAGTGGTGACAAGATTTTTAGCGTCCTACGATACTTTTGTTATGGAGAATGCCAAATATCACTTACCATCAGGTAAAAAAGAACTTGCACGTCTCATCGCGTTAACTAATAATAAAAGTTCTGGCAATAAATGATAATTCAACTTCCACCTAGACATAACACCGTTACCAAAAGTGTCAACACGGTAAGTCAATAAAATATCGGAAAACAAGGAAATGCGTATGGGTGGGCTCGTAATAACACCCTCGTCCTGCTCATCGGTCCGCGTCCTAAATACGGTCGAGGGACGGAATATAAACCGGCTTTGGCAACTTTAATTTTTATCCTACTTATCGGAGGTAAGCCCTGAACATTGTTAACTTTTGGTACTTTAGTAAACAGGTAAACGGTATCGTACGATAAAGGTATTTTGTTCAGTAAAGCAAAACAATAGCTCGCAGAATGTAAATTTGTGATAACATTGGTTATTCATTAGCTTGTATATAAACTGTTTATTATTGTTGATAATAAGCAGTCACTTATATGTTAGGAACTATTACAAAATGATGAAAAGTTTATAGAGTTCATAAACGCGCTGATCATTTTTTATTATTATACAAACTGGTAGTGTTAACTATTTAACAACATGTTACGATCAATAACATGTATAAAAACAAAATTTCACTAATTGTTATGTTCATTAGTTTGTGCTTTTCGCGACATAACGTTGAAATTACAAAAATAATTTACGATGAGATGATATATAATTTAAATTGCATTGTTACATCTCTGACGTGCGGTAAAAGGTGCAATTAAGATATTTATGGTAGATAACTATCACTTCATAGTATAAAACAAAGTCGCTTTCTCTGTCCCTATATCCTTATGTATGCTTAAATCCTATAAACCACGCTACGGATTTTGATGCGTTTTTTTTAATAGATAGAGTGATTGAAGAGGAAGGTTTATATGTATGTGTATGTGTATAACACATGCCTAATATTGTAGGTATATTTTCTATCAGCATAGTTCACGTGCGAAGCAGGGGCGAGTCGCTAGTACGCTATAAAATCACTTTAGTGATTTCGGTAAATAATGTGTAAATAAACGATTAAGGTATATTATTGTTAACCAACATCTAACTGATAGCTACGACTTCCTTGAGGGGGATTATATATTCATCGATAGTTGGTTATGACCGCGCCGGCTCGTTGCGACCCTTGACCTGCAACCGAATGAAGATTTGTGTTGCACCGTTGGCTCTCTATTGATTAGTAAATTGGAATTTGCCGCTAGCTTTAGTTTACTTGGTGCGATAGCATTCCAAAACACTTTTGGTCATTGTTGATTCTCAATATGCCTTATTGGGGCTTTCGTTTATCGTCTTTGTTTGTTTGTGTTGATCTTTAAATAAATGTCTTTTTTCTTTAATCCGCTTTAATATGAAGCCTTTCTCTACAAATACCGTTGAAATATTTATTTAAACATTCTATTTCAACTATATTTTCTTTTGTTAATTCGTACCGAAGTTTCTGTCTATCATTTGTAACATATTTACCGTTCGTTCATGAAGTGCCGTTAGTTAATGAATTTTGCTATGATACTGTTTATGCGCTTGTAGATACATTTATTTAATAAGTAGATCCTAATGTTTCGGTGGTTTATCTTTTCTAAGAACACCGCAGCCGTCGACGCTTAAATTTTTGAACGATTTCTTTGAAATTTAGATCAGCATAAATGTTAGACGAACTTCCGACGGTGAATATTAAAGTTCATATCGGCAGCCGTACCGTACACTTTTAGTGAAAATATAGAGACTCATAAATATAACCTATGCCGTATTTGATGCTAACATTATATAAGCTTGATTGATACATATTAGTCGAAAAATTTTGTTATAAAAGTCCGCAATGCGCTAAATAAGTCGTAGCAATCTATTTCTGTTTCAATCGCTATCAATAAATGTATTGGATTTCTGAAAAGTTATAACAATTATGCTGATATTTGATCGCCTGAAAACATTAAAGTATTATCTATTGTCGCCGGCGGAACCGTATTTTACGAGCGGCGTGACTTGTAATTATTTTTGTGGCATTATTTATTCTTTTATGCTATGTCTTAGGATAATATACTTCTATTACGGCACGTATGCAGTAAAATATCTATTTCATAACTTATTCAGCACGTTTTCTATTACACAAAGGGAATAATCATTCAAAATAGGCTCCTTAAATCGGCGCCGGGTCGGAAGGTTCTCGCTGTTCGCTTAATATGCAAATACCCCTCGTTACTAATGAATATGAAAATTTTCTATTAAAACCTAACTCGCCGGCGGTTCTTTGAAATCCGGCCAACTGTACCCACTAACGTGAACCGGATAATTTAATAATTTCACCCGATACGTTTCATATCTCTTTTTTAATAATATTTAACAATATTGCTTTTTTAACCATACTTCAAGTGTTGAATTTAATACGTGATAGATATAAGATTTTGACTAAATAAATAACCGAGTGTATTAATTCGGAGCATTTGGTTTTTATCCTGGCTTAAAATATTCTATAAACTGTTATATGTTGTGTAGGAGAAAAATCCGCTATTCCAACACAAAGCTTATGACCTAGCAAAACAACTGTATAATTCGATTATTGCAAAACTTACAATAATATTTTTTCTATAAATTCATAATGTTTTATTATAAATCAAATCAAGCGTGGAATTATTTCATAAGTTTCTAAATAAATATATTTTCTTCTGATTTATTGTCCACCATTTACAAAAAAGAGACCTTTAAATTCAATTTGGAAGACTATTGTTATAGTCGGGTACGGGAAAGATAAAACATGTTTTAATTATATAGCGATTTTATATCTCATTTGAATCAAGAAAAAAATAATATGATATTATCTATAAATATAAACTTAATCTATTCCTAATCTGACTCATACAGTGACTCATTAAATATTCATACTGTGAACAATAACCTACACATGTCCATCTAACGAAAGCTTCATGGAACTTTACTAATAATTTTGTAATCAGTTCGTATTGACTGATTCAATACGAGAGTGGTTGATTCCCGTAAGATATGAATTCATTACACTTAGAATCCTAAGCATAAGCCTGTTCTACTCGGATACCGTAAAAGGATAAGTAAACTTTGAAAAATTACTAAATAAGCACAAAATCCACTAGTAGAAGCCTTCATAATATTAATATATGAAGGATTAATATAATCCGGCTTCTAGTCTAATCACTAGAAATAGGTTAATGAGTGCCGTGCTTCATAATATTATCTTGCTACAAACTAACTAATGAAGCATTAACCAAATGTATAGCTTTAATAAAGGTTTCATAAGTCCATCATTTGATATTAACTTACTGATTACGGTAAAAATACCTAATAAATATTTAATGGATATAAGTTTATGTTGATTGAAAGCCTATTCAACCTATTAATTAACAAAAATAAACATTAGTTTTGAGGACCAAGACTTCGGGCTTAATAAAAATTTAATATAAAAATGTCTATATTTATCCACATTTATTTAATATTCATTAACAAAAAATTTATTCATAAATCGATTATTGCTTTCTTATTAGCATTTAATGTCACGGTCCAATTATGCTTGACAGCTGTTTAACATTGACATTCGTAAAATAAACGTGTACATTATTGCCATAATCGTCTTTTGTTTGGAAATTTATTGTTTAGTGTTACATTTGCACAAATGCCATGTTTCACTTGATCGCTCATTCAAATGATAATACGGACATATGGAATAATTGATTGTTTCACCCGATTGCATTTATTTATATCATACAATATCAATGATTAATTTTTTGTTGCAGGTATGCCAAACAAATTATATTTACGCTGTGACTGAAGGTTTTTGTAATAAAAGGTCTGTTAACAATACATCGTTCTGTTCGCTGAACTTTTTCATGGAATTAGGATGAATCTTCTAATCCTTTGTGACCGGCTTTAGGGATAATATTTTATTGGAGATATTAAAAGTTTGAACGGATTGGCGATATTATTCTTTTACATTGAATGGCTTTGTATAAAGCCGAAATTAATCTGAAAAGGAAAATATATATTTGTTTTAGGCAAAGCATATTGCTTACGATTGTATATGGATTTTCCTAAGTCCTGTGTAAAAAAGTTGGCTATGTATTTATTTAGTTAGGTATTTTGTGTCTTGGCAGCGTTTGTAGGTAAAAAAGCTTTACATACCTTAAGAACAGTATGTTTTTTAAGTTATTAATCTCTCTTTACGAACTATATTAGAATTAGTAATACTTAGAGAATTAGTTTTCCCTCTACGCAGAACCAGCTGAAAAATATTTGATTTCTATGCTAAGTAACGCCTACTTATTGACTTAAAAAATCGCAGCGTAGACTTTGCCATTGCGTATGAGTTTACTTTGTACACATAAGTAAACTAATGTTTGAAAAAGATGATTTTCCATTCTTGGCCTTAATAATTTTTAATGTTTTTTACATAAAAAATATATACGAAAGTAAATCTTTTCGAACCCTGCTTGAGAAAGGACGTCGCTATACTATTCCATTAGAGAACTTAACATTTTCGCGATCCGGCACCGCCGTGTGCGGCAAACCGAGCACATAATGAAGTCACAGTCGACTTCGCAAACAATTCATTTCAATTGCAGCACGGGCGTGCGGCGCACTCGTTCACCGCAATGGCCGCAAATAAATCTCGTTTCGCTCGCTATGTTGCTGATGGGAATTTTAACTTAGCTAAATAATTATATGTTGACTTGACAGATAATACGGATTTCATCGCGTTCAATTACGTTTATTACAATTATTTTTGAGATAATACCTTATATTTCAACCCTTCCGATGGTCCCATGGTCACGGGACCGACTTGCATAATTATGTCGGGTATAGAATTAGTCAGCTACTTGTTATTAAACCACTATGAAGCGCTGATGGCTAATTTCGTGTTCGTTTATGAAAACCTCTAGAAGACTATGTATCTCACCGTTACGCATTGCTAAATTACGTTCAGACAGTCCTAGTTCTTACGGCATGTTAGGTTCTCGAAGTACACGACGTAAATCGAGACATGTTTTTTTTTCATATGTGTACATGTAAAACTTAAGGATTTGAATGTACATGAACATAATATTATGAAAATGCATATATAACAAAGGATAAGAACTCACTTTATAATCAAAAGCTCTGGAAATAACTTTTTTTTAAAACCCGCCGGCCTCACGGACATTAAACTCGCGACAAGTAAACTCTTTTATGACGGAAATCGATAAAAATTGCCGTATTCTTGAGGAATAGTGTCAAAACGTTATTGAACGTAACTTAAATGACGTAAGTCGAAGACAGCTTGCATTTAAAAATAATTCTTTACGTATTACGTACAGCTTACCGCATTTACCACAAATTCCATTTTTGCTAAAACTTGTGTAAAAAACATAAAAGTAGCATCATCATCATCATCATCAGCCTGTGTTAGTCCACTGCTGGACATAGGCCTTCCCTTATCCAGGCCCTCACCATTACAAAGTAAAAGCAAAACCTAAAAAATTTTGCCTCGATTCCGAATCCGAGCATGTGTCGAATAATAATATAATTTCAAGTACTTTACAATTCACGTTACATATCAGTAAGTTGATTACATCGCAATAAACACTACTATTAGTCACGCTAGGAGAATTTTGTTGTTGTTAGTAATTCATACATTGTACGGTCTATTAAAATTTAGACATTTTATATATTAGGTATTAATTTTATTTATTTATTTGTACTCAGGCAAGCACATAACCTTTATACACGTACATCAAATTATAAGCAATATGGTCTGTACCCACAAGACGCAGCTCTTTAATATAATGTGTTACGTGTCTTTTATCCAATAATTGCAATATCAACGATGACCTTCAAATCAGAACAAAGTAATAATTCTGATTGACGACAATATTTTAAAAAGGCTCGTATAGATTTATTTTGAGTAGAAAAAAAAACTTACTCTGAGCAAACAAGTTAACGTAAATGGAACTTGTGAACTTGAGATAAAGACTAATATTTCACTTTTTACATTGTTGTTATGATTCTAATGTAATAAGCATAATGCTACGCAGCCCGAGAGCATACAAATTTCAAAATCAATTAGGTGTCCACCGCTTTGGAAGTTAAATTATACAGACAACTGCCCTTAAGCTTTGTATCCATTGATTTCACCAAAATAGAATTGGTTGATAAATCAATTCAAATGGCTTTATAGTGTATATACACACTATATAGGCTATATAGTGTAGGTAATAAACAGCTACGCAAATATTCTCATATTAAAATTTTACTCACTTCATTATTATTATTATGCACAGCCCGTTAAGCCATATTATATTATGGTTTAATCAAATTATTTCTACAAACTCTATTGTGCTAATTTAGAACCCAATTTTGTTGCAAAGATTGACACTAAATAAAAAACACCGTCGAGTAAGATTAGCAAAAAAATCTATTTCATCCAAGATTTTTCTTTTTTCATGGAATAAATTGATAAATAGGTCTTTTAAGTAGGCCGACGGACGTTTCTTAAGCCTCGCTAGCTGATCGAGCGCTCCTCTATTATGTTAATTTCCACGTCCTTATGAATATTAAAAGCTTCTTTAGAACGTTCAGCTGCCTGAAATGCGACCTAGGCAGGTTGTTCTGAGTTGCTTGTCTCGTATATTGAGGCGTGTTACGCAAAGACGATGCCTCTTCATAACAAGTAACCGGAAATAATCGTTCGCCGAAGGAAAGACATGTCTGTGAATGCTATTTTGAGTTTGTTTTGAATTTTTAATGAGACGTTGTTATTTGTTTTGTTTCAAAATTAAAATGGAAAGGACTTTCTCGTTGACTTAATTTGCTATAACTTTGTGAAATTTTATAGATTTTGTTTACAAGTGTAATATATGAGTAGATCTCTTGTTACAGGCAACCGCCATTAGAAGTGCAATTAGAACCGCGGTACCTATTTCTATCATAAAGCAGTGGTATAATCACTACTGTCTTCAGGTTTAAAGGCCACCTTGGCCAGTGTGTGATTAACTAGGTAAACAGAACATAATATTCCATGCCTCAGATATGTTAATCCTTAAAAATATTTAAATTCAGTTACATGACGAGCTGATATAGTGTAAGCAGAAGTATTATCAATAGCTATTAGGCGATACGATAGCTGGCACGACGTCAAAATGAGAAACATTTCAATAATGACTGTTATCGTCTTAAATTATATAATTTTATTAAATTAAATACCTTCTTTTTAACATTTTTAAGAGTCCTAAGTCACTCCTCCTTGAATTGCACTGGCTACGTCGTATTTTGTGATTGTAAAATAATCGAATATCAATACTGATAGTGCTTTAGTTATAAAATATGAAGAATTGAAATGTAAGTCCGTGCAAGAAATCGGCCGAAGAATAAAATTGTTGCAACGATTTTTACATTTAAAATAACCAAGGAAATATGTCTGTGTAATATTTTAGTAACTGATATTGAAAAACAAATATACAGCTTTGTATCATTAACATTTTATCAAAATTTTACCTGTGAGTAAATCTTAATGAAACATTGCCGTTATGATTATACGAAAGCAATATAAAAAGGTTACGCCGCCGTCGATAAATATCTAAATGTATGTAACATTGCGGTGATACACTATGATTAAATCAGATCTAAAAGGTTTTCGTCAGTATTTGATTACATATCAAAACTAATATGTATATGCTAAGTTGCCAGGTTACAGAAACGTAAATTAACCCGAACATTTTAATAAACTATGTGTTTATCTACAAGAAATTCGTTTCAAACTATTCATAATGACAACTATTATACCGTTATAGTCTATGAACTGCATACATTACATTACCTCCGTAAACTGGAATGTCACGTAGCGTTATAGCTCCGCTAACTGAGTTAGGTCACTGAATAACTAACATAAGCGGGCCAGTTAACGACGCGTGATTACCATTAATGCCCCGGTACGTACAGTGCGCGACTATGGCACGCTACAAACTTCTATACAGCGGGTTCAACGACTCATATTGAAGTTTTTAGCGGGTCTACACGCAGTTTATGTTAAAATGTTACGTTATGATACGGTTGCAATGGTCCCGTTTTTGTGCACGGAGGTGTTTGTATTTACATTTAACACGCTGTTTATATTTAGCTAGTGGTTAAGAAACCTTAACTAATGAAGTGACATATTGATTGTCTAGCTCGTGTACTAGATTGCTTTATTATTAAACGTCTATTTCGCTTACAAATTACAATTATTGCGGTAATGTATAAAAGATGATGCTTTCATCAGACGGATAAGCTTGGAAAAATTGGTTCCGGTTCATAAAACCATTTGCTACTTCACATGCAGTAAACGTCTGGATGTGTGGAACAGGTGCCAATCATTTTGAGTAAAGACTTTTTTAATACGATACTGTGATTGGAAGTAGACCTCATTGATAGGAAAATGATAACATAGCAAAACATTAATGTGCTAGTAATAGTACCTTTTAAAAAATGTATATAGTATCCTGCAGGCTGAAATATATTGATTATTACAACACGCGCAGCATACAAAACATTGGGGTCGGAAATCCGTGCGACATGGTCTCCCAACAGTTTTCCCATTGTGCCTCGGTAGCTGTTGTGGAACATTTCCCAATGCGACAATAGAAATACAATGGTACTCGCCGTTATTGAATAGATACGTGAAATTTATAGCACAGGAGGGAATGCATCTATGAAATGATGCAACTGATCTATATTACTTAGACTACAAGAGATTGGGCTTTTCTTAGCCTTCTAGATTACGTAGTAAAAAGTTGCCTAATTTATCGTTTCGGTATATTTAAGTTATAAACGATCGTATCGAATTACACAATTAAAATAAAATAAATGTGATTATATGATGTATAATGTGCTATTGACTTTTAATTTTGGCTAATTCTGAAAATTGATTCAATTAATACAGCGTCATTCGGATGGTATGCTTATTTTGGAACTGTCTTGTGTATCTGTATTTTATTAAAACTACACAACTGTTAATATTCGATTTATCGTTGTTATTGAGGGATTCCCGGTTGCTCCGATGTTGAGATATAAAGATGTCTTTCCTTCGTATGTAACAAGACATGAAAACTTCTGTTGTTATTTATCAAACGACTCAACCAACCGAGGCGTTATTGCGTTTAACAGAAATTTAAAGTTGAAAAGTGTAATACTTTTAAAATGCGCTCCTTTTGGAGTCGTTTCCGCAATTACTTTCCGCTCTAAGAGAGCGCAGTTAAGACGGGATTAAAAATCTTTCTCCACGCACCGCATACACGAAAACTTTGCTAATAACGACTTGATAAAAATCGTGCGCTCTTTAAAGTGGGCGAGAGGCGCGGAGAGGGGGCTTATCTCCGAAGGATGAACTTCGACGTCGCTCCTTGAGCCGAGGCTCGTGTCTGCTGTGAGAATAAATCCTTAAAGCGCCCACGGAATAAGAATAGCGCTCGGTCTTACACTATTTTTAAAGAAAACCTAAAGAGAATAGCGCAAAAGCCTTTGTTTTGATTTTGATACGTCCTAGTGTTGGTTTAATATCAATGGAATTATTACTAATATATAGGATGGGATACTAATAACTTTTAAAATGTCATAAGTGAAAGAAAATAGTCATTGAATGTAGATACGACAGTTGGCGGCTTATAATATGTTATGTATTCATTTAAAATAGAACATGTGTAAATTAAAATTATTTAACCAGTTACTACTAGGGAAATATTAACGCGTTGCCTATTTCTATCGCCAATCTATAAAACATTTCTGTATCAATTTAAAAGGTACCGTAGATAGATAGAATAGAATAGAATTATTGGATAAGAAAAACGTCTTATGCTGCATTTCTTATAAGTGGGGCGTATCGTTTACCATCTAATTAACGTCCTTCTATTGTTTTCGTTTTATAGTGTTTATCATCATTATCATCAGCCTGTGTTAGTCTACTACTGGACATAGGCCTGCCCTAATGCACGTCTTTATTAGGGGGTTTTTGGACCGTATCCCACCTGGGCCAATGAGGGTTGGTGGATGGACCGACTTTTCGACTACATGCCCATCCGACGCATGGATCATCTTACTTTTCAGACAACTGGGTGATCGGCTCAAATTGCCCTAATCAACTAAGAAACAACAATGGAAATTTGTTGAGTGCTCGCAGGATTCGAACCCACGGCCTCCGGTTTGTAAAGCACACGCCCTTACCACTAGGCTACGGAGGCTGAACAGTGTTGATATATTATACGGACGTTTTCGGACATTTATTACTCCTCTAGGCAAAAAAACTGTCTTTGCTTGAACATTACTTCACCCGGTGACTGGATAGCGCAGCGCCGGGGCGGGAAATAATTACAGCACGGATACTCGCTTCGAGATATCATCGAGAGGGCCTTAATTACTGAAATTAGCATCTGGCACGGACGAGTGCTGTCTGACTGCGACGAGGGCCTCCGCGGAGCGTCACACTCGACTCGCGACTGACTGTGTTGCACTTTACATGCAATTACTTGTCAGCGCTATATTAGCAGCGCTTATTTATTATAATTGTATAACTAGCAATGTTTCTATATTTACTCTGTTAAGGTAACGAATTAATTTTCACTTACCACTAAAGTATCGTAACCGGGGTAGTACCTCCTCGATGCCTTTTTTGACGCAAATCAGTAATTTTTAAACACTTCTACACTACCGTGTACCGGTTTGTCATCATTTTACCATTTCTTATTACAGTATAAACATTGTGAACGTTACGTATATTTAAACGTTAATTGTTAATGGAAAGCATCTTTCTTTAGGTATTATTTAATTTGATACCGGTTTAAAGTTATGACCTGTGGCAGAAACAGCGCAATCGTAATGTTTTCTTTACTTCGATATTACAATAATACATTACAAACATATTTATTACACAATACAATTGTTGTCAAGGACTACACGTATTTATTTCTCTACTCTTATTGAATGTTACACGCCGAGACATATACCTCATAACACTGAGGAACAAAAACTGTGAGAACAGATATACTTTGTTTATGCCCGAGCTTTCGAGTAGTAAACAGTGCGCCCGTATTTACAATAAAACAAATAGTACAATGGTGGCGCTTGGCTATGAAAAAATTTATCGCGAACGAAAATATATCGGCGGTACACGTGCGTGATAAATTCGCCGCCGCCACCTGCGTGGAGAGTATAAAGGAATAAAAGTGGCGTGTTGCGTATTACTGGAAACGGGAGAGGCCTTTACGGGACGCGTGCTCCATAAAAATGTGTACGGGACCCGTGTTTCGAAGGCCCTTAATAAAACAACTGGAACATTTTTTTACGGCACGGCCTGAGAGCAACGGTCGCAACGAGGCCGCGTTGAAATAGCGCTGTGTTAACTGTTTTCGATGTATGCACTTATAAAATAGCTTTTAATGTATAACGTATAATATTAATAACTGTTTCTGACATCCGCATAAACTCTAAATGCATATAATTTTTTAAAACCGCTAAAAAATCGTTTACGTTAGTGGAGTCTTGACTTCACGTTTATATGTAAACCGTCTGACACTTCGTTTATACGTACATAGAAATTTCTCTATCGTTATTAGAATAAAAGTCGGCGGTAACAGAACAAAATATTAATCTTTGCCACTCTTATTGCTATTTAAACGTATTCTTTCTTATTTGGCTCTTCCTCTATTTTCTGTTACATATATATATATTTTATCAGGAAATTATTAATAAATTAACTGTCCTATCATAATCCTATCACATTAGACATAAATAAGTTGAACATTGAACAATTGATACATAATAATATAAAACGTCTTGAAGAATGTTTAACGGTGTATGAATTTTGCTATGTGCATATCAAATGAAAGAGGTTCGATCCTTCGCCGCCGGCGCTTTTGTACCGGCATTTTATTAAACAAGGAACAGAGAATGGCAATAGAGATCAGTTTAAGGAAACGTATCTAACGGTATTTTACTTCCTACTAATATTATGAAGGTTGTAAAATGTGTGTTTGTTACTCATTCCCCTAAAGCTACTGGACGGCTTTCGATGAAACCATTCATTAAATGGTTAATGTTTCGTTATTTAAATAATTCTTATATGTATTGCTTACATATGAAAATAACTTGAGGTTATGATTTATAGATATATATTGTGAATTAACCAAAATATAACATTGGCTTTTAAATTTTTAGGAACTAAATTCTTCTAAATTCCAATGACTATATCACGCTGTAAAATATTTTATATTATGGTTTTTGGAATCATGAACATGTTGACTGCTTATTCGTATTATTTAATAAAATTTTAGTTATTCGAAACAGAACGTGTTAGAAAACCACACTACATGAAGTACAAATGCGGGCGAGGGTTTAACTTTCGTGAACAGGCTTCAGTAGTCCTGCATAACTTTATTGTGGGGTCAAAGCGAGTTATCAAATTTAACTCTCTTGTTAGCGATGTTGCAAAATTCATAAAACTTTAATAATTTATCAGGTGTTTCCAAAAACGTAATATAGTTTATGTGATCGCCCGGTAAACTACAGGTGATATATAATTGCTTTTATAAAAGTGCAAAGTATATGTTGTGCTGAATGATAGATTTCAGTCTATTTATTTTATTTACAAACATCATCAGCCTGCGATAGTCCACTGCTGGACATAGGGTTTTGGACCGTATCCCAACACGCTGGTCCAATGCGGGTTTTTGGGTGGACTGACTTTTTTCATGCCCATCTTACTTTTCAGACAATTAGGGGATCGGCCCAAATTGCCCTAACCAACTAGGAAACAACAATGAAAATTTGTTGAGTCCCCGAAGGATTCAAACCCACGACCTACGGTTTCTAAAGCACACGCCTATCCTGCTAGGCTACGAAGGCAGTTGTTTTTTATTGACTGTATTTTTTTGTTTACTGTACAGTAACTGTAAGAAAGAAGTTTTTCTTTACGAATTTATTATGAACCAAGCGTAGATATAAATAAAATGTACAACAATAAACAAAATACTTCTCTATTTCGATACCTATTCAATTCTAGTAAAGAGCCTACCTTTGCGTAGTCAGAATTACGTTTGTTTTATCGGCCGTTCGAGCACAAATACAAATGAAGCATTATCATTATCATTGAGTCGTTACAGGAACGAACATCGCAGACGTGGGCGTGGGAAAACGATTATAACCAATTAAATTCAATCAATCGCATGGGAGCGGCGCCATTTAGTGCCGCTTTGAATTCAGTTTTGATGGTGAAATTGTGTGCTCTTCTGTTACATTATGTCGTTTTCAAATCTAAATAAACAAAATTAAATGTAGTTTGTTTTTGGATTGTAGTTCTATAATTACTTTTAGGGTTAAATGTAGTGTTTGATATATATTGGTATGATATTTTAGTTGGTTTGATATATGTTTGATATGGATTGTATAATATGGTCGAAAAGATACTACTAGTACTAGTAGTAGTATTAATAACTTTATAAATAACCTATTAAAATGTTCGAAATTAAAATTGATTGAAACTTTTTCTTAATTTCTTTATTTAAAGTCAAATATTTTGAAATTAATAAAATTAAACAACAAACCTAAACTGTTTTTTACGACAATCAATCAGGTGCAATAAATTATCTGCCGATATATTTTCAGTATTTTCTTTTTACCAAAATAACATGTTTTATTCATCGTTAGCAAAATGTTAAATTTGACAACCTTATAAGTAATGCAAATTTTCTCTTATCATTTTTATTAGGATCACATTGTCAATTAGTAAGACTTAAACTTATTCTCAATTCTCTAATTTTCTGATTCATTTTAATTCATTTGTATTTTTCTTCAGCGACCTCAGAGCAAAGTTAAATAACGCAATTTCAACTTTAAGGACGTCTCGAAAGTTTTGTAATTAGGAATTATTCACTCAATTTTGGCACCAAATTTGTGAACTTTTGCTTCGGCAAAGTCCTTTTTATATTATTTACGAGGTAAAACAGCACTCATATTTCCACACTCATAAACCGAGGTCGTGGTTTCGAATCATGCGGGGACTCGACAAATTTTTATTGTTGTTTCCTAGTTGGTTAGGTAATTTGGGCCGATCACCCAAATGTCTCAAAAGTAAGATGATCCATGCGTCGGATGGGCATGTAAAAGTCGGTCCACACACCAACCCGCATTGTACCAGCGTGGTGGAAACAGTCCACTAAACCCCTTATGGAGATGTGGAGGCTACGTCCAGCGAAGACTTACACAAGTTGATGATGATGATTCCTAACCAAACGTCCACTGAAAAAATGTTTAATATTACGTATATTGCGATAAACTTGACATTGCAAATTCTTATTTATTATTTTACATATTTAGATATGATAGAGTAGAATCCGACTGAAACTAGTTTTCGTACGAAACCGAAACTCACGTGCTCAAATAAATAAATTCTAAAAATACTGAAATTTGGTGATTTTACCTTTATTCTCAAAAATTAAGACATGAAACGGATGACACGGTATATTAAGTTTGTAGTAATAATTTATTAAAGTTATATTTTTAGACTGCCTCCAGCCTAGTAGTCAGGGTGTGTTCTTTAGGAACCGGAGGTTGCGGTTCGGATCCTGCCGGGACTCAACAAATTTCCATTGTTCTTTTCCTAGTTTGGGCCGATCACCCAATTGTTTGAAAAGTAAAATAATTCATGCGTCGGACGGGCATGTAAGAAGTCGGTCCACCCACCAACACGCACTGGACCAGCGTAGTGGAATACAGTTCAATTACCCCTAAAGGAGAAGGTCTTTAGGGGGTAATTGAACCTAGATCCAACAGTGGACTAACACAGGCTGATGATGATATTTTTTTATATAACAAAATATCAAAAATATAACAATTATTTTCTCAAATTAAATTCTCATAACCAAAGGAGTATCAGGCATCAATAAACAAAATACTAAATATTACTGTTGCATTAAATATACTTAATTCTTTTGTTTGTATTGGTACATACGAGGAGAATTATAAAGTATTTAGAACGAGATATAATATAATGACAATTGATAAGTGAATTATTTATTTTCCTACATAGTCTCTGCGTCTTCCCGCATACCGAGTCCAGCATTTTTCCAAAGCTTCAATCCCTTCCCAAAAGGTCCTTTACTTGTAATAGTCGACGCACAGGTGTCCTCATTAAGTTTTGTTTTCAATTTGGGAACAAACAGATAGGCGCCAGATCTCAAAGTATTCTTCTTTTTTATCATTGATGGAATTCCTGAACTAGGGAATTATAGCTGTTATAGAGGTTCCACGCTTCTGGTATTTAATAAATAATATAATTTCTGAGTCCTAAAATATTGAGGCCATAACCTTGCCATCCGATGACACGGCATGAAAATTGACGACGATGGCCGTTTCTATTGCGAAGATTGCTGTTTTGCCACCTGATCAAAAGTATGAACCCATGTTTCGTTCACTGTTACAAAACGAGACAAAAAGTTTGTAGAATATTATTAAAACTTGTTCAGCATTTTCTTGGAAGGCTGACGTCGATGGCCGGCTGCAACTATGTTTGTCTTCCGTGCTAGTTCTCCCTAGTCGAAATTGACAAGCCCACCTAGTGACAATGGAATACGGTAAAACAGACTCCTCCGAATCGCTATGAATCTCTTGCATCGTTAACTTTTATTAAGAGAGGTTTTTAATAACAAGCCCGTACTTGCTTTGTCTCCATTTTCAAGAACACGCTCCGACGCAAAGCACACAAATGTCTACATCACAATAAAAATATTTTTTATTAACATAATAAATATATGAACTACGCATTCTATTTTTTTTTTACCAAGGAGTATATTGTTCTCACAAATTTTTGATCCTTCCTCGTGGTTCTAAAAGAATCATCAATCCCTTTTAGCTAAAATGGAATGGTTGTCTGAACTAAAATCGACTGCTCTGGCCACGATTGAAGTCACACGACACTTAACTTTCAGTAAAACTTTATTTCAATTTTGAATATTATTTTCCACAATTTTTGAAACCACTTTCGGTTTCGGCAAAAGTTTGGGCCTAATTCGACCGAAACCGAAACTGCGGCTGAAACTTGATTTTTGGCCGAAACCGAAACCGAAAGTTCGATCGGACACCAATAGAAAGCAATTGTAATGAGAACTCGTTACGATAGCTGTCCCTTACTATAAGTGTAACCATTATAAGAATACATTAAAATAAGAATTTGCAAACTTCTTAGTTTCGTATACTCTATAAAAAACTATACGATCAAAATTAATTCTCATTCTCTTCTTGTTTTTTAAATGAAACTTCCGCTCCTCTCATTATCATCATCAGCCTGCGTTAGTCCACTACTGGGGATAGGTCTTCCCTAATGCACGCCTTTGGACCGTATCCCACCACACTGGTCCAATGCGGGTTTGTGGGTGTGGTCTGCTCGTATCGGCGCTTTTAAGATACAATATTTTAACGAAAGTCATAGGTATGATTAAGTAATATATGTTTCAATATTAACTATAGTTCCAATGTTTCATACGGCAACTTCTCCCAACTATGTTAGGTACTATGGTAAAATATGTATATACGTACTGTGCGAACCGATAACCTGTAACTCACTTTGTCGTAAAACCCCGCGAGCCTTGAGCGAATAAACTGTAATTTGATTTGGATAAAATACTTTCGTGTCAGTAAACTTTTGTTACTTGCGAAGGTTACAAGTATCGGAGGATACGAGCTTTGAATAGACAATTACAATTGCTACATACCAACGTGAAATAAGAAATTTTATTTACGTAAATAAAGCGGACTTAGACGGGATATGTCTGTATCTCAATTCTGACTCTAATTGAGCTAACCGTATAGATAAATTTTGAATAATAGCGAGTATTCTAATTCCCAAACATGAGCTTTCATCGCACAAAGAGAAGCTTATCTGAACACTTTATCCTTACCGAGGATGTCTACGTGTATCGGTATCCACGATGTTTATATTAAATTCTCCCCTTGTGATATGATACGAAGTTATGCTTGCCGTCCCTCTTCTATGGGAGCCTAGTATAATGCTAGAACGCTTAGTCTTGTGTTTCGGGGTACATATGTGTTCTGACAAAGAAACATGTTGATGTTAACACCGGAATATTGAAGTATATTTTATATTACTAACTAATAGAAGATACATTATTAGATTCAAATATTTATATTTATTTTATCTTATTTTAGGAAATAGATAATAAAGATTAATTTTAATGAAATAAGTGACGATTTTCTGACAATGACCATTGACCTATAGTATTTTAACGCGGCATGATATGTATGTATAAATAAATTCAAAACCATATTTTGCCATTTTTAATAGCAAGAGTGTTTAAATAGAAAGCTACCAAGATTTTCGGCATTAATTTTTAGGTCGACAAGGCAATGCTATGATTTTAAGGTAACGTCCTTGTATTTGTACGTATTAAACGTTTGTACGACGAATACAAGTCAGGGTTACGTGTTCACCGTTAAAACGGTACCCAATTAAGCCTATATTTAGAATTGTATTACTTGAAAAAATAACAGCTTACAATATGCGAAAATATAATTTAGGTCGAAATAAAATTGTAATAACTTGAGTTCATAAAAATTGTAAATGTTTCTGTTTTTAATTCACGATTATATTATCGGATTTTACTTTACAGTTTAATGACTTTATGCATTAGCGCAAGTACCGTGAAATCAGTATGTTGCGTTATTACTTATTTTGCTTTCTTCAGTTCCAACGTCTGTTTAAGTTTAGACTTTGTGTTAAACTCGAACTTAAATTTTATATAATATTGCGTTATAATAAAAAAAAAAATTTCGAACGTTTGTTATTTCGTATAAATCATACTTATATTATAAATGTATAAGCAACTCTGTCTCATTGTCCATCTTTACTGTCTAAACCACTGAACCGATTTTGATGAAAATAGATATATACGTAGGGTAGATTCCAAAAAAGGACCTTTCAGGACAAGGGTTAAAATGGGCAATGAAAGTTTATGTGGTCCTAGGTCGTTGTTGAACAAAAAACTAAGAAACGTTGGGATTATTTATAGACACATACATTAAATATCGTTAACAAATCGTTATTCTACGCGGACTAAGTCGCGGTAACCAACTAGTCGTATATTATACTAGTTTTGCCTCGCAGTTTCACGCGCTTATTTATAGGAAATTGTGATAATCATAACACATAATACACTTATAAGGTAAAATGTTTTAGCAGACAAATTCAAATGTCTTTATTCGACATATGAGTGATACTCTCTTGATTCGGAAGCAAGTTTTAGCACCAAATTTTCGATATTGCGGTCTAAAATATCACGCAAAGCTCGATATGAAAACTTTCCTAAAAATTACGACGCACGGATTCGTATAAATCAAATGAATGCCAAAGCACTAGAGGCGCGTCCACCGCAGAGGAGGCGCATCGGTGGAATAAAATTGAAATGAATTGTTTGCAGAGTCCACAGTGGCACTTGATTATGTGCCGCGCCGCCCGCCCGCGTGCAAATTGAATTCCGAAAGGGCCGCCGTTTATCTGACGCTAGATTATGTGAGGGGGGTCTATTCTGAAATGCGGCGAACGGCACGTGTGGTACGACTGAGTCTGTTTGTTTTCGATTCTCTAATTAATATCTATCCGCCTCCGTGGTCCAGCGGTATTGACCCTTGCCTTGCAAACTGGCGGTCGTGGGTTCGAATCCCGCGGGGAAAACAACTTTGTGTCATCGTTGTTTTCTGGTTGGTTAGGACAATGTGGGCCTATCACCCTGAATTGTCTGAAAAGTAAGATGATCCATACGTCGGGTGCATACATACATACATACATCATCAGCCTTTGATAGTCCACTACTGGACATAGGCCTCCCCTAATACACCCCTATCTATTAGGGGGTTTTTTGGACCGTATCCCACCACGCTGGTCCAATACGGGTGGGTGGACCGACTTTTTACATGCCCATCCGACGCATTTCATTTCAAACAATTGGGTGATCGGCCCAAATTGCCCTAACCAACTAGGAAACAACAATGAAAATTTGTTGAGTCCCCCGCAGGATTCGAACCCACGACCTCCGGTTTCTAAAGCACACGCCTATACCACTAGGCTACGGAGGCTGTCTATACCTATATCTATACGTCGGATGGGTATTTAAAAAATTGGTCCACCTAGGTTTAGCTGCATTGGACCAGCAGGGTGGTATACGGTCCAAAAACACCCTATTGGATTAGGCGTGCATTACGGGAGGCTTATGTCTAGCTGTGGACTAACACTGGCTGATAATGATAATGATGAATTAATATCTAGTTTGGCCGTAAACCCACCCATACGTATCATGTATGGGTTTATGATTGTTTGAATACGCTCTGTGTTTTGTTTGCCGATTTTCCTTAGGTCTGACGTTTTATAATTCACACGAAATAAGTGTAGCTTGAAAGTTAATAAATAAGTGTTTCGATTAGAAATTTATTGATAAAAATAGTAAAGTATACTGCGCTCTCGCCGTTTTTATTAGTCGCATATACATGACTACTTAAGCTTAATTAATGTTATAATTATTAATTGCTTAATAAATAGTATAGTATTACGGATTTCATCGCGTAGTATTACGGGTCAGACGCTGAAAATACTGGCATTATAGAAATCTGTCGTTAAACGGAGAGAAGCTGAAAGCAAGGCAAACCGATTAAAGTAAAATGATTTTAGAAAAGCGAAGCTGTAGAGAGTTCGTTGTTAAATCGAATGATATAACAACATTGCAATTGTAATGTAATTTAACGGAATAAAATACGTTAAACTGTACGTATAAGCAGTAGAAAGTATAACATTAAGTGCTTGTTTAAGACATCGTATCTCTAAATAAATAACTTTTATTTGTAAAATTAATAAATTTAAATGAAGTAATGCAAACGATATTTGGGATGATAACTTATTATTATTATTATTATAAAATAATGAACAGGCAGCCAATGGCTGATATGTCCATATCTACACTAGTGATTTGTCGCAATTAAGAGTGGTCCATTTGTCATATTTGTTTTAAAACATTTACTGAAGAGCTGTTGATGACATCTTGAGGCAAGCATTCCATGTAGTTATTACTCTTGTTTATTCTATGGTATCAATTATTGTGTTTGACTTAGCATGTTTGAGGTTCATATTGTTTTGGCTTCTAGCTCTGGGTGTGGCCTGAGTTGAAACATTGATGACATGTTTGCACAGTTGTATTTTTGTGTAAGTATTTTGTATGCCTCTATTATATCTCCTCTGTGTCGACGATCACTCAGTGTTGGCAGCTTTAGTTCCTCAAGACGCTCATTGTATGATTTTCGCGCAAACACACTGGAAGTTTTGTTACTTTTCTTTGCCACTTTCCAGTTGATCTATGTCCTTTACAAGGTATGGGTTCCAGATCTGGAATGCATATTCCAATAGTGGACGAATATGGTTTTGTCAATTTTGACAGGGTAGAGGGTTTCAGGTGCTGAAATGCTCTTCGTACCATACCACTAAGCTGTTTGCCTTTTTGACAATGTGATCTATGCTTGGCCCATTTAAGATCAGCTGAAATTATTACACCAAGGTCCTTTTGTGATGTCACTGGAATTACCCTTGTGTTGTTAATGTAGTAGCTATAGCCAGGTTTTGCTTCCCTATGTGGAGTACTGTGCACTTATTTGGATTGAGTCTTATAATCCGTCCAGTCTTGGATTCGGTCTAAATCTGCTTGCAATGAAACTTGGTCTGATATAGGGTTACCAAAGAATTTAACATCATCTGCAAAAAAACAAGCTTCAGACTGAATAATTCGCGAGATCAACAACATAGAGTATAAAAAAGGTTGGTGCGAGTACTGATCCTTGGGGCACACCACTGAGGACCTCTTTAGGGCTAGACAAATATTCTCCTATCCGCACTCGGAAGTCTCTATTTGTCAGATAATTTTCCACCCATTTTAAAAGTTTGCCTCTTATGCCAAAATGATCAAGTTTAGTGATTAATCGTTTATGGGGTACTTTGTCAAAAGCCCTTTCAAAGTCTAGATAAAATACGCCAGTTGGTTTGTTTCTATCAAAATCACTAGCCCATTTATGAAAGCAGGTCAGCAGATTAGTTACTGTGGACCTTTTTTCTACAAATCCGTGTTGTTCTTTTGGCACAATGTCAGTTTCCATTATAAAAGATTTTAGCCTGTTACATATTATTTTTTCCATACATTTGCATGCAATGCTGGTCAAACTTATAGGGCGATAATTTGCAGGATCAAGTTTATCCCCTTTTTATATACTGGTGTTACTATTGCACTTTTCCATTCTTTGGGCAATTCACCATTTTCAAAAGATTGTCATTATATTTGTTAATAGTGGTGCTAGTTTTTCGGCACTGTTCTTGAGAACAATGCTGGGTATATCATCAGGACCACATGCAGAGTCAATCTTTAATTTGGACAATACCTTGGTAACTGCATCACAGGTAAATGTTATGTTTTCTGAGATTTCTCTGCCTGGGTATATTCCTAACTGTTATCGATTTACTTTCTGGTTCATGTGAATATACCCTCTGAAATTCCTGTGCAAAGACTTCGGCCACAGCAGTTGGATTACAGACTAGATTGCCACATTGTTTGCGCACTGCGGGTGGAATGCTCACCTTAGATGACAGGCAATGTCTGAGATATCCGAAGAATCCTTTGTCGCCTTTATCAATTATTTTCGACTCATAGTCTGCCCTCAGCTTTCTTGCGACAGCGATACACTTATTGTTGCATTCACGATATTTATTATAATTAAAATCAGAATAATTTGCCCGATATGTATCCCAGAGCGATTTTTTCTCAAAGTAAGTTGCTTTACTTCATCTGTCATCCATGGCTTTTCATGTTGTAATATTTCTTTATGTATTTGAGGAGGAGCATGTGAATTCAATGCAGTGTGTAATAAATTATTGAACTCATACCACTGCTTTTGTACTGTACTAGACATCAGATTTTTTCATACATAACTTCTAACTTGTAGTCAGGTCTAAGTTAAAGTTTGTAAAATTTATACGATGCAGATTTGCCTTAACACACTTTTCTCTTTTGTTGGTTAATAAGAAGCTGGATGTCAAATTCAATTACACAGTGGTCACTTGTTCCAATAGGAGCTGAATATCTTATTGCTGTAATTAACTGTTTGTCATTTGTAAATTAGAGTCTAACAAAAGATGGTTTGTTATCGTTTCGAAAACGTGTTGGTTCATCCACAAGTTGATTTAAATTTAAATCAAAGTATATGTTTTGAAAGAGTTTAGCGGATCCATGCAATTTTTGTTCACTACTTAGCGGCCATATAATGTCACTGTAATTGAAGTCACCAGCTATAATAATTGTGTTATTTTGTGACGCTTTTCGTATATTCTCGAAGAGCATTGAGTCGTTTGGCAACCATTCGTCTTCACAATGTCTATGGGGTCTATATACTGCAACTAGTAAAAAATGGTGGTTACATACTTGAATATCGAGGAATAAGGCTTCGGTTAGGTCATTTGTATAAGTCTCATTAGGTTTGACTATAATTGGTTGATTGTAAACAGTGTTTGATACGTAGATTGCTACCCCACCCCCTTGAAGCCTGTTGCCTTGTGCTCTGTTTTTGTGCTTCCTGTCCAGTCTGTACAAGGAATAACCTGGCATGCCATAACTTGATCCTAGATCACCAGTTTTCAGCCAGGTCTCAGACAAGATTATAAATGTTGGCTGTTTCTTATTAACCTCTAGTAGTAAGTGATCAAATTTGGAGTTAAGAGAAGCTATGTTGGTGTATAAAAAGGTTAGGGTAGCATATGGGCTGATATTCTGGGCAGTTAGTTTTTTGAATTAATAATCTTTGGAACACCTCTTATATATTTTATTGTTAAATCTTGCTCACCATTTTCCAGCTTTGTCTGAACTTCTTTTGCAAGTGCACATAGCTCCTCCCTCTGCTTTGGGGTTTGGTCATTAAAATTTTAGAGGCTTTTCCACCAGTTTACTTTTCTTTAAAAGTTTCAATGCTGAATTATGTGATGCAAGGTAACTTTTACTAGACGCGATTTCCCGTCAGTTTTTTTCCAAGCCTTACTACTTTAACAACATCACATTTTCTAGCCCAATATCCATTTTCTTTACTAATCAGTTCACTAAAGCTTCATCATGTTCTTGTCTAGTCAGAAGCCTCTGTAGACTCACATTCTTTCATGTTTGCAATAACAACATTTGAGAGCGCGCCTATTACAGCTCTGCCATTTCATGAAGAGTTCACTACTCGGTACAGAGATTTCACTAGGAGAGCTTGACTCCTTCCTTAACTGCTGCACATCCTGTCTTAGGAGCTTCAACAGTTTTGATTAACATGGGCACTGAAACAGCCCTCACGGCATTGTGAGCATGGAAAATCATAGTTCTTTTTGTTTTGAGGCCCATAACTTTCATCTCACTACTGGTAAGAGCCACTACAGGAAATGCAAAGATGGCGTTTACATCCATCACATTGAACTACTTCATCAATTCCAAAGCTTACATCACAATTAAAGCACTGAGTAGTAGACATTTTGCAAACAATTTTTAAACCCTTTTTCCTGACACAGCAATATTTCACTTTTTCTGTAATGGTTTCACACGATATGTTGAGGTTATCAACAACCAAATATCTTTTGTATGGTTAAGGATCACTGAGATAACACTTCCACAAGTATTATGGTCTTGATTAAACAGTTAGACACGTTTAAGAGTATCAATTGCTATTTAAGATTTATTAAGTTAATTCCAAATCACGACAAAACACTAGTAGTTGCTTTCAGATCTGTGGGTAGGAGGACTTATGATTTATTAGAGTAGGCGTGCATTACGGTAGGCCTATGTCTAGCTGTGGACTAACACTGGCTGATAATGATAAAGATGAATTAATATCTAGTTTGGCCGTAAACCCACCCATACGTATCTTGTATGGGTTTGTGACTGTTTGAAGACGCTCTGTGTTTTGTTTGCCGATTTTCCTTAGGTCTGACGTTTTATAATTCACACGAAATAAGTGTAGCTTGAAAGTTAATAAAGAAGTGTTTCGATTAGGAATTTATTGTTGAAAATAGTAAAGTATACTGCGCTCCCGCCGTTTTTATTAGTCGCATATACATGACTACTTAAGCTTAATTAATGTTATAATTATTAATTGCTTAATAAATAGTATAGTATTACGGACTTCATCGCGTAGTATTACGGGTCAGACGCTGAAAATACTGGCATTATAGAAATCTGTCGTTAAACGGAGAGAAGCTGAAAGCAAGGCAAACCGATTAAAGTAAAATGATTATAGAAAAGCGAAGCTGTAGAGAGTTCGTTGTTAAATCGAATGATATAACAACATTGCAATTGTAATGTAATTTAACGGAATAAAATACGTTAAACTGTACGTATAAGCAGTAGAAAGTATAACATTAAGTGCTTGTTTAAGACATCGTATCTCTAAATATGTGTCAACATACTAGAATTAAGATTAACTTGGTTACTGAAATCCTTTTTCCAGATTTTCCTTTTGTTACTCACAATATTAAAACTGATAATGCTGATATATTTGCTATGGTATTATTAAAACAAAATTAATTTTATAAATATACATCAATGTTTTTTTATAAAATTAACGCTTTACTAATCAAGAATAACATTTTGTTTTACTTTACATTATCAGAAGCGAAATCTTATCTACAACGACACCTTCTAGGGTAAAAAATTTGCATTTGTACAGTCTGGTCTTCATACATATCAAATCTTAACGAAATTTTAGGTTAAAATATAATTTAACCTGTATATTTTAATTGCTTAAAGCAATCTACTGATTCGTCATTCGAGAAAGGCTTTATAATATTTCTTATCGTCGTTAATGTAGCGAAACTTTTATTTGTAAAATTAATAAATTTAAATGAAGTAATGCAAACGATATTTGGGATGATAACTTATGTTCTATTAACCTTATTCCTCTAGGGAAGCTCAAAATTATTTTATTTTAGTCCAGTGACTTGCGACATTAGCGGCCCATCTTTTAGTGCAACGTGCGTATCGGAAACAAATTTTGGCGGGAAGTGGTCATTTGTGCAGGAGCTTTCCCGCCTTTTTCGTGTCGAGGTTGTGTGCGAGTTTGAACAAGCCTTCCAGTCACTGTACGTCCATTAGGATTTTTTCCACGTCACCGTTTGCTCTGGTTATCTGGAACTCGTGTGCCGCTTGTTTATTTTAGTAGATTTTAGTTTAGTAAAGTATACTAACGCGTTTTAGAACTATAAATGGGTTATACGGTAAATTTATTACAAGTAGTTGTACCACAATGATTGAAGATGTTATCAATTTAACTAATCCTAGACCGAGTAATGTCTCTTAAATTTCTTGTAACGGCTGTCTTATTCACTTAATTTTGACTTTTTTACATCTTTGGTCATTTTCTACGCAGACTTGTAATGTAAGTTTCAAATGGATTTTAAATGACAACATCTAACGAGTTTCTTTATCATACTGATTGTTAACGTACACGTTGACGTTTTTAGTATACTGATATGATAAAGGGTTAATCGCTTTAATACTGTCACACGTTTTGTATAAATGTTATTTGAGTTACACCATGTTTTTAGGTTGTATAGTTTCGGCATCTATTAAAAGCATAATGTGTAAGAAAAATATAACGTTATCATTTAGTGGCCAGATTCGCGTCTAGTAAAACATGTCATGAACGAACCCAAATTCGTTCAGCTGTGCAGAGATAAGGTCTATCAGAGAGTGCCAACATTATATGATTTCGTGATCCGCACGAAAAAGTTATTTATAACAAGTAATTGATTGCTTTATTATTTGCAGTAAATTAGTATACTACATACTTTAAACGTTAAAACAATAATGATTTAACAATATATAATAACACTACTCCCTTACGTAATCAGATATATTCTAAACAATATTTCGATATCATATATCGAAATATTGTTTAAAATATATCTCATTTGTGACCACCACATCGCCTTGCGGGTCCTTTTTTGCACTTTAGAGAAGATTATGGGTAGATTTTACTATTTTGTTGTACCCGAGTGAATTAAATTCATGTTATCTTGTTATTTGCATTGTTTCAAGTACTTATTAATTTGTGAAAACTTTTGAATGACCTTAATTTTTTATTAATTTATATTGTTCTACTTGGAGCTGTATGTTTTCCGTAATTGTATAGAATTAAATTAACAAAAAAAATCTTAACAAGTGTTTTCAGCATTACTTATCAATGGCAATTGACAATTCAATCAGTGCTCGAGATAATTGGTAGACCAATATCAGCCTCTATCTTATCAGAGCCGAAACGGCGGAAAGGTCTTCGTATGTTAATTGATAGTCGTTAAAATCCATAATCCAGTATATCTATATCAACTTCTTGTTAAATGATTTCAGTAACAATACTTGAGGTTCTAATATTTTTTGTAAAACTTTTTTTATCATATCAAAATATTATTTTCTGAAATGTTTTTGTTTATTTTTAAAAAGAGTTTGGATAAAACTGCTGCTCGCTGCGTGTTCTTTGTTTTTCGGTCCATGCCTCGTATCGGCTTTATGTCTGACTCGTAATTAGTCTTTTTACGATTAGTTTTTTAAGGTTATAGATAATTTACGTACCATATAAAAAACCTAATTAAAATTAAAATTGATCTTAACATTGTTACCCATGGCAACGAAGTAACGACATACACGTTCACATTGATGAATTGTCACAAAAATGTCATTTACCTATTGACAGTCGACTAATAATAACTACTTACGTACAAATGCAATTCAGGGTATAATTTGGCACCGATACAGCCGCTTGTCGTAAGAACTGTGTTTTATACACGAATTAAACATGACACAGCTGTTAGTGTTTAATATTCAATATTCACATAAGTTTATTTACTCTGTCCATAATCTCAATCAATTCATTTATTAGTTTTGTTTTTTCATTCATTTGAATCTACATCTGCCATTACATAAGAATCATGTTAATGCGGCAGCGTACTTATTTTAATACTAACCGTAGACTTCGTCTGCGTGGTAATATTTAAAAAAATTTCTATAAGAAAAAAAATCTAAAAAAAGTTGTCTAAGTTACTCCCAGTTACATCAGCTATCATTTAGTGAGAATCCTGTCAAAGTCAGAACAGCCAGAACAAAGAAAGAGGCAAAAGAAAAAAATGTTTTCCTAGATGTACCGTTGATAATATCATAATGCACTCATTTAAAAACGGTTATTTTAATTTTACAAACAGACACTTCAATTTTGTTATTACTATAGATAATGTATATGTATTAAAAAAATGATTAAAGAATAATTTTTTGTGCACCAAATGGAGTAATGGAGTGCTCACGAAACGGGCGTTGAATAATTGCATTCGAAACGTAGGTACGGCCCATTCGAGTGTGCCTTGGATGCACTGCAGGAGGCGCCTGGAACGTGCCAAACGCTAACTTGGCCATTTAACTATTACTTTTAATTAAATTTGAAACTCTTTCAGTATAATAGCTGTGGAAATTTGCATTTAGTTTATTAATATTCTTCATGTATAAATGGTATTAAGTTTGAAATCATTCAAAACTATAGTTCTTATATGTCTGCGTGATAATCTTGTAACTAAATGTTATTCCAATACGATTTCGATATCATGTTAAGTCATTCTCACATATTTGCGATTAAACCAATATAAAATGTTTTAAGCATGATAATAATGTAGTAAAATAATTCAACTTAGTTATTCTCTGGTTTTATTTACCAATTTAAAAGCTTAACGCTTTTAATAAAACTACAACAATACTATATAAGTTAAATAAGCACTCTAAACAATAAATTGCTTAAACGTTTTTAATAGTTTTACCGTTAAGTTTAATTTCTCTAAGTCATATTTTATCATACTCGCAATTTAAATAATGAAATCATTAGGAAACTTTCATTGAATAAATGCATATGCATTCTGCGCAGACCACTCAGCTCACTTGCCATCTATCTAGCGAGCAATTCATTTAAATTTTATTCGGAGTCGGGGCCAATTGCGCATCCGTCTAGCTTAGGTTGCGAGGCGACGGGGGTTCCCGTATAAATAGCCAATATAATCGTTTCTCTACTATTATTCCGAGTACATTTCTGAAAGTCTAGACTGGAAAGCTTTCAACAATATCGATACTGTGATTAAGTCATAGAAAATAAACTGTGACTGCGTCCGTGGATTAGCGCTTGCTTTATGAACCGGAGGTCGTGGGTTCGAATACAGTGGGGAAACAAATTTGTGTTATTGTTGTTTGCAATTTTTGACATTTAGAAAGCCGGTCCATCTATCTACCCGCAATGGGCCAGCGTGGTGGGATACGGTCCAAAAACCCTCTAATGGTGAAGGCGTGCATTGGTGGAGGTGGATGTCCAGCAGTGGAATAATACAAGCTGATGAATACGATGATGAAATAAAACGTAACTACAGTATGTTTCGGTAATACGGGGCTGACGCTTTACAAATATTTAACCAGATAACATATCAAACAGTTTAATGGTAAACTTAAAGATTCAATTTGAAATTTAGCACTTAAAATTACTGAGTTTTATTTCAATATTTCTCGTAGAATAATACGATTCTTATCTTTGTTTACTAAGAAAAGAGAGACACAGGGAAGAAACAATTTAACCTTTGAATAAAAAGCTAAATAAAAAGACGTTCATCCGGTTATGGCAGTTTATTGTCTGAGCCGGCCCTTTTGTCACTATCGATTCGTCAGCTGTAGATTCAACGTAGTTTTTTACTTAAAAACATTGAGATTTTGTATATATAACTTATGATATAATTAAAAAAGTAAGTAATTTAGTAATGCAAGGTTACATATTGTTTTTGAATTATTTTTAAATCTAAGAACAAAAAGAAAAAAAAAGGCATATTGCTTAACTTTTACATTTTAATTTACAAGTTAATTTGGCATATCTTTAATTCTCAATTAATATTTCCTTACTTTTGAAAAATTTTATAACATATATCATGCATAGCTTTTATTAACTTTTTTTGCAATGCAAAATAACAACGCTTAAAATAAATTTGCATATTCGCTTAAGTACATTTAAAAGTAAAGTTAGTAAAAGTCAAATGGCGTTCATTCGTTATTATTTAAAAAGTTTCTTTAATTTTATTACGAGCGTTAAAAAATTCCAACATTGATAATGTCTCGGAATAAATTTGAATTTAAATTGGAGTTCTATCGAGTACATTTGTCATTGTCTTCTTTATGGATGTACCGAGTATTGCTCTCCATTTTTCACAATATTGCCGCTTCTGTTTTTTTTCCCCTTTCTGCGACGATCCGTCTTTATTTAATTCTAAATTTAACTTAAAAATAAATTTTGCGATTCGAGAGAGTGGCATTCATTAAAATTTATATTTTTGTGATTTAGACCCTTTGCATTTAGAAACCATATCCCACCTTTGTCTGCCCGTAGTTTGACGTAAATAAATATAAAGAACTAGCAACCCCCAACCCCTCGTGGGTGAAATTTCGTAAAATCCGAATTTCTTAGCTGACCTCTACTCGGCGAAAGGAATATACCTACCAAATTTCAAGTCGCTACGCCTTATGGTTCCAGAGATATCGTGATGAGTCAATATATAGGTGGGAATCTCTTTTATGTATATAGATTAACGCGAAAATTCCGGTAAAAAAGTGGATTTCAAATGTATGATAATCGCGCAAATAAAAGACACAATTACCCTTGTTACTTAATAAAAATGTGTTTTGAGAAAGTTGGGAAGGTAAACGACTGACTAAAAGTAGAATCATTATAATGTCTTTTGCTACTACGAAGCAGTATAATTATTACCCAGTTCCGGTTTAAGGGACACCGTGCATTAATAACACGCCCATATTGTCCATTTCGTAAAAATGAGATATAGTTATTGAGTTAATAGCTTAACATAAGCATCATCATCCATCGCCGTTCAGAACTTAACAAAATGAATCAGCCGTATAAATTTTTGTCCTGAATAATAAATTATCCTCCCAAAAAAGAAGCTAGATCTTTATAAATAGTTTTTGCTTTAACTAACTCAATTTTAACTTGACTCAATTCAAGTTTCACTCTATTAGATTAGTAACTCTTAGCAAATTAGTTTTGTGACGTACACATCGCGTGGAAACTTGCAATAATTTTTGTTTCATTTGTTTCAGGTACGTTTTGTCAGTTACTTCAACGATGTACAAATTTGGGATTAATGGTAATAAAAAATCGAATAATTAATTGTTTCTTGAATGCATTAAACTAATAATGGATTAATTTTTTGTCTATTATAAAGGCAATTTGCACATATATTGAGGCAAGAAAGAATGGTTTGTTTGCACACTGAAATTACTTCTCACTAGTTTAAAGATAATTATGAAAAATTTTAAAACCATTTTCAAGTATTGCTCACAAATACTAAACTTTTTTTTAAAGTTTATTTTAAACAATATTAAGTATTTGAATTACAATACTAAGCAAGACTTAAGAATAAATTACGTATAAAATTTATGAAATATCGTGTTTATAGTATAACCACTTTTGGGCACCTTTAGGATATTTATTTTTACTGTTTTTTAATATTTATTGTAAAAATCCTATTAAAGAATGTTCGTTTTTTGATTTTCAAACGCATATTATACCTAACATTCGAATCCTTAGTAATATAAATCTTTCGGCAAATTGGGAATTTATTAATAAGATAATATTTTTATAAAAAAAGTTTTATTTTCGTCTCCCTCCTTCACTGCTTCTCCAATTACGTTTATGAATTATTCCTGAGTATTATTCCTGAGTCCCTTAAAAAAGCTATTGTAAAGCCACTATATAAAAAAGGCTGCAAAAATGAACTGACAAACTATCGACCTATAGCTCTAATCCCAGTCTTCTCAAAAATATTTGAAAAAGTTATGTATTCCAGAATATATGACTATTTTAATAAACATAACATACTTTATAAAGAACAAAATGCATTTCAAAAAAACAAGTCAACAATATCGACAGTGTTCTCATTGACAAATGAAATATTAAGTTCTATAGATAAGAGGAAGGCTGTATGCGCCATATTTTTCGATTTAAGCAAAGCTTTTGACTTAGTCACTTTCAAAGTATTATTTAATAAACTAGAAAACTACGGTATAAGAGGCCCAGCTCTATCGTGGATTCAAAGTTTTGTTACCAATCGTGAACAATGTGTAGAAATCACGGGACCCGATACAAACATGATAATTAAAAATATAGATCTGATTTCAGAACCAACCATAGTGGAATTCCAAGGTACAGTTTTGGGACCACTTCTGTTCTGACTTACATAAATGATCTCCCTTATGCAATAAAACAAAAGTGTTATTTATTTGCTGACGACATCTCGGTAGTTGTCAATTGTACAAACTTAAAGACATACAACACGGAAATAAATCAAACGGTGCAAAGTATTATGCACTGGTTACAGTCAAACTATTTATCTGTGAATATAAAGAAAACAAAATTTATCCAATTCAGTATAAGTTCCAGAAAAGAACAATTAAAAATTATATATGATGGACAAAAAATTGAAGAGATAGAGGAAACAACATTTCTAGGTATTGAATTAGACCAAAAAATTTCATGGCAAAATCACATTGAACATGTATGCAAAAACATTAATAAATTTATTTACCCGCTAAGAAAACTTGCAACGTGTGTTTCACAAAAAGCTGCAATAACTGCATACCACGGATATGTTTCCTCTATTCTACGGACTGATAATATGGGGCAATTCAGTACATATTCATAAGGCATTTATATGCCAGAAAAAATGTATACGTGCAATTTGTAACGTTGGGCCGTTAGAATCCTGTAGAACTCTCTTTCCTAAGCTTGGTGTCTTAACGTTAACAAGTTTGTATATATACGAGCTAAGTGTATTTGTAAAAAGAACAGCAGTCTTTTATCAAACATAGCGACATAACATTATATAGTAGCCGATTTGTAGAAAAATTAATTGCACCTAACACAAAAACAAAGACAAAAACTAAAACTGCTGTTAAAATAAAATATGGCTGTTAAAGTTTATAACAATCTGCCCTCTGACATGAAAAAATGACTACAACACTATTTAAAAGAAGTTAATAATGTGGTTAAAAACGAATGTTTTATTCCTTAGAGGAATACTTTGCCTGTAAACACAACCAGACATCTCGTTAATATCTGGACAATTTTGTTGACTTTTTTATTTTATATTGTATATATTATGTTGTTTTGTTAGCTTTGTTAAACTATATATAATATTTTTTTTTATTATTATCAATGTACTATAACTTATGATATGTTAGTCAATATTTCGTAATTAATTTCTATCTGACATTCAGTTGAAAATGCGTGTAACAATTCTTTCGATTTTTATTTAAATTGATGTTATATATTTTTAAGTTATAAATGATTTGCATGCCAATGTGGTGAAATACGTATGAACTAAATGTGTGTTTAAGATCTGAATTTACCGTATTTTAGCCAATAAAGATAATTTGAATTTGAATTTGAATTTACGGTTGGCGGTTGGAGGTTGGCAGTCAAACTCCGAAATTTGTCTCTAGCCAAAGTGATTCTGAATAATGTTTCTACAGACTTTATCAATAAAATTTAAAAAAAAGGAATAGTCTACTTGGATTAAAATTTATCAAAAATGCTTAACAAATTTTCTATTGCAAGTCGTTTAATTAATTTTCAACAAATGATAATATTGTCAGCAAGTTATTACAATAAAAGATGACTGTGCACCCCCTGGGTGGGATTGTTATTATTTTGTCAGACTATTGCTTTTATATTAACTTCATTTTAAAAATGACTAAGTGTTCTTCTTACTTTTGTGTTACTCGCCGGGCAACATAGAAGGTATATTATCAATTGTTACGTACAACGATAGTAAAATACTGCAAAAAACATTTAAATATTATGTGATATTACTTTTAAGATATTATGTCTACGTCTGCCGAGCAAGAAAGCGGTACTAAGGCTCGCATTGTCCAATCAAGTATTCCTGCGATGCGTCGCTCGGCGCCCCTCGTACCACAGATTCCGCATCAAAGCAACTCATCGCCTCTGATGCCGTGCGCTCTGGCGCTCCGTGTCCCGAATACATTCGCGGTCGTTTCTACGGTCATAATGTTAGATTTTGATAGTGGCTGATTTTAAAATGTTGATATTGATCCCTTTTAGTTATTTTCGAAAAAGAAATATAATGATTTTACGATAAAAATAAATGGAATAGCCAGTATAGATGAGGTTTTGTTTTATTTTTACTAGTAAGGTTGGTTTTGTGTCGAGTTTCGCCACGTCATTGTCAGGATTTTAATGCTCTAAAATAGTCAAATATAGACTAGACTATAAACGCAGTGGTAGACTATAATACGTGTTAACTTTTACTAATCTCTTTCGATGAAATAAATAATACAGTTTTACAATTATTTCACAATCGTTTTTATAATTATGCCCCAAGTATTAGACCCAAGGTACAAGGTACAATACTCAAGGAACTAACTATCGCCCTTTAGTCAATTATAATTTGGTTATTTTAGCATACGTTTAAACCACCTTCTGTAAATATATAATACACTGTTAAAGTGCGATTGAGTTAAATTGTAATAAAAAATAAAGGCGAAAAAAAAAGCTCTCCTTACCATCAATGTTTTATATAAACAAAAGGTTTTATTCTGTCATGTTTCTCATATCGCTTTAAAATTTTGACCTTTTATGTTACCTTCTGTAACGAGGTAGCTGCTTGTAAACTTTGAAATGGTAACATAAATATATATTGAGTTTTCTGTTTTAATGCATTGAGAAGCTGAGAGCAGTCCACAAACATGTAATAAGTATGTATTTGAAAAGAGGGTTAACGTTTTCTAAATGGATAGTTCACGTTAACTTTAATTAAGATTCTTATATGCCTACTACTTCGGGACATTTGTTGTAATTATTTTTCCATATCTATTTAATTAAATCGTTTTACTATTAAAGTTAAAACTTAACAATAAAATATAACAAAGTTTTGTGTGTAGATTTTTGAATTTTTGAGATTTTCCGTAATATACTACATCAAAAGCATTTTCCTTTGATAAAACTCGGATCTTTATGTCTGTCAATGAATGATCGTATTTAATGGGTGACATTAAAGGCGTGTGCTTTGAAACCGGAGGTCCTGGGCTTGAAGCCTGCAGGGACGCAACAAATTTTCATTGTTGTTTCCTAGTTCATTAGAGCAATTTGGACCGATCACCCAATTGGATGGACACGTAAAAAGTCGGTCCATTGAACCAGCGTGGTGGCATACGGTCCAAATCCCCTATTGGAGAAGGCTTGCATTAGGGATACCTATGTCCAACAGTGGACTAACACAGGTGTTTGATAATGATTTAATATAAAGATGTATGGATACTGATGCTACTTGAGGAAGCAAAATTTTCAAAAAATTACAAAAGAAAATCTTTTCTCACTATATCCTTATAACACACAGATTACGGATTACTAGCAAAGCTTAACTGTCGCACTGATTTATAAACATCGGTTACCACCAAATTTTATAGAGGACACTATAAAGTGTCATTTCCAAGGTTCTTCATAAGACATTTTCGTCCATTCCTCTTTGGCTTACACCTAGAAAACACGGACGATCTGCAAGTCATCCGAAATATCAATACATATTCTTATATTGTTACAAACTGGACAAGGTTTTCGATCCATCACGGTTTTTTCCTTCGTCAACCGACACGTAGTCTACAAAAGTAATGGCAGAAAATTTTTGCATTAGAATTTATTACACAATGAAACTATATTATATATTCTTATCACGGTCCGAATCAGTTTTATAGCTTATTGGTAAGTTCCTATATATTTGTTCGCTGTATTGCATTATCCATTTTAACTAAGTAATAAAAAGACAAGTGAATTCGCTGCATTTCAATCATCACACTTTAAATATTTCATGTGAGTAAATTTACGTTATTTTGATAAAGGTTTTGTTGTTTTCAGGAACACTTATACTTAATGTTGTTAAATATATTAAACATAATTAACTTCAGTAATATGGTAATGAAACGAATTTGACATTTTTTACCTTTATAACATACTAGCGAATAGTGCAATACTGATATCAGTAAAATCTATTGAAATATATATAAATTTATCAGCGTTTCTCTTTGTAGAGAGTATTATGATTACCAATACATATAAACCTTCCCCTTCAATTACTCCACCTATAAAAACCGCATCAGAATCCGTTGTGTAATTTTTAAGATTTAAGCATACATAGGGATTTAAGGACAGACAAAGCGACTTTATTTTATACTATGTAGTGATATAAACTTATTTACCTTGACATAAAATGCCTTTAAAATTTAGTTTCTATTCCCTTAGCACTATCTTCCAACTTTTCCTTTATTATGTTTAAAGGTTTACTTAACGTGTTCTAGACAAAACTGTAAGTCTACGACGCGACATCAGTGGAAAACTCAATTTTAGTTCGTACATTTCTTGTGCAGCACTTATTCCGCCCTTTCCTCGTAACTCCTTGCTCGTCCCGTCGGGAGTTCAACTGCCACTAGACGCCCGGCGACTGGTCGTACTTCGATTTTTATCATTCTTTCGGTTATCGGCGTATAGCGTAGAATAATGTTATTTGTTAGGTAGAATTATGTAGGACAAGTGTCGTCGGTTGTCGAATTATACTTTGAAATCGAAGAAATGTTGATTTTAAAGTATATTTTCCATTTTATCATCTTTTGTAGTGAACTTTAGTCTGATTTTTATTCTACTGGTACTACTGGTAGAGTAAGAAGTTCTTATGCTACAATATCAACTATTGTTTTTTTTACCTTTTTTATTAAGACTACCAACCTGTCTTATTTTTGCAGTCGTTTTATCAAAAGTTATATATTTATTAAATATTTTGGATAAAATAAGAATAATTAATGTTACCTAAAATTATTTAAACGTCCATGTCCATATAAAAATAGGCAGTAAAGTTTTATAATAATTTGAACTGTTCCTTTTCTGTTTGCGTGCTACAGAAAATGAACATTGCTCTTTATAATATTAATTGAGTAGATGAAAAATAAACTTTAGAGCGTAAATCAAGCAGTATTTTATAGAGGGAGAAAGCGGAAAATTTTTCATTTATGAATTAACTATCGTTGTCGTCAATACATAATATGAAATACTCCACAAATTTAAAACAATAACTGCGACCGTTATAATTATATATTTAATACTATTAATTAACGACAACGCTCTATTAAAGGCATTTGTTAAAGGTTTTTGTTACGATCAACGCGGGTTCAATTAAAAGCGACTCGATCTACCAACGAATTCGTACATAAAGTACACTCAGGTTCGGCCCTCTGTCGAGAATGTTCCCACAACGATAACGTTCAAGGGACGACGTCTGATGAGGTAACCACATAAAATGTCTGGCCGCTCGCTCAGTCGGACCACTTGATTGCTGCCAGCGCAGACTTCAACTGCGAGTGTCCCGAATTGAAATGCACGTGAAAATCCGTAGGGCATTTTTGTATGTGAAGTTAAAGCTATTTAAGAAATTGATTAGAAACTTCGTAATTGTTAGTATTTCATGTGGCTTATCTTTGATTAGATTTACGTACCGAGTGTTACGCACCTTTGTACGTTATACATAAATGATTACAAAATATAGCAGTTATTATAAAATTGTCAATGAATCGGACGTTGTATACAAGTGTACGTGGCTTCTATAATAGATGAATTTGATGTTACATAGTTCATTACTTTTCCTATACTACATAAACAAAACACAACAGTTCTAGAACAGTCGCATTCTAAAACAAAGATAATTTAGTTTAGGAAATAAGATCGAAGGGAATATAATCTTCGACGGTTATTTACTAACATATAGCAAATTTGATTTCACTACAATAACCATAACATTATTATTAGGTAATTTTCATCGTTTTGCATAAAATTCGCTAAAAGCAAGTCATGGCTTCGTTCATGCGGTGATTTTATTAGTCGATCGTCGCTCATGTATGATTGACAAATTGGTGACAATCCATCAATATCACGTATTACGCGATGACATGTCCATATATGACGTTTCCTTTTCCATTTTGGCACAAGCGCTAGTATAGTGTTAGCGAGAAATGATTTTCCCTCGAGAAAACTCGGATTTTCTTTATCAAACTTTATCTGAAAACGATGACACCCGAACTGACAATAATTAGTCATATTTAACGAGTGATATTTTCATATCCATTAACATGAAACTTTATTGTTAAGTGTCAAATGTTAAAATTAATAATGTCTTTGCATAAAGAGGCGTATATATAACGTATTTGAAAGAGCACAATAATTACAAACTTTACCCAATAAATGCGAAGGAAAATCTTTTCTCACTATATGTAGGTATACAAAGTGTTGTTTTAACAAAGCAACATCCCGTATCTAGCGTGTATGCTATTCGCGCGGCTTGGGACCGTTCAAGCGTATTATCATTCAAAGTACACTGTTTTACTCTATGCAAATTCGATCGCGGAATACAACAGGAACCCGCTGCTGTGTTTTGCAACTTTCGCCACGTATTGGAACGTTTAAACGTTTGCCGCGGCCGATTACCCGCGTTTTATAAAATGCACTTGTTCGATTACCGTGGTATAGGGGCAATGAAAGTAAGCAGTAAAGTTGTTTAGTAATGACTCTACCACTGAGCATTTTTATTGTGATATAGGCATCATCGAACCCTTCTTGCCTCGATCTTATAAACTGTAATTCGATACGGACAAAACACTTTTGTGTCAGTAAACTTTTGTTACAAAGTCTTGTAGAATACGAGCATTAAATTGAGAGAAGAGGATGGATTTTATGAGTGCCCAATAAGATATAGGTATTGACGTAAAAATTGTTACACAACAACGAAACTTCGTCATTTGTCAAGCGTTCTTTTAGATGATCTTTCTCCGAGATGTCAATCGACTAATAACAACCCAATATATATAGACGTAGTGAGAAATTATTTTCCTTCGGCAAAAGTCGAATCTTTATCGGAATACGATGACTTCCGAACTGTCAATGAGTTATCGTATTAAATGAGCGACATTTTCATGTCCATCATCATCATCATCAGCCTGTGATAGTCCACTGCTGGACATAGGCCTCCCCTAATACACCCCTATCCATTAGGGGGTTTTGGACCGTATCCCACCACGCTGGTCCAATACCGGTCGGTGGGTGGACCGACTCTTTACATGCCCATCCGACGCATGAATCATCTTACTGTTCAGACAATTGGGTGATCGGCCCAAATTGCCCTAACCAACTAGGAAACAACAATGAAAATTTGTTGAGCCCCCGCAGGATTCGAACCCACGACCTCCGCTTTCTAAAGCACACGCCCATACCACTAGGCTACGGAGGCAGTTCATGTCCATCAATATGAAACTTTATTGTTGTTATCACTAACTTTAGTGTTTTAGTGTCAAAATGAATTTTGCCATTGTGTAATATAGTGACGTATAGGTACTGATGCAATTTGAGAGAGCAATAAGTACGAACTAAAAAAAAATAACAAAGAAAAATATTTTATACCTTTATTTACATCTATTACACGTGTTAATCGGCTAGAGTATAGTAAATCGTGTTTCAACTACGGATTAACTAATGTATTTTTTATAGATTTCCCTACTTTATAGGCAGCTAAAATATTGTCATATCCGAGCGGACCGTTCGCAAATGGAGACTGATTACCTATTCACAGACGTCAGGACTTCGCTTTGACAAGAACCATTTCGGCTATTGATTTAATCCCTACGTAACGACAGTGACTGGCGTTTCGTGAAGCTTTACGTTGCGTCATTTCAACCTCATCATTGTGTCATGACCCAAAACTGACTTAACGTTTTAGTTTTATATATAACGTTTATTTAAGTCGATCAAAAGTGTATGTGATTTAAATGTTCGTTGAAAACTTCGAGGCCCTTTCTCGAGGAAAGAATTGCTTAATTGAGTTTCCGTATAGAGATGAGAAATTTGATAAATAAACTTGACAGGTCTCACTGCAGGAGGGTAGTTTTTTGTATTGGATTATTTCTTGGCTAGATTCAAAACAGAATCTTAATGCCGCGGGTGATTTGAAATTCAATCATTTTATCTCCACTCTTTCGTACATTGAAATTTTATTTTTAAATATATTAATTTAGAAATATTTTTACTGCTTCTATGCATTTATTTAGACTAACGACTTATCTCGTATCTAGTAGCTAAATGTATCGTAGTGCACGAATTAAGATTACTAACAGTTATTAATTGCCAACATTTTTGCGCCTTGTATAAAATATTTAATGTAGACCTTTCATACACGTGACATAGCTGATTGAATCAATTCGTCTATTTAATTTACTGCAAACTATTCATTTTGCTATGTTATAATTGGGTAGCCTTAAGCTCAATCCAGTCAAATCTAAGCTTATAGCAGCTCTTACGATGAGCGATTGGCGTCTGACCTTCATAACCCTAATGGATGGGTCTAATCCATAAGTAGATAGGTAATAATTTAGGACTTGCAAACTTTTTGTTGAACCTTAACAGATTTGTCCATATTTTCTATTTGTTCTTATCGCCCTACTCTGCCATGACAAGTTATTTCACCGCAAGATTAGAATGTACGAATGCATGTTATTTGTAAAGTCCAGAACCACTAGGGTACGCAAACAATGGTCGTTTTGACCAATTACTTAAAAATGGTAACTAATTACTTGACAAATTGAAATCTTATTTGATCCGTTACTAGTTACAGCTATCAAAATATCAGATACATAAATTAGTATGTGAAAGATAAGAACATTTTTCTTAATTAGGATTGTTAGGTACATTTTATCATTTTAAAAATTTACAACGAAAGAAAAAAAACAATTACCCAGAAAGGGAAGCGTTAGTTCCGTTGAGAATAAAAGAAATATAATTCCATTTACATCGGATGCGGTTACGGACAATGGAGGGCACGACCGCCCCGCTTGACGTGATTATGATAAATGAACTTGCCAACTTTTAGCCCAAAATGGCCGAAATCACTCCCAACTGCCGCTATTGGGTTACAAGCGTGATAATGATTGCCGTATTACGTCATGTTATTTAACGCTTGTGCATGCAGCATTGCAACAATTAGTAATTAATAATATAAATGTTTTGATGTCGGTTTCGGAAACATCAATAAGTTATGATGTTCTTTTCTGATTTAGTTTGATTTTAACAGGATATTAATTCTTTCAAATAGTGGTTATTATCTAGCATAGTGGTTATATAGAATAGTGGTTAAATAGTGGTTATTAATATAATAAGGCTTTAGTGTACTAGATGCAAACATTATAATCATAATCGTTCTCTGGATTCAAATTTGAAATATTATCAGAAAATAACATTGATTTTAATTCAATGTTCCATGTTAAAAACATAAAGCTATATGCAACTATCAGGTTAGGGACTTAAGATGTAATACACTTTATTTTAAGATTATCATGAAAAAGTAAACCTATGCTTACTCAAGATCACTTTATTTAAATTATTTATGAAAGTTGACTAAATGTCTTTCGACCTTCAAATAATTCTTTTATTTAAGACTTTTCTTTCTAAGGAATCCTGTTATAAATTCTTTCAGAACGACGTCATTTTCATTATTTTCATTTGTTTTAATTTACTGCTGTATCTTCAAAGTTAGTAGATAGCCTTACAGTAATTTCTTGTCAAGGCGATGAGCGAGAAAATCTAATAAATTCAATTACTTTTCTTAGGTTTTATTTAACATAAGTTCCTTAATCTTTCAAGAAACTCTATAGTAAATAGTCTCAAGTATTAGTTTTGTAACAAGACATGATGGCGGAAATTTTATTTAAATAAGATTTGCACGTTTATTGATTTCTTTAAGTTTCTTTCATAATAGAACTTCTTACTTTAATTTTCGAAGAAATAATCATATCATAAATATGGCTCTATTTAGTTCTTCTTTCAGTAGGAACATGGAAATATAAAGGCATTTATTCCTTTAATTATAAACCGATGACGCGGTTGAATATTAACGATCTTAGACATTGAAGTTTGCATTGCATAATGAATCATTCTAGAGCCGTGTAAAAGCGTGAGCTTCTATGGTTTGTTAGAATTGGAATGTCTCAACGAAAATTCGACAGAGATTCATGCAATTTCCACTTTGTTCAAACATTCTTTCAGTACATGACTACAATGGACAATAAAAGGATTGCATTCCGTTTAATTACTAAACCGGTGGACGCGGTTGGAATATTAACGAGTCCATTAGGACAATGCGAACGTCTTCTCTGCCAATGTTACATGCCAAATTCAATTGTGAAGGTGCGGATGTAAAAGACGAGCGTGTGAGTCGTTCTAAGTGGTTTTGTGTAAATGTAAGCGAATATCCTCTAACGAAAATTCGTACGAGTACGTATTTTCCACAATTTCCTACTTTTGTGTAAACATCTTATTTGGAATTGACTACAAGATGTGTAACAAAGGAATATCTGTAAAGAGCAACTTGTAATGTGGAATGATACATGATAACTCATTGGCTTTTAATGCGGCTTATTTAAAACGACCTGCACTCTGACCCTTGTGCTGGTACCAATGATATTGTTTATTGAAACACTGCAACTTTATGTGTCAGTTTACCGAGTTCTCAATTAGAAATGAAACAAAAAAAATGGAAATATTAAAATAAACAGGTTTACGTATTTTAATATTTGTACCATTTTCTGTTTAAATAGTCGACTAGATAATGTAAGAATTATCCATTAGATTCACAAGTCTAGCTGTAGATTAGAATGTTCTTATTGGACGTGCGCTACATCACGCGCTCTGCTCGCCAGTGTGTTCGCACCTTTAGCACAACTGCGATTCCTCTCATACACGACCCCAGTCGTCTGTACGTTCGTCGCACATCGATTCTCGCGATTCGGTGCTTCTTGTCGCGGACCTCTCGGATTGACATGACATGTTTTTCCCTATCGCCGGCCATTATTTGATTAAAATGTCATATTGGCGATTTGTTCCGTGCCGGAGACGTCCCCGTCCGAGCGACGATAAATATTTATGAGTCCGTTCGGGCATTTCTAGCGTCGCACATGAAAATCGCGAGTAAAACACTGCTTTGACTGTTCTGACAAATATTCTAGCTACGTTATACAGCTAAATATATATGTGCTTAGGTATATTTTTTTCGCTACTGAATATTTTTTTTACTATGTATGTTATGTATTTTACTGATATTCTAACATTCCAACAACAATATATCGGGAAACAGAACGAAACACAGCGACATATTTTTCTCTTAATTATCTACATGGTACGGTTTAATTTTTTCAGTTTAAATTTTAGAAATAAACCGCTGGAATAAAGAATAGATATAAGTAATTATGTAGAATTTTAATTCCATTTTATCTCGAATTCTATTTATAGTTTTTATTTTAATTTTACAATTTATGCGATCTCAAGTGTGCTATGTATCAGAGTTTATAAGTGGTCACCTAATTAAGTGACTGTTGACACAGTCTAGACCTTACCAAACGTTTTGGAGATTAACTCTCATCTTGAAAATGATATCATGCACAGACATTTTGTACCGACGAATGGCGAAGCTACTTTTCTATTATTTAATAGTGTTTATTATTGTGTAAGAGACATCGTTTGTGTCACGAGAAGACAAATCTTTCCCGTTTTTAGAACATTTATCATTGGCGCTATTTCTATTTGTTCTATTATTTATAGCGTAATGATAGCCAAATGCCTTTCTATAAATTAAATATGCTACATTAAAACGACGTTGTAAAAAGAGTTCTTAATTTAGCACATTAATTCATTACAAATTTGCCTTTGTATTTGCCTATCCATTGTATTCCTATATATCCTTGGAATATTGTTCAACTACTTGCCAGCATAAAAAATTATACTTCTTCATCTTGCCAAAATCAAAAAATGTCACGCTCGTGTTTTGGATGCAAAAACCAAAGCCACTTTTGGTTAGTTGTGCAAAATGTTCTTTATTTTAATAAATAACTACACGCTGTAGACTAAAACTTATTTATTATTTAATCTTGCTCTTATCTGATTATATTTGTCTATATCGACTGTATTTGCAATATTCCATTTGCCTAAGTATTGGATGGCATTATAAATTGAGTTTGCTTTGCCCGGACGGGAAAATAGGATGCGAAAGTAAATAACTACCGATTTCTCAGTCGTTTGAGTTCTTCCATCAAAGAAATTTCTTTAGGACAGAGATTTTTATTTACCAGTCCCCGGTTGTCCATATTGGATAATGTGCAAATAAGTCCATTTCTCTGCTATAAAGGTAAACAATAAAATGTTATTTGGATTTTGACTAGTTAATAAAATTATCTAATAATGTTTTATTTGCAATATATTATATTATACTGAATCTTGCGTATATTTCTAATTTAACGTTATGTCAATGTATTTGTGCATTAGAAATAATATAAGATATTGCTGTTGTCTTCTTTCTTTCTATTGTCTTTCATTAGCAATATTTAACATTTTTGCCCTAAAATTGACTTTCCGTCAGAAATAACTGGATGTTAATATCCAAGAGCTGAACTGAAGAAAAAATTCAGGTAGGGGTCCATTAGGTCCAATTAGGGGGATGTTATGGAATGTTTTCTAAAGTAATAATTTTGATTGATAACTAAATAAATTGATAAAAAAATAACCGCCTCCGTAGCCTAGTTGTAAAGGCGCGTGCTTTAGAAACCAGAGGTCGAGGTTCAAATCCTGCCATAATTAAAAAAACAATATTTTTTGTCAATTATCCTTTGTTAGTATACAAATACCTATAGAATATTATATCCCGATAGAAACTAAAATACAAAATTATATGTAGGGTGTAACAAATATTCTGTATTATATTTAATGCTAGACGCTTTAAATCTTCAATTTCGCTCCTCAAAATCGTTCTGTAATTTGATTTACGCCTTTGCGTTACCCTCGTCATTTCATTTCGCTGATGAAAGCGGCATTTCGGTTTTATTAATGATCTAGTTACCCCCCCTAGAATTCTATACCGCTTTTTCATTTCTCCGTGACGCTTACAAAAAAATTTTAACTCAAGTATTTTGCGATGCTATAATCCGTTTTTTGCGCTGGTGTGAAGTTTAAATATTTTATTTAAACTTCAGACACGTTTTTTATTTCATTCTATCAAGCATCCGAACGTGTGCGTCAACTGGAAAATATTTAGATTACTGGCTTCTGTAATTTTATTCTATAAATTGTACGCCAGTGCATTAAAATAGATATTTTGAACGTAGAACATTTAAATTCCCGCCTTTTTCGTGAGGCTTTCCCGCCAATTCGCCAGTCACGTTCGATCAGTAAGTGTCACGGGTCTTACTCAACGATAATTCAATTTTGAAGCGGCCTTTGGTGGGATGACATGCTTTCTACGATCGAAACATGGTGTATTAAAAAAAAAAACACAATATGCCAAGTGGAATTTTAGATATATGGAATACTCGGTGATCACGTTTTTAGTTATAATAATCACATACAATATTACGTCGCTACATTGTTTTCGTTTATTAAATAATTTATTAACATGTCAAGAAACAGTTAACATGAACCTTACTACAAAATCTAATGTTTAAGACACTATCATTAAAATCTCATTAATGTCCAAGGGGAACATTTTGAATTTAAAGTGATATTATTTAACAAATGAAATAAGAAAATAAATCATTTCTTCATGTATTTCTGTGAATTAAGTAAATCTGATTTGATATCCGTTAGTTATTTCTTTTGTTTACGCGAATACTATACATTATCAAATAAAATGTATTTTTACGGATTTTATCGCTTTTATTTTACATATCAAATTCTCGACGTTTCGAACACTTTTTAGCGGCCGTAGTCTACCCCGTGACCACAGACTATATTTATATATAGTTAATAATGATATCCGTTACTTTTGTATACTGATCGAAGTTTAAGTAGTTGAATTGGTGGATTTTAATAATCGATTACTTTCGAGTATAACGTACCACATTTTTTATGCCGTCGATATTTGTGTTTTCGCCGTCTTTTTTAAATTTCTATGCGTGGTTCATTGAACTAGACAGACTGTTTAGCATAGTTATCACTACTGACGTTTTTTTCTAAAGTGTTAATTGAATTAGAAGGGTTCGATTGCTCCGAAATAGTTGCCATTGTCTTTTTTTATTTCGTCGAATGATTGTTTTTATTGTTTAATACAATTAGAAATGATATTTACTTGTGATTCTCTTTTATCTAGCTTATGTATTTTTTTTGCACTACAATTTAGTGTACCACAATTATTTATATACTAAAATTTAAAAATGATACAATTATTGACAATATAACAATAATTGTTACGCGTGTAAAAAAAAAAAAATGCCATTTGCGATCACTAATTTCCATAACCACGCGGGTGAATCCCGAAAATTAAATAACGGTTGTTGATATTGAACAAAATTTCTATGAAAAGTAAAAGTTAATACGCAATAAAACCGTAAAAATGCGGTACCGGCCCGCATTTATGCCACGTATAGTTTTACCGTTAAAGTTAAGAATTTTGTAATGTATGTGCCTTTACACTTAGCACGATTTTTAAATAAGTATCACTAGAGTATACATGAATGTACTTGAACCAGAGACAAGCCCTGTTTCTGCTTTGGAAGACACAGAAGTAAATCTAATAGCAAAGTGCTCATCTATGAACAGTTGTGAGGGCATTCTCTTTTCACGTGCAGGTCGTTTTTCGGAGATGAATCGCTCCGTAACCCAATATTTCGGCCATTCTCCTAATGGGATGACTCGCTTCGCTAGTGGTGGAGCGATTATTCCACTCCCCTTAGGGATTTAGGTGCGCGGGTTCCGGGACGTAAATAATTGTAAGCTGAAGAATTCAGATGTTGAGCCCTGTAATATATTACGGAGGAGACAGCGGGAGATTTATCACCGTTCCGTTTAGATACGAGAAGCTTTTGAGCGCTCATTGTTTTAGGGATTGTTTTGTTTTTTTTTTTTTCAAATCTGTAGTACATATGTATATGTTGTAATGTTGCTGTCGTAGTAAAACAAAAATTTAATTTCAGTGCGTATACTTAAACTTGGCTTTTTGGTTGTTATTAAACTACAACTCTAGTATGAATTCCATCGTAATCCCACGCCAGCATAATTAATTTTACCACCTGATTAAGTTACATATCCATTTATACAAAAGAAAACTTGTCCTTGCTTACTTCTATTAGGCAAACCTTTGACGCTTCTTGTACTTAGCATATTGTTTTGGTACTCGGCGAAATAACACGAGAGCTGGATTCGACGGTAAACATTCGAGTCCCCGGTCGCAGCGAGGGAAAGTCGAGCGCACCGTAAATATAAGGCCTTGATGGGAACTGCAGTGAGCTCGGATTATAGCGTTCTTTGAAAGCTCTCCGCCCTCAAAAGTCCACCGCCACGGGGCTTAAGAGCCGACCCTGAATCGAATGAGTTTGTACGCGAGATAAGCTGCTCTCCCTGCGTCTTGGAGTGGAGCACTACCTCTGATTGAAGCGGTGTTAGGTATAGCACTTTTTGTATTTGTATATTATCAGTTTAAGATCTTAACTTCTGGGATAAAGATATATGTATCTGAATTTAAATGTTAAAAATTAAAAAATCTGCAGTATGCGACCGTACTATAGACAAACCCAATCATTAAATTAGATGTGATAAAAATGTTTTGCAAAAGAACGTTGATTTATACCAAGGATGGTTCAGGAAACTTTAAAAATAAAAAAAAAATATCCTAATTTTAATATAAAGGATGGTTGGTCTTTGCCACCTGCGTAGGATCCAATCATTTAAAAAATTAAACCCACAGTAAAGATAAGATAAAAACTAACAAAGCCATAAGACAACGTAAGTACTTTTTGGCAAAGCAATGTTTAAAATTAAGAAAATAGAAAGATATATCAAATATAAATAAGAAACCGAGAAATACACAATCTTAATCATGGATGCTGGAAAGAGTCCGAAACGTCGGGAACAAATATATATAATCAACGCGAAAAATTCGTAAATGGATTCGTGGATTTGATATTTAAATCAGATCCATCTAACATATCCTGTCTAAGATCTCTTGCATTTAAAATAAATTTTTGTCGATAGTTTTCCTTAAAAATTTGCGTAGTTTACTGGGACATTTATTTTTTAACAAGCACTGATAAACGTTACAAATGCAACTAAAAGAAGTTATTTAAATCAGTATCTAGAATACAAATCTAAAAACTAACCGAAAATATTAAGATGACGTATTTAGAAGTGCGACTTATCGCGACGTGCATTTGTGTGATCTTGGTATGCAATTAATCCAATGATATTTACAAGTCACGGCGTCGTCTCATTGTATACGATCTAGTATGTTGAAAAGCTTGATTAGAAGTGAAATACACGCAGGGAACTGTTATGATTACTGTTTGCGCTGCGCTTATGTGCGTAGGTTGAAGATGGTGCATGGAACGCCGCGGTAAGCCCCGCAATCAGTCTCAAGCACGTACAGATACCCGCAGACTCTCTCCGTCGACGAGTGCTGTGTCCACAGAGCTGGGAGACTTACCGTATTCGCGAATAGTATGCTCCCTCCGTTTGAATTTATCACCATTGGCTGCTTGTCGTTCGAAACGGCAGAGTGATTTACTGTACTGTAGTACTGTATAAATGCACCGTTATAATGATACAAATCAGAGATGTTGCTTCTTGTTTAGATAGTAATTACGCTTACGTAATGGTGATGGTAATGAATTCATAAGTATTTTCATATTAGACTGTTTTTTTTTTATTTTGGCGGTAGTAAGCATTGTGTTGTTTTTTTCTAATATGTTAATTTAAAAATCTGATTGAAATAAAACGTGACATTAAAAATTACTCTTCTGTTGTAAAGTTAATCTTTCTAAAAATTCCTAATGATAATTAATCTTGTATTCCTTAAAAGTCCAGTCCGTGCAAAGGTTTTATACAATTTCGTTTTGTGACTTTCGATTATTTAAAAAGGCTCGCATTGGCATGCTTTGAATCATACCCTGTTACAGGAGATTAATCTCATTAGGTGCAGTGCAATGCGTCATTAATTGTCGCAGTCCCAAATTCCGATGATGATAAATGTGCTCGCTCCCTTGCCCTTTGACAGCAATCGCTTTGTCCACCTCATTATAATCTCGTCTCGAAGTAGGCGATGGTCGGTTAGTTGGTTATTTAAGTATTGAAGTCGATGTAAAATGAATAATACAAATGCATACTACATTCGTTACTAGTTTGTAGAGAAAGGTAAAGTAACAACCACTAGTAATATCTTAAACATTAGTAGTGGTTATTATCTAAATAAAGCAGTTTCTATTAATTACTAGGTAACGCTATTGACTCCACTAGCATGTATATTGCGTACTTACGATTCTTATATTACGTTCTAGTGCCCGCCCCCGTTTTATAGCCTTTGGCCTTGCCGGACAAAAGGAATATCCAACACTGAAAGAATTTTTAAAATCCATACTTCCTAAGATTAGCGCGTTGAAGTTAACAAAAAATTCAGTATCTTTATAACAGTGCTGTATCACGAAGTTTTTGTACATATTTCTATGTTCTTCAATATTGTATAACATGCTTGTCACGTTCTACAATATTAAAGAACGTTACGTTTGTCATATATAGTTTTCGCATGCGATGAAAGACTTTAGGGCACTTCTAAGTCTGAGTAATGATTATCTACCTATCTTTATTTCAATGATAAAAATACTTCAAATCGGCACCGCAGCTTCTGAGTTTATTTTATAGAAACACACAACAATACATATCTTTCCTCTTTATAACATTACTTTACTGTAGGTTTAAAGAGCTACTTAGCATTACTTCAACGCCAAGACACGCCCCAACTACCTTTTGACCGTCCGGCCTCGTTGACTATACCGGGGCCAAATAAGACATGTAATTTTTGTTAGCAATGCTTAATGTAAAACTGCAAGGATGCAGATTCTTATTCATTTTTAGACGAGCCTCGCCTCAGTCTAATGAAAGCGTTTCACATTATGGTGCCCATAATGTTTTAATGTTAATGTTCGTTCAGTTATTTTATCAAATATATTGTACTATTATTGTAGATGACATGTTAATAATTATGTATATATGATTATTTAATTTTCGCGATTTTATACATACACAATCCATTTTTACGAATGTTCGGTAAACAATAAACGCGATCAATCCAATAATATAATATTATTATATATTATCCAAAAATACGATAAAATAAATAACTAGTGTCCGACCGAACTTTCGGTTTCGGTTTCGGTTTCGGCCGAGTTTCGGCCAAAAATCAAGTTTCGGCCGCAGTTTCGGTTTCGGCCAAATTTGGCCGAAACTTTTGCCGAAACCGAAACTGGTTTCAAGATATTTTTAAATTTCAAAGTAGTAGCGAAAGTTAAATGTATCATTGCTACAATCGAGCTCAGATCAGTCGATTTTAGTTCAGACAAACATTCCAAGTTTGACAAAAAAAATTGATGATTCTTCTAGAAAGACGAGGAGGGAACAAATAGTAGTGAGAACAAAATATATACTCCTTGGTAACCAAAAATAAATACAAATAATACTGGAAAGTGTAGCTCATATTTGTTGTCTTTATAAAAAATCTTCTAGTCTCTTTACTTTTTTCTGAATGTAGTCATTTGTTTGTTATGTGTGGAAAATGTTCTCGAAAAGGAAACCAAGTGCGACCTTGTCATTAAAAACCACTGTTATAAAAAATTAACAACGCAAAGATTTACTGCGGCTCAAAGGCAACATGAGAAGAGACTGCTCTGTCACAATCAATTGTCATAAAGTGAGCTTCTTAATTTCGAGTAGGGAGAACGTCACGGAAAACGAACATGGTTGCAGACGTCCATCGAAGCCAGTAATCAACAGAAACAATAAGAATATGCTGCCATATTCGAAAAAACTGTTTTAGCGATCAAAGAATTATCATCTGATACCTAATCCAAGAAACGAGCATGTCATATAGAGTACTCAACGCATATTGACACAAATTTTGAATATGAAAAGTCTCCCAAGATGGGTGCCAAGAATCAGAAATAAAATCGACTTCGAAGATATCGTTGGACAAGTTTAAGAAGATTCTAAAACTTTAAATCTAGTTTTGTGGCATGGACTTAACACGGGTTTATCTCGAAGGATCTTCATGCCGTGGCCGTGGTATATGGCCTGGCCGGTATAACCTCAATATATTGGGACTCAAGTGATATTGTTGTTTGTTTACCTGGAGCATGGAATCATCATTACAGATTATGCAGCTTTAATACCGAGGTTGAGAAATGCCGTCAATGATAAAAAGAGGCAAACTTTGCACGGGCGAGCTGTTTCATCTTGACAATATACCGGCGTATAGGCTGGCATTAGCGATGGCTACCGTTCAGCATGCTAGCGTAAAATTGGTTGAGCATCCCCTATTCAGATTTGGCGCCTAGCTATTTTCATCTGTTCTCCAAATTGATACAATACTTAGAGAAACATGTGTTAAAACTATATATAACAAGTAAACGATGCCGTGGTGACCTTGACTTGGTGTGTGGTGGACTCGGAGATTATGTAAAAATAAATAATTAAGCTATCATAGTCATTATATTCTATCTCATTTTGACTTTTGATCCCCTCGAACTACAAATACAAACCAAAGTATTAATTAGTAAGATTTCAAAATACCAATACTTAGTCTTTAATGCAACAGTCACAATTATTAATTTATTTATTATTAATTCATATTGCTATAAAATTTATTTGAAAAAAAAATTATATATTTTAATATTTTGTTACATAAAAATATTATTAAACTGAAATAAACGATTACCACACGTTTAATATACTGTCTCCATTCCATGGCTAAAGTAAAGAAAAAAAGGCATAAAAGCTCCATATTTCAGTATTTTAAGAATATTTATACTTGATCACGTGAGTTTCGGTTTCGGTTTCGGTTTCGGCCGAAACTTGAAACCACAACCAGCTTTCGGTTTCGGTTTCGGTTTCGGCAGAAAAACAGTTTCGGTCGGACTCTATAAATAACCATAATTAAATGTAAAATATAATACACATACAAAACACATTTTATTCTATTTAGAGTGTAACCTACGTTGTTGTAAAGTCTTTTCAAAACCATTTGATGTGTTTATTTACTGAGTAAGAATCGTCAATGCTCTGTAATTTTTACATTTATAACATAAATCGTACAATTGGACAAACTGTTATAGCGACAAGAAGTTATATATCTAATCGCGTGCATGTTTACATGTTCCTCCAATGCTAATTAGCCGCGTGAAATATCCGCCTTAATTTTTCCTTTTCACGTTTTCCTTAATTTTAGCTTGGCCTTACTTATTGTTATTGAGAATATTTTTATTATAAACCGAAAGTAAAGGTTATTTTATAAGTATTGAACATTGTTATTTCCTTAAAAATAAGAGATAGAAACCTTTAGAAAGCACTAGTTTTTTCAATATTTATTTTTAATTATTGGATTAACCTGCACCAATAATTCTTTTAGGAAATTAATTTCATCCATAATTATATGCGATTTTATTACAATCTGTATTAAAATATTTAACTGATTTAGTTCACCTACGACACTTAAATATTTTTTTTGGCTGAAAAATACCTTACTGTAATTTTGGATCTTTTTTTTAACTATCATAACAAATCATCTCTTTTCTGTCAGGTGTGTTGTTTACAATTTGTATACTTTGTGTGTTTACGACGCGTAATAGGTTATACTTTAGGGTTGAACATGGAGCCATAATTATTTTACGTTTCCTACGAACACGGCATGCCACTGAGGAAAGGTGGAAGGGCTCATCTTCCAACTTCAAGATATTTAAACTAATATTGTAGAAAATTAACTATATTTTAAAACAGGAACGTAATAAACAGTATGTTTACAATTACAGGCGCTATTTTACTAAGTACCTAAAGCAAAGTTAAAGAATGAAACCAAGTAGAATTGAATCCATGTACCAATTAAGACGTGTACGGTGCAGCTATTAATGAAGCGGTCCGTTTAGACCATAACAGTAAATCTGGAGGTCGTTCAGGTTTGCCAAGGAGCGAGGTGTTTTAGTACATGTCTCGCCCCCTTAATTAACGCCGCCGGGATTTGTTGCCGTGCAATTTTGCTCCTTCCGATTTACTTGAAGTATATACAAAGTCTAGTTTAAAAGTTGGGAATTTTAATAGTAAAACTCAACAATATAGGCCAAGAAAGCACTTAATTTGTTTTTTTTTTTTATTAATAGATATTATTATATAATTTATTTTTAAATAATTATTTAATACGAATAACGCAGTTCTTACATTTTTTCGTTCTAATCTAAATATTTAATGAGAAACATTAAAGGCGAACAATGAAGAAGTAGAATCCGTCGGTTAGAACTGATTCATTAAATCTAGTATTAAAAATCCGCTATATTATTAGCGCTAAGCTGATGACCTAGATTGAAAGCAAGCAAATCACCGAAAGAATTCGTGACTGAAAAAATATAAAGATTGAACAGAATTACTGTGGTGGAGGTTTTTCCAGAACTGACTGTGAATCTGTGCTAATTTATAAGAGACAAGAAGAATTTTTATTGCAAATCAGTATTTTTCATGCTTTTCATATTTTTGCTTAATAAAGATATTAAATAACTTATGAAAATCCCGTCTAATAACTGAAAAAAACATCAAATTATCTTAAACATAAAGTGAACAGTAATACATGCATTAATAGTGATGTATACCAGAATTGTAGTATTATAAAAACATAAACTAGAGGAAAGTTAAAGCAAAGTTTTAATAAGCCACGCTCGTACGAAAGTCTGAATAGGACTTATTGGACTGTCGCAGTGCAGTACGGTGCATGCCAATACATTTACGAAACGTTGTATTGGCGGAACGATTTGTCACACATTGTAAGATATTTTGTATATTTAAATTACCTATGTTGTAATATTTCCTATACAATAACTAACGATATAATGCCTGCAAAAAACCGTTTTGTTTCGTTTTTTATTCCAACTTTATACGACATTTTTGTATACTTCAAAGCACCTTGGTAAAGTAATATTAGCAATAATAGCAATAATTGATCTACATTATTTGCTTGTGTTCGGTGTAAATTAGTGCTGCGGAATTAATTACTTTTTTCTATCAATTCTGTGAATTAAAACGCTTACTTATAAATTCAATAATAAAGGGTTTTGAGTTTGACGTAACTTTTAAACTAACGGATAAGTCAAATCCATTTTTCATGATGTATCAAAGTTTATTATTTTATATTAACGCAATTCTTATTGTTTATACGAAAAGTTGTTTATTAATAAAATATATGTAAATTGTTTCAGGTATGGCAGGATAGCAAAACCATTTTTAAAATTGGTAACGTTTTCTTCTTGTTTATTTTTTATGTATTTAAGTATGGGAATAACAATTAATAAAAAACGGTCAAATAGGTAGCCCTTATTTGCGAAACATTGCCTGATGACTAAAGTTATACCTACTGCGACCGATCGAACAACTACAATCCTTTATTGTTTTAGTTATTTTGTTTATGTTTTTTAGTGAATTTATCAGGACGGCAAATTGATATATGGCACACTTGTTTTGTGAAGATGATATATATAAAAGAATTAACGAAAAACTTTAGTGCAAAAGAATGAGAATGCATTTGATGCAAAATGATATGCAGTGTATAGTTGATTTTCGAGACTCTAAACCTAACCTCGGGAGGTCATATTTATACAGAAAGCGAGGAAGTTCCACTTATTTCTGCTACAAAGCAGTAGGATGAGAACTATACTGTTTTCCTGTTTGAAGGGCACCGTAGCCAAATCAATTATAATAGAATAAACGAGACGTAGCGTCCTATATCTCAGAGTGGCAAGTGAACTTGAGGCGTCAAACGTTGCATTTTTGGGACAAGGTATATTTACTTAGATTAGATGAAGGTCTTGTTTATCTCGCCGCTACCTTTAAAGGAGAAATGAATAATATGATACAAATTCGTGTACGCTCACCATAAAAAGCGTGCCCCACGGATCGTGTGACCGAAGAAATCTCGCGCCGCGTGACCAGGCCTATATTCTGTTGTGTGATGTACAACCGGGAAGTGGCTCCAGGTATTGTTCAAGATGTTGCAATCGATATCGACGGAAATATGGACGCTGTGTTTTTATTTATTGTATAACGTAGGATGACCTATGACTTGGCATTGAAAACGGTATAAAGGCAGCTCTGTTTTAATATTATAAACATTTCTTTTAGCCTCTGCCCGTATCAAGTGACTATTAGATTGTAAGTTTTTTGAAAAACCCTATTTTTTTAATAGTGTTGGATTAAAAAATTATATTTTGCGAATGTAAAGTCAGCTTAATCTACTAAAGTTTTATTGACAGAACACAACGAACGGAAAATAGTTCAACAACTAAGTATGGATTAGAACATTGTTGCCAAAGATAGATCTTGATAAAAGCTATAAACCTAAGCTAAGTTGTCTTTAAAACGGCGTAAATTTTGTCATTTATTGAATTTTTGCCTATTTTAATAACCAGTACAAGCTCATACGAAAACCCCAATTACCAAATTATTAACGCAATGACAATAAATTCACTTCAGCACTGCTGTGACAGCGTACTTCGTCTACTTTTATCGGCTTTTAATAACAATATATGACGCCCCGAGAAAAGGTGGGGCCGGCACGTAACTCTTAAAACTTAGCATGTTCGAAACTAGGGCCCCGTGGAAAAGTTGTAGCTCACGTCTTATTGCAAAAGTTTTCCATAATGCCCGCGTTTTGTACCTACGCGACAGAGGTCTCAACAAATTTTAGATTTAGTATTAAACTTTATTTGTAGCAGACATTGTTTTATGAGACCATAACTGTTACTCAAGAACATGTAGTAAAAGAGCCTTATAACTTATGCCATTAGTACATACATTAGTAGATAGACTGTTACACCAAAACTCTAATGATGGCTTCGCATTAAATTACATAGTGTGGTCTTCATTAAAACTACATGAAATAAAATGGGAAATATAAAATGGAGCATTTCTAGAAACCTATAAATTTATTGATGAGATTTTAATGACTGCGCTCTTAATTACTAATTGGCTCCTGGAGTACGCCAAGAGAGATTTCTCGTACGCTTTTAAACCGCAGTAATGACGTCATCTCTCCTTTCAAACAAGCTCCTTAGCTGCCAGTTTAATGATCGTTGTACTAATACTAATAATGAAATTCGATACAAATACAGTCTTCCTAATTAAAGCCATTATCTACACGTGATCAAAGGAAATGCTTATCATAACCCTATACTTAGTATCATCTGAATAATACTGGTATGTAGTGCGAATGGCATCTCTTAATACCCAAAAGCTAAACTGCATTATGTAGATAACAGAGATTAAAGCTAATTACAATACAAAATTACTATACTAATTACAATACAAAACCCATACCGGCTGTCAAAGATAAGCCATAAGAACCAATACTGATTTATTACGTACTTATAAGGCACTCTTATTCTACCATGTCAGCTTATTTTTACTTTTACTAGCTCGAGTAATAGCATTACGTGGCTTTTTTAGTGCAAAGCAGTAAATGATTGTTTAACAACTTACATAACTAGATGCTGAATCCTGCATCGCTGGATGATTATCGGATTATTGTCTTCCTGTTCGTTAAAAAATAATCCTCAAAGTAGTGAATGCACTAAAAGCTGGAAAATGTCAAGAAGTCAGAAGTAGACAATTAATTAGCGAAAGCAAAGCGAATCGGCGCCTTTGTGAATCGAAATTTATTTGCAATGCTTTGGTTTTTCTAAAACTTCCATAAATAGAAGTAACTCGGTGCGGCGTCTTTGTGCCACACTTGTTCCGCATTCGATTCGAAAGTTAAACGATATCGCCGGCCGAGCCTTCAAATGCACCGCGCGTTGTTCCTTTGCAGTTAATTGGATTTGGAAACGCGTAGCTTTTGTTTGGAACCCTTGTGTTGTTTAAAATTAAGTATTTGAGTTGTATTTTAGCATCGTTAGCACATACGAAAAGATTGTAGGCCATTGCTAAGATTAGGAAAATCTTCTAGAAAAAATTCAAGTACCGGAAGAAGCAGTAGAAAATAAAATAATACAATTTACGTTCTACGCGTAATATAACATTACTTATAACGTATTTCCATCGAAATGTAAGATACAAAAAGCCTCTTCTCCACGTTCTTCTAAATGTACTAAGTACGTTAAGCTTTGTCTACTTTTAACAATCAAAAACATTCCAACATTTAAAACCTTTTAAATTTTACGGGTATTAAGTCCTTTTATCATTTTACATATGTATATTTATATACATTACAAATTATCGTTCTAGAATTAGTACGAGTTGATTAAATTTTATTATGCAATGATTTTACCTACAGATTGTGATTGCAAAGCCTTTAAAATTTTGTTACTCCAAGATAGGACTATTCAAGGATGCATATGTATATTTATATAACGCTTGTATATAGATTCGTTCAATACTTCCTATATCGAAACTAGTCTAGTCGGAGGCGCTGTTATTTGAAATTAAACAGATGTGCCTGCTGCTTCATACAAGGCGGAATTGGGAGCCAGAAGGAAATGTTATTTCCTCGTGTATTTTGTCGCGATACATTTCTTTTGTTATACCGTCAGAAGTTTGCTTGCACCATGAACCAATTCTATTGAAGTTATAATATTTCCAGAACTAATTTACTTTGAATCCTTGAATTTATATAACTGTTTATTTGAAAATTTATGTTTAGGAAAGCTATCTCGGCTAACGAAACGAAATAAAAACAATACGTTCGTTATGTTATTATACTTGTTACATCACATCATACATCATCAGCCTTTGTTAGTCCACTGCTGGACATAGGCCTCCCTAATACACCCCATATCCATTAGGGGTTTTGACCGTATCCACCACGCTGGTCCAATGCGGGTTGGTGGGTGGACCGACTTTTACATGCCCATCCGACGCATGGATCATCTTACTTTTCAGACAATTCGGTGATCGGCCCAATTGCCCTAACCAACTAGGAAACAACAATGAAAATTAGTTGCGTCCCCGCAGAATTCGAACCCAGACCTCCGGTTTCTAAAGCACGCCCATACCACTAGGCTACGAGGCGGTTGTTATTCTTTGTAAATTCATGAGTGATAATTATTCTCTACTGTACTGAATTCGCTAACTTTAAAAATAACTCCGAAGGGAGAATAAAGTAACCAATAAGTTGGGTCGGTGCGCACGCTTCGGTAATGTGAAATTGCATTTGACGTGCAACGATGGCAACGAACTGTGCTTTAGGTCGTCGAAGTTCTTTCGAATACTCCTATTTCCTTGCGAATAGTTTCCCTTGCAGTTATTTGCTGGGATTCCTTAGACCGATGTATTCGCACGCATCTATATTAACAGCATCTACATAACTGCCTCCGTAGCCTTGCGGTATTGGCCCTTGCTTTATAAACCAGAGGTCGTGGGTTCGAATCCCATCGGGAAAACAACTTTGTTTTATAGTTGTATTCTGGTTGGTTAAGTAAAGTAAGATGATCCATGCGTCGGATGGGCATGTAAAAAGTCTGTCTACCCACCAACCCGCATTGGACCATTGTGGTGGGATACGGTTCAAAAACCCCCTCATGAATAAGGGGCATGCATTAGGGGAGGCCTATTCAGCAGTGGACTAACACCGGCTGATGATGATGATAATTTAAACGGACATTCCATTAAAACGAAGAGTATAATTTCTTAAGTACATATTAGATGATTTCTTAAATACATTCATTCTTAAATACATAGACTAAAGAATTATTTCTCGGGTTGTTATTATTGTAGTAGTTCATGAAAGCAAGTTAAAAAGGTTTTGTTTTATAGATGCACTAGACATTCTTGACGTCCGTCAAAAGCAGGTATGTCCCCATATTCGTACGACGTCTGCAGTAGACACGCGCATTGAGCGTCACTTTTGTTCTATCTGGACCGCAGGGAATAAAAGCTAGTCTCACATTGTGCTTCCGCTCATTTGCAAAATGCACCCGTCGCTTGCTGGAGTTTTCTTTCTAGTCGAAATTTTTACTGTGACACAACACTGCGTCTGTACATAAACTGTGGATGTTCTGGAATATTCGTAAGCGAATCGACAAATAGCGCCGAAACATATTATATTTGTTTTTTTCTTTAAACTTCGGTAAACTGCCTGATGTGAAGTGATTACGACCTGTCCATTGAGATGCTATGCATATGCTATGTATACCACGAGTTCAACGACCGCATCGTGATTTGAGATGTCTTTTTAACAGTAATTACACTAGCTACGGTGACCTTTAAGCCAGAACACATAGGTGGAATCCCGCATCGTTTTGTTTTTGACACCGAGTCACATAATAACAAGCATAACTTTTCAGATTTATTTTTTAATTTCATTTTCAATTTTAGGTGTCACAAGTATATTTTAGTTTTAGTATTTTGTTGCTATACAATAGTTTTGTGGTCTTATAAGATGTGTAAAGAGAGTTTTAGATTAGGTATCTATTTACATTTACCAATTTTGTTATTTTATCTGTAACAGCTTTAATGCTTATAACATGTAGCTTTCCTAACGGTAGATCATGATTATAAGTAAAAACGCCACACGAATGATGTTGTTATGAATTTCGTTACCATCAAAGAATCTATATTTAGTCAGCTTTGACTCAGTTATAAACGTTTGAACGCGTAGCAATGCACATCGCACTTCGAAATGTTTACTCTAGACGCACAATGTTTCTCTGGATACGTAAGAAATTCATGACCTAACTCATCGTAATAATTAATGTAATTTCAGTTATAATTGTTAGGGATGGTACCATTAAAACTTTTCGCATACGAGTTTCGAGTTATATTAGTAATGTATCACCGCTTTACCATCTTCACATAGTATAAAACAAAGTCACTTTCTTTGTCCCTATATCCCTATGTATGCTTAAATCTTTAAAACTACGCAACAGATTTCGATGCGGTTTTTTTATAAATAAGGAGTTTACTTTACTCTCAGGTTTATATGTATAACATATGCTTAATATTGTAGGGAAACGCTGATAAATTTATAAATTTATCCATAGATTTAACAGATATCATTATTGCAGCCGTACGAAGCCGGGGCGGGTCGCTAGATTGTTATAAATTATCGCGTAACGATGCTTTAATTGTATAAGAAATATTGTTCAAGTTAATTTAATTTTCTAAATTATATTTCTAAATGTGGCATACATGGCAGGTACGTATGTAAATCGTTTTAAACACGAATGTCTTAGGGTTTGTTTAGATTTCAAATATGATGATAAAGTAATCCAATTTAATTTTTTTCGGGCGTTTACAAATTACCCTCATACGAACCTTTTATAAATTGTTAAATAGACAAACTCACTTCTAAGCAAACATATCATAGGCCAAGCTAGAGAAATTGGTTTATACTACAAAAGGTTATGTTATTAAAGTTAATAAATATCTTTCATAATTTTAAGTCCGAAGTAATTTCATTTGTTACATTTCATTTATTATACTTAAAGAACTTTACTTATTTGATTTTTATATAGTTACAAATCGGTAAAATACTAGAAGTAGCCTTATCTTAGCTAGTAGTTTTATACTCCTGCACTTGTGTTTAAATCCAGGTATTTTGTGAAAACAATATTAAAGCGAGCTCGTTGACGCCTGACTGCCGGATAACCGGAATTAAGCACCATCGTAACCTTAACTAAAGTTAACCATTCAACTAAACTTTTCACTTTCAGCCTTTTAGTCTTACTCGAAACAAGTGTCTTATTTCAATCTTATTGTTTTACTTTGTAATGGGACCCGGACCGTCTCTTAAACACTTTGCGACGGAGATAAATCTACGTAAGCCTTGGCGGGGAATTTCCGGGACCGTCGGCTGCCACTTTGAGACGCAGAGATTACTTACCCTGTCCTCCAATATTGCACGGGTTCCTGCGAATAATAGTAGGAACGGGACATTTGTTTATTTTTTCTCTATCTTTTGTTAATACTTTGTTAGTTCTAGAGGAAGATTTTAAAAATATGCGCAGAAAATCTATTTAGAAGGTTTAAAGCACTGAAATAAGCGTTAGCGGTTAGTTTAATAGTATTTTTAAATACAGTCCTTACTTTTTAAGCTTAACGCTTTCATTATTATTTCGCTATAATAAAAATCCATAATCTATAAGCTCTATTTTTATAACAAAGAATTGATTTTGTGAAAATTGTTTACCACTGAAATTAAAACTTTTCTCTGACTTTAGGATAATTAAATCCATTGAGTAAATAGTCAATTTAGTCAATAGAAATGTTTTAGCATCAATTGTTATTCCGACAAGAACGTGCGGCACTACGTTCGTACCTTATACACCTGATGATTTAAACTCGACAATAGAACACAGCGAAGGTCCTCCACACAATACTATTCAGTGCCCCAGGGGAGGGCAACTCGAGCCATTGATTGCCACTCACGGCCCTAACTCCCCCGAGTGTCAAGCCCCGTTTCGCGCAATCGAAGATGACTCGCTCCAATCCCTTTAATAGCCCGCGATTAGGGCACGCCAGCTGTCGCCCCGCAGGCATTACGGGCTCATTTTTTCTGCCATTGTCTCACCGCCTCGGGGGTTTTTGTTAGTCACGCCGCTGTTCGCTTCCTGTGTTGTTTATTCCCTGTTTTATATTCGTTATTATTATATCTTTAGTGATGTAATTGGCAGAGCCTACTGTAGATGAGTGATCAGTACCAATAGAAATCTTAACAGAAGTTGTAGCACCATACGCAACGGTACTATAAGTTTCGTACACATTATGTCGAATCGAAATTTACAGATGTTACATCTGTAACTCTCCAGATGCTCGTATCGTTCTTGACTTTACCTTAGTCTACGTATATTTTTATTTATAAGTGAGCAGCTATCAGTCATGTACTTATCAGAGTGCAGGCTTTGCTGAGTTTGAACTATTATATTGTTGCGTTACCGTCCTGTTTTACTTTTGTATCAAAACATTTATCTAGATAGCTGATAGATTTATTTAAACCTATTGTATTTCTTCACTCAAATTTCTCCGCTCTCGTGAAAATTTCGTACAAAACTGTAGGCCTTCGTAATTGCCGGAAGTCGAGAGAGCAAAGCGGAGTACCTACTCGGCTTACGTTTCGCGAATTCTGAGAACAAACGGGCGTACATTAGGAAGGGCAAAATGACAAAAGCTCTACACGCCGGACGGACAAGGACTAGCTATCTTTATTATTCCTTTTACTCGGGTTTCTCTCAAGCTTTGAATTATCTGTTTGTTTTGTCTTTTTTTTGTTTTAGTCATTGAATACCCTCAAAACTGTCGCAAAGTTTAAGGATAATAAAGCACAGTCACCGATGTATTCTTCTGTATTCGTTTATGAATATGATGGAGGATAATTATGCGAAAGGAAAAGGTATTTTTTTATCTTATTTCAGTCTTGTCGATTTCTTTATCGTGAATAGTTCTCAGATTTTTTAAGGCGTACTGAAAATACAATATATTTTCTTGTAATATTTCTTTTAATTTTTTCATAAGTACAAAAGGTCGTCATCGCCGTGCTGTCATCATACTTTCCGTGTGTAATTAACAATGACAACAGTGCCGACCTGCCGGCGCTCTAGGCGAGAACAAACTGGCGTTAAGCAAATTAAGCTCTGCCTCCTTGCGCGACAACGCCGCCTCTAAATTCAATATAACTCAACACAAAGATGAACTTTGAAGTTATTTACCAACTTCCCGTTTTATTTACCTCGTCAGTCGGCGAACAGTTTAATAAGCCAATTTGTAATTTTGATGACGCTACCTTCCAGGTGCGCTCTCACCGAAAGCGATATAAATTTAGTTTATATGAATTATTATTATTTGGAGAGATATTTTTGTGATATAACAAGGATTTTTAAGTAAACATGTTCTATGTAAGGTATCTTGTAATCATATCGTCTGAGAATTAAAGACAATGGGGCTTGAGTTTTTTTTTCGTTATACTTGCTTGTAGAAATAACTTTTATTAAGTCATATATCATTACGGGTGAAAAAGGGCCGAGGATGGATATTAAAATATTTCGTGTGATGGAAATGTACCTATAAAAATATAAAAACTAAATTATAAAATCGCGTAATCGAACAGCGTGTAAGAGAATGTAATTTAAAAAAGCTATTATTATTTAAATAAAGTTTGTAATACTATTTTGCAATCCCAAATTTAAAATTAAGACATAAAAATTACCGATTCATTATATCTCTTTCTTTTATTTTATATGCAAAATCGCTTTCAATGCCGGTGTCGGCGTGCCAATAAAACGCATATGTAGGGCGTTGTGATATTGCCGAGCGTGTTGCGTTCCGTGAGCGTGATTCCCGCTACAGATGCGCGTCACGTAAGCGCATATCGAATGCACAGGTGGCGGCCCCAAAATTGAGACGTCACGTTGGCCGGTGTAAGCGAATGGTGTAAAATAAATACGTGTTTGAATCGGCCAGTATTATTTCGCTGTAACAGTCAATCGGTATTCGTTATTTAAATATCGATTACTTTGTTGTCATCGGATTTGAATAGAGTATCCGTTATTTTGATAGTAACGAATACTTGGAGTAAAATCGATTTGACAGTGAATTCATGACGTATCGTGACAACTTCTCTTAAGTATTATAATAGTAAAAAATTATGTTTTTATAATAGAAAGCAGACGTTTATTATCTTAGTTTTTAATCCGGTTCTACTGCATCGAACTAAAAAACTTCTAAAAGGTGTGTAGTTTGAAACTTATAATGTTAATAAATGCTTAAATTTAATCATTATGACACTTGATATAATCTATAATTTAAAGGATGTAATAATTCTTAATACGTTTATTTCAAAAATACTGTATTCTGACATTTACGTATATTTAATTTCTCAAGTTCTCTTATAACTAAGCGACACAATGTAGCATTAATGTTGTATTACCGAAACGGACTTTTATGAAACTAAATCTTTTATTATATATAACCTCGGGCTATATATTTCATCTCGAGCGTGCGAGGTCGTCGTAAAATAACAAGTGCTACTGCTGAAACCGAAGGCAATCCTTTAGTGGAAAATAGTATCCTCCGCCAACACTTGCATTATACTCGTATATCTGGTATAACGACTGTGATGCCACGCCTCTTTTATATTTTCTCTAACCCGTGAACAAAATGATACTTAATGTTATTGAAACGTATACTTTTGGTAAGGTGAACCATTCTGTGACTTATATTCCCCAGGAATATAATGGTTTCTGATTCTGAAGTAAAAACTACTCAAGGATAATATAAAATCTATATATCTTTTCAGTAGTGAAATGATATTACGAATCGGTTCTGTGGCCTATTTAAAACAACCGAATATTTCCTTTTTCTATACAAGTCTACATAAGCGATTGCTTGAGAATACTTACAAGAAAGTCAAGTAACATATCATAGTCATCATCATCATCATCAGCCTTAATAGTCCACTGCTGGACATAGGCCTCCTAATACACTATCCATTAGGAGGTTTTGGACCGTATCCACACGCTGGTCAATGCGGTTGGTGGTGGACCCCTTTACATGCCATCCGAGCATGGATCATCTTCTTTCAGACAATTGGGTGATCGGCCAATTGTCCTAACCAACTAGAAACAACAATGAAATTTGTTGGTCCCAGATTCGACCCGACCTCCGGTTTCTAAAAGCAAACGCCTATACCACTAGGCTGAGGCAGTTCATATCATAGTGCAACAGGGCTATTCACAATGCTTAGGACAGATTTCTTTCCGAATCGAATAGTATAACTTTATATCGGATGCGAATGTCAAACAGAAATGAAAGGAATGAAAACAAATGCATCCGTCAAATGTAACCCTGTACATTTTTCGATTCCGAGGCATTTTACGAATTCAAAACTTTTCAGGAATCGTAGGTTTTTTCGAATTCGAGACATTTTTCTACTCTTAGGGTACTTATTGTGTAATCAAATATACAATTGAAGAATTAATATAATTGTATATTACTTAATGATTATGAAACAGCATACCACTCACCCGATACCATACTTTAGAATAATTGTATAAAGTGTTGCTGTGTGCTAAGAGTTGAAACAGTCGTAATTCAAAAAGGCACTTATGACTTTTGCAAAGACGAGCAACTTAAATAAACAGAGTCGTAATAGTAAAGTTTTTGTCGAATTTTGTAGTAACTAACAATACTAAAGAAAAACCAGATTTACTTAGTTATGATAAAGACCCACCAGCGTGGTGGGATACGTTCCAAAACCTTCTGATGGATAGGTGTATTGGTGAGGCTTATGTCCAGCAGTGGACTAACACAGGCTGATGATGATTATACAGACTTCGTCTAACAAGACATCGATGCATGAAAATTATGCACCAAATCTAAAAACCTCAAAAGTCTTGTAACTTTCAAAATATTTTGTATCGTTATATTATGAATATTTGGCGACAAGATACAATCGATCAACAGTTACACTTGACTTTCAAACTGAGTCAATCGAGAGTTGAATTTAGAACAGGAGCACTCGGGTTGTGTAATGACTCTTTGTTATTGTGTTATATAAAAATATCTTGGGGTACAAAGCAACAATTATCATCATCATTATCATCAGACCGTGTCAGTCCACTGCTGGACAAAGGCCTCCGTAATTCACGCCACCGCTTCCTAATTAAAAAACAATTATAGTTGCACATAGTAAATTATTATAGAACCATCCCCGATAAGTATTAAATGAAGTAGAAAATATCGCTTCCTTAATAATATTAAATAAATCTTGGGGAACACATAGATATAGTATATGTCTGAGGATTGTTTAATTAATTCCGGGTAAAAATAGGCTGATGACGAAGACGGTTAAATAATCAAACGCTAATCATACAGGCGAGACGGTTTCGAAATCGCCTTAACGTTTGCTTCAATTATGACCTTTTGACCTCATTATACACGTTGACTAAGCATCCGAAATGATTCCGATAAACTAACCTCAGTATAAGTCTTGTAAGGAGGTTACAACGAATGTCGCATTGTATCGGATAACGCGGTGCCAATTCTGAAGGAATAGGAGACAAGAAGGCGTGATTTAAAGGCAACACAGGCTATTACTGTAAATCTTAGGGCTTACAGCTACAGTTGTCTTGAACGGTGTAACGATTAATTAAGTTTTGTCGTATCAAGTGCTGACAGATTGAGTCCATAATATATTTTAAACTATACAGAAGTGAAAACAATTGATGAACATTTATTAACATGAACGTCATGCGTATGATGCCCCTTCGATCATTGTTACCAGTATTTTATTCAAGATAAGAAGTGTTTGCTTTTAGTAAATTCGTGAAATGGTCATATGTTAATACTTATAGAATCTTTATAAAGATATTTTATTGTTATTAATTTATTTAATTCATCTGCATATGATAAATTAAACGTTATCACAATACTTAAATTAACTTATTAGCTAAATGCACGTCCAAATTACAGGTAAATATAATATTTATATAGAAACAATATTAAATACAGCTGAGAAGTTACATGTTTAAGATGTATAATGAAGAGTTGACATAGAAACTCACTTAAAAATAAAAGCGTTACTCATATAATAAATGTTATATCTGTTAACATAGTTGTTGTCTTGAAGGATAAAACAAAAATTGTCAAATGACAACGGACTAGCGAGTCGAAGGAGAAGAGAATATTATCGTGCATATAAAACTGTTCCACTATTTGCTGTTATATATATTTGTATATAATATAAATAGACAAATCATAATTTATTAATTTCCGTATTATATACATACTGCCTCCGTAGCCTAGTGGTAAGGGCGTGTGCTTTAGTAACCGGATGTCGTGGGATCGAATCCTGCGGGGACTCAAGAAATTTATATTGTTGTTTCCTAATCGGTTAGGGCAATTTGGGCCGATCACTCAATTGTCTAAAAAGTAAGATGATCATCATATGGCATGTAAAAAGTCGGTCCACCCACAACCCGCATTGGACCAGCGTGGTGGGATACGGTCCAAAAACCCTCTAATGGATAGGGGTGTATTCGGGGAGGCCTATGTTCAGCAGTGGACTATTACAGGTTGTTGACAATGATATATATATATATACATATAATATACGGTTGTTTTTCTACAAATTTCTTTATCTATATCGTTAAGCATGTTTCATTAAGCAAAAAATACCGATATCATTTCGGGTTGAAGTTTATCACGCGATGTGTAATGGCTTTGCGCTATTTCGCTGTAACAGATAACCTCTGGGTAGATGTCGCATGATTAGCACACTGCGGTGTTTCTCTTGTACGCAAAATGATGCATGGGGTTGCGCGGAAGCTATTAAATACGTGTATTAGATATTTTAGCACCGTTATTTTTATTATTAGCAATTCATAATGAAAATAAATAAACATTTTAGGACGATAACACAACACCATCTAGTCGCAAACTAAGCAAAGCTCGTGCTATGGCAACTAGATGACGGGTACATACATAAACATACTTTTCTTTTGTAAATAAATACATTTTATACAGATACAAACACCCAAATATGTAGAAAAATACTATGTTCATCACACAATATTTTCTTGTGGTGGGAATTAAACCCACATCCCCGGGCACAATGGTCAGGGTTACTAGCCACCGCGTCAAGCAATTAATTAATGTGCTGTCATTTAAGTTACTCGATTATTAAGTTGAAGCGATAAAAACACGTGAATATAAATAAGATTTTTCTTAAAACCCCCCACGCTAAAGTAATTGAATGATTCTAAATTCAAATTAGTCAGCTCACTACCCTTCTACTATCCTATGAATGAAAGGCATCGTACAAAAGCTAGTAATGCCTCGAAAAAATCTGCCGCGAAATGGAATAATTTATAATTTTGCATTTCGTCTGGCAAGTTTGCCAACATGCAGCCTTTTTAAAGTCGACACAGCGCCCGCAGTCACGTGTTCAGTGCCGGCGGAAGTCTGGTAATATAAGACGATACTTAATTGCGTCTGATTATAATTTTCCGAAAAGACTAATGTATGCGTTGATATACACAAGAACTGCACGTTATTTATATAAAGGATGAACTTATAAATAAATTATATATATATATATTATTTTTTTCATATCACACGAATAGTATATACATTACTAATCATAACTGAATAAAAGTAATTTTATTGCGTTTGTTCAGACTTTAAATCCCGACAGTGGTTCAATAAGTTAAATTAAAAATGTACTAATAACTAAGGAGATAAGATCTATACAATGAGAAATAAAATATAATATACAAATACGTTCTTAATTTTGTAGCGATTCGACGGAAAACTAGTACACGGCTCGTGTATCCGGCGTCGTTTACGCTTTGTGTACCTACAGACTTTCTGGCAGATCAAATCGACCGCTCTAACCGTTCAGTCGCCTCTATACAAAACGAACACGATCGCTTATGCTTTGCACGCCGTTTTAAAACGTTTTTTAAAACGTGTGTGAATAGTATTTTATATGTTTTGTATTATATCTTGTTAGGAAGTGTGTGTTTATCAAACTATCATATAGTTTGATAGATCCAATCGAGCAGTGTAAGGGTTTTTAGTGACTTTATAAAATATTAGCGATTGTTTTGTAATTTTGACGTTGTTTGCTAAATTTGTTTGGTGTAAAATTTTCTAATATATCGTTTCGTCGTAAAGTGCGGGCTACTGCTCCGATTTGGTTTATTTTATCGGTGCAGTTACAGGTTATAAATCACAGTTAGTGGGTCGGTCCGTTGTGCGATAAGTCTAAAAGTGTCGTAAAATGCGAAAGCTGTTGCGTTTGGTGTTCGCGAGTGTCGTGGTTACGGTGACCATTCTTCTGGTGAGCCGTCTGGACAGGGATGCGGTGAATCCCCGATTGCGAGCCGACAGGACGGCCAGGGACACTCGCTCCCTGGGGAACACCCATCCGCCGGAAGAACCGGGTTCGAATACCACGCTGGGCCAACGCTTGCAAGTGCGCGAGGTACATCAATATTGAAATATAAATTTAAATATCTTTATTGATCTATATTGAGTGTATCGCCTCCGTTGCTGATCGCTGTTGAAATAGGAGCGATACACTCACTTATTGATTGTCAAAAATCTACCACCGATTCAGAAAAGGATGCCATTGACCTGAGAAAAACCAGCGAGAGAAACTCAGCGTCAAAATTAAAATAAAAACAGTTATCCAATTTTATTTATTTGTATAGATATACCATTTTGCAGTCCGTAATTTTTGCTAAATATGATGGTTGTTAGGCGCCTGGGAAAAATATCAAGTGGTTTTTGTTTGGAATAACAATAGGAGTAATCAGGTGATTCGAACTCTAAAACTTTGCACAGGTGGTAGGTCCCCTTTTTACAGGAGGCCGTCTGGGTGGGTACTACCGCGCTGCTTATATCTACCGCGAAGCGTTATTGTGAAAATTCTGCAGTGTTCCGGTTTGAAGGGCACCGTAGCCAGCGTATTTAACGGGTAAACGAAACGTAACACCCTATGACTCACGGTAGGCAACGCGTTGGCGATACCACTGGTATTGCCAATGTCTATGGGCGTCGGTGACCACTTCCTATCAGGTGGCCCGACTGCTCGACTGCTTGTGTATGCCATTAAAAAAAAAAACTAAAAATATGGTCGTGTTTTATTTTATATATATATTTTGTATATTTTGTTACAAAACAGTTTGTGTCGATTTAAAATGTTATATTATGTAGTTTCATCATACAATCATTGTCGTTCTTTAGTCTGCTCTGGTGAATTATATAAGCATCATCGGTTTTATTCTCGCGTTGGCGTTGTGAAATGGTATGTTTATTATAGTTCTTTCACTACTAATACATTATAATAATAAGGTAATGTAAATATCACTCATATAAATGAATGGGTAAGGGAAAGCAAATTTTTAATTTACTAGAAGACGTATCATCCTCTCGCGACTCTCTGAGGTGTCCTTTAATTAATTATTGACTCAAAAAGACCTACTAACCTTATTTGATAACAGAAGGGTTAGTGATATACACTTCAAGTTTGTGTTTTACGAAACCGTTGATAATGATTGCATTTGATTTTATATGTTCGGAGGCATTATTTACCGCGGATTACTTTCTTAAGCGACATAAACAATTCGCATAATGTTAAAAATATGAGCTTCGTTGATTGTAGAATAAAATAATTAGATACATAAGGATTTCTCAACATTAAACTAAACCTGCAGGCCATTACGTTTTACAGGGTACCGAGCAGGGAAGTAAGTAGCAGGCCATGACCAGGACTTATAGACATCATTAAATGAGTGTTCCCCTCGTTAAATACTCTGGATTGTAAAATTTTGGTGAAAAGTTATAATGTACTAATAACGTTTTCCAATTAATTTTGATAAATTACGATACGACTATTACTGCGAAGTAAATACAGATACCTTTTGGATAGTTGAAGCAATTTGCCTATAATTGCGTGTATCAAGTACTAGTAGTGTCAATGTATGTCGAAATCAGTTCTTTACTATTCATTGATTCGTATGTTCAGAATAAACGTTAAATGCGTGGCTAACCTTGTATAAAAAAAACCGGTGGTAGGTCCCCTTTTTACAGGAGTCCGTCTGGGTGGGTACCAATGTCTATGGGCGTCGGTGACCACTTCCCATCAGGTGGCCCGACTGCTCGTCTGCCTGCGTATGCCATAAAAAAATACACACTTCCCTTGTATCCTAATTATTATACAACCTGTGCAGACTATGCAGCAATGCCGACGTAAGCAAAATACTACGTACAAAAGTAGCGCGTCTAAATTCTAAATGTAAACTTCCGCAATACCGGAACACACAACTATATCAATTAAGCAAGTCACCGGCCGGCTTCCGCGAAACTTGTCGCTGCCTAGTAATTAATGGGCCGTAGGAAAGTCAGATATCCTTTCATTAGCGCACCCGCCCCAGTGGTCCGGTCGAGATTAAAACTTGCGCCCCGGGCGGCCCTCTCTCCATCGGGGACGGCTTTTTAATACGCCTTTGAGATGTAACATGAGCGAGACGTTTTCAGTACGCGGGAGAATAGGATTCGCTGGCAGAAATTGGCTTTAACGCGGCTTATTTTTGTTCACTATTGCCATTGTTTCTGATGGGATTTTGTATTATTATTCTGTGTGTATATTCTGGGAAAGTCTTTTTCTTTTTAATAAAGAAATATATGCGGACAATTCATAGTCTGACGGATATTCAAAATACAGTAATGCCTGTACTTCTGTATTATAAAGCAAAATACTTCCCAAGAAAGTACACACACAGCAGGATATAATCAAAAACCAAGAAAAATCCGTTTAAACAAAACATAGCCTTCCTCGTGAGTATGGACGCTGGAGAATGTCCTTGTTTCCAGCCTTCTAGAAAATTCGCTTAATATTAACACATATTTATTCTCTCGCAGATGATGCGCCACGCGTGGAACAACTATAAGCTGTACGCGTGGGGCAAGAACGAACTGAAGCCGATCTCTAAACGCGCCCACCTGTCCAGCGTGTTCGGCGCGGGAGACCTGGGCGCCACCATCGTGGACGGCCTGGACACTTTGTACGTGATGGGGCTCATGGACGAGTTCAAGGAAGGCCGCGACTGGATTGCGGAGCACTTGCACTTCAACGAAATTGTGAGTGGCTATTTGTAACAAGAACCTAGTTAAGTTACCGCTTTATGACTCGCTTCAGACCATGGGATGGTTACGAAGGCTGGTGAGTTAACGACGAGCAGGAAAATAACGCCAATGATACGAAACAAATATCTAATCTTTGTGAAATATAAATTTTTCACAGTTTTAGTGATTTTTTATGGCTTCATAATATTTCTTATCATTTTATTGAGGAGATCTGAATTTGTTTCAATCAGGTTTCTTGTTAATACCTTATATTGGTTCGACTTGTTTATAGGTAAAGAAAATACCTCAAGGGTTGATGATTATAAATATATTATTTCTTTTATTCACGCGATTACTATACACGTTAAATTAATCGAAGGTTGAGTAATTTTAAGGCAAATAAAGGCGGTTCTGATTAGTTATGAAAATTACAGACTCTAATGATATAGTAAAAATAAATAGATTTTTACGTAAATACAGTTTCGGTCCACCTGAACTTATTTCACAACACAAACCAATTCAGTAAAAAAACCTTTAATAAATTTGTGCAATTTTCCTATTCAATCCCATAATGGGGCCATTTACCATTTACGTGCACTTACTTAACTAAGCGATGCGTGTAGAAAGCGACCGGTAAGTATAGTAATCGCCCGATTTTTGTGGCACGTAGTTCGTCTACCTGACACTCATTTAGTGACATAATCCTGCCATCTCTAGTAAACTACTAACGCTAATGATCACGATATCGCAATGCCTTACTTTTCTGACAACATTATTGACGGTGATAATAATTTTGTCAGATTTTTAGTTAACTCTTAATGTAGGTACCAAAGTTGACTAATATTTTAACTGCTTATGCTCTTTTTTATGTTATCGTTATGCTTCCAGACTCATGTGTCATAGTTATCAGAAAGCTACCGTGCCCGCAAGGTTACTTATGATCTTTGCGTTATCTAAAGATACGTTCATACGTTGTTGCATATATTTTATCCTCGTTACTCTAAACTAAAATGGGGATTTATATGCGATTGTATAATAACGTAAATAAGGATAAAATATTTTAATTTTAGCGCAATATTGTATTGCTTTCGAATTTTTATCGTATGAAAACAACTTTTAACCAGAACAAGTTTATAAACAACTATTACTATCTGAATACCGTGACGTAAATGGAATTCCTCTAAAGCCAAATTACTTATCAGGAACTTCACTGACATATGAGTTTACTACATTTTTTTTTGCATATAGCAATAATTTCACTAAAAATATGAAATCCAACTTAGCTATCAGCGTTTTATTGCCTCAAAAGAAAAGTATGTTTGCGATAAGGCTGCCGTTAATTTATTGATAAAATGTCGACTTTGAAACAAGTTTTAACGGTAAAAACTTATCGTTTGCGAATAACATCTTCCATCCAGAAACTATTGAGAGCTTTGGGTTGGAGTTTTAAAGGCAAAAGGCATATACAAACATGGCCTATTTGCGACAAGAAATATGTAAAAAGCCACACATAAAGTTACTGTATTTAAGGTTATTAAGGTTGCGATTTTCATTGTAGTGGCACATTTTGATTGTCTAATTTTTTGTCCTAATAAACTCTGTTGAATTTGTTTTGTTGCATATATTTGTGTTAAAAGATATTTTTGTAAAACAATTAGACGTCATGCAGCTTAACGTTTTGGGTGCTCTTTAGTTACAACATTATTTTAACGTACATTTTAAACTCCGTGTAGAATATTTTATAGCCAAATGATCTGTCTCCGTCACTTACTTCTGAGCGAATTATTACGCGGCAATTGTGTGATGACGAAATTGAAACCTTTCGCATTCTGCAATCTTTTATTGAATAGTGCAATGCAACACTAATGCCTTAGAAGTTTAGTTTTGACCTCGAGAATTAACAAAGCAAAAAACCGTAGTAGTTTTTGAAATTTTACTTTTTGTATATCTATTACTTTTAAGTCAAGAAAATTTATTTATTCACGTCAATTAATTCACGGAATATATCTAAACGTAAACTATAATAGCGAAGTGTGAAGGATGATAGGATGTCAATCACTTAGTGACAGTCGAGTAACAGAAACAATACACGTAAAACGCCGCTTCTCTACTACGGGTTATTTTCCTTATATTTATTTCATATATATATTGGTTGAATTATAGATTGTAGCAGTGACATTATTAGTTTGGCATTAACTGAAAATAAAGGTCGCGGTTCGGTTATGTGTTTACTTTTTCCTTTTCCAGGACTCTGACCTGTCCGTCTTCGAGACCACGATCAGGTTTGTGGGTGGTCTCCTCTCCTGCTACTCCCTAACCGGGGACACAGTGTTCAGGGACAAGGCGGCCGAGGTGGCTGATGCTTTACTTCCTGCCTTCGACACCCCGACTGGTCTCCCTTACTCGTTGATGAATCCGTCGACTAAGGTATGTTGTATTGAATCGGAGCAAATAGACAATTAAATTTATGGAAAGAATTTGAGTCTTGGGATATGGGGCAGCAAGGTTCAAACTGACTCTATATGTAGTAAGAAAACTTTGGTATAAGGACTATTTTTAAGGTTATTTTGGGCATTATCCTAAATTATCCTATGGACTTGAACAAAAATTGGAAATAAAGATTTTTGGAAATTGGTACAAGCGTTGTTGAGGTATGCCCTTACTTACACATTTTGCGATTCATTTCGATATTATTATTATAGATGTATTAATACACTTAACTAAACTTGAACTAGTAAACTAAGTGCAAAACAAATTAAATCTGTTTCATCGCTTCCTAAAATACAAAAACCACTGAATTGCACTGAAACATCGCCCCTCCCCGTTTGTAACCGATTGCCCAACGCAATTCCCCATCAATTAGTAAGTCGGAGGTACGCTCCGAATGGATCTGTGAAACTTTGCGAAGGTCTCGTAACAGTTCTAATTAGCTGAGGCCCAGTTTCCACTGCGCCTTTTGGAGTCCGCCCTTTTTGAACGGCACAAAGCTATGTATATCTAACTCGACGAGTAGTCACTAATTGTGAACCTCAACGGAATCCTAATTAAGTAATCGCTCGACGCTCGACGCTTTGGGCCAATAACTATGCCAGAGGCCAAATAAAAGACGGGATTGAGGAAAGCAACTTAATCCGTAGCAACATAATGAAATCATAGTTTTTAATTGATGAATTGTCACTAAAATATCAATCGCTGAGCGACAATCAACTGATGTAGTAACAAATACGACGACACATATTTGCTGGTTACATTGTTTACAGCAACTCTTCTTTCTTCATCTTGTCCTTCGCTCAGGTTCAGATTGTTTAACTTTATCGACAAAAGCTTATGATTTAATAAAATTTACTTGAGTCAAATAAGAAGTTACTATGAAATCAAATAACTTGAGATATAAATAGTAGAAAAAAACCTTTTGGAAAAATGCCTTGACCTCAACTCTTTATGATTATATGGTTAAAGAACCAGTAGTATTTAATAAAACAATTTTTTGTCATATCGGACTTCTTGACCTAATACACACTACACTTAAATTTTAATATATTATAAAAAAAACATCTCATATCTTAATCAGATATGTCGAAAGAATCGTAATTGAGGCACCAATAGAAATAATTTAGTTTCCAAATCGTGCTCAAAGCAAATTTATTATACCTATGAATTTTGCCGCAGTTCTCTGTCAAATCGATATGAAATGTTCCGGCTCCGTTATTCGATTAGGCTGAAAGGTACCATTGACTTTAGTCACGATATTGTCGTCAAGCAAATTTTGCCATCGCACTTTTGTATATTTAGCCTATACATGACTGAAAAATGTTTATAAATTCTTTTTTATTGAATAAAGCTCGTCACATTGTTTAATAAAAAGAAGTACCTACATTCACCTCATGCGAAGAATTATACCTTAAATAATTTAACTTTCAAATGGTTGTCATTATGTACTAGCAGTATTACTTTTATTCAGATTCATTGAATTACCTCCTATTACAGATTAGTGATTCGACCATTGATTTTAAAATTATCAAGATTGATGTGTTGTATAATTTAGTTTTGAGAAAAATGTGTTATTGTTATTCTTTATTTTTGATAACTTAGTTGTTAAGAGAAATTACCTAGCGATAATTAGTTTTAACATTAAGTTTTTCCATTATGTAAATGAAATTACTTTTGTCGACTATTGACCATTGCCTGCTGGATAAGTGATTCGAACTCGGAATTTAAAATGTATAGATAAACAGTGATAAAAATGTAAGTGTAATTTTATTTGAATATATGTGTAAAATTCACTGCTTAAGTCAATATAAATAATATACTTTCACACAAACCAGAAGAGCCCTTCCTTCCAAGTTTTTTCTTATAATTCATCGTACATCATTCCTTCAAACGTCCTTAGAAACTTGGAAACAGTATGGTTGATGTAACAATACGTGCTTTTCAGGCGAGCCGTCAATACCACTGGGCCGGTCCCAACAGCATCCTGTCTGAAATTGGCACCCTCCACATGGAATTCACTTACCTCAGCGACGTTACCGGAAACGATGGTATGTTATGTATTGATTAGATACTTATGTTCAGTAAATATTGAATAGCAAAGCCAAATGGTTATTTCAACCGGTGGTAACCCTTGGCAACGATATGTGTTTTTTTTAAATTGATAATGATTAAATTAACCATTTTCAGCCATTAACATATATAGTGAATTGTAATGTAAATGCTCTTTCAATAGTGACATTTTAAACATCATCAAGACATCTTAAAACATTTAAGTGCTTATAATTTTAACGAACAATCATATATCTAATACAAAATTGTTTCAATCCCAAAAAAAAGGTAAATTATGATTGTATCAAATGTGACAGCATTTCTTTAAGGAAATATCAAATAGCATAGCAATGTTTGTATCCACAGTGTACAAGAAGAAAGTAGACCGAATCCGCGAAGTGCTGAACAACATAGAGAAACCCGGTGACCTTTACCCCAACTTCATAAACCCGCGCACAGGCCAGTGGGGGCAGAGTGAGTACACAGATTTATCAGATTTCCATAAAAACATTTTAAAAAACTTACGCGAGTCAATTAAACGTTTAGAATATAAAATGACAGAAGAGTAAAGAGTTATATTTTACGTATTTGTTATTAATGTAAATTCTAACGTAATTATTCGGTGGTTAAACATATCAAAGGCATATTTAAATTTTATGATTATTGTTATGTTATTTTCTCCTCGTTCTTATTGTTTGAAAGAATCCGACAGGTAGTGAAATTGTTACTCGTCAAAAAAATGCACTATAAAATATAAAAGTAGCTATCACCACAGTCTTTGTTATATTATATTGCCGTGCTTACGCTCTAATATATTCTTAATAATAATATATTTCACTTCCATTATCTACCAATATATTTGACTCTCTTTTTCTTGTTTGAACCCCTTTTCCCAATTTGTTAGGATCTCATCCACCCAGTAGTCTAGGTGTGAAAATTATAGTTTTTCAGGTGATACCTACGTCACCGGAATAACTGTTTATTTATCTTATGACAGGCTAGTAGTAAAACAAGTGACGTCCTATCACTGCTACCAAATACGGTCCAGATACATATATGTTTACCACAATGTGCTAAATGTTACGTACTGGTATCGCCCGCTCTACCATTCCCTTACGCGTCACCTGTTTCGATCAGTAAGCTCTACCATTTATCCTCAACACCCACACGTGCCCGTTTAGTCCTTAGTCTTTTCCCATCTCTCATCCGCGCTGGTTCATTCTAATTCTAATCCTGTCTCGTTTCATATTTTAAAAAAAAACCTAATTCCGTTATTCCATAGTACGGAATAGCCCAAATTGAATGTCATTCTCTTCTTAGTTCGTACTCTTTTTGTAACATACGTTATGCAACCAGTCTCTACTTGGTCTTTAATAGCCTTATCGTACAAAATACCTTACTCGTGTGAATTCAGGGCACATGTCACTGGGCGCCCTTGGAGACTCGTTCTACGAGTACTTGCTGAAGGCGTGGCTGGTCTCGGACCGCGAGGACGCGCAGGCGAGGGAGATGTTCGACGTGGCGATGCAGGCCGCCTTGGACAAGATGCTGCGCGTCTCACCCAACGGGCTCACTTACCTGGCCGAGCTTAAATACGGCCGCGTGTTGGACGACAAGATGGACCATCTCTCGTGTTTCGCCGGTGAGTTTGTCTCTGCAGAAGTGGAGAATTGCGTTATTATTCCCATATTTGTGATATAAACCAGGCGTTCTGTTCTTTATCAGAATACAGCTTATATAGATTTGTTCAGATTACAGATTATATCATAGATAGATGGAGTTAACATTAAGCTGATAAAGCCTAATGTCAAACTCGTTTGGAGTCTTAATGAAATGCGTTCTGATTGGTGGATTGGTGCGTATTAAGTCACCGTGTAATATTAAGCCAATTAATGTGGTATACGTTACAGGATGGATATTAAACCTTTTTTTCATATATTCCGTCTTTTATATGGCCCGGATATAGGTGTGGTTATATGTAGTGAAGTGCACTCACGACAAGATGAGCATTTCACCTTTGATCATGTCTCCGAAAATTACGGGCTAGGATTAATTGTGACTTCAATCAAATTTGAGTCGATCGCAGATTTAAGATGGAGCATTAGAACTTTTAGAAATTTCCATGTGAATAATTAGCCACTTATAAATATCTTATGACTAAATAACTAAATTTCGACGTAAACCATAATAATATCTGTAAAGCGATACTTGTCTAATAATTACAATGTTGCATCGACTTAAAGTTGTCTTTACCAATTATTCATATTATCAATATCGTTGTAATATAACATCTGCAGGCGAAGTAAATGAACAAATAGCTGATTTATTTATTTAGTAATGTTGTACAATTAATCTTTTGTATATTTTTCTTTGTATTTGCAGGCGGTATGTTCGCACTGGCGTCGACGACGCTAGACAACTCCGTGTCGGAGCGTTACATGGACGTGGCGCGGCGTCTCACGCACACTTGTCACGAGAGCTACGTGCGCTCGGAGACCAAGCTGGGCCCGGAGGCCTTCAAGTCAGTGTGCAATACTATTCTGATAATGTTTGGACTATTGGTAGACTTGAATGTTAATAATTGACAGATCAAGGGATTTATAATTACCACTTTTATTTATGCGAATTCGTTTAAAGGATCTTTTCGGAGTTTGAACTCCCGACCCCGTGACCGTGACTTTAATAGTCGTTTTATTCTGTAATAGGATTTAATGTTTATGGGATTGTTTATATGTCTCATACTTTAAAGTTATTTTTCGTATCTTACGCTTTGTTTTTATAGAAAGAGAGTAACTATCATAATCGTGATATCATGTCGTAACAAGCTGCGTTCGAGGAATTGTTTTTAATATAAGTTCGTTTGGTGTCTTGAGACATTGGATGTTCTCCTTTAGCCAGTAATCACACCGGCTGTAGGGCCCTTCTAACCAGAACACTGCTGTTTTGCAGCAGATATAAGCGCTACAATGGTATATACCCAGACGATCCCCTGTAAAAATATCAGTTACTCCGTTTAGGTTCTCCGACGTGGTGGAGGCGCGCGCCCAGAAGAGCAACGAGAAAGTGTACCTGCTGCGACCCGAGACCTTCGAGAGCTACTTCATCATGTGGCGGCTGACCAAGGAGCAGAAGTATCGCGACTGGGGCTGGGAGGCCGTCCAGGTACGTCATAGTATACCATAAGAAAATAATAATGTCCACCAAGTCGATTACGCCGACTACTAAATTAAAGTGCACAAGTGTAAGCGCAAACACTGATATATTTGTTATACTCTCAAAGGCCGATGGGACGGATGACCGACACGACTGGAGAGGGATAGAGAGATTGTGGTAGAACTTCCCTTTTACAAGGGACCGTCTGCGTTGGTACCACCGCATTCCCTATTTCTGCCATAAAGCAAAAGTGTGAAAACACTGTTGTGTTCCGGATTGAAGGGCACCGTAGCCAGCGTATTTACTTGATAAACGAGATTTCACACTATGTCTCACGGTAGGCAACGCGTTTGTGGTACCACTAGTATGGCCGATGGCTATGGGCATCGGTGACCACCTCCCATCAGATGGCCTAACTGCTCGTCTGCCTGCGTAGGGAATAAATAAAAAGAAAAAAGATAAGGCGTTGGTTCGATCTTTTACATGCCTATCCGACTCATCCGAATATCACGATCATCATCAGCCTGTGTTAGTCCACTGCTGGACATAGGCCTCCCCGTATGCACGCCTTTTCCATTTTAGGGTGTTTTTGGACCGTATCCTACCACGCCGGTCCAGAGCGGGTGGACCGACTTTTTTCATGCCCTTCGACGCATGGATCGCTTTCTTCTTTTTCTGCCTAACCAACTAGGAAACAACAATGAAAATTTGTTGTGTCCCCGTGGTGTTCGAACTCATGATCTTCGGTTTTTAAAGCACACACCCTTACCACTAGGCTACGGAGGCAGCTGCATCCGACTATACCATACAATTAACTATAATATATTATCGTACTATAATATACCTCGGCCTAATAAAGCATTGAATTCATGCGAGGCGAAGTCTTTTGTCACAGGCTGATTGTGCCGGTAGTGAGCGCGTTCTTATGTGATCCCCCGCCGTATACACACCACGATGTTGATCACCTAATTAGAGCGTAAATGGTCTAACGGCCTCCATGGTCTAGCGGAATTTTTTTTTTTTAAATCGTGTTTTCCCTGACATATGGGATCAGGGTCCTTTTCCGCTCTTTTGTTGTTGTTCTTTTGTACATTTATGTTCTTTTATGTCTATTGTTTGGTTTTATCTTTATTTATTTTTCTGTTTTTTATTTATATTTTATGCATGAACGCTTAGTTTTATTTACATTTATTAATCTTATAGTTAGTTCACACTTTATACTTAAGTCTAGTTTTAATTTCTTTATTTTAAGTTTCCAGGTTACAGACGCTGGTATCTGCATAGTGCAGGCCTTATTTTCTATACATTATGTCCTATTTAAATCTTACATTTTTATTATATGCCTCATACTTATCTTATTCTGCTTATTTACTACTTACAGCAGCCTATTGCTACTTAATACTACTTTAGGTCTAGCGGTATTGGCCCTTACTTTATAAACCGGAGGTCGTGGGTCCGAATCCCGCGGGAAAACAGCTTTTGTGTAATCGTTGTTTTCTGGTGGGCTAGGACTATTTGGGCGATCACCAATTGTCTGAAAAATACCTTCCTTTTTTTACTTATTTCTAAGTTATAAACCAATTATAATATTTAGTTTTATACACTACATATAAATTTTATTTTTTTAGCTAAACAATTATTTCTTCAAGTAAAATGTACTTATTAACTGTTTAAATTTTCTTTTCATCATTGATTTGATTATATAGCTCTTATAAAATTTTAATATTGCACCGAATTTTTTATTAATTTTATTTTTGATCATCAGAAATCAATGATTATTACGAACTAAACTTAATCAATACTAACTGATTTAAATTAATTTTGTAATCTTCAAGGCCCTTGAGAAACATTGCCGTGTGCAAGGTGGCTACACCGGTCTGGTGAACGTTTACCACAAGAAGCCTCAGGGTGACGACGTGCAGCAGAGCTTCTTCCTTGCCGAAACCCTAAAGGTATGTAGGATTTATTACTTTTAACACAACTTTTACAACAAATTAGATACATTGATCTTGGAAAGTAGATAACCCCTTAAATAAAAGCAAAAGTCTTTTCCAATCCCCGAAAAGTAACACATTTTCACTGTTATCGCCCAAACGTTGGGCGCAACTTAAAAATTTTGTTTATTTTTCTACAAAAAAACTTAATTATCGGCACACAACTTTATTGTCGAGTTAATATTCTCTAACTACACGATATAAGCTTTATTATAAATTTTAAAACTATATTCCCCTTTCCAGTACCTGTACCTACTGTTCGCCGACGACTCTCTGCTACCGCTAGACGAATGGGTGTTCAACACGGAGGCGCATCCCTTCCCGATTAAAGGCAAAAACGCCCTCTACCGGCCGAAGGAGCCGTCCGCCGACGCGCCCAAACAAAACAACGTCTGAACCACTAAAATGAAACGAGAAAAATAAGCAAATACAATTATCTTTGTACCGGTTAATAAATGATATCGTAGTTAGGTGCGTATACTAGTCTTGTCCGTATTTCCGTTTGATGTGTCAGAATATAAGTGAGAAACTGTTGTCGTTCTTTAAAAAGGTATGTTGGCATGTTTTGTAAATTTAATGTAGCTTTGAAAGTGTATACGCACCTTTACTGATGACGAAGGGCGTGATTAAGCGTCAGGTGGGTTTGTGATTTGCGACTTTCTGTGTAAACCTTTCAATATCCGTACTTTGGAAGAATAGAGTTATTAGTTACAAAAGAATAATCAAATGTATCGAAAATAATATCAGAGAAGAAAAGCGACCTACTAATATTCACCTCAGAGGTTAGAATAAGTTGATTTAACAAAACGCTTATTTCGTCCTCTACACCGTTTTAAGTAAACATCGGTGACGTCACAAAGGGGACACCACTTTTCTCTTCTAATTATTACACTCTTTGCAGAAGTACTGAACACTTAGAATAATTTAACACCCACTAATATACATTTATCTGAATAAGAGCCAAAATCGACTCCAAATATATGTAAACATTGTAATCCATACTAATAAGCCGACTATAACGCATAGATTGACATCTCGGTGACGATTTTTTCAATTACAACAATAGATATATGTCACATCTTCGTTACTATGAGATACAATGTTTAAATCTTTTCCGAGAGATATTTGGCTATGATATTACATTTAATTCGGTCTAAGGTTAAAGTTAAATTTAGAAGCGTTATGGTTTTGTCATTGAAAACAACGCCATCTGTCGGTCAAGCGACAGTATATCACTGCCCATTAAATATTCCTATGTCAAACTACTTATGTCCAGAATTTGTGTAAATCATTATATTATTGAATAATAAATCTTTGTTTCAATATTATTCGCCATCTTGGGTTTATCAAAACTATTTTGTGTTATTCTTGTTCAATAGTAATTCTGTGGGTGGTGTGAAATGACGTCTTTTGCTTTGATATGCTGTGATTGTTGTTTATGTAATACTAGAAAGGTTTGTATTTTGTAACATTTGTCCTATTTACATTTGTTTTATAATTTAAATCGATTTGAAAACTGAAAGTGAGCAATGTTAAGAGCGTTCTTTTGTATCTTTATGTATTCTACAAATACATGACATACATTGTCATTACTAAAATTAAATTAGAATCTCTGTATCCATCAACCTTATCTATTCTTAAACTGATTACTTTTTTTTACTTTTATTTAGTCGATCGTCATTGCCATATCTGAGAGTAATTTCAATTAAATTGTGTAAATTTATTCGTGTCACAATTTAATGATATAATGAAACAATCGTCAATTCTTTTATGATAGAGTTAAAATATATTCACATTTTATTACTATATTTTATCTATCTAATAAAAGCGTAAAGAATTATCATTATATTATGTTGTATCACAAATTTACGATTTTCACAATTTTACTTAAATTTTTTTGAAATATTGAAATCTAAACAAAACTTTTATACATATGCGCGTTAATAAAAAAGATATGCTTTAATTATTGTTATAACATCATTTCGGAGGCACAATTAATATAGCATACTCTTTAATCTGAACGTCTTTTATCCTATCTGGAAATGTTTCTTCTTTGTTACGAAACCAATTTGAATACAAATCCCCTTTGAAATTAAACAAAATACAAAAGTTTTAACAAAATGTTTTTTATAAAATGATTAAAACTTTATATTTTTCTTATTATTCTTACGTTATTTTTATTTATGTACAAATTAACAACTAATGTTCCATTACATGGCTGTAAGTTTTCTTGCAAAATTTAAATTATTTAATTATTAATTTCTATCTAGGAAACCATAGCTATAGAATGGGCATGTTATATAAACCATATAGTACGGGCAGAAAAATATATTAAATCATTGTCAATTACCTGCATAAAATATCTTCTTTCTTACCTAAACTATTGACAAATTGCCTGATATCACTTAAAGTCATTGTTTCAGTTTGTTATTATACAGAATTATATTATGAAAACAATTTTTTTTATTGAAAGGAAAAAACAATTTAAATTGTATGTATGTTTCTGAAAATGTAACAATTATTTTTTTGTAGTTAAACAACGCAAAATTTTTATAATAATAACATCACATTATTTTATATCATCTACATTCTTAATATATAAAGGTAGCAAAGAAAATAGAATGTTTGGTTCAAATTTATTAATTTTAACAAAATAATTTACCTGAACATTATAATTTTTTTGAACTATCATAATAAGTTTTTCTTCAATCCTATATCATTGGAATTTGCATTTATGACGAATTTATCCTTTCTATTTCTTAAACATAAGACAACTAATTAATTTAAATCTTGCATAATCAATAATAAAATATATATAGCTTTATGATATTTCAATGTAAAACAAAAACTTTTTGAAATAGAACATCTGGCACAATATATTTTATTATGGTTTTGTTTTTATCTTGCATGGATATAAATGTTACTGGATTTGGTTCAAATTAACATTTTGTTTAACAAATTTCCATAGAGATTTGTATTTTTTTCAAATTATATATTTTGGTTATACTTATTAACTTAGTATTAGATCCTTATAATTCCTTATAAGATCTCGTTTAAAAACTAAATACCATTTAATAAAAAATTCTCAATTATAATCCTTCTAGAAAACATATCCCAATTTTAATACTATAACAAACTTGTGTATAAAAAGTGTAAACATTTTTATTATTTGTGTCCTATTTAAGTTTGTGTCTGATATATTTATAAAATATTAAACTTTTTCGAGATATCAATGACCTCAAATATTGCTTTGCTAAATCTAATAATAAATTACACTATATTATATATATAAGGTAATTTAAAATTTTACTATACCTGAATTAATTTTACATATATATATATATACTATTATTGTGTTATGCCAATATGTATAATTGTTTATTGCACCTGTTAAACAAAAAGCATGTAAGCAATGACTATATGAGAATAGATACATTAATTGGGCAGGATCACCAGCAAATATGATAATCACTTGAGATTAGTTGAAACGTAGGCCAATTAGGTGTGTATATTATGTATATATAACCATAGTGAAATGTAAAATTAGTTTTAGGTACTCAATGTGTAGTTAAATAGATACTTTTAAAAGTGTGAGTGTGCCAGTCAATGTTGATTGTTAATATTATAGGCGGTTCACTAGCTTTCTATGGTTAATCAATGGACCTTGTATTTTCTGTTGTACATAATTTTCACTACCAGGAGAACATGAGTAACCCACGCCCGAAGTTAATGCGGATATAGATCTAGTTTATTTATATAGATTCAAAGATCCCGCTTATAAATTGTTGTACTAAAATGAACTAATAACTTAATATGTATCTAACACTACTTAACACTTTCTTAAGGCTCGATAGAGTTCAAACTTTTCATTTTCAAACTGATTACAATCTTTTGCGGTATCTTTGATGTTTTTTATAACAAATAGATTTATTGTGAATTTGATCCTGTTATATTCTTAATGTTAAATGTGTCCCGGTTTAAATTTTTAAATAGTTTAATACTGTACAATATTCTTTATTTTATTCCTTCTAGACCACACTTTTCTTATGATATATAATACATATCGTAATGTCCAATGCTTAACGTATTTATTATGTCATTAATAAGGAGAAATAGGTCTGGGTTGACCCTTGACATAATGAATTGCGATGAATTTCTGTGATTGCCTACAAGTCTTCTCTTCAATCTTTGTACGTAATGACATAAATAAAAGAGTTTTTAAAGCTCACCAGAAAATGGATATTTGATTTGTTGTTCAATGGTTTTGTATTATATTGATGAGCTTGGTTTATATGTGAGAAGTAAATTTGAAATTATCTAATTTTACCCAACTTTTTGGACATGTAATTATAACCAAGCTGGCGGTACTATTGCCCTAGTGCAGCTTGTTATCGCGTATTTATCAAGTTATAGCCCTAATTGAATAATGTAAAATTTTCGGTTGAAATAAAACATGTTTACAAAAAAATTGTTTTTTTATTTTGTGTTCTAACCCTTTATTTGGTGCATTATTCATAACAATCGGATAGTTGTTTTGTTATATTAACTTGATTCATAGATTTGTACATGGAATAGTATAAAAAGGCAGCAATTATTTTTTTTATTTATAGCAGTTATTATTGTTAAATATATTCCACAATATAGAAACAGTAGTGATTTTCATTTTTAGCGCTGGCACCTGAGTTCCGGACTCTATCAACGATAGGCTTTAACTTATGGTTCTACTTAGTCCGTAGACAATGAAGTGATCAGCGCAAATAATAATCGGAATTAGTGACTTGAAACTTGTTAAACGTATAATAAAAAAATATGTATGTGATTTAAAGTAATGATAACTATACAACAAGCGGAGCCATAGCCCGCTGGAATCCTATTTGGGCTCCACAGAACGCAGTCCCAACGGTAAGGAGCAGTCGAACTAATTCCTTTCTATAAGTATTTAATGTAAAATTGCCTTCTAGTTCATTGAATTTCTTAAAGAGGTTAGGTAGAAGTTTTATCGTAACACCGACTAGACTAGTAAAATCTATCAGTAACTCGAAATAGGGGTTGATTTTAAGATAGGGCATTACAGTAAACGGTATCATTTAAAAACATGACATAAGTATAGATAAAAAACATACCCACTTGTAGGACTTATGTTTCGTTTTCACTTATTATCTTCGAAAGATAGTAACAATATTCAATTCAGCCATCATTCGAGGTAGATTCGAAAGGGCTTCATTAGCCGAATCGCGTGCCCCAGACGGGGCCGTAAAGGGCCTCCAAAGAAGGCCATAAGCGGTAAATGTCGCGGCATGATTGTCTCTCAGCTAACATTTGCAGCCCCCAGCCAATTAGGGGGCTACGGGCGGCCTCCTTTTATTGTGTGGACACGCCTTTACAACGTATCGAACTTTCTGGAGCAACGTTTTACGGCAACTGAAAACTAACTAATTTAGTTATGACGTTTATACACGTCTTAAAACTTTCATATGGAGTATTAGAGAGGATTTCGAGGAGGAGAGGTAGAGAGGATTCAATATAGGATAGCATTTATGGGGGATTATTTTTGTGATCTTTGGATTTTGCACATCAAAAAAGGAGTTCCTTTTTGTAATCAAAAACATCATCGTTATCATCATCATCAGCCTGTGTTAGTACACTGCTGGTTATAGGCCTCCCCTAATGCATGCCTTCTCGACAAGGGGGTTTTTGGATCCCACCACGCTGGTCCAATGCGGATTGGTGGATGGACCGACTTTTAACATGCCCAACTGACGCATGGATCATCTTACTTTTCAAACAATTGGGTGATCGGCCTAAATTTCCCTAACCAACTAGGAAACAAAAATGAAAATTTGTCGAGTCCCCGCCGGATTCGAATCCACGGCCTTCGGTTTCTAAAACACACGCCCTTACCAACTAGGCTACGGAGGCAGTCACTAGCAAGGGAAATACAGCCGGACTTTTATGGACTCCTTTGCTAGTTAAAAAAAGCATAGAGCAGAATACTTAAACAGACACAAACGGCATACGTTTATTAGCATAATTGTTATAATTGAAATAAGATATTTTATATATATTATCATCATCGCTCTGTACATATTGACTGCTGTATAATGGTGATAAGTTATTAGAGACGTTTAAATGACTGTGTGTAAATAATATACAATTCTATTAACTTTCTTATTCTAGAGAGATAAGTAAATTGAAAATATTTAAAATGAGAAATACAAATTCAAATTTAAGAATGATTTGTTACGAGTTTCCAGGAAGCCTATGAATGTTGTTTATCGCGAACTATAGAAGCAATACTAGATATTTCATTAGATGAGCGAGGCCAGACTATTAAAAGATTATCTTTACGTTTCAACCTTGGCTTCAATACGAAAAATTTTCGGGAAATAAATTGTCTACTTATAAACGTGTGAAAAAAAATCAATTGTTCACGTGTATCATATTTACTGATGCTTTTCCCAATATTTTCATTATAAAAATGGTTATTGATTAATTTTTCCATGTAATTGCTGTTTTTCTTCATACAAAAATGCCGGAGGGAAACTGACCATAACTACGCTTGTCACTGCATTATAGTATTTTTGATGATGGCCCACAAATTGGTACGGCGAAAAAAATTATTAAAAAAAATTTGCCCAAAAATTAAACAAAGTAGATTAGGTTAACGTCTAGCTTGACTCCCTATAAACAAATTACAACTATTTCAGTCTTGGGTAAATTGTCTTTGAAAAATGTGCGGTGCCTATTTCTGCCGCGAAGCAGTAGTGTGAAAACACTGCTGTGTTCCGGTTTGAAGGGCACCGTAGCCAGCGTATTTACAGGGTAAACGAGACTTTACACCCAATGTCCCTCGGTAGGCAGCGCGTTGGCGATACCACTGGTATTGCCAATGTCAATGGGCGTCGGTGACCACTTCCCATCAGGTAGCCCGACTGCTCGTCTGCCTGCGTATGCCATAAAAAAAAAGTTGTTCAACCAAAAGTTCGCTAAAATGGTATAAAGTGCAGCAAGATTTCACAACATTTGATCTCATTATTAAAGCCTTTCTGTTCATCCTTTCCCACGAACTTATATATAACAAAGTACTGAATTGTACGAACAAATTTAAAGTCGTTAGCAATGATTACAATGTCGATAGATGTGAATTAAATTGATTGGAATTTGAGATATTTAAAGTGCATTTATAACTAGCTTTGTCTATTAGAAAATCAATCTAGGTTTTGAACCTACAGCACCTACAGTCACCAATTTTAAAAACCAGAAGAAAGAATTTTAAAAGAGCATAGCAATTAATTGCATAAATAATGAATATTGATTATAACAAAATCAATTGCTGCAATTGTTTTTGTATATTTAGAAAAGTTAACGTTGTCTGCAAATTCGTAAACAACTAATTTAATTTATACTAAAAATAGTTATATTTGAATAAGTGTTGAAGGAAGTATTTAATGGCGTTTGTTTTTAAGTCGTAAAACACCATCAATAATTTTCTACAATACACACATTACCTATTTTAAAAAATACCTCAGTTAATGAAACTTACGTATATTATCAAACCAGCGCAGGCAAACAACGTAAGGCGACACCTTAAATCTGGCAAACCAAACAGCGTTCAATTAGCGAGGGAAGACGGTTTTCTTTATGGGGTTGGGACGCGCCCTGTCCCCATTCGCACCAAGGGTGGGGTTGTGGGGAAAATTCACCTGCGGGATCACTGAAAAGCTTTGTGTCTTGCTGACTTTACTAGAGTCCACAACTCCGTCGGGTTCCGCCACGTGCTGTCCACAGCGTTAGCAACTTACAGAATGTTCTAGCATTAATTTGAAAGGAACTTCTTCAAGCAAACTATTTCACAGCCGTTACAAATTATATTTTAGCTTTAAACTAATTTGATGTTATTGATTTGTAATTTAGTTTATGTTTGCTCTTACGAGTTTTCATTCCCATTCCTCTTTGCTCTTACGAGTCTTCTTCTAGATAGTTTTCTGGGTCTTCAAATTAGAAGGCAATGGAATCGGCAGTTGCAGTTCTTCTTGTAATGGGGATATCAACTGGTATGTACAATTTTAAATTTTTAGCTCTCTGTAAAATATAGAAACATATATTCAAATAAGTAATAAACAATGTGAACCGTAATACTTCCACCATTTTTAGTGTTGGCAAAACCAAGATTAACGTGAAAAGCTTAATTAGAAAAGCCTCTTTTATTAAAAAAAAGGAACGGATTTATAAAAAACAAGCTAACTCCTTTTTAAGACTAACATTCTAATCTTACCTTCTTTTTTACAATCTTTACATAATAATAATTATGACCAATTTTATTGGCAAATTCAATGGTCGCTACTGTATCCGTGCATAAATTAGTTTGGTCCTTCTTTAATTTAATATGAGATCATACTTACATTTTTAGGAGTAGGCATAAGCTAGTCCATTTTTCTGTAAACCTATTTCGATATTAAATGTAATTTTATCTTTATAGTGTTGTTAATTGAATAGTATTTGCATTTAGGCAAAATGAGGAAAGTCCATTTTAAGTATTTTATTTATTATACCGGTGAGAACAGCAGATCTTTCTCCTGATAAGCCTTTTCCATAAAACGCAGCGTAAAACGCCAAATTTTCTTTTGCCGCCCTGAGACATAAGATGTTACGACTCGTTGACCCAGTAATTGTAATGTAAAATATAATTATTTCAATGGATAATTATGAAGAATGGTTAAGCTGTAAGAAGAATTTTATTACGAAAATATTATTTTAAGTTTCTTTTTACAAGACAGCATTTGGGATAGTTCCACCGCAGTGCTTATTTCTGCCGCAAATCAGTAGTGTTCATCATCATCATCATTATCAGCCTTTGATAGTCCACTGCTGGACATAGGCCTCCCCTAATACACCCCTATCCATTAGGGGGTTTTGGACCGTATCCCACCACGCTGGTCCAATGCGGTTGGTGGGTGGACCGCCTTTTTACATGCCCATCCGACGCATGGATCATCTTACTTTTCAGACAATTGGGTGATTGGCCCAAACTGTCCTAACCAACAGGAAACAACAACGAAAATTTGTTGAGTCCCTGCAGGATTCGAACCCATGACCTCCGGTTTCTAAAGCAAACGCCAATACCACTAGGTACGAGGCAGAGTAGTATAGTCACTACTAACTTTAGGTTTCAAGAGAGCTGTAGCTTGCGTAATTACTGGGTGAACAAGTAACATCGCATGTCTCAGAGCCGTAAGCCAATTTTTAGCGTCTCACCTTTTATTATCTTTTCTATGAGCAGGGCCTATCACTTTGTATCAGACATCAGGGAAACGTCCTGCTTGGTTCAGCGCTTTAACTAAGAGAAAAGATCTGTTGGGCGTTTGCAAAGTTGTACTGCATATCTTCTTTATCACAATTATCTAAAATTTTACAAACTCACATCTAAAAACAATCCAGTGTTATCAAAAATATTAATAATAATTTTAACGCGGAGCGACTGTCATCTGACCTCACAACTCGGAGTTAAGAGAAAAAAAAATGAATTGCCGGATTTTTTTCACGCCTATCCAACGTAGGGTCTGTTTACCTAATGACGATATCACCAACTAGAAAATAATGAAAACAGAGATTTTCCTTGCATAATTCAATTCAATTATTTTTCATAACTTTCAAAATAAAGAATACCATTTTAGTAGGTGTATTAACACATAAAACGAAATTAAATCTTTATAAAAGCACGATTCGGATACTTGAAAGCACATTAATTTTAGGAAAAAAAATCATATGCTTATATCATACTCTGATCATTTCACAACTGCCTCCGTGGTCTAGCGGCATTGGCCCTTGCTTTATAAATCGGAGGTCCTTGGTACGAATCTCGCGGGGAAACAACAATTGGTAGGATGAACAATTTGGGCCGATCACCCAAATGTCTGAAAAGTAATATAATCCATGCGTCGGATAGGCATGTAAAATTCGATCCACCAACCAACCTGCGTTGGACCCGCGTGGTGGGTTACGTAAAAAATCCCCTAATGGAGAAGGCGTTTATTAGGGGAGACTAACACAGGCTAATAATGATACTTAAATCATAAAAGCCATTAAAACGGCCATTAAAAATTAGCCAAAAGCGCCCATTAAAAATGTCCTGACGCGTTCATAAAACAACGCTTTTCGCCTTTTATTCCACACCGGATACAGGCTGGACATCAAGCGGAAGTGACCCAAAAATCGGGCACAATCGCCTCGTATCGCGGATAAAAGCGTGGTGGTTTTGTTAAAACGGTAATCGATCAACGATTTTTAACTCTAGCCGCATTTCAGTGAGCAAGTGTAAAAAATTTATTTCGGGAAACTATCGGGTGCTTTAGAAAACTCCAATAATTTAAAACCTTAAACTGAATTTTACTATAGATATAGTTATTTAAACGTATAATTGATACGTATTCGTGACGTCACAAGGATTTAAAAAAAACATTAGGTCTTGCACCGATTACAACGTAATTGTTAAATTGTTCTAACAACCGATAGATGGCAGCGTGAGGAGTACAGCATTTTATGTAATTGAAACAAAATTGATTATTAAGTCAGCGAAATTTTATGTCTAAATTTAAACCAAATTTTAATATATTATTTAAGTAAAATTGTAAATATTTTGAAGATAGGATGTAGAGAGGAGTAACATTAAAAATAGTTAAAACCTTGTGACTATAATCCTACATTGACTACAAAACGTTAAAATATCGAATCAATGGTATCCGTATTGATTTGTCAGATTCATCATAATCATTCACGAATCGTGCGAGCAACAAAAGTTTCCCACGCCTTCGTAGACCGTGAGAAATATGGGATGGTTGATATTCCTTGAGTATTAGGAAAACATAAAATTTGGGATGTTAAACCCGAAAGTACTCTCGGGAACAGTGAAGGACTTAATCGAAAAATTCTTATATTGAAGAATTCGTTTACTGTTTTAAATATTACGATTTATTTTAAGATAATTATAACGTTTACGTTTAAATTAAATTCGTAATATTATTGACGAATTTAATTAAAACGTAAATCTCGTAAGTTTTAATTAAATTCTTCCTCTCTCTTAATCGTACGTCTTAATTATTATCCTTTTACATAGTTTTCAGTTTTTAGACATTAATGGTTATAGATTCAGGTTTTAGCGGTAAAATTGTCACTGCAAGAGCTAAAATAAGTACTCGGCGGTAGGAAAATAATACACGAGAACGTACTGTTGCAAATTAGCTCATGGGTCCGGTTATGGGCCATAAACGGGCTCCGCGAGGCGCCGCCCCTCCGGCACTCCCCTGACATTTATCCCTAGCCCATAAAATAAAATATCTACCAGGGCGACATGGCCGCGGCGGTTCGCAAAGGCCTCGCCTCCCCCTCGCCCCGTCTTCCACGGATGACGCGTCGCCCCACTAACCCGTTTCGTCACCTCGCGTTATATTCCGTGGAAATGCCGGGCCAATTTTTAAAATGGGACGACATTTACAAATGGACGTTGCGTTACAAACTAATTCCAAATGAAACATGAAATGATTGAAAGAAGATTGTATCCATCAAGTTGTTTATGATTTGTCTGATTTTTTAATTTACCTTTGTGTCAATGTGACTGGAAAAACTGTGAAATGGCTTTGAATTTATCTTAATTATATGTTTTCATATAATGCACACGTTTATATAATATTTGACAAACCTCAAATCCTCGATAAAGATCGCCTATTTCTACCGAGGTTGATTCGCGAGGTTATTGAAATTTAAAATAAGCTTTTTTTAAAAAAAAAATAGAGAAGATGGTTGGGTACTAATATCTGCTTGGGATTTAATAATCACAAAAATTTAAAACGAGCACACAACTAATGCAATATCACATGGCACTGTGATAAATCGGACAAAATAATTTTGTTTTAAAGTTTGCAGTAGCTGGAATATCTCTGACATTTTACGGTCAACATAACGTCTGTCACATAAACATCATACTCCGGGAAGCGTTTGAAACGTCGGCTAAAACTTTAAATAAATAATAGTTGGACATAGGCCTCCTCTTCTCCATTATGGGGTTTTTGGACCGTATCCCACCAAGCTGGTCCGATGCGGTTGGTGGGTGGACTGATTTTTATATGCCCATCCGACGCAAGAATCCTCTTACTTTTCCGACAATTGCTTTATGTCCAATTAGACGATTGTAACTATTACATATGGTAAGCAAAAAGCTCTCCCTATAAAATTGGAGCGGAAATCACTATAAATTTAATCGCAGATTTGTTCAAGTCGTTTCTTCTCGGTTATAAAGAACTAGCAACCTGCCCCGGTCCGCACGGTTTCAATACTGATATCTGTAAAATCTATGTAATCTATGTTTTGAATATAATCCATAATTAAGAGTACAATCTACAAATATCCACCAATTCATGCAAGAATATATACACGCGGGGTCGCAAGTGAACGTTAGTTCTATCACAACGAAAAACCACCGTCATCGCTTTCACGATAGCGTTATGTATGCCCATATAGGTCGACAGCGTCCGCAGATAACACAATTCCATTCGTCCAACTCGTCCGCGAGGGGTCACTAATAAAGACAATGGCCGTCATTTGTCAACGCACGCACGCGATGCCCGTCCCTTTGCTACATTTCCTTCCCCATTCACAACGGAACGGTCGAAATTCAACGATTATGCCTAAAGAAACGATAGAAAAGATTATAAATGATTTTGAGTTGTTTTATTTAGCTACTTGAAATGTTATCAATACAATTTGATGTTAAAAGTGTTGTACGTATTTGTCATAAGCATTTGTAGTATATAGCTTGTACGCTATGTATAAATGAATGATTCTTCTCTATATTAATGAATCTTATACGAGATATTTTTAATAGAGTATTTTACAAAAAAATTGTCAAAGAGTTTAAAAGAAAGCATAAAATTTTAAAAAGTGTTTTTACATATTTTTTAAATTTAATAGAAAAAATGTTAAAGCCAAAACATGTCTACAAATTATCATCAGACAGATAGATATTATTTTTGTAGGTACAAAAGATTAAAACAAAATCCAATATTATTTTGAAATTATCGTGGTCATAAATAATATTTACTACTAATACGCCTAATAAAAGAAAACAACTAGGTTAAAAATAGAACACAAATTCAATAAGTTATAACTACGATGGCTTCAAACTAAATAATTAATAAATATCGAGATCTGAACTCGTCACTGACACAAAGGCTAATAAAATATATATTTATATTCAACTGCTATTTATTTATATTGTACGTGTATTTATAATTGTGGTAAACGAGAACATAATTTTTCTCTTGTTACATGAAATCAAAGTGAAAAAATATTTTGCTTCGTGCACATACAAAGACGTAATGCAACTGCCGTCGGCCGCGTCGCATAAAGCATGCGCATTCGTAAACTGCATTTAGTGTTCGGGTGGGGGGAGGTGAATGCACTCTTGCACCGCTTACATCGGCTGCTCGCCTGGTACCGTGGCCGCGTGTCCATGCCCGCCTCGCCGACCACTTGGTAACGGACCTCTAGGAATTTTGTTTGTTAACAGGGCTCCTTCTACCTAAGAACTCTCTTCTTTTTCTAACTACAAGTTAAGTTATTTATCATGTATTGATTTACTTCGTAATATTTTAACACCATTTTTAGATTTCTTTTAATAAGATTCATAACAATTCAAATATAATTAATTCTCTTAACCTTTTCTGTGTATAAAATCTCACTAATTGCTCCTTAGGTAATTTTTTAATTTAACTTAATACATTGAATACAGAGATTCGTTAATATCATTCATAAAAGTACACGTTCTGGTACTGGGAAATATGAATGAAACGCGTAGTCCGTACATTTTATGTAATCCTGGTATGAGCAGATCATAAGCTACACAGGACGAGAACGCACAATCATTACGCGCTTGAGCGTCCTCCCACTTGCCCTTACGTACATTTCTCCCACATTATGATGTCCTGTTACTTCTTCGATCTAATTACGCATATCATTATAATTCCTTCGAATACTTTTTTGTATACAAAAAATAAATCATGATTGACTTGTGGTTGTCCATGATCCGTTGGATTAACGTTTACTGGAAATAAAAATTTATTTATTTTCAGTTATTTTTAATAATTAAATCCATTCATAAAGGTATAAAGATCGGAATAATTAAATAATTTATTACTTTTTTGTTATGTTATTAACATCATCCGTATGTGACTTAACAACGTCAACGCCCAACCCTAAACCACATCCCCATAAGGTCGGTTCTGACGTCACCTGCCAGAAGATTCAATATAACTTACTCTGCCTACAAATAGGCGCTGTGGCGTTTTCGGTATTATGGGGTATCGATTTCTGTTCAACGCACCTCCTCGGCAGTCATGCAGCCTTAGTATTTTCCGAACGTTCCGACATTATCAGCAATCGCCGATACATTTCCAATAAAAGCAAAATGATGATGCTTGGTTCCCCGCCCTAATTCATCAACAAATTATATTTTGTTTGGTTTTTTTGTGAAAAATTTGTAAGGTAAGACAGGTTTACTTTTTATATTATGGGCATTTTGTTGACTTTTTAAGATTACTTTAATAAAAACTCATTACCATATATTGAAATAATGTTTTGATCGTTTTGTAGGTTTTTATTAACATGGCATCAATGGATCATCAATAATTTAATAATCTTTGATATTTTTCCAACGAACAGTACCAGGAAAACAAGAATTTAAGAAGATGTACAAAATATATATTTGATCTTTTTTAAACTTAATTGTTTCTAAAATATAATAATGATTGTAGCGTATGTAACGTTAGTTGTTTGATTATACGACAATACTAAAACAATGCTATACGCATGTCGGAAATGAATAAAATATCAATATACAAAAGTGTACATTCATATAACAAAGATAGATACAAGGGCCAGTCCTCGGTGCGTATTCTTGCGTAAGACGCTTTCTTACGATTGGTCGAAGAAACCCCGCCCATTGCGTAGGGAAACCTTGCAATTTGACAAGCCCTTTAGCGACCTTTTTACCTCTACGCACATTCTGTTCTCCTGGTAACGTGTATTTTATTATAAATAATTTAAGGGCCCGTATTATTTGTTACGCGAACACTATGTCAATTAATTATTAAGGCCCTTCTTCTTTGGTCCTTTATTTAATGAATAATTAAATACAGCGATGGGAAAAGGACCAATTAAATACTTGTTGTATTTAATTATTTTAATCGGTTGTCATATCACTTTGAGAAATTTTGAAATAATACAACGAAAATCTCGTCACCCTAGATGCATGTAAATCATGCCAGACCTCATTTCCAAGTAATTAAAAAAACCTTTCACACTTGCGCCATCATAAGTGGCCAAGGGACCGTGAAATGAGAAATAATGGACATGTCACTCCCAATGACTTTAACAACCAGGCGAACATAATATGTAAGAGACTGCTACCAAGGTATGACATACACACACAGCCATGCGATATAGACGCATGTAGGAGGGTGTAGTAAAATTATTTTTAACGCTTTATGTTTTATTTTATAAAGTTTACTATCCAAAAACAATACAACAAATTCACAAAAATTTTTTTTATCGTTCCCTTCAAAAAATATCTTGCGGGCATGCTTCGCTGCGATCTAATTTATTCAATATAGAAAATATTGAATATATCAGATGGAAAGTTCATAGTTATTAGTATAGTTATAACTTAAAAGGTTTTTATTACGTTTTAGTTTTTTTTTTATTATTCGTAAATATTTAATCCAAAATAAATCTGCTTGCAGAAAGTTTGAAATACAGCTAACAGGGTGAAAAGAGACGAAAGATATGTAATGCATGCATGTAAATGTTGTATAATGTGTAATATTTCCTTGCCGCGTATGTATGCACACTACGGTGGGAATGTATTTCGACAAAGATGGCCTCACTTGAATCTCCACTACCAGGTTAGCATAAATTGAAAGCAGTCAGAAGGCATGCGAAGAATTTCTGATAATAATTTGAATTTGCTCGATAATTTTTACAGCCGCAATTTTACAGGAATAGAACAAAATATACTTAGTATTTAAAACAATATTTCTTCCTAAACAAATATTGTTGATAGTAGCATAGTTTTTTCATTAAATACGTAAATTTTACAGTTAAAACGTTAGAAAAAGATTTTTATAACACCATATGGGTAGCATCTCTTACTGTAAACTTATTTAATAAAATATTAATGTAATTTATTGGTTACATTAACAATATTTTTTATAAGAATAATAATATAAGGATATTCCAGACATCATTTTTAAATTAGTGTTTTGCAATATGCTTTTCAATTTTTTTATATTTCTTGACTTGCTTTGTTAAACCTAAAATTTTATAAAGTCAACATTCCTTAAACACATGCATACTGGATCCCCTGCGTCAACCCGTGAATACGCACACATCCACGGAGTAGGCACATCCCCTTTCTTACTGGGGGAGAGAATACGATAACGGCATATGTGATACAGAACTCCTTACAGCTTTGCTGCCCTGGTACCATGTAACTCACATGTTTAACCCTTTGCACATGATATGCGTCACACACGGTTTTCCTCGAATAAAAAAGCCATTCCTCTCACACACGTTGCGATTTGGTACCGGTAACACTAAATAATAAAGTAAATTCTCTGTTAAGAATGATACATGGTAAAATAGTTCTTAGTTAAATGTAACGTTGAAGGATATTAAACTTTTTCTAAAACGGTTTATTTTACTTGTTCGATCTTTTAAACTTTTTTGATCGAGGGTACAGTACAGTTTATAGCGGCGCTTCTAAAAATATTTTATCGAAATAATATATATCTTAATAATTTTTGTTTATCTGTAGATAAAGATTAAACATAATGAATGAAGCGAAAACAAAGAGAGGACAACAGATAACCTCCAACGTAACATGTCAAAACAAACGAGTTCGCGCACGGCACACGCCCCCAGACGCAGTGACATGCGTCAAAATCGGCCGTTGCACCAGGGCCACAGCGACGCGTAGAGCTTGCATTATCATTTTAGTGTGACAGAAGCAGGATGCAAACAGGTTGTCCACAAAGTAGATCGGCTCCGTTCACTTTCGAATGCAGCAAGCTTAGTGCAACAAAGATAGGTATATGTGAATGCAACCACTTTGCTGGTTCTCGCTTATGATTCTTGGTCATTTCACTTTACATACACGACCACGATCAAATGTGGAGGGTATAACACAATGAGACTTGATATTTTCGTGCGCGAACAAACTACTGGTAGTCGGGTAAAGCTTAATCGCTTCTTTTAATTACTTGGATATTGTCAGAAAATTTAAAGCTTAATAAATCATAGCTGGTTACACGATAATCTAAAATGACGCGCATTGATAACTAAATATTAATATATAATAATACGTAAAATTATCTAGTTAAAATTATAATCAAATTATCGATTTGCCATCGAAATTTCTGTAGACGTGCAACTCCAGAAGAAATGCTTTTACAATAACAAATATGTTTATAAGAGTCTAACTTACCGTTACCAACAACATATTGATAAATATATACCTATTGTTCAGTATTCATAAATTTAATAATTTAAAATTATATTTTGGTAACACATAAAACAGACAACATTTTTAAAAATAGAAAATATCCATATTGAAAACGCACCATCTCGTTTTAATACTCTCCTAATACCAAACACTGTTCTCGTGTGACCTCTGCAAGTTTAGTGCGCCTAGTAATCGAGTAATTCACTCTATAATAAACAACATTCTTTTAAATTTACGTACCTAGGTATTTCATAGCATATACTTTAGAAATAAATAAGCCAACAGACGACTATTTGTGTTTTCCGATGTGATTAAACTCTACAAATAAATTTTATTAGTAGCTCTTATTTTTTATTCACATTTAATCTCTTAAATTCTAGATAACAAAAAATATATTATTTAGGTTCTATGTTTGAAGCACGGTTTACGCCAACTTTATGAAACCTCTTAGACTGTTATGAAGGCTTGGTTGAAAGTGACGTCATTGTGGGCGCACGCATCAACTCTATGGTAAAAAGGAGACAGACTGAGAGATGTGCTCTTTTCAGTGCCCACCCCCACGGTAAACTTTTTGTTTGTTTTGAAATCACTACGCAGTATCCGATTCCGTTTAAAAGATCTATCTTCACTGAACTTATACATTCCTGGTATAAAAAGGGGGCAGTCTATTGTTCGGGTCATCATATTTTTTTTATTCATTGAGAGCGGGAATCTGGGCAGGACCCTTTTCATTATGAGTTCTATTAAGCAGAGAGCAAGGCTCGCGCGTTAATTATTCTTAGAAACCATTCAGCAGTTTTAAAATACTTAATTATAGAACATTACAGATAATGAATATAGAGTTTTCATAATATAATTTTTGATTCATAACAAAAAAAAAACTTTGATTATTTCCTTATAATTTGGAATAATATATGGTAAAATCATCGGTTTTCATGCATCTTTGACAATTATAGAATACACAATGTCGTCTTATAATATGTCACGACTGCACAATGTACAAAGTGCAAGTGAACGGCCGTTGCACTGTATACGGTCGTTGCCTGTTATCCTTGAGTGCTTGCTTACTTATCCTTGCGCAGGACGACGTGCCGCTCCGTAACTCCTTATATTTTATGCTGCCCTGGTAATTCGCAGGATATTTCGTCCCTTTGGGAACGCTTTCAACGTCTTCTAAGGGATACAATATTTTTTATAACAACTTTAAAGTAATGAGCGCAACGTACGCGTGTTTGTAGAAATTAGTTTTTGCTCGGTTCTTTTTGCTATTCCGCGTAATAAGTATTAAGTACATATTGGTATTTTTTTTATAGACATGATTGCAATAGTAGTATTGTCATTTGTGTTTAAGGAAAACAAAAAAATGTGCATACATATTTTAATTTAAAATTTTTGTTCTTCTTCTTTTCTGTTGAAGAATTCAAAGTAAAAATGAAAAAATAAGGACAAGGATGACTTGCTGTGTTTTATGCCACCCTGTTAAATATTGACGTCATTTGCGTAAATCCCTTGGGTACCTCCCAGAGCTTTTTAATTTGTACAATGGTTTTCTCTTGTAACTCAATATTTATATATACACGTTTCGGAATCTTTGCATACTTCGCTCTTGAAAATAGTTTCAACACATGCCAATGACGTCACCCATCCTGCTGGAAACCATTCAACAAAAAATCAATACACTGTGTGACGTAGTCTTCCCGCGCTTTTCTAGCAGAGTACGTTTATCGATTTGCTGAAGAGTCGGGGGAGCGCGTTAAAATGAGAGGGTTGCGATGGCTTGGTATCCTTCTCGCACTAGTGAGCTTTCTGGAAGCTCTCTCATATTAAGAGCCTCCTCGGGCGATATGTTGCCCTGGTACATTCCCGCGCCACTAACGCCGCTGTCGCTAGCCGCTTTCTCCGCCAGCTGTACTTTTAGGAGCCGTGTGTACGCTACGAGCGGGATGCAAAGAGCTTTCGGTCTCACACTGTTGCTAAGGGCAACGTAAGCGTTGTAAAGGGATGCTATTGTTAAAAGGACTATTTTGAAGACTTTTAAATTTATAACTTTTTTAATAATCAGTACCATTCTTAAGTTATATAATACACCATATTTTAGTATATGTTTTCTTAATTTTTATACAACATAATTATTTTGCATCTTGACCTGTTCATTGTCTCATCTTTAATCATTCTTCAGCTATGAATAATTAGACACTTGAATAGATTTGAACAGTTTAATTAAAACGTTCTATACACCTTTAGCTACAAAAGAGGGTTTGACACTTCGGATGCAATTTCAAATAATTGACAAATAATTAAACGCGATAAAGAACAAAACCTAAATATTTCGTTACTTTCCTTTGTTTCAGTTTGTGACGCTGCCCGATCGCAGCTGAACGTACAAACTACTACTACTACTACGCCGCCACCAACTATGGTGTCCCGTTTGCCCGAGCCGCTGACCATTATACAAGAGCTCCCGACCGTACCGCAGGCCGTGTGCCCAGAGGTCAGCGACACTGGCAGCCCGCTCGGCCGTTTGCGAAGCGCGATGAAGAACGTCAGCTATACGCAAATGAGCGCGTTCTTCGATGCGTTCCTGGTATTCCACAGCGACGAACACTTGGTAAGGAAAATAATTTAAATCGTGTGCAACTTTATGCACGCCTAGTATACACAAACTAGTTAGCCAACATCAACCTAACAAATATTTACCGAACAGATTAAATAAATAACATAAACAGAAAATAATTTTTATTAATATAGGAATATATTTTGAGATAAGTTAATATGTAAAAATATTATAAACAATTTATATTTATATAAGTAAAATATATCGTTAAAATTGTGGATATATGGCATATATCAATGCTATTAACACTAAGCCAGTGCTATATGTTCCTGTTTGTCTCATTCGCGTAATGACGGAACATTTTGCACTAAATTGGGTTACTCCACTAGTTCATGTAAAAAAAACCGTGAACTCCTCACCAAGTGTATATATATGACTTAGATAATAAACTGCTTACAGAGTGAAGAACCGTCAGCAGAAGAACGTCGCCTGCAGTACATCAGCGGTTGGGACGGTGTGGGGACTGGTGCGGTGGTAGCGGACGGTGGTGCGGCCTTATTTGTCCCAAGTGGTGACGTCAGGCGAGCCAGGGCTGCTGTCTCGTGCGCCTGGCTCGTGGTGGATGAGAACGACCCTAGCCAGCCAACGATTACTGAGTGGATTGCGGTAACTTCCTCGAAGTATTTTATTTAGTTGCCATGAGGCTGGTGAATGTCGTTAGTATATCGTTATTCAGAAAGTATAATTATTTATTTTATTTACGCGCATTATAGTTCTAAAGGGCTGGATCGTTTCAGTGCTACTGACCTCTGAAACACAAAGGGTAAATTGAATCTACAAATAGATTTAGTAACTGAAGACTGGATTGGAATTATAAAGTATAATGTAAAGAAGGTTTAGTTTTTAGGTCTCTGTTATTTATGTTAGCAACGGAAACTTATCGACACGTATTAAACATCACGACAAATATAACTAAATTTGACTGGACTCTATATATTAATGTCAGCCTAAACATAGACAGTAGAAGACTATAAAAACGGTTCTCGATATAAATATTTATTTAAAAACATTATGCTCAGGAGCGACCAGGTCGCAACGGAAGAGTTGGGCGCGGACGCCAGACTGACTTCAGTCATGGAGTGGCAGTCGCATCTGAGCAATTTGCAACGTGAGGGTATGCAGCTAATACACGTGCCCACGCTTTTGGACCAGCTGTGGGCAGATGAGCCGAACGCGGCGCTTAGACGGCCGGAGTTCTCTAGGATCGTCGCTAATATGCACAACATGGAGTACACAGGTGGGCTTGTTTCCCAGTTACGTACAGAATAATGTAAAACGTATTTGATATAACCTACTATTTTCGTTTAAAAATGGTATTAATAGTGTAACGCAAATGTCTTCAATCAATTTTACTTGTTGTAACACATTATTGTGCTACTTAGTTACTATTTTTTATGATTAAAAATAATTTTGGATTCCTTTTAAATTAACGGGTCCACTAGTCGAATTCATTTAAATAAAATAGTTACTTCCTCTTTTTTTATGTAAAAAAATATTAATTATAAAAATATTTAAATCTTTAATTATAATACATATTAATTAATTGCATAAAAAAACACCATCTTTGTCAAACTAACAACGATGTTACAGGGCTTTCTACTCTTTTGCGGTTTCATCTCTTTCGTGCACCATAATTTCCATGATTGTTAGAGTTCAATGTTATTATTATAATTGAAAAGTCAAACACATGGGGCTTTGCTTCAATAATATATGATTTCTACGTTTTGCGGCGGTCCACTAACAAGAAATCTTTACGATATCGCGTCTGTACTTCCATTACAAAGAAACCTGAATTTGTTATCAAAGACAGTACGTGTTGTTGTGACTTGCCAAAATTAACAAAAGAACCCAAATATTAAATTCCAAATCAGACAAATGCAAATAGGTTTAAACAGTGACTATTCAGTAAGCTCTGAAACATGGTTTTTTTTGGACCTTTTTTTATTGTATTTAATGCATTTAAGTGTACATAAAAATGGAAGTTGTGATGAATGAAGAAGCCCAATGAAATAAAAAATAAAAAAGGACCCATCCATACATTTTAGGCGTTCCCAAAACAAGCTTAACCCGTTCTCCGCGTCCCATTCTACCAGGGTAGCATAAAGTTCAAAAGTTCTATACAAACGCACGCAGGTATGACGTGGCGGGACAAAGTGGCGGCGCTGCGGGGCGAACTACGCGAGTTAGGGGCTGACGCGATGGTCGTGACGTCACTGGACGAGGTCGCCTGGCTCTTAAATGTTAGGGGTCGTGACGTACCATACTCCCCATTGCTGAAGGCATTCGTCATAGTCAGTATGAAGGATGTCCGAGTGTACGCGCCTCCTGGAAAATTGTCTATGCCCGTACGGGAGGCGTTAGCGGTGTACAATTGTTATGCCAGCTCTAATAACTGTACAAGGTATGAAATATTTTAAAGTTGATCACACGGCTTTCTCAAGCGCGTTCTAATGTTAGTATTCATATTTGAAGTGCAATTACTGTTAGTATCATGTTAATGTAACTGATTAAATTAGATTAAGATAGGAAAATTCTTTTAATAACCAACGTATATTTAACATAGATACGGCGTACCTTTTCTTTAGTAAATTTATTAATAAAATGTTTTTATATATATAATAAAAAATAAAGCATTTCTTCTAAATAATAGTTTATTGTTATTTGCTTTTACTTGTTACATTTAATTGCTATAATTGAAAATAGTATCAACAACACAGCATTGACACTTTCTCTAATAACAATCAGCTCGGAACATATTTAAACCCTAAGTTTATTTTTAGATTGTAGAATCCAACAGAATGTTAATAGTAATAAAAAATACTCAGATGACAAAACAACTGTTTATATATTAATAGGGTTTATAAAGTTTGTTTATGTGAAGTTCTATTAGTTATATCAAAACACGTAGACACAAGATATACACCAATTTTCAATCAAACAATATTCTTACTCGTTTTGAAAATCCAACCCACACCAACTAGCGCTAAAGTAAGAATGATTGACTTTTACGCTAAACGGGTCGTCTAGTTGTAAAAGAAGACAAATAACCGTTTGACATACAATTTTTTCATAACCAACATACATAATAACTAAATCAATTGCCAATATTCACCGCTCAAAATATCCACATTCCTATATTCCAGAGTGAACGATTACACAAGTATATATTCCGATCTGCGTCGGGCGTCCGAATCAAAAATATTGATACCAACGGGCGATACATTCCAACGCGGCGCTTCAGCGGCTATCGCACAAAGCGTGCCTCAGTCCAAACGCCTGTTCCAATCTTCACCAATCATCTATTTTAAAGCACAGAAGAATGAGGCCGAAATTAGGGGAATGAGGAAGGCCCATTTGAGAGACGCGGTTGCCATGTGCACGGTTTTAAGCTATATAGAAAGCATGGTAAGGCTACAAATTTATTAAGCACTGCAAAAAACAATTTTAAGTATTTTTTTAGGGATTTTATACGATTTTTCGTTTGAAGTGAAAGTGAAAGTTTAATATTTATATATATATTGGCGTAATAACATGAAATTTTTATAAGCACCATTATTTTATTTTATTTATTTTACTTTTTTTTTACTTTATTATGGCAGCAAACAGTCATTACAAAGATATTATATAGCTTATATTACTAATAACGAAGACAAAATAGTGCCGAAAAAAAAAAGATAACAAAATAGTACATAATAGCGAGCTTATAACTAAAACATTTTTAAATTTACGCCGCATGTATGTATTACATTTTATCAACAATGTTTAACAATATTTTCAGAGTTTATATAAAGAGTCGCAACATTTTAAAGGTTAAGCAAATGCTATTTTCTAACAAGTAACATTTATATTATATAACTAATTACCAACTAACTTTTTATAAATACAATTCTTAAATTCAATGTACGATAGATGAAAGAGGTCTAAATCTGAAAAAATTTATTATATAAGTGCGGTAGTCGAGAGGTGAAACAACTCCTTGTATAATTTTTATGGAATTTGTGAGGAACAAAAATGTTCAACAAAAATCAACAAATCGTGAGGGACGTAAAGTTAATCTAGACCGTGCTATAAACGATATTTCTGACAAAAGTAAAGGACAATCAATTTTATTGTTTTAAAGTTTAAATTAAATATATATTATATTGTTTACGACGATTTTGGAGGGACAACATTTTAGTATTAGTTTCAGTTTCAATGGCCGAGCCCATTCGGTAGAAATTTTCTCTGTACTTCTTCTAATCGCTGGATATGGCATCCATAATAGGGACTCCATACGACAAGCTGTATTCAAGGATAGGTCTTACGAAAGACCTATCCTTGAATACAGAATCTAATATACTTGAATACAATTATTTTTCATTTATGTTTGTAAATTGTTTTTATTATTGTGTTTTTTGATGAATAAAAAAGTTACAAGAGCAATGATGTACAACAGCGCCTTCTATTGATATGTACCAATCATACCACATTGTAGCAACGAGTACAACACTTTCAGTCAAGATAATACTTTCCTTGCGTTCTAAGAGATGGCACTGATGAACAGGACGTACAAAATTCTACAGAACATACGTTTTTTTTAGCGTCAATTCTTAAGAAATAAGAAGTAAATCAACTTTATGGTAAACAATACGCTGTATTCACTCACTACCCTTAGACATAGGGTATTATGTATCGTTTACTCAGTAACGACACAAAATCCTTCAAAAAGAAAAAAAAGGCCCTTGTTTCTTCTAAAAATATGCGTTAAACCGCTCGGTAAAAATTTCTTTTTATATTCAGGGTAAGGCAGGCTTGAACGAGCTGTCTGTCGCGATGAAGGTGGACGTGACGCGGGCTACGCAGGCTGGCTACGTCGGTCTGTCTATGAAGACGCGAGTGGCCTTCGGCCCGAACGCCGCTGAGCCAGACTATCGAGCCAGTAATACAACAAACCGTCGAGTGTTTACCAATTCTACTTTAGTCATTCAATCCGGTGGACAATACGACGGTGAGTATACTGATTTTAGTTTGTTTGTTGCAACGCAAAATCTGCCATTTTTACCATTTATTTTATTAAAGGTGATTAAAGTAAGACTAGGTTATTTTTGAGATTGACACTAATATCAGTAGTACTTAAAAAATAATTTTTGAGGCTAATTAATATTAACACTAATTACGACGATTACAACATAACTACAGCCACCGCATGCTGGAAATGTACCATTGACGCAGGATATAATAAACAAGTGTATGCGCAACCACAAATACGTACAGTTTATTATTACAAAGGTAAGCGTCTAATCAATAATAATATCCAACAAACAGATTACAACTACGGCGACCGTATACTTCAGATCAACCATGCAAAAAAATATTATAAGAAACAAGTGTACGTGCAAACCAAGTGCGTCCCTTGCTTTATTTACTCCCTTACTCTTACACACAAGGGACCTTTTTGTAGCAAGGATGTTATGCTTATAAACTCGTGTCTTTGGTAAGCTTCATCTAACACAGAGTTCGCGGGAAGACGACACGACTGCTAAGAGATTTAACAATGAAGCACTTATTACAGAGGGTACGACGGTTGTGACGCGTACCGTTCACTACGGGGTGCCGTCACGGGAACACAGGCGCGCTTACACCACCGTGCTGCGATCCTTAGCGGCACTTAGCACCCTGCAGGCTCCTAGCACCCTGCCTGCTGCACATGCAGACCCCGTGGCCAGGGCACCACTGTGGGCCTCCTCTCAGGACTACCCGTCTTCCACCGGACACGGTGTGGGCGCTGCGCTCAATCGACGGGAAGGTAAGCTTTCTTAATGGATAACATGTTAAACAAGTTTATTAAAGATTATTCTGTCTGTAGTTGTTCAATCCAAGTCATGGGCAACTACCTTTACCACGTAAATCAAGAGGAGGCTAAAACACCTTCGGTATAGTTTACGAAAACCCCCAAATATCTTCATATCAAATTATTGTATGCATTTAATCTGTTTGGGTTGCATGTCGGAAGTCAGCCTTCTAAAATTATTGTATGCCGGTGATTACCAATTACCCAACTTACATACCAGTAAAATGTTTTACACAAACGTATAAATGCAACATCTATTTACGGGAAAATTAAACTGCTCATCACGCCACAGAACGGCCAACGTTGTTATATAGAATTACTACTAGACTTATATAGAATTACTAATGACCGAGTTGTCATACGTGATATTACATTTTTATTTGGTCAAAGATATCTATGGTTATAGTGATACATAGATATGCATAGATATACAAATCAAATTCCTGTATCATATAGTCTGCAGTTTTAGGATATAGATGTAATTTTAATTTGTGGTTTTAGATCCAGTTGTAGTCGACTACAGACAAGATACCAATCTTCACACTTTTCGGGAGGGTTACTTTGTTACAAGCGGTGAGATATTTTTTATTATTTCTATGCACTGTCTAATAGTAAATTTATTATGGCTCATGTATGTGTTTTTCTTTTCAGAACCGGCTTGGTACGAACCGAGGAAGTTTGGGGTGAAATTAGGTAATGTTTTAGAGGTAATCTCAAAGCCAAACGGATTCCTAGGATTTCGTGAGGCAACATTGCTTCCATTCGAGCCTAAACTCATCGATCGTAACTTACTGACTGAATATGAGGTAAGTGTAATATTAAATATTTATCAAGGATTTCGGATTTACAATCATAGTTCGTTTTTTACAGACGTATTCAGGTTTTCCATTAATCTAGCAGCGCCAAAAAGGTTAAACACTAAATAATGGAGCTAATAATAAACTTCTTTTGTAATTGGCGGGTCCCCTTTTTACAGGGGACCGTCTGGGGCGGTACCACCGCGGTGTCTATTTATGCCGCAAAGCAGTAGTGTTTAAACACTACTGTGTTCCGGTTTGAAGGGCACCGTAGCCAGCGTATTTACTGGGTAAACGAGACTTAACATCCTATGTCTCAAGGTAGGCAGCGCGTTGGTGATACCATTGATATTGCCAGTGTTCATATTTGTCGGTGACCACTTACCATCAGGTGGTGCGACTGCCTGCGTATCCAATAAAAAAAACGCGTAGCCAAAATATTCAATTTCCGCGCGACTTATACCTATAAGAGAGCCCAACTATTGACTCCAATACTGCTATTTGTCAATCGGTTATAGTTTTCTTTAGAAGTTTTCTATAGTTCAACATGAGATCTAAGGTTTTAAATCCGTCAAAATTTTTAAAGATAAACTGGTTGAACGCATACAACGAACGCATCCGGAAGACCGTCGGGCCCGACTTGACAGATCAAGGGCTTACTGACGTCTACTACTGGATGATGAACAAGACCATTCACATCGAACCACCGTCGAAAGCCAAAAAGATGACCAGTTCGGCGGAAAATTACTACCAAGGATGCCTTATTTTACTTTACACCTTAGTACTTCTGAATGTTGCCCGTTACATAATTTAGGTGTGTTATGCGATAAATATGTGTGTTACTTTATATCGACGGAAGAAAACAGAAACGTCGTAAACTTACAAAAATGTAATTGTTCACCAGAGCCGAAGAACAATTAAAAAAACTATTTTTGAGCATAACTTTTATGCAATTAAAGTTATTTTCTTTATATTTTTTTATTTATTTCTCGGCTCTGATGAACTATTTATTTTTGTCAGTAACGACATTTCTGTTTTCTGCAGTCGATATGTTAATATACTTTTGTTGCTATAGCGAATAATATATTACGTTATTGTTACCATTTATTATTTAGAATTATAATAAAATATGAAATATCTTTGCAGTGCTTTGTTAATGTTAAGTAGTGAAGCAATAATTAAAAATAATTAGAAAAATATAAGCTGAGGAATGAGATTAAATATTTAAGAAAAATATTGCTTTTGCACATTAAAAATTATTTTACTTATGTAATAACAAAATTATTAATATTACTTACTTTGGCCGTTTTTTCTCCACATAATCTTTATTTTACCAAAAAAAAACTTTCGATGTTAGAGGTTATATTAAAAAAATGTTATGTTATTCGTGAATCACTTATTGTAGCTTACTTATCTATAATATTTAGATCATATTGAGGAAGTGACGTATAATTAAGTTTAAGATGGAGAGCAATGTCATGCACCAAGTGCCTTATTAAAACCGTAGATTGTATAAAGCTTAGTATTATTAGTGTTAAATTTAGGTTTCGTAGAAATTAATTATTGTAAATATATTAATATTCAATATATTATCCAATCATATCAAATAATTGTTAGTTAAAAAGAATCTTTTAGTTAAAGCCGGATAACCAAGCTGCTTACGAAACACCATTTTAAATTGAATGTCACATATTTATGAAAATTTATTGTCTTTTAACTGAGATTATGATAATTTAGTCACTAATGGAGTATTCAATTTACACGAAATTGTCAAATGATTATCACTTAACGTCTTAAATGGATTTTAATGCGTATAATAATAATATATGATTTATAGAATCTACAAAAACAAAATGCTAAGTCAAACTTTAATGTAACTGTATTTTCTTTAATTATATACGTTATGATTCACCAAAAGTTTGATCATATGTCGCCATCAACCATTTTATTAGCTGATTCCACTTAAATTGTTAGTTTTGCTATCGAAGTGTTTTGTTGTAAAAAGGTTCCAAAACATCTTAATATATAAAATCGCCTATATACTCTACCATTTTGACACTATTTCGCCTAGACTGGATGTGTATACATTATTACAAGTCAATAATAAAGAATACAAGAAAAACTTTCGAGGACAAACTGTATAGCTCATTTTGGCGGGACATTTCGTGGTTATTGACATTTGACATCGGAAACCAAGTACTGGCAATATTAGTTTTTTTTTGTTGGTTAAATATACCGCAACGAAGTAAGAGATGGAATTTAAACAAAGTCTTGTCAAACTAGAATGGCGTTAAAACGGCCTCTCTTATTGGCCAATGAGAATTCATTCGCTTAAGGCGCCATTAGCGTTTGACATAAGTCTGTAAACGTAGATTTTATTTATCTAGTTTATGTAAAATGTTACAAATAATATATTATTTATGTTGCAAAAATATCCCTGCATATTCAGCAAGTTCATTTAGAGATTTGTCACACGAGAATAAGATTTTAGAGACTATTACGTTGTATCTGAAGCTGAGGCTGCGAATAAGGATATTATAGAAGAATATAGGGCGAGAGTTCTTTAGTTCGTTTCGCTTTTCTTCTTGTAATTACAATATTATTATTTATTTACTTTTTTGCCTTTATAGTATATAATATCTAGTCTATAATTATCTTTTATGACTATAAGTGACAAAATAATGTTTGGCTAACGCTACGTTAATTAAACTGTTCATATAATTATTCGATAGAAAAATTTAACCCAATATAATATAAAAATGTAGTGTGCTTTGTAGACCTTATTTCTAAGTTGATAGTTTATCTATATCTGATATAAGAAATATTGTTCTCAAAGGCTTGTATAATCTTAAGTATCCCATTATTGTAGTGTCAACACTGCCTATTTGCCAATAATAAATACACATATAACAAATAAAAATTTTTAATATATAATTATACTATCATTGAAATATACATTTATTATTATTTTTTGACGTGATTCAACAAAAGCGGTAAAATCACGGTAAAGTCAACTGTTAAAACATATATTATGTCCATATCTGCCATGGAAACAATAGAAAAACTAAATATATTAGTGTGAAATCCATTTATTGTTGTTTTGTTAACATTGGTCCATTTCATGATATTAAAAAAAAAACAGAAAAATGCTTCAGAAAATAAAGAAAATTCACACGTATTTTTATCAAGTTACTGGTAACAATAGTCATAATAAGAAGGCAACAAAGAAATACTCTATCACAAAAGAAGTAATGAAAAAGGCTAAATGAGTAGATATCCCAAAAATACTATAATTATTATTATAATCTACCAGTGTCCATTAGGTATTTTATAATCAAAAGAAAGCAGTCCAGAGAATATTAAAATTTTGAAGCAGATCAATAGTCCCAAAAAAAATCTTTACCAATCTAACAACTATTAAGTAATTTGGAAGAATTACAAGCATAGATATAAAATGGCACAGTTAATCAACTAGATCATCTATATACGTGACCTAATACCTAATTAATATAACTACAACATAATATTATCAACAAAACTATGCACTGGGAAACAAAAATAAAACGTGCAATAACATTAGTTATTGAAACACAATAGCTCTTAAACAAATCAACAAATGCAAAAATGGGACTAACTCATAGTTAGTTATTTAAAAAAGGAAAAAGGCTCTTTCTTCACTTCGAGTACAGGCTTGTAATCAAAGTTTGCAATATAATATGTATAAATAAATTTTGAAAGAACTTGAAACTATATACAAAACATACATAGACACATAAGACCAATAATATTTCAATAAGCAAAACATCGGTGACAGTTTTTCAATAGCATGATAAGAAATATCGCACTAAAGCCTATCAGATGTGAATAACAATGCATTATTATAGCTGAAACATAAAATAAATTGGAAATACTACATGTACCTAGTCTAAAAACAAACTCACTTGTTTTTAATTACGAAAATGTATTAAGACGCCATATCAAACACTATACCAAGGTCAATTAATATATAGAATTGACCTTAAAAATGTATCCAATAGCAATAAATTAGTATCATAAGTTACACTTTCTTATCGACGAAATGTCACGTAGCGACCAAAACAAAGCTGAATGCGATCGGGCGCCTTGTTGGTAAAGGTTACATTTTTGACAAAAGATTCCTTATGTTATAATTACATAGTAAAACAATGCTACTTTCACAGTCTGTCTGTTCCTATGCTTTAAAGTTACAAAGAATTAAATCTACGCAACGGATTTTGAAGCGGTTTTTTTTAATAAATAGAGTAATTCAAGGAACGTTTATAAACGTATTTTTTGCTCTTATATTGCATATGCTTGCAGAAATCTACGAGGTAAATCAAAATGCAATACATTAATGTACCTGTAAAAGCGACAATAAAAATATCCACTTGGGTATTTTTGTATTACTAAAGGATAACCCACAATAACCGTTTTTTAACTTTAACAATTTAAAGGAAAAATGCTTTATTTGCGAGGTGATTTTAAGCAAGACAGGATTAATTTTTATTCCAAATAAGTACCTTAATATAGCCCATTACATAATATAATTAAAGTGAATATATCCAAAAAAATATCCGTGCAAAATCAGGTCGGGTTACTAGTTAAATATAAGTCAGACAACAATATTTTTGCAAAAAAAAAAGTAATTACTCGTAGTGTCGTAAATATTTAAGCGTGAAGCGAAATATACATTATATTTTCGTTAACGTACACTCCATTCAATAGTTGGCTCTGATATAGTGATTGATATTGCGTCGAATTAAGTCACAATAATACAAGAAAGAGATTGTTTTAATATTACAGACTTCTCCGTTAAAATCGTATTGTTTTATACAATGTGAATATTATTACAAGCAATTTTAAAGCTTCCCGTTTATATCCCAAAAAAAATATTTAAATTTTTAATTTTAACACCAACGACCTAGTTTAAAACATAGCATTTTTATTATAGAATGTTTTTTCTCAAATAATTTTAAAGAAAATATAATTTAGACAAAGGAGTATATGTTAAACATGAATGTATATTAGTAATTTTATGATTTTTAAAAATATTTTAATTTTTCATGCCCACTTTAAATTTATTAACACAGTCTTAATACAAGCGTCTTACTAAAAATCGATAAGCTCATGTCATATCGCAACAAACAAAGCGAACATAAATAACATTATAGTGTTATAACTTGTCAACGCTAAAGCATTTCAAATAATATGACAAGAATATATTGCATATACGTTTTGAAAGCTCTAAATATATAAATATTTTAATACAACATACAAATAGTGAATTGCACAATTCTAGATGTCGAGATCCATAAAAGAGAAACTAACACTAGATTTATTTAAATAAACGCAGCATTAGCTTCAATGTTGTATAATACTGTTTCAGTTGTACAAAATGCGATATTAACAATTTCGTGTAATATGTTCATCTCCTAAGGTCCACCATTTCAACAGGCGCAGTTTGGTCCAGGCGTATGTGTGTCGCAGTCTGGAATCAGGCAAAATTTCAATATATACACGTCATATGCATTAACTGTAAATAAAATAATAGTCATAATTATGTAAACGACGCTTACCAATATGACAATCCACTAAACCATATCATTATCATCATCAGCCTGTGCAGTCCACTGCTGGACATAGGCCTCACCTAATGCACGCCTTCTCCGTTAGAGGGTTTTTGGACCGAATCCCACCACGCTGGTCCAATGCGGGTTGGTGGGTGGACCGACTTTTTACATGTCATTACAAGGTGGGCATTAGAATGGCCTATGTCCAACAGTGCACTAACACACATCACAGGCTGATGATGATGATGACGAAGAGTCTGAATTGATCTAAACAAAGTAACCGATGACAACAAAGTGAAATAATACATCTAGCATATTTATTAATCAGTTTCACCTAGATGTTAATTACTTTTGTAGTAGCTAGGAGTCTGGAGTGATAACCTCTACGGTGCCTATTTCTGCCGGAAATCAGCAGTGTGTAAGCGCTACTGTGTTCCGGTTTGAAGTGTACCGTTGCCAGTGGGATTACTCGGTAAACGAGACATAACATCTCATGTCTCAGGGCGTTAAGTGAACGGGGCGAACGTTCTGCTAATCTCATCGCTTTCACCAATAAAAAAACAGGCAACTAAAAACAACAACAATCTTTTAGCTTGAGCAAAGGCTTCGTTCCGCGAGTTGCTGTGTCAAGATCAATTAAAAGTCTAAAAAACTATCCAACTTAATAATAATATAAACTCACATAAAACAATGGGGGATCATTCGGGTGCGGATGAAAGCCGCTCTGTCGACAATTAGCTATAAATTGCATCCCATATTCCGGAGTCAGTGCAAAGTAACCGATTCTGTAACAAAAAAATTGATGAAAGTTCTGAGGTATAAAACATCCTCGCATTTACAAAAATTATAATACCTGTCGATTAGTAAGTATAAAATTTGGCCAATTTCTAAAAGCATCATTTAACGAAGACACCTAAGACAAGGTCTAATGTTCTGGATCATTCACACAATACAGAGATAACATCCAATGTATTTTTATTAGCAAACATAAAGTTACAGAAACATTATTTATTACAACGAAGGTCACGGGACAGACCCACGACCCCTGTAAAGTTTTCGAAACGTCGGGAGATAAAATGTAAACAAACGCGATAAAATTCATACAAAATCTACTTTTTGGCGGCCGTACTTCCTAATATTTTACTTGCAACCCCCCAACCCCCTTGTGGGTGGAATTGCGTAAAATCTTTAGCCGTCCTTAGCTGATCTCAACTCGGCGAAAGGAATATTCCTACCAAATTTCAAGTCGCTACGCCTTATGGTTCAAGAGATATCGTGATGAGTCATTATATAGGTGGGAATCTCTTTTATATATAGATTACCGACGTTAAAAAAGTGGATTTAATACATATCGTAGTAATCGCAATAAAAATGTCCTTTTATTCGATAACTAGTTGTTGCCCGCGACTTCGTCAGCGTGGTAACATGTAAAAAAAACTTGATCCATTAAATCAGCTATCTTTTTAGAGATAGTTCCGACAAAATCGGACCAGCCATTATATATCCTATCGCGGACTTTTTATAGATCCCGAAAAGAAGAATATTTCCACCATACATGTTTTGTTACATTGTTGAGTTATAATACCACGAAACATACCCATTATTTATACTATCACTTGACGAACAAATGACAAACTTTACCAATAAATCATATAACATAGATTCACTTTGCAACTGCTTAGCGTTCGACCTTTATTATAACTACTGATTCTTTATATTAGTTATAGCATCATAATATATTAACTATGTCCTACATACTTAATCGTACAGTTTTAACTACCTTCTTTTATTTCGTTCTAATTTAAGATAATTAAGTAAATAAGACCGCTCTGATACGCATCTTTTTCGTTGCTGTGCTGTAGTATTTGAGTTTATCGCGAACAGACAAACATACAGACGCGGCCCGGGACTGTGGTTTACAATATGTATAGATGTGTAGTATTCGAGTAAATAAAATAAAGTGTAACAGTAACATGATCAAACATAAACTCACTCGTTATATTTTGGCGCGCAAACTATCGCGATAGCCTCCGGCATCATCAACTGGTACGAGCACTGCGTGTGTAGATCCACGGACGACAGGAAAGCCGTCTGCGTTGGATGCGTCTGAAATATAAAATTATAAAATAAGAAGAATAAAAGATGAATAAATAAGATAAAATGTAACGTGTACAACTTAAAATTTATTTGGAAATCTAAAACAAAAAAGCAAACGCCCAAATGTTGCAGAATTAAACTAGAATTTACCAGTATATACTTAAATAATTGTTCTTTTATATCTCACCTAATTATCGATTGTATAATTGATTGATTGAGAAATATATAACTCACTTTCATTCTGTATATGCGTAAGAAGAAAAAAACAAGCATAACCAATACATTAGTAATAAAACATTTTTCGGGGTATCAAACCCGCGCCCTTTAGCGCAAGACACAAATTTAATAACCAATACGCCAATTGAACGATAGGACAAGTTTTGAATGTCTTAAATTTATAATAACTCAATTAGTTTTAATTTTTTGTCATTATTATAATCATTAAAAACATCATTACTGCATAGTATAAAACAAATTCGCTTTCTCTGTCCCTATTCCGTATGTATGCCTAAATCTTTAAAACTACGCAACGGTTTTGATGCGTTTTTTAATAGATAGAGTGTCAAGGTTTATATGAATAGTTCATGTTGTATTGTAGAGAAACGCTGATCCGGAGCCGGGGCGGGTCGCCAGTAATTCATAAACGTCATCCAAAGACATGGGACCTTTTTTTTATGGCATACGCAGGCAAACGAGCAGTCGGGCCACCTGACGGGAAGTGGTCACCGCCAACGCCCATAGACATTGGCAATACCAGTGGCATCGCCAACGCGCTGCCTACCGTGAGACATAGGGTGTTAAGTCTCGTTTACCCAGTAAATACGCTAGCTACGGTGCCCTTCAAACCGGAACACAGTAGTGTTTTCACACTACTGCTTCACGGCAGAAATAGGCACCGCGGTGGTACCCACCCAGACGGTCTCCTGTAAACAGGGGACCTACCACCGGACCTTTCTTAGACACTAAGTATATTATATATTTTAAACTAAAAAACAACATACATGTATCCATCCCAGTGTGATTAGATTATGCTGGTCCTGATAATGGAATATCTCCTCTTCGTTGTTTGTGCTGCAAGAGTCGGCGGTGCCGGTCTGTTTCGGTACTATCACATGGGTGATTTTCAGCTGATCTCGTTCCTGATACAAAAAAATCAATTAACAAATATATAACGTAATAATTTTATAATTAACTAAATTGATGTTACTCTGTGATTCAGTTACTATTGAGTTATTGCAACTATAACAATTTATACACGCTGTTTTATATGACCTAATTAAAGATTTACACACTCGGTTAGATGACCTAGTCAAAAAACCTTACAACAGTTATTTATGAAAGTTGGATAGGGCTATTGACTTTAACAGACATTTTATTATATAAATATAATTTTGGGCACACAAAATCGTCATTAGGTTTTACAATCTCATATTCATATTAAGAAAAACGCATTAGGTTTGTCAGGTGTAGACGATAGCTAAAGTATAAGATGTATACAATAAATTATTATAAAAATTAATTAAGCGGCAGTTTACGTCAATTTCAACCAGCGCCTAAATTCGGGCACACTAAACTTTAACATTTATTGATTTATTTTTGCACAATCAAAAATGTACACATGCGGGCTTAATGCCATAAGGCATTTTCTAACAAACCTTAGAAAATTACTAAAATTTAAAGTATATAATGCCTTGGTTCACAAATAAGAGCGCGTTCGCTTCCCATTGGTATTTGTCATAAGATTTTGCCTCTAACTTGTGTTAAAACATAAACGCCATAATCACCAAAATGCCGGCCAGTATCCCGCACTGCTCGATATTCCGCGCCGTATTGGGCGCTGCGAGCGTTTGGAAACGGGGCAATAGGGTCGACGGGACGACCACGGAGCGGAGTCTCTTTCCAGCCGACAACGGTGGTAGCGTCTCGTCGGTTTCACTGGAAAGAAATTTGATCACGTAAAAAACTAATAAACTTCTAATATTAAAATGTGTTCTTAATTTAATTATAATCTTATAATAACCAAGAAAATTTAATCAATAACAACAATACACCCCATAATAGGAATCAACATTATAGATAAATTTCACTGGTGGACATGTAAGTAATAAAATCGTTACACAAGACTTAGCTTGTAACCGCTTACGTTCTTAAAATAGCCGGCTATTATAAGAACATAAGCAAATAAAGCAGGATTAGTGTGATTAATCCCTATCCGAGTTGACGTGTGCGCTAAAACTCTTTAAGGTAATCACTAAGGGCTAACAATGACTTTAACCAGCGATTTTTACGTTGCGGAATATATTTTTAAACAAAACTTCATAACATTAATAGAACGCCATGGGTGGGTTAAAATATATTAAACCAAAAAAACAACTAAACAACTGTCAAATGGCTATTCATCTTTCTCTCTACGGTTTAGGTTTATGAATGTCAAGAAACAAAACTAATTATCTTTAATATAGGTGTTAAATCTTTACAAGAGACCGACTAAGATAGTACATACACAGTGCCTTTTTCTAGCACAAGCCATCAGAGTGTAGTCTGTAAACACTACGGCTTCCCTGTTCTATGGTCCCTGTAGTTATAGAAATCGTGTTTTTTTTTGCTACATAATTTAAAGTCAGAAAGCATTGCATTGCTAAGGAACACATACTTTTTCGCCAATATTATTGATAAATAGTATATATAAAATAATAATAGATAAAAATATTACTGGTGAGGTCGTGACGGTGGGATCAGTGGTGGTACAGGCTGATAGTGATGTGCCGGTGGCTTAGCAGGTTCCGAAGCGAAGTCGTCCGGGTATAAAACTCCATCTACAGGCGGGGCTGATGGGGTTGAAGCCCATTCATCCTATATTCAAAACAAGAATAAACATAAATGTATGACTTTATTTTTATATTAACAATGGCAAAACAGTTTGAAAGCTGAATGCTTCTTTTGTTCTTCAATTAGCGCCTCACCCGGAATGAGCGACACGTACGTGAATAAAACCAACCGGCGATAAACCAATTTAAAATCATTAAAAGACTTGCTGCTTCCCCGAGGTGTTACCCGCACACCACACATAGTTAAATATAATAACCAATTTTCTTATATTTATATACAGAAGAACCTTCCTCTGGTAGTGACAACACACAACAAAAAAGAATAAGGGATATCAGCAATTTCAGGAATTGCAACGGATTCAGCAATTCATGTTTATAATATACAATGAATTAACAAAAGATATTGCAGTACAACTAAATGGCAAAATTTTTTACATTGTTCTAAATGTATTGTAAAATAAATATTTTCATTAAATACATTAATAGTATAGCATTAGATATCGTAACTGATTCTAATAAGAACCTATTTCTTTAAGCAGCTCACAGTTCCCTTAAAAGCCCTCATTGTGTTTATATTATGGCACTGTAACAGTTTGACATAAGATTTTGATTACATACATCCTTGGAATTGTATGAGTGTTTTGCTTTTATACAAAATTGATATAAAATACAAATCATTTTTAAAATTACTTCAAATAACATTAAGATCATAATTTTTTTATAAAACAATATGAGTAACCATTTAGAAAAAGATTAATGTATTAATAGAAAATTTTTTGAAATTAATTAAAGCACTAAATAAACATTTACCGAATGTAACAAGTGTGGTGTTGCATTGGTGGTGTCCTGTCTATTTTCGTCAGCTTGAAGACGTTGAGCCAGCTTTGCGTCCTCTTGTTCTTGTAACTTTCTCGCCTCCTCTCTTTTCTTCTGTAATTGTGATTTGTGTATTAAATAAAAATTTAAATTTGTTAAAATAATTTCTTACACAACAGTCTCTGAACTGAATTCCTGAACAATTAATACAATATTGAATAAAATTACTTTTTACAGATTTTTTCGGGTTTATTTTACATATTTAAATTTCCGACATTTGAAACACTTTCCAGCGGCCACTGTCACAGGGGTCTACCCTGTCATTTTATTTAATAATGTATGGTATTTGCGTAAACAAAAGAAATAATTACAATTAATACAATATAATGAAGTAAACTTGACTTTTGTGGCAAGATTACATATTATGTTATAATATGTATTGATAAGTTAATATAACAAACATATCATTTATAATAAACAACAAGCATTAATTATTTTAGCAATTGAATCTAAAATTATTTTTATTCTGTGGATGACATAAAGTAATGCAGTAGTAGTATTAAAAAAAAAATTGAACAATTATTTAATACTACACTTTTACTAATATTATTAAAAAGCTTCTCAACAATAAAAAAAATATTTCTCCACCCACACTAGAATAACAGCAAAACTTCAAAGTTCTGGCATAACTACCATTATGACCATGATTTATTTTTCAGTACATCAAGTTCCTTAAAAATAGATCCTAGATATTATTTAGCTTATGTAAAATATAAACAATGAAAAAAAAATACAAAGCAAATATTAGTTGTGTAAGGTTATTTTGTAATTTTTTCTTGTATGTTATAAGTAAAGTAATTACCTCATTTTCTTTATACAATTCATGTTCCTTAGCATATTGTTCCAATAGCTTTTGTTTGAGCTTTTCAGCTTTCGGCATGACTTCTTTCAGCTTTGATTGGTTGACAGATTTTATGTCAGTTGAAACTAAATTATATTCAGGATGTTTTCTTATCTTCTCAAGGAACAATGTCATGAACTTCATGTATAAGATGTAAGCATTTTCTAAGCTACCTTCAGCTAAATACACATTAGCCATTCTGACCATCTCTAATCCTGATCTGTAATATCTATAACACAGTAATAGGTTACATTAAAACAATATTAGAAATACATCTGTAATATTTATAAAAACAGTAATAGATTATAGTAAAACAATATTACAAAAGAAATTGAATTCAGGAAATGTTTAGATTATGTAATTAACTAAGGTTTACGTAATAAATTGAATTTTGCATGTTAGCCAAACAAACAAACCAAGCTTATTAAATATGATATGAATTTATATTATTTATAACCCCATTAAAATTATGGTGTATTTAATTATCATATAGGTGGATTGTAAGCTGAATGATTGGCAGAGTGAAGGTAATCCAACATAAAGAAACCGTAATAATTCTTTTTCTATTTCTATTTCATTCTATCTTTATTGTGAACTTTAAACAAAAGGTTGATTAAACTTATGTGTTTTTAAGGATATGTCAATGTGTAAAATAATGTTTTTCAAATATTATGAAAGAATGTGCACTTAATTTATTAAATATATTTAAGACCTTTATTATTTTTACATATATTCAATTTTTAGTAATGACATTTTTAACATCAATATAATACAAAGGAACATTAGTCATGGAACAATAGTATAATATAACTTAGTAATATTTAAAAACAATTTTTGCACTGCGTGATGAATTCAATTGTCACATATCTAACAGTTATCGATAAAGCGAAGGAAACAAGACTAGTTTAAACAGAATTATTAAAAATTTAATATATGTCTCAGCAACAAATAAATACATTTACCAAAGTTTAAGGAAACGCAGGTGAAAAGGCAAGATAAATATAATTAGTATACCTTCTTGGTGGTACATTAGGATCAACATCAACCATGGTCCCGTAATGTGCTAATTGTTTAACCCTTACTGCTGGTTCCAAAGAAGCTAGATCACCAGCTTGCTTAGAAGCACGCTTATCAGGCATTTCTATTAGTTTAATTTAACACAATTGCGCCAATATAACAAAATATAATTATTATTGTGATTTCACTCCAGAAACACAATAGTTTTAGTTTATTTGAGACAAGTTAAAAATATTTCATTTTGACACTGACTTGACAAGTGACAATCAAAATGTTGAAGATCTAGATCAGGAGCAGATAAAAAATTAAATGTGTCATTGTGAATCGGAATACATTGTACCTCAAAACGGGTTAAATAGAAATAGTCTCAGACTTTGAACCAGTTTTATACAATCGTTCAAACTCGAAAATAACAAAAAACATAAGTTTAATTATGGGTCAAGACTCAAATTTCAAAATATTTAATTGTTTTTTATAGTATACATATTGCATAAAATGCAAAAATATACATGATTTATATTTAGACTAGATGTGAGCTCAATGGATACGCCATATATACTTTAACTTTCTTTGAATAGGAGTAATTTTAAATAAAAATCTTAATTGTAAAACTAAAGTTTCCTGTTTTTACATATAATTTCCTTAAAAAACACACATCATAAGTCCGTCATTTACAATGCCAACCTCTAGTGCTAGGTTGTACAATAATTTTAATATAAGAATATAGAGAATTTGTTTGTATTCATTTAAATTAACTGATGCCCGTTACGTTGAGTTGCCGTGATTCTGAAACCAGATATGACCATATCTTTTAAAGAGCTTTGGGATCCAGCCCATACGCAGAGTGATACTTGGGACTTTCCGTCTGTTTTTTTATTTATTTAAGGAGTGCGGTATGATGTGAGTCGCAAGGTAAGATGAGTACTTATGAAAAGTAGAAAGGTGAATGATATATCTTTCTTTACTTTATTTATCACACGTAAAATTGTAGTAAACGTAGCGATTTATTAATTATGTTATGGATATAATGAGAAAAGATGTTCCTTCGTAATTCTTCGGAAATGTTCGTAGGATGTTGGTAGTCGCAACCTATTTTGCGTTAAGGGCCTTAAAAAAATGTGTGCGTGTACTAGCGTACACTCGTAAGAAGTGAAACTTCTTTAAGAGGTTATTTAAAAAAAAAGTAATTTATCAATTTACAAAAAATATAATATATACAACAAACTTGAAAAATTAATAACATGATCACGCACACGTGTTGGTGCTCCCATGGAAGTCGATGCAATCGCCACCTGGATTTCAAAAATGTAAGTTTAAATACAATAGAATTTCTAAATAGATGCTTAATGCGTCCACTAGGTGGCGCTGTCGCAAAACGCTTTTAAAAATTTGTATAAATATGTTAATAACGCGCTCCAAAAATGCCTAAAATAAAATTAATTTGTTACTGAAATGTTAATTAAGCTAAATTTAAACAACTTGTAACCCTAGAATCAAAAAAGATGGCGCGTAACGGAAAAAAAGATGGCGCGTAACGAAAAAATGTTACACTAAATTTTTTTCCAACCCCGATAAAGAAGTTTCTCTTCAATAAATTCTTGTATTTAACAAGAACACTGAGCCTAGCCATCGCGTTACATGCGGCAGCGAATTCGGTCGGGGCATTATTAAAGTCGTCTAGATCAAATACACCCCACGACTTCCTAATAAGTAGTGTCCGACCGAAATGTCGGTTTCAGTTTCGGTTTCGGCCGAAGTTGTCGTGTTGACAATTTTTTTTAAGTGTATCATTGCTATCAATCGAGCTCAGATCAGCCGATTTTAGTTCAGACAACCATTTCGAGTTACCTAAAAGAGATTAATGATTCCTTTTAAGCGAAGAGGAGGGATCAAAAAGTAGTAAGAACAACTAAAAGAGAAAAATATAGCGTAGCTCAGATATTTATTGTTTATAAAAAAAAATATTGTTTCTGTTACCTTTTTTTATGAATGTGGTCAATTGTTTGCTTTGTTTCGAATGTGTTCTCGAAAATGGAGAAAAACCAAATGTAGGCTTCTTATTAAAACCTCTGTTTTAAAAAAAATTCTAACGCAAAAGATTTATTGCGATTCGTAGGCAATATTAGAGGAGTACGCTGTGCCGTATTTCATTGACGCAAGGTGAGCTTCCCAGTTTCTAGTAGGCAAAACGAGCACGGAAGCCGAACATCGTTGCAGCCTGTCATCGACCTCAGTCTTCCAAGAAAATGCTGACAGATTAGAAAAAACTGTTTAGGGCGATCGAAGAATTACCATTTAATTTGTTTCAAGAAACGAGAATTTTATAAAGAGGTATACAATCACAACAAAATTCACACAATTTTTTAATATGAGCTGAGACACCACGAGAATCAGAAATGAAATCGATTGGACATTTCACAGATATTATTGGAGAAGTTTCTGAAAACTTTTGTGTCGTTTTGTAACGGTGGACTAAACATGGGTTCATCAAAGCAGCAATTTACGCAATGAAAACGGCGATCTTCGCCGACTCCGAAGAATTTTCATGCCGCGACATCAGATGGCAAAATTATGGCCTCAGTATTCTAGGATTCAAAAGTGATATTATTGAATGATCATCTATATCGTGGAACCACTATTACAGGTTATGATGCAGCTTTAATTCCTTGGTTTAGGAATGCCGTCAATAATGAAAAAGAAGGAATCCTCGAAGTGGCGTGCTGCTTCATCTTAATATCACGCATCCACGTATAGGTTGGCAGTAGCGATGACCGCCAATTAGCAAGCTGGCTTCCAATTGGTTGAGCATCCCCTTATTCACCAGATCTGGCGCCTAGCTGTTTTTCATCTTGTCCCCAATTTGAGACAATACTTAAGAGAAAACATATGCAAAGACTGTAACAAAAAATATAACAATAAAGAAAAATTAATAATTAAGTTATCAATAGTCATTATAGTCTATCTCATTCTCACTACTTTTTGATCACTCGTCAGAACTACAAATACAAACCAAAGTATTAATTAGTAAGATTTCAAAATATCAATACTCAGTATTTAATAGAACAGTAACAAGTAGTCATTTGTTTATAGATATTCATTTTGCTATAAAAAATTAATTGGAACTAATAATTGTTATATTTTTAATATTTTGTTATGTATAAAAAGTATTATTGACTGAAATAAATGATTATCACAAACTTTATATACTATGTCTCATTTTGATATATTAATGAATGGAAATAATGAGAAAAAAGCACCAAATTTCACTATTTTAAGAATTTTTATACCGAAGGAGGAAACGCCACTGCTGAAGTACGATTTCGATTTCGGTTGGACTCTAATAAAAAGTTATGCAGCTTGCTCAGTGCAGCCAGTGCTATGTCTAGCATGCTGAGCATTTGAGGCGACGGCGGGCCGCTGTTCGCTCTGAGTCGGCTCCGCGCTGCCTGTTGCTACGCGGGGTGGAACTGCCATGCTTTGGTAGGACAATGTGAACAGACGGTGTTGTTTAAATGGATTGGGTGGTGGTTACCTGAAAGAAGTTTCACGAGGGACCGCGGGAATTCCGCTTTTTGGCGCCTTAGGGCAACCGAGGTAGGCCGTGTGACTAGAATTGCGGCAGTTAACGCACGTTGAGGGTTCAAGGGTGGCAAAGATTTTGCGGCCACACTCCGGATATAGTGAGACAGCCAATTTCACACAGTTGTTGGACGTCGTGAATGCGCTTGCTTTCTTTGGAGCGCTCTAGTGATCAGCACCATACCATAAGGGCGTTTGGTGCGTAAGTTTTTGATCGTTCTTCTCGACTTTGACCCGAACGAGGAAGGGGTCGCCTAGACTACGGACCCAACGAAGGTCCCGTCCTCACCGGTCCCATCTACCGAATAATACAGTCTCCAGACCATCGGCGTCCTGGTTTGTAAACCGATCGTCGACGATCGTTAGGACACATAAACAAATTCCTAACTCACGTATCTTTCTGTACGTGTGGCCTTAATTAAAAAAAAATGTCGGCCACCAGTTCGTGGGGACGGGAGTTTTTCACAAACTCTGTGTTAGATGGAGCTTACGAAAGACATGCGTCTAAAAGCATAACGTCAAGGATAAAAAAAGTATCTCCAAAGGCAGTCATTTGACCACTGTCCTGAGTACACGCTCATACAGGAGCGCGCAAATTTGAAAATAGTGCCTCTTTTCCCGAAAATAGTAGGTCACTTTCCGATATTTATCGGATGTATAGCAATCAGGGTATCAAACTACAGCTAGTCATAGTTTAACCCTCTCATTGCTATCAGAGTATGGAAAACAATAAGAACAATATGCCATCTAAAAACTAGTAAGACGGAGCCTAGGGAGTTACTTACGTTGGGAGACAATAACTACGCATCTGAATCATTGGAAAAATGTAACAGATATTTTTTAACGATAGAAAAATCTGGCAATCAATTTTTTGCGCAATAACAAAAGAACAGAGAAAATTCTTAGTGCTAAAGTAAACTCAAAAAGTATAGTGAATGAAATTTACATAGAGCCTGCCGATGTATTGGAAGTAAAATCTCTAATTCTCTCATGGGACAACGGGAAATAGAAAATAGCTCTAGGCATGGAAAGAATAACTAACGCCCTTTTTAAAGAACTTACGGAATTCATTATTTTTCTACTGGTAGAGATTTACAATAAAAGTGTACAATGCGGCTGCTTTCCTGCAACTGTAACTCTTGTTCATAAACAAGGACCGTGGGATCGTGTGGAAAACTATTGACTAATTTCACTGCTAACAGCCTTCGCTAAAGTTTTGGATAAGTTAGTGAACAAAAAACTTGTGGAATACCTTGATAAGAAAAATCTTCTCAGGCAAGGTAGATTGACGGAGGAAACCGTATATTTAATTACAACAGGTGTAGTGTGGAACCTGGATAGAAATAGACCAGTTGTTGGAGTATTTTTGAACCTGGCTAAAGCCTTTGAAAGCGTTTATTATACAAAAGCGTTTTTGTTTATTTATTTTTTCTTATTATCTACTGCACAACACAAAGGCAAAAAATTCATACAATTAACAAACCCTATTGTTTTCTTTATATTTTTTTTAGGCCACTTAATGGAAAATGTTCACCAACGCCCATGGCCATCGGATATACCAGGGGTATCACTAATGCGCTACCCAACGCTTTGCGGTAATAGGCACCGCGGTGGTACCACCTCAGACTGCCCAATGGAAAAGAGGACCTACCACCTCTACGGCTACGGAAAGTTTTATGTTTACAAGATGTCACTCGCCGATTGATCAATCAGTTTTCATTACAATGGAACATGTATTTTTATATTATAATTAAAGTAAATCAGTGGTTACAACTAAAAGTCTCATGCCCGGTTCCTGAGGTGCTGTTAGATTTCTCTTCATAAATTATTAATTCGATAAACAGACAACCTATTTAATTCTTTATTAAGTTCTTTGTTTCAAAATGCTTTTGAAGGCATTTGCTTATGTAATTGCAGTTATGTCAGTAAAATCGTTTTTAAACAAAGTTTAATGACAGCTAAACATCAAATAAAGTTATGCAATAAATTAACAGCTGAAACGGACCTAAAAACCGAGTATTAATCATCAATTAAAACATGATATAATTATAAGTAATCATTGGTAACAAAGTAAAAATATTTGTAACAAAACACACTATTTCGAAATATAAATTTTCTTCTCTCATTTAGCCTTAGAGTAAATATTTTGGACGAATACCTTTATTTTTAGCCAGTCTTTATTCTTAAGTAAATCTACATGTTGTTTTTTTAGTTTCTCACATTCATTTCTTTTAGGCGGTTGGTGATTTTTTATGTGCAGTTTAAAGTATTTTGTAACTACGTCCTTTTGTTCCTTTGTCCAAGGCACCAACGTCCTTTTTTTTCCTTTTCGTATTTTATTTTCGTTACGTAATTGAGACACGGGTTCATGAATAAGTTGTTGAGAATCATTTTGCATACCAGATGGTCCAGCCTGAGAAAAGTGATTTAAATTACAATATGTTTGTACGTAATCAGAATTAGCACCTAAAGTAGGTTGAGGTTCAGCATCATAGTCTATAATTTCGTTGTTGTCCACGGGCGAAAGCACATATAGGGTTATCTTTTTTTGCAATAAGTGATATTTTGTCTACCCGCACTCGGGGAAATACAGTTTCCTTAAGTTTTTCGTCGATTTTAAGATGACGTATCAGTAGATTTTGAGGCTCAGATTGAATGTTTTTACTTCCTGATTTACCACTACATTTCTTTTTATGTTTCCACAATAGTTTTTTAAAATAGAATCCCAGACACTCTGTACACAGCAAATAATCAGTAAATTTGAATTTTCGCATCGGTTTAGTGACCTCTTTTCAATTTACAAGGTAGTTTCCTTTTTTACGTAGAGCTGCAATTAATTGTTTTCTATCAAGACATTTTTTAGGTTTTGACACAATTTTTTGGACTTCAGTTTCATAAATATTGTGTCGGAGTAAATGACGAGCAAAATTTAAAACACAGTAAAAGCAATAATCTTTACCTCGAACCTTTGAACTTTTGGGTTTTTGCCTTTGGATAATTGTTGTACTATCATTAGAATTATCTTCTATTTGAGATGCACTATTAATTTCGTAAATAATCTCTTCATTTGGTTCTGATTCATTGTAAGACTGTAGAAATTCCACTAACATTTACATTGCAAGGAGAACTGCTTTAACAACTAACTTTACTTAAACTTATATTATTAGGTGGCTTAAAAGATACATTAGACAAGTAATTATTAACATCGAGAGGTATTCCTTGATTTGGTACGAATTTATCTGCTTTATAACGTTGAAGAAGTTTCCTTTCTACAAATACACTACATGGAGAACAATTAAAGAATTTTGCCAATGTAAATTTAAGAAAGTTTGCCAATTTAAGAATCCTTGCACTTCTTTTTATTGTGATTCATATATTATTATAATCACTAACAATAATAATAAACCAAATAAATAACCACTTTTAACGCATTTGTAAATATTTCACTTTGGTGACCAGCTTGCATCACAGGCGGCACATGTCATTTTTACCGGTGGTAGGTCCCCTGTTTACAGGAGACCGTCTGGGTGGGTACCACCGCGGTGCCTATTTCTGCCGCGAAGCAGTAGTGTGAAAACACTGTTGCGTTCCGGTTTGAAGGACACCGTAGCCAGCGTATTTACTGGGTAAACAAGACTTAACATCCTATGTCTCACGGCAGGCAGCGCGTCGGCGATACCACTGGTATTGTCAATGTCTATGGGTGTCGGTGACCACTTCCAATCAGGTGGCCCGACTGCTCGTCTGCCTGCGTATGCCATAAAAAAAAAATGTCTGTTTTTTTACGAACATCGGCAAGCCCGCCGCCCCGCGCCCCGCGCCATGCGTCCCTCGTGAACCCCGAATAGGCCCCTCAGACACCGTACCTAGTGCCCGTTCAAGGATATTTAAGAGACGCAATATTGTTATCACGAAAAAATGAGAAAAACTTTACAAATTAGGTATATTCAATGGACATGATAAGATCGGTGAACTGAACTCAAAGTATACGTGGTAAATTATACGCTGAACACTAGTGCCCTCCAAATTTCTGTCGGACGATGGCGGAACTATGTTATACGCTAAAAGACATTGTTTTGATGAAATTACGTCCATGCCAATTTTTCGCCCTTGCATTCTAATAATCATAAGGGACCTGTGGGCTAAAAATGAGGGTCGGTCAATCTTGCGTCCGTATTCCGGACGCACAAAGTCAGTCGGACGCAGCATCATCGCTAAATAACGCCATGTAAGACGCAAGATGTCCTTCAAGATGTATATATATATATAAATAGATTCAATAAATTTCTTTTATATTTATTTTTAATAACATTAAAATAACAATTACACAAAATCATGTATATTTACGACTAACTACAAAAACTTCTTTTTATTATACTATATAAAAAAACAACAACAAAGTAGTGGACACCAAATACATATCGCAAACATGAAGAAAAAAATTCGGATCAAGTTTTTATATAATTTGTATAAAACTAAGAAAGCAGGATACACAGAGGGGCACCATTCATGAATGAAGGGACATGGTTTTTTACCAGGCCTGTTCAGAATATCCTCACAAGTTACTGGATTCCGGTCGATTGTTACAAAAAAATTCATTATAATCTTTTTCGCCTTTCCGAAGCGTGTTATCATACGTTTTATCGGTATGTTTTTTTTACAAACTTTTTTTGAATATTTATTTTTTAAATGTTTGCAATGTTTATCTTTTGGACCTTTTGGATGCGCATCTTTGAAGAGTTTTTCTTTGAAATGTAGGGCTTTTGCAACTTTTGGATCCGGTTTTCTAGGTTTCTGTGACGTTTTCGCACCGATTTTATTTTTATTTACGATTAACAAAGGCAGCGGGAATGCTGATTGAGTTCTCCTACTTTTGAAACTGCCCATTCGGTGGCACGATGTATTGGCAGACGAGCTACACGTCCGAATACGCCTGGCCGGAAGTAATTGAATTAAAGGTGTTCTCTTTAGTTTTGGCTTGTCATCCCGACTACCATAGCCCCGAGTGGTACGATTACATATACTGCTTTGTGTGAAGGTTTTCGCTGCTGTGACATCTTTTTTTCTCGTAGCACCTTTCTTTTGACATGGGGCAACAGTGTTCATACAAGGAGGAATGGGGTGCACACATGGTGGAATGATTACCTTACAAGGTGCAGTTGGCACAATCTCTTTATTTTTCCTCAAGTAATACTTACGTACTGATACAATTTGACCATCACGTTCGCTTTTAATTTTTTTATTGTCTTTACATTTTCGTGGTGATTTTTGGGCCGGGATATTTTTACGTTTTTTACGCCTGGGAAAATATTTAATAATTTTTGTCGTGAACTTTGCAGTACCTTGTTTAGAACGTGTTCTATTCCGTGTGCTGGTGGTTGAAGTGCGCGTATGAGGTCGAGGTTGTGGAAAAAATTTTATTATTGATGTAGACTTCATCATATTGCGTAGAGTTCCCACAGATGTAGATCTGTATTTGTTCTTGCCTGTGCCTTTAATTGGTTGAGCATCAGCAGCGGACGTCCGAGTCATTGGACTAGGTGCTGGAAAGTACTTAATCACTTGTACTGTTTTGCAAGTTTTTTCTTTCAATTGAGGCTGTTCTCTTTTAATATCAACGTTGCACGCATGCGTTCTTGTCTGATGTCTCGGTGGCGGAAAAAACTTAAATACTTTGGTACTTTTTAGTAAATCTGTGTTACTGGCCTTTGCTCTTTTAAGTATTGCTGATGTTCCAGGAATTTGCGATTCGGTTGTATTGCTAGCGGAATTGCGAGTAAAGCGTAAAGGTGGAGGAAAGAACTTTATTACAGATGTGAACTTCGGTTGTCCGTTGGTCCGCGAGGAACACTTCGCGTCACGTGGTGTAGGAAAAAACTTAATCACAGTAGTTTGTTTTGCGGGAACGGGTGCGCTTACTGGTTCTTTAGGTTTCTTCTTCTCCGATGGTTCATTGATACTGGGAGATTCGGTATCTTTCTTCATGTTGGAAACAGTAGGTGGAGGAAAAAATTTGATAACTGAAGTAATTTTTAAAGGCGCTGTGGTTACGCCCTTAGACGCAGACGTACGTCGGAGAGATTTAAGAGTTTTCAAGAGTGAAGAAGTTTTGGGAGTTTCTGTATTGCTAGAGACATTTTCATTCCTAGAACGCGGCGCAGGGAAAAATTTCAATACAGAAGTTGTTTTCATAGGAATAGTATTGATAGATGCAGACCGGAAGATCTGCCGTCTTTTTCTAGGTTCGGGAGGATGTGGTAAGTTTATAGTCGAGTGAACAGAGCGCATTTTACGACGGGGTGCTGGAAAGAATTTTAGCACAGCTGTAGGTTTTTTCTTTGGTTCCGGTTTCTTTGATTTTTTTTCTTTTAGCACTACGTCTCCTTTAGTATCTGTTTTCTTTTTGCCTTTTTATTCTTAGTGCAGGGTTTTGCATAGCGAGGTGGAGAACCATATTTAAGCCTAGGACACGGCTGCCTTACCTCCATACAACCCGCTGGAATACATATTGATGACTCCTCGCAATTACATTGTGTTTGGAACGATGAGGTACATTTTAAAATAGAGCTTGTTTTGCCAAGTAATCCTTTAGCTTTTTTATCAGACGCCTTTCTTCGAGAGCTTGACGATGAAAATTTCTGTGGAACTGAATGGCACGGAGAGGGTGAACTACCAATTGAACTACAAGTGCTGCACGATCTATTTCGATCTTTTTTCTTATTTCGCCTTTTTTTACATTCAACATTGGTTTTTAAAAATTTCAATACAGAAGTTGTTTTTATTGGAATAGTATTGATAGATGTAGACCGGAAGATCTGCCGTCTTTTTCTAGGTTCGGGAGGATGTGGTAAGTTTATAGTCGAGTGAACAGAGCGCATTTTACGACGGGGTGCTGGAAAGAATTTAAGCACAGCTGTAGGTTTTTTCTTTGGTTCCGGTTTCTTTGCTTTTTTTTCTTTAAGCACTACGTCTCCTTTAGTATCTGTTTTCTTTTTTGCCTTTTTATTCTTACTGCAGGGATTTGCACAACAAGGTGGAGAACCATATTTAATCCCAGGACACGGCTGCCTTACCTCCATACAATCCGCTGGAAAACATATTGATGACTCCTCGCAATTATGTTGTGTTTGGAACGATGGGGTACATTTTAAAATAGAGCTTGTTTTGCCAAGTAATGCTTTAGCTTTTTTATCAGACGCCTTTCTTCGATTGCTTGACGATGAAAATTTCTGTGGAACTGAATGGCACGGAGAGGGTGAACTATCAATTGTAGTACAAGAGCTGCACGATCTATTTCGATCTTTTTTCTTATTTCGCCTTTTTTTACATTCAACATTGGTTTTTCTACAATGCTCGTCATCGAATATTTGGGTACAACTTATATCGATAGCGGACTTTCTTTTTAACTGGGCTTTTTGGTGAAGTTTTGGTTGTGGAGTGCTATACCGAAAACTTCCCAGTTTCTGCTTAGATGGTTGCTTTATTTCGTAGTCTTTACATTTTACTTGTGTTTCATATGTTTGTCCTTTCATAGAAAGTGATTCTGTATCGCCTATGCCCAATTTTAAATTATGCGGGTTTTCAATTTTTAAGCTGCTTTCTTTGTTATTATAAAGCCTCGAAGTATTTTCTTGTGAAAGAAATTGATCACAGCATTTTTTAAACTTTACATTTTTTCGACTCTTTCTAGATTTTCTACATTTGGATCTTTTGCTTGGAAATGCTAAAGCCGTAATGTTAGACCTGTAAAAACATACTTTTGTCTTACTTTCTCCACGTTTTAATTTTTCACAACTAAAGCTCCCATGTTTTGTACATTTTATACTTTCATTATGAAGTTGCAAAGATATTTTAGAACGAGTCTTTCTAGTAATTGATCCAGATAATAATTTCGGCAACGATCTAGAGTATAAGCGATATGCATTATTAAATATGGGCATTTTTCTCTTACTCTTACTCTTCCTTGTTGGATATTTTCTTTTCAAAAAATTTCTAGTTGCATTTTCCCAAAAGTCGGTAGGCCGAAAAGGGTATGAAAGTAGCCATAAAATTCCTATGATAAAAACACAGGGTATCCACACAATTATAGCGAAAATGGTAAGAAAGTGTTTTAATATTGATTTAAACAAAGATAATGATGGTTCCAAGGATATTTTAATGAATGTTCTCGGTTTATAACATGTATTTCTTTTATGAACATCACAAACGTGTTTAGAAACCTTACGTTTCATTTTTATCGGCTGACACACGTTTACGACAGCCGTTTTTCCAGAACAAGGTGCCGAAGTGCTTTTAACTTTTTTTAACAAACATTTATTTTTAACACGTTTCGACCAAGAACTTACAGAGTCTTTAACATTTAATTGAAGCTTTCCCGATCGTTTTGGTTTTAACATATAAGTATCTGTAGTAGTGTTGCCTTGAGTAAAATTGATCAACGAGTATCGAGTGGGCGCTTCGTTTTCGGTTTTAGCCGAAGACGATTTTTTCAGCTCATCGCCGGATTTTTCGAAAGAGTAAGCATTACAAGTTATAGTCTCATGGGGTATATTATTACTTTTCGACTCTCCTCCCAGCAGTTTATAAATAACGTTTGTGTTATAAACGAAATTTCGTCTTTGTCTATTACTTCTCTGAAACCCAAATATATCGGAAGATCGCGTCTTACTATCGGATATTTCAGAAAATATCCGATAGCTTACGCTTAACAGGTACTTCCTTTGCCACTGACCATCTATCCTTTTGAAAAACGTCCCGATAAGGCTCTATTAATAGTTCTTTCGGTTTGCGTCCCATGTTTTGAGGAGACAGTGTAGTATTTAGATTTTGAAACTCGACATAATTTTTTCTTACGCGTTTCTTTTTGTTGCATGATCCTGAAAAAAGAATTTGTTATTACCACGATCACGAATTGCCTGTGTGGCTATATATGACAATTTATTCAAAATACATACTGTAATCTTCCGTGCATTTTATATGTGAATTTTTTTCGGGTTTCGGTCTTAGATTTTGTTTATTATATTCGCTATTCTCATACAAGCACTTTTCAAAGTCTATAGAGTTTGTGATATTCTTTACATTTTTTCCTTGTGATATTTCGTGTACTGACGATTCGAATTATCTTTTAAAGCTCTTTTCCATTTTAATTTTTTATTTTCAGGCTTTCGATGCAAATTTATCTTATCACCGTCCATTTTTTGTGCTGTAAAGTTTGGAGCTTTTATCGAGCTATGATAACATTTAATATAAAACGGATAAAGGTCTCAAAATAATTATATATAAACATAACAAAATGTAATATATACACAAACAATGTCAAAAAAGTTGACATTTAAAAAATAAATCAGATTGCCATCCCATAACTTATATTTTGTCGTTGATAAGGTGTTATGTCAAGTATATAGAATACATATTTTTATTTCTTTACAACCTTAATTCTTAACACCAATTACATTAAAACAAATGTGAAAACGCTGATTTATAAAAAGACATATCCTCCATATTTATTTAATCTAGCTATTCAGGAACTTTGAAAGTATCGTATTAATTCGGTAAAGAAATTTTATAGACTCCTTTAATCCAAACAGTCGTATTTGTTTTATATTTTATTACAAAAAAAGATGCAACCAGACTTTGGCGCTGCAAGGCGTTAAGGAAGCGTGAGTGCAGTTGGTCTGTGCAGAGGGGCGTAGTTCGACTCCTGAGGTCAACGCCGTGAAGCCAAGAAACAACTAATTACTTACATACCATTCCCTTTGAGCTTTCGAGCGATATATAACAGAAGGAAAACTATTTCAATAATGAATACATCAGGCCAATATTTTTATTGATTGCATTTTTTCTTAAGATCGAATGAAATTAATAAAATTTTAGGTTATTTACTATATTGTGAATATTTTAAAAGATTGATTGTAAAGTGAAAAATTCAAATAAATGCTTTCCTATCATTATGTATTAATATATAGACAAATAAATATAATAACGTATAAATAATTAAACCTGTGCTTAGTTAATACAAAACGCTCCCATTGTCTTAGATTTAAAAAAAAAAAAACAAATTAGCGTTAACCGTAGTCCAGTAAATCAATACCATTAATATTGTTATAGAATTTTAACTATGATTTTGAAATTGATATTTACCTTCTCTTTATTTTGGGAGACAACAATAACCATTGTTGTTGTGCTCACACGCTTTTACAGTAGCTTTTAACTAGTTACATTGTTTATTTAGATTTACATTCTAATAGAGCTCCGCTTTATCTTGTAAATATATAAAAAAGCAGGACAAATACACCGAAACTAATAATAAAAATGGAGCAAAATCCTTAAATTTTATAAAGCCCTTATTATCGTGGTGGATTTATAATTTAGTGCAGGTTTCACCTTTCACAACAATTATTTAAGATTTGATGTTATATTCTGCCAAGGCCTTTCTTCTAGACGGGAGATTTTGGAAAAATACCCATGTCTCCGTAATGGGCTTGGACCACTTTGTTGTTAATTCTTCATTGCCTATGGCCACCATAAAAGTTCTGCAACTTGACAAAATACAAGCAATATTTAAACGATCAACAGTCCAGTTTCACCTTAGAGTCCAGAAATCAACTTAGATTTCTTTCTTGGTGGTTGAAGTGGAAAATATGGTTTTTTAGAATTGGTTTGCTTATAAAAGTTTAAATTGTGGCCTGTGTTTAACTTTAAATTCGGTTGATAAGAAACACTCGATCCGTTCTTCTTATTTAAACTGAAAACATGAAAAACTAAATTAAAATTAAGGGTACACGGACACATTTTGTCAAATATTATTAAAAATACCCATGAAGTAAATCTAACCTTCGTACAGAACAAAATCCTTGCTCTATCTTTCGCCAAAAAAGTTAAATAATTCAAGAAATAATTTCGCAAATAATTTCCATCGATAACGACCAGAGCAATGATGGTGACGATGATTCATAAGCAATAGCGAGAACAACATTAATTATACCATTAACAATACCGCATCCAATGCGGTAACCAGCCGAGTTTCCCGCATCGTTGAGGTCACCGGCATTCGGCGCTACCGCGTCTCCGATACGCGAACGCCGATCGCAGAATAGCGCACGAGAGCGGCGGCCGCGCACGCATCGCGCCTTTACGTGTGACTGTGTTGCCATACGCGAAAAAAATATAAAAAAAGAAAACAACCGCATAAAAGTGGCCAGTGCAAGTTGGCGCGAACGGCAGTGCCCGCGGATCGCATCCCGAAACGCGTCCAGGTATTTTTAAACATATCAATGTCACCGCAGGAACGAGTTCTAAAGTTTTCCATCGCGAAAGTTCTTGCTTGTGTATATAGTATATTTGCTGGTGGAGATTGATTGTGATTAATACGATTATATAGCATTTCTTAATTATAATTGCAGAGTTTGGATGTATGATTTTTATTATCGATACTATAGTTATAACTTTTCAATTTGTATCATTGATAACTTATAAAAAGTAAAGTTAATCTAAATATAGCTTATAAAACTTACCGATATCATTGTATATTCAGAGGTAGATAAGCTGTATTGCTATAACAAGAATGTGACATTTCTTTTTAAATAGGTGAAGAGCGTAGCTTAAATTATGTAAAATATGAAAGAAGTATAGAAAATATTTAAATTCTTTTTTGAGTACAGCTTTCGTAAACAGAAAATTATTACTAGTATTAGTTGTAAGAAGTGTCTGCCTTATAAGGATGTATTAATCGTATTTATTCCATTAATTTACAGTACCCGAGTTAAGAGATGGCGAAATACCAGTTCCTCTGTTTCTTTGCTGTAGCTACAATCGGTAAGACCCCAATGTAATTCAAATAATATGAGAAATAAAATTAAGTACGATAATAATACTATTTTAAAATATAACTAAAATATAATTGGACTTATTAATAAGATTCTATAAAAAAATGGTTTTAGAAGAAGCGAAAGAGAGAGAGAGACTTTGTTTAGCAATTTAGTACCTAATTTAACAAATGTCAAACCTTAGACATTAACTAGCAGTTTTTGCGTTTTATTTAAGAACAGATTAATTATTTCCGTTTTAGTTAAGAACAGATAAAGTCAATATAATACCGTACTATTACCAAAAATCAATTTATTAAGTAGAAGAAACACTATTTTTCAATAAAACTTAATTCACTATAGGAAAAACTAAACGACAATCCATTGGTTTAATTATGACTTCCAATAGTACGTAAATGATTAGTTCAGAATTAATCATCACAAAGAGGAAAAGTACCACCATATACTTGAAAATGATAAATCATCTTCTGTCATCTAATCAATGTAATTATAATAATGGTCGGTCGCATTTCCCACAAACCGTTCTCGGAAGCGAATCCGTTTTTATGCGTAGGTGTGACTCATGCAGCCTCCCAGCAAAACCTTTATGCTTCAATTCAAGTTACACTAAGTTATTCGGCAGTTACAATCCGCGTGACGTCAGTAGTGGCATAAAACCCAAGTTTTATAAAACCTTTAAGAGAAAAATACTTTATCTTTCTTGATCAGGGTTGAATTATTTTACCTATTTTAATTAAAATATATAAAGTTTAAAAATTATTAGATATTAAACAAATAGGGCCGTATTGACGCTGATTAAAAATGTCCAGCAGTGGACTGATAGAGACTGGTTATAATGATGATGATCATACGCAAAACTGTAAATAATTATTAATATCTATGTAGTATATATATAATTATTTACAGATTATAGATATTAAATAAAGTAAATTTCTTAGAAATTAATACAGAGTTTTCTTTGTAGCATTAGTTAATGCAAGTTAAATTAACCGGTTCTAGATTAGTATCGGTTGATGAGTGAATGTAGCGTTAGTCACCAAGGTACATTAAATTTAGAAACACTTGATCCGCTTTCGTTTATTCAGTCTCCATCTAGAGCATTTTACACTCCAACTAACTGTGAAAGTTTATTAGAATATGCGATTTCCTATCCTAGACTTATTACTATTATTCTTCTAACTTCCAGTTACATACTTCTGTATTGTTACTTTTTTTATTTTAAGTATTAAAAGTTAGCAATCCATACGATCGCATACACGACCACTACAGCTAGTATAATAGATAATTTACGAACTGTTTATTAGTATATCTTTAATACTATCTCTTCCAATTATATTATACGCATTTTTTGTATTTCTACAAACCTTTGAAGAAGAAATAACTTTAGGAGTAGGTTAATAATAATAAATATTATTGTATCTCGTTTATGTTGGTGACTAAATCTACCTTGAAGTGGCCTCTGTTAAATTTTTCACAAAATAACTCATAGTTTATTGAATAAACACTCAAGTGGTACGTTATACGGAAACCATTTGTATTTGGACAGTCACTAACTGAATAACTATGCGGTGTTTGTACAAGTAACCGGTGATTCATAGCTTAGTGGCCGTCAATGAGAGAGATTTATCTTATTTACCTTAACGTGACCTTTCTCGTCGTATCATTTTACCTTTGGTGGAATGACAAAGTGCTTTTTTATTTATACTTCAATGTTTTAGGTCTCTCGTTACACAGGTCCGTAGTAATTGTCTAGTAATATCATGATTTAATGTTTTATTAAATATTTACATTACAGACGTAAATTTATAAATATATTTTGATCTATGTATCGTTACCAATATGATACTAGTATATAAATCATTATTTTATTCCAGGCTTTGTTTTGAAATTTAAACCAAAAACAAATAGGCACGTAAAATGTTGAATAATATTTAAAGACGGATAGAAAAGTGTTAGAATTTTCTAATATGAGAACAATCAAATTCATGTTTTATACCTATATAGTAAAGCACCAAACGTTTATTAGTGTTTACTTAAAGTAGGCAGTGATTTTATGTGATCGTAGGAAGTATCTCCATAGTGCCAATTTCTGCCGAAAATTAATAGTTTGTTCTGTCTTCTTCCGGTTCTAATGGCACAGTAGCTAGTGTAATTACTAATGAAACGCTATATGTCAAATTGACTGAATGATGAAACGACTTGATGCTTAATTTTTAGACAATCGAAATAGTATCGCTTATAAAACGGAATCCCTGTTCGTCTTGTCGCTTTGTACTTATAAATATGTTGATGTTTATCACCAACAGATGATGTTGCCAGTTAAAATACCTTTTATACACAAAAGTGTTGACATTGATGGTGATATTATACGGACTATCCCAATAGTGTTTATTTTAAAATTATCATCTTCAAAAATACTCATTGTATGACATCAACCACCTTTTTATAATTAAAAATACACTTTTTTAATGTTGATACATAACATAAGAAATTTATAGTAATGATACATTATTATTATCCGCGGCGTAATGAACAATGAGACCATTAAGTTAATTAAATCGTGAGCCGAAAAGTGGTCCCGGTGAAATTACCGCTTACTTTCGATGCAGGCGCCTTATATCAGCGCTAAACTGGTTTCGGAGTCGCCTTTGTGAATATCTCGAATACGCTAAACATTCTGTTATACAATGTATTATTTAGCACTGTTGAAATAAAACTTGATTGGAAAATTTTTAGAGGCATATAAGCACGATTAGGGCTGTAATAAAAAGACAGAAAAAATGTACAAGTGATGTACATTTTTCTGTCTTTACAAGTATTTTTACAATTTTTATTCAAACTAAAATTGCAATGATTTTAAAATTTTTAACTTTAGTAATTTAACATATTTTTTTATATAAAACTATCGATTTTATACAAAATCAGATTTCTGGTCGCAGAAATTTAATATGCTTTCACTTATAGGCAAAGCGTCGATATGCTAACTGACTAAAATGAAAATTAAATTTTTGAATCGAATGTATCTTATATTATAAGATCTTATTTTCGTATATCGTTCATTATAATTTTAAGGCCTCAGATACTAAATGTAACCTTTATACTGAAAACATTGAGTATTTTTAAGCATTAATACCAAATTTATTTAAAAAAATGTCTAATGTGACCAGAAAAATGTCGACAACCCTACTATCTAATTCGTAAAGCGATGAGCACTTATCCAATTCAAGCCCGGATGAAGAATATTCACAAAGGGGCTTCATGTGTGAATCAAATTTTACTAAGTCGGTCCATTCTCTTGCGAAGCCAGTAAAGTTTTTATTAAGAAAAAAGGTCAAACTAAATTATCACGATTACTGTAATAGCGCCGTGTCACGCTTTTTCGATGCGTAATTATTAATTTTAGGCATTTATAAACCTGTTTCTATGATAATATGCTTTACCGTTATGCGAAATATAACTTCGTTTTCTTACATTTTATTTCATAACATGTATTTTATTAAGGATAAATATTTTTTGTTGATACAAATAAAACATATCGTTATATAAGACTTATATTATTGACTTCATACGTTTATTTTACGACTAATAACCAAAACATAAACGTAAAATTCATTGTATTAAAAAAAATGTAGGTATTATGGGTGGATTTGTAAAAAATATTTTATCGGAAAAATACAGTCGGATGTGTAGTATTTTTATAAATATCTCATATCACAGGGCATACAACTTAATTTTTAAATAGTAAATGTGTTTAATATACATCTCATTTATAAGCAATTTGTTCGAGTGCACAAAAAAATCACTGTAAGGTCTAAATTATCTACATTATTACTGATTAAAAATAAACAAACCTTTAGAAATGTCACAAAACGAGCGGTGTCATTTTGTTCCATAAACATTATTTAAAACAAAATATGAAATATATTCCCAATTATTGAATTATGATTAAAAAATAAAAAAAACGACGAAAGTTTATAACCATCTGTAGAATAATGGTTATAAACCTCTAACCGCTGCATAGATTCTTGTTAATCAACATAACAATTAAAACAGTACATCGTACAGTCAGACACTTTGTATGTAATCCCTGTGCATCGGAGCTGGTGAAAGTCAATCGGCTAAAAATAAATGCTTCAATTGTCATCAACCTACATTTATACAATTACTTTGCTAGTGTTAATTATAAACGATTGACCAAGAATTTTTCAAGGAGATAAATGGACAATTCGATCTGTTTTCCTCGTAATATCGGTTATTGTTTGTTCAGTAATTTTAAGACCTTGCTGCGAAGTTTCAGTGTCGTCAAACAAAAGATAATAAACTACTAAATAACTCGACGTCTGACAGCAACTGAACGATAACTGTCCTCGACGGAATAATGACAGTGGTCATTACCGATAAGATATAAGTCTGACTGGCACAGGCAGCTGTCTCCAATAAGGTCTAGAAGAATTTGTAAATAAATAAAATAATGAAGCCAAAAAGACTGCCTCCGTAGTCTAGTGGTAAGGGCATGTGCTTTAGAAACTGCAGGTCGTGGGTTCAAATCCTACGGGGACTCAACAAAGAAACGACATTGAAAATATTGTTGTTTCCTAGTTGGTTAGGGCAATTTGGGTTCACCGAGTTGTCTGAAAAGTAAGATGATCCATGCGACGGATGGGCATGTAAAAAGTCTGTCCACCCACCAACACACAATGGATAGGGGTGTATTAGGGGAGGCCTATGTCCAGCAGTGGACTATCACAAGCTGACGATGAGAATGAAGCTAAAGCGAAAAGGAATGTTGACGTTTTGACAGCCATCATGTAATAGAAACATTTTATGTTTTGTTTACACAGTCTATACAAAAAAAATAAAAAGAAGTGCCTGTTTTTACATATAACAAAAATAAACAAAAATTCTTAGTATGTCTGTTTGTTCCGACAAATCTCTGGAAGGACTCGTCCGATTTTGACGGGACTTTTGGACTGACTGGAAGAAAGCTGATGTAACTGGGAGTAACCTAGGCTAGTTTTTTCGAAAAATTACGTCGCGGAAGACGCATATAGACCACGCAGGTAACATTCAATCCTAAACATTACTCGACACAGTATAAGTTCAAACTTGTATCAATTTTAAACTAGATATAAGCATTATTTTAATCTTTTTAGTTGCATCGATGTAAGTCTTGACATTTTATAGAATAAATTTGTTCTGGTAATGCCTTAATGTCTCTTTAAAATTTGTTAAAGTTACTGTTTTATTATTATAAAATCCGTACTTGTATATAAATAAGTATTTCTCAATTAAACAGTCATAATATTTTGTTTATGTAAAACTAAAATCAAGAGTTTAAAATTACATAATTAAACCTTTTAAACTGCCTCCGTAGCCTAGTGGTAAGGGCGTGTGCTTTAGAAACCGATATTTTCGTTGTCGTTTCCTAGTTGGTTAAGGCAATTGTCTGAAGAGTAAGACGATCCATGCGTCGGATGGGCATGTAATAAGTCTGTCTATCCACTAACCAGGAGTACCAGCGTGGTGGGATTCGGTCCAAAAACCCCTAATGAAGAAGGCGTGTATAAGGGGAAGCCTATGTCCAGCAGTGGACTAACACAGGCTGATGGTGATGAAACCTGTTTACCCGTCAAATTTCAAAATAATACTGAGAAACTGCAATTAATTTAATATCTCAAGGCGTACAATTAAAGGTAATTGCTATTGATAGGTGTCACAATATTTATCAAGCTTGCCATTGTATCAGTTTTCATCACAATAACGGTTTAAACTTACGAGTGAGTAAAAGATGAAAGCATATTTAAATAAAGCGCCTTCATCGATCGCCTCAAAAGCTTTTGATTTCGTGTCACGAAAGCTTTCACTTTGAATTATGAGGTTAGCAGAGTGCAGCACGTTAAATTTTAAGTTTAGTCATCGCTATTGTACATGTTTTATAATCGAAAATATGATGAGATCGTTTTATTTCACATTCACTGTCCGATAACCGGGTTTTTTGACCGTTAAGCATACAATCGAATTTACGTTCCGTCTGGCACACTAAGTGATATACGCGGTCCGTGGCTTGTGTTTACTTTAGGATAAGCTAAGTGCCCATCCACGTGCCCTGCAGGTCTTATGTTAAACAACGATTGACTCACAACTATATTACGTCAACATAATTACGAGCGATGTGGAATTAAAATGTAAATTAATTCCAACAAAAGGAAGAGATAATATCAAGGAATTTACTGACGTTTTGCTTTCAATATATTTTTTTAACTTTGCAAAAAGTTATATGTCAGATTTGTCAAGTTTATAATTGTAAACAAATAATTAATTGCATGTAAATGTAAAGAAATGCTAACCATGATAACTTGAGACAATGCCTAAATGAAAGAAAGAATGAAAAGACAATCTGTGCAATATGCGTAATGACTATTGCGTAGTTTGTCGTAGTTGCTATTACAGGAAAATAAAGCCTTCCCCTTTACGTTTGACAGCTAAAATTGAATATCCATTGATTTCAACCAAGGCGATTTTTATTTTATTTTTTATGTAATATCTAGCTTTTCCCAATATGGTGATATTTTGATAATAATAATAATACATAATATATTTCGAAGCTCAAATATTTTTGCAGTGCGCGTTGAAATAGTAAGAGATGGTAAATTGTTTTCTTCATACATGACAATTTTTACTGTATTTTGAATATGACAAACTTTCACATTTTTAATAGGATTAATAACGTAGACCCGACGTACGTACCGGTTACTCCAGGGATTGCGGGTTCAAAGTCAAAGTTAAATATCTACATTCAAAATAGAACCATACACACTCTTATTAATCGTCAATTATTGTGCCACCTGTTCGGAAATGGAAGCCTGTGGCTTGAGAACGACCGGCGTAAGAAACTCAGCGGAACTATTTTCTTTTCCTTTTTCAATGAATTCTTTACAAGTTCGATTTTTTGCAACGTTTAAAATACTGTGTGTTGAACATTACCATAACTATGTGAAAAATTATTGTAATCTTGTAATGCGCAAAAATAAAATTAGTATATTGAAAATTAATAACAAACTTTAACAACAAAAAAATTAAAAAGAAGCTGAGGCAGAAACGACTAGACATGCCCACGAGGATCATCTCACTATAATTGACATCTCCCTTACAATGATTCCGTAGGTAGGTACTGCTATTTATTTATATTATCTTGTTATTTTTGGTATTACAGGGCGAAGAAATAACTTTTCTGTCAAAGTTTACTTACTTATTCTTTGTTTCCAGGTATCCAATCAACATCGACTTTGAATGCAATAAGTGAGGGTACCGCTCCGAGTATTTTGAAGGAGATTGAAGATAACAGCCGCTACAAGACTTTGGAGGCGAACGCTACACTACTTAAGCTGTTAGTGGACGACAAAGATGGTGTCAGTAGGTTAGTGATAAGCTACATATATTATCTAAATGTATGTATAATTTAAACATCGTTAAGTTTTTCTATAGAAGCATGAAAGTAATTTTTTCTAGTTGTAACTTGTTTAGGCGTTATGGGCATTTTTTAAGATGGAAACAAGTTATTATATTAGTATTAGGGGAGGCCTATGCCCAGCAGTGGACTAACACAGGCTGATGATGAATGATGATGATGATGATAATGATACTAACACGTAAATGAGATGTCGCAAATTTTCATCTTTACGATGATAAAAAAATGTAATTATACGTAATCGTTCAAGTTTACATTTAAATCAGCCTGCCGTGTCAACTTTTTTTATTAAATACTGGCGAGACGTCCAGGACGTTGTCACCTGATGGCAAGCGAAAACGTTGCTCATAAGAAATGCAGTTTGAGACGATGTAAGTCCGTACTTGGACCTGTGATGTAACGTTTGCTTACCCAGTAATTACGCTAGATTCGTTGAACTTCGAACTGAAACACAGTTATTTTATAGACAACTGTTTATTGCAGTATCAGTAATAGGACGGTAGTACTTTTCTAAAAGGTGTGGTAAAAGGTGACCACTTTTCATGTCTACGTTATTAAAGTCTTATAAGATATTTTTGTAAATTGATTATATTGATATGATATTAATAGTAATCGTCCTTAGTTTTATGGTTGAACTAGTTGTTTTTACTTTAAATATTTTAATTTTAACTAAACATTACTTAAGTCTGGTTTAATAACAGAATAAAAGTCGCAAAGCGTTGTGACGAGCAGATGTTCGGTTCGTTCGCAATAAATAACGCCACGGCTTCTTGCGTCTGCGTATCCTGCTTAAAACGAGATCTCGTAATGATATGCTGCTTACGCACATGTCTAGAATAAGACGGTCGGTAATACTATAAAACTTGATAACGAACATCTCTAGTAATAAAAGCTGATAAAATAAACGATTAGCTAAATCTGGTGTAACAAACTCTATGTTTGTATGTCATAAAATATTTTATATATACATATTTTTAATAATAAGTAAATATTGTTATTATTTTTGAAACAAAAACAGACTAAAGAATCTTAATAGCAGACTACTGGATACCATGATTTTATAAACTTGCAGCAGATTTAAAGTAGACCTTTTTTAACTAAATCATCTGGATTTATGTACAAAAAGGGAAGCATTCTGTAAAACATCAACGATAAAATTATTGTGTTTACCTTATGCGCTTAATAATTTATTCTTCTTTGTAACTCTTATTAACTAAAGGTTATCTGTATCGACCCCTGTTATCATTGATATTTGTACATTAATGCAATATGAAGCAGCCAATGGGCTGGCAATTAACTGCTTCTACGTGTCATAAATTGTGTATAAATTATATTAACGTAAATATAGGACTTGTTGTTCACTAGACACTAATAAATTATTATTGAATAAGTACATTTTATATTCTAAATATAATGAATCACAAATATTACTATGCAAATATGCCCGAGCTACGTAAGAGTAATGAGACAATGTATAACAAAATACATTAATCTTCTAGTTACAGGCAATAAGCAAATTTTAAATCATTCATATTAATTAACATCTTTAAATTTTGTTCAGCTAAATTATTCACAACAGTTATCTAGCTGTTAAGTTAGTTTTATAAATTTTAAACATTTTCTATAGCAATTGTTATGCTAATAGCTGAGTATAAATAGAACAATAACTAGCAATTAGAGGTAGTAATAAGAACTTCCTTGTGACCAGCTCCGAGGTGTTCGACATGCTGCATTCCCGAGACGACAACGATCAGCACATAGACATACCGTCCTTCCCCGAGGATTCTGAAGATGCCCGTGCTGACGTCACCATAGTACCGGACTCGGATGCCGAATACTTACAAGGTAAAAAAATATAGATACAATAAACATTTTACAGAGCCAGATAAGACCCTTAAAAGGTTAATTTTATATTTATCTCCATAAATTTGGGGTGTCCTGATTGGTGACCGCTGTCGTTGTCAATCACCAGGTGACATTTAGCCTAAAACAACCTATACTTTGTTTAGTTCTTGTGCAGCGTCTATTCCATTGCTAAACGACCTCATATCGACCTCAAGCCTGTTCTTTAATATTGTTAGAGAAGAGGTAAATATGACTATAAAAAATTGGCATCGGCTTTTATAATAGGTCATTAAAAACAATAATAAACTATAAAACAAATTAATACAAATATACGTTCTTAATATTCTGCACAACAGTATAGATACACATACTTTGAGTATGAGAGATTGCATAATCGGGGTCACTCAATCTTGTCATATTTAGGTACATACACACTTCTTCGAGAATATAGGTGGATAGTGTATAGTGAATAGGAATATTTGTTACAGAATAGGTAAGCTCTATCTAATGTTTCTTTTAGGCTCAACTACTGGTCGTAAAAAATTTGGTTGAATGAAACGTTTCTGATTACCTCTGCGTACTAATTTTAATGTTTAAACTATAATTGCTTACTTTAATTTTCCTATTAGTAGATGGCAAAATTGTGTTCCAATAAAGCACTTTTGCATTAATGTTTCAGCAAAGATTAAAAAACCTTTTTAACTTACATGAAGAGATTATTATCTTCGTGCTCTAATTCTAATGTAAACACAACTGTTAAAGCTAGGCTTATATTAAAATCTGGTGGAATTCACTTTTGGCTAGAACATTTATTACAAAGATTATGATTATGAGGCTAGGATAAAGTTTACAATAAAGATTTTAACACCAAATCGCTACATCATCACGAATGTAACACGCGAAGTAATAATTTATCTCCAAAAAGTCTCCATTTCTCAGTTCTCGGTTCTCAATTTATAAATCAATAACGTAATTAAGGCTACTTGTGTCCAGATTTTATTATTTTTTAAATGTTGAAGTAACTTTACTAACTTAAATATTACAGTTATTAGATGTCTAACTACTATTAAGTTTCAGTAATGACGACTTAATTACCATATTATTAAGTGTATCCACTGGTTACGCTAGAGGATGTAAAGTCGAACTGCCATGCGCGTTGGTATCCAAATGATAGCTATATATCCAAAACAAAGAATACATACTACTACACACATACACAGTACAAAACCTGCTTAATGAAGGAGTATAGAGCATTGTGGTAAAGTCACAAAATTTTCATGAAATGTAAGAAATATCAATTTTTTATTTTAATGTATAAACTATGCTACTTGTGTATTTTACGATAAAGTCACGTATAATAACTACAAGACGTGGTCCTTGACAAAAATTACTAGCACAGATAACAAACAATGAACTAAATACACGTTTGCACTGGTGAAAAATATTTCAGTCCACGTCTCCACTAACCTACTTTGTATTCAAACAAGTTAATAGTTTCACATGTTTTTAATCTTACGCATATAACTCTGAGAGTGCTAATATTTATAGGTGCAAACAGCACAGCCGCTGCATACTAAGTATGTCGGCTCTTTTACAATCCTACTAGACATCTAGTGCGTATACAAAGTAGAAAATAAGATATTATGTTGCATTTAACACTGGCCGTTTAAGCAAGCACTTATAAGTTAATATATAAAATTTGTCGTTAAATTCGTTTTACAAGATGATGTTAATCTTGGCAAGATAAGAGAAATTAAATAAGTGTGTCTGTTAATTTAAACCTCATTTCGTCGGAGAGTATAGATAAAATCATGAATCTACTTTCTAGCTAAATCTTAAATCTAATTAAAAATTCATCTGGTAAGCGAAGCGTAAAATTTTTAGGTCAAAATTTCTTTTAAAAACATTACCATTTCCAAGCAATGTCTTTCTATTTATATTACGCACCATCCAGTGATCAATAGCCCTGTAAACGCCAAACCAATAATCACTTACCATCGTTATAATTGCTTACATTTAAAATAGTAAGTAATTGTTGAAATAAACCGTTAAATATTTCAGTTCAAACTATTAGTATTATAACGCTGATATTAAATCATTATTCGTGCATCATCATTCACAATCATCAAACACAAACCAAAAGTAACGATTCGTTTTATGTTTATAGTCCCCGGCGGTTCAGTGCGTAGGGACTCACAGAGATTACGGTACGCAGGTTCGAGGGGCGAGCCAATCGGTGCCGCGGCCGGCATTATGATCGTGATCACTTGCTCCATTATGTGCGTCGCTTATACTTCCCTAGTAGTCTGGAGGAGGATATACCTGTGAGTATGCATTGTTTTTTTATACTTAATCCAAATTTAACTTGGAATTAACTTAAACATTGTGACTTTGTAATTGCCTACCGCCTTCGTGGCCTAGCGGTTGGCCCTTGCTTTGTAAATAGGAGGTCGTGGGTTCGAATCCTGCGGAGAAACAACCTTGTGTTATCGTTGTTTTCCAGTTGGTTAAGACAATTTGGCCCGATCACCCTATTGTCTCAAAAGTAAGATCATCCATGCGTCAGATGGGCATGTAAACAGTCGGGCCACTCATCAACCCTTTGGACCAGCGTGGTGAGATAAGGTCAAAAAGGCGTGCATAAGGGGAGGCCTATGTAAAGCACTGGACTAACAAAGGCTGATGATGATGACTTTGTTACCCATGGTAACAAAGCAGCATCATGCAACTAGCGTTCCAATTGATGAATTTTCACCAAGATGTCAATCACTAAATGACAGTCTACTAATGACAACCCCATACGTACGACGCCTTCTTTGCTATGGGTTACCTTGTTATATTTAATACAAGACGAATTTGGCTAAATAATAGCTAAGAAATGTAAAAACCTAAAAATTACCACAACATAAACAGAATTCAATTAACCTATAACTATAATAATACATGGGAACGTTATCCATCACTAGCGAGTATAGTAAAAGCTACAAAATATCTACTACTTAAATTTATTGGCAAATAAACTAGCACCGGCGCAACAGCAGCGGGACTTATTTTTCCTTTATTCGATAAATTTAATAAAATTAACACATAGAACATCATATTTACACAGTTTGAAACAGCCTGGAGCGAAAAGTTTATTACCAGGGTGTGTTATCAATCAAGTCATTACAGCAATAATATTATTTAACATAGGAACGTTCCTTATTAACTTTTTTGAATTTATTAACAGATAATAGCTAAACGTTTTCTGGGATTATATAAACCGTATTCTAGAAATATCATATAATATTTTATTATAAAACTGAATCTATTCTCAATAACGGTAAAGTTTGTTCGGTAATATAGTTTGGTAAATAAACCACGATAATCTTACGTACAACTGGTTGGATATTAAAAATTCCCTCGGCGTATTTATCGACGAAAGCTTTAGGCTATTTAACATAATACCATGATTAGAGGGAGCGGTGCATCAAAATAATTCAATAGCGGTAACACTTTATCTTAACGCGAACCAGACGTAGTACTATAGTCATTCAGTAATCAAATTTAAAAAAAGAGGTCCGATGATTTTATGTGCGTTGTTATCGTAATCGATAAGGCTGCACTCGAATTGATAACCTACGATGAGTCTATCGGTAAATGTTTGCGGTTAACGTTTTCGTTTCCTTTATTTAGAATATCGTAAATAAACTTCTTTAATTATATAGACTTTAGCGGAAAAAATGTATACCGGCTAAATACGACAAAATTAAAGAAAAAAAAGGATTAATTACTTAAAGAAAATCATTCAGGCATTCAGTCACATTAGAGGAATTTTAATAATTGTTAAATAGTGTAGTCGCAATATGTTAAAATATTATTATTTAATCCTGGCTTGTATGTTGTAACAATTATAATGTATTATGAGAAAGCAAAATGCGACATGCTTTAAAGCATTCTTAATGGCCAAACCGTCGCTGTAGGGTTTAGACGCCATTACAGTTTTTCATTAGGCACGTTTACTCAAATTCTATAAATTATTTGGCTATAACATATACTTTAGAATTGTACTTATGTAACAAAAACTAATCACTAATCTATTATATCAATAATTAAAAAATTCCAATGGATGTAACCGAATATCTCAAAACTTTCTTTCAACGACAACTTGTTAAGAAAGAATATTTAAATTTAATAAGCTAAACCCGATTCCATAAAACACGAAGTTGTTTGGACATCACATTTGTAATTTATTAGCTGTGAGGGCTTTCGACTGCTTGTTAAAACCGCGGTTAATTTATAACCTATCGTTCAAGACCATGTCCGATTTGTCCGACGTGGTTTAAATTATACGTACAATGTGAAACGTTATATGGCAGAGGCATTGTAGAAAGAATAGAGTATTTACATTAAGGTATAAATCTTATAGGTGGCCCTTTTAAAAGAAACAGTATTTTGGGAACATTTGAATTCAAACCTAAAGATGTTGCAACAAAACCGATCGGAATTGAGTAATAATATCGTAAGCGAGTTTTACGGGGGCTCGTAAATATCATCCTATGAAATAGGGTTGCCATACCGTGGGTTCACACTGGTTTTGTATGAGGCTTCGTGTAATGTGATAGGCCATTGTGCGGGTAACTTAATACATGTAATCTCAATGCACCGCGTAGGAAGCGCTGGAGTGGGACGGAAACCGCGTTGTAAAGTAAAGATGAAAAAGAAAGAGATTATTCAAATTTGATGTATTAATATTGCCCCGCCGTCTTGTGATACCTATGTATCAATTTTATGATATAATATGTTAATTAAGACGCAAAAGATTGTTCATAATATGTTTTAACAAAAATAGGCAAAATTATTACAACACAAAATCAAAGCACACGAAATCGTAAATCAAAGCTCAAATTATTTATGCCACACATTTACTACGGCTGCTTATTTAGTTTACATTCAAAAGGAGTGTTTACTATATGGATATATCGTGGGATACGCTCTTAAACCCTAATGAAGAATGCGTGCATTAGGGGAGTCTTATGTCCATATGTCCCAAATATTTGCGCCTATGTTATTTATCAGCTTAAATAATATATGGACTTTCAGGAAACGAAACGGCCTGAAACATGAACTTCTAAGAAACGAGGAGACTGTTGCGGAAACGCGAATTGAAGTAAGTATTTTAGGTTTAAAGAATATATTATATTTTCTGAAATAAAAGTTGAGCCTAGAATGCATAAATATTTATCAAAACAATACCTACATAAAAGTAAGTAAAATGTATTCCGAAAGATTGGTCCATTTCGCGAAGATATTTTTAATATGTTTGCGTGAACCTAATGTAATCGGTTAATTACCTTATACATGCTGGTAAAAAGTTTAATACCACAAGTTAAGAAGTTTATAAAAATTTGAGAATAAATATAAAAATAATAAGAATAAAAAAACATAAATATTTCAAACTATGTAAAAGCTGGTTTAATAATACACACAATTTAAAATTTTTAATTATTATAAGAAGTCTTGGCGAATACATTGTTCTAAAGGATTAGAATCACGCATTAGAATTTAGACTTGTTCATAATATTACCTGATTTTATTATTAGTGGTCTTAATTTTTTGCCTAGCAGGGTACCTTACGACATAAAATTTATTGCACGATTGCTAGGTTCAGACCTACGTTTTTTTGCCAAAACTAGGCACGGCAGTGTTACTTATTTTTCCGATTTTTTTTTCACTTTAGAATTTCTTAAACAATGAAAATGCTCTTGAATTTTTTAAATAGAACGGACAGATTACAAATTTTCAAAAAACTTTCGTAATTTTATAATTTTAACAGTGTTCTCTAGTTTTGCTTAATTTCCATTAGAGACAAACAAAAAAATTTCAATTTAATTGTCCTTATTATAAAGTCTCGCGTGTCCATTAAATATTTTATCCTCGTGATGATCTTTTATTATTCGTATTCGTATTATAAAAGTTAATTTCACATCTTGATCGTCTTAATAGAGAATAAGTCATCATCATCATCATCATCATCAGCCTGTGATAGTCCACTGCTGGATATAGACTCACCTAATACACCCCTATCCATTAGGGGTTTTGGACCGATACCACCACGCTGGTCAATGCGGGTTGGTGGGTGGACCGACTTTTACATGCCCATCCGACGCATGGATCATCTTACTTTTCAGACAATTGGGTGATCGGCCCAAATTGTCTAACCAACTAGGAAACAACAATGAAAATTTGTTGAGTCCCGCAGGATTCGAACCCACGACCTCCGGTTTCTAAGCCACACGCCATACCACTAGGCTACGGAGGCAGTAGAGAATAAGTATGTTATATATAATATATTTTTATGAAAGAAATTAACTAAAATTCAAAATCGAAACTAATCGCCGACATTTCTTTTTTTAATAATAAGCATTTTTACGCTATTCATATCAATTAAACTTGCATTTTAGTACCTGAAGAAAAGAAACAAACTTTCGCTCATTAAATTAATTACGCGGTCAAAATCGCGATATAAATCCCTTAACGTTAAGCAATTTTTTTTGCTCAAAAAAAATCACACGGCTAGATTTCGTCGGTGGTCAAGTCAACCAAGTGGAACGCAAACTTTCTAAAGGCTACCACTGAGTTTCATCAGTTGCACAGAGTTGTTGAACATTTTAACTAAGATTTACCAAATCAATTATTATACAAGGTACAAAAACTTGCTTTTTTACGAAATTTCCTTACTTGTTAATAGACAAGAAATAATTATATTTCAGTGTATAATTTACATATTATATTTCTATTAACTAAAAAAAATCCAATTCAGAATTTTTATATACCTTGTACTTGTAAAATAATAAAATTTAGTTAAATTTTTCTGCACATTTCGTAAAAAAATTATAATAAATAGAAATATCATATAAATCTGCTTAAAAGATATAGGAATTTAATTCCATTTATTCTCAGTAATTATATTGCCTAAAGTACATTCAAAACGGCAATGTTTAGACTATAATCGTTTTGAGCAAAAATGTACTAATGTGCACTAATAACGTCCACCTAGTCGATTCCGACTATACGGCGGCCGATCTATATTTAAGAACAGCGAGGGAGAGAGAGACATTATATTGCATAAATGTACGCACAAACACAGGTGCACTCCCTATTCCTCTATACACTCAAAGCTCGATGGGAGAGATAACCAACAAGACCGGAAAGAAATAAGGCGCAGGACCGTCTTTTTACATGCCCATCTGACGCACACATCATATTACTTTTCAGAAATGGGTTATCGGCTCAAATTTTCGAAACCAACTTAGAAAGGTAGTGGAGTCCCCACAGGATTCGAACCCACTACATCCGGTATCTAAGGCACAAGCCCATATCACTAGGCTATGGTGACACTTTCAATGGTGGTATCAGTATACATGAACATTCAATAATTTTTGTTTTATCTTTTGTTACAGCTTTAAAACTACAATTGCCTGCGATATAGAAGACTATGTCATTATTTAATATAATTCCAACTATCATAATACAATGGTTATAAATAAATAAAGACCTTTTTAAATACTTGAGCAATAAGACTGAATTTGATATTAATTTTTTTGTTCATCTATTATGGTTTGAAAAGTACGTTGTGATAAAACAGTTTCTTTTCTTATTTCCTTTATGTATATTTTACATTTAAGTAAAATTTATTAGCTACACAGCTTAAAGATTTTATTTGTTTTGAAAATATTTTGTGGTTAGGTGTCTGTTTATTAAAAATCATACTGCTTTGTGCCATAGTATATGATATGTATGCTAAAGAAATTTAATAAGCAACATGATACTGTATTTATTAAATAATTTTAGGGCAAAATGTATCTGTGATTTCCTAAATGTAAGATTAAACTGTCAATTTTTTATCATAAATAAAACAAAGAAAAATTATTAAGCTTTTTTACTGGTTTAACAAAAAAGGCAAGAAAACAAAAGTATTGTAAAGATTTTACCAATGTATCTATGCAAAAAGTTTGTACAAAACTAAAATAAATGGATTCATTTGTTCATTGTTTGTTTGTTTAATACATCTTATAACAAATTATTGACATTTTTCTTTAAAAAATGTATTAAGCAAATGGTAAAGACACACTCTACATATTTGTACAACATTCCATTATTTATAAATAAGAATATACTCATCATTTTCAAAACAAAAGTATATGATGTAACTTATAAAGTATGAAAATATATTTTTATCAAATATTTCAAGTGTGTCTATATCATTGGATCACAAATTTTATCACTTTGTTGACATTTATTTGTGAAAGTAGTGTTTTACTTATTTTCCTTATGTCTAACCACAACAGGACCTGTGTTGTCACCGGTTGCCCTGTTATGAGGTCCATGAGCACCATCACAATATGGCCACTAAAAATAAAAAAAATCAATTATATAACATTAAAAAAGATGCAATTAATCCTTACATCCTTACATAGATGTTATGCAAGAAATGTAACCTTCCTTCAACCTTCTACTGGTGGTCTAACTTCCTATCCAAAACTTCATAAGACCTACTTCTAATCTACTCAGCTTCACCCAAACAACATTTTGTAGCAACTAACCCTCAACAACTTAAGTGATAAACCACATTCATAAGATGGATAAGATGTTGTTATATTCACAGGTATTAACACCATAAAAAAAGCTGCCTGACCCATCCATTTTATGTTTTATTTTATAGGTCTATAATACCCCAAAAACAATAAAAAAGATAACAAACATTATTCTTAGACAGGATCAATCCAACAATTGCTGGTTAACAAAGAAAAGGTCACAAACCCCATAAGACCACACAGGCAATTGTTGTTTAGCACTAAATTACTACTCAAATATCCAACAATAAGAATGCTTTATGCAAAATATCCTATCATAACTAATTCATGTCTAAATTGGATGTAGTATATAATGTGTAGATATTGAGCAGTTTTACTACAATTATTTAACAATTGCAAAAAGATAATAGCATTATTACCATACAAACTTACCTAAATTCAGTAGAGTTTAGTTTGCTTTGATAGCAAACAAAGATAAAAGGATAATTATATGTTGTTATTAAGATAACATATCACCAGAAACAAGAGCAATTACAATTAAACTATACAATTACATTAAATAAACAAAACATATATAGTCTTTATGACATGGTATATAATATGACATATGAATTCCAGAATGCCATATAATATGAAATAAATATCAAGTGTAATGTCAAGCTCTAATGGAAAACATCCTGAGCAATTTCTGCCAGTAAGTGTCAATCATCAGAGATGTTTATCTAATTTGAGGCCTAAACATATTTGATAACAAACTCCTATCTAATAGCCTCTGATATAGTTAGTGTAGACAACCCACTTGGTTTAATATTTAGTGACCCTGAGTTCAATTACAATAGAGAAAAATAATGAGTGATGAACACAGTGTATTTATCATGTCTATGTGTTCATATCTATATAATCCATAATTATTTACAAAAGAAATGTATGTCTGTTTTTAACAATCACCTAGTTTCCATAATTCGGGCTTTGCTTAGCTTAGGACTAGATATTGTTTTGTATACATACTATAAATATTTTAATGAAAAATCTTACATTTTTGCTCCTCCAACATCTGCACAAAACAGCTTTTTCTGTAATATCCTCAATATCAATAAAGTCAACAACTTTGTTGATGTCCTTCCTTATGATAGGATTTATTTGACCTTTTCCTGCTTCCTTTGCTTTTTTAATTGTTGTGTATGAATAATATGAAATGCCTCCTACTGCTAGAGTAGGTGGCAGTAAAGCGAGCCAATCTTTTACTGTAAAAGTAATAGTAAATTTCAATTACATATAAAAAAATATTCAATTTTATAACAATTCATGACTTGTTCACATTATCAATTCAAGGGCCTTGACATCAATGACAGTTGCATGACAGCTTTTTTGTTTCACAGAGACTAAATTTATTAATCACCTGCTAATATGTCAATATAATACATTGACCTAAAATATTTAGGATTTTTACCTAAACATTACAACACATTTAAAAAGCACTTTAACCCAATAAGTTATAATAATAACTTAAATTTGTATATCACCACACAAAATTAAGTTTTTATATCACAAGTGTTGTTATGCTATACATTTTTTAGATAGACTGAAAAATAATTAAACATATTTATAGCAAAAGTTTGTTGATTCATGCTAATTTTTAAGAAAAATAAATGAAATATTTGCATATGTATAGAGGATCACTGTATTAGACAACAAGAAAAAGCTACATTTGTATGTATTAGACAGTAGTATATTACAGATTACTTTTACATGCCAAGGTAGGTAACTTATTAACAAATACCTCTGATAAAGATCAGTAATAAAAATAAATGTTTATAAAAACCTAGATTTTCATAAAACTTGTAATTGACAATTCTATGAACAATACACCTGCAAGAAAGTGACATGACAAAGTTGTCGTTAAACTAGGTCAATATTATAATTTATATGTACTATTCAAGGTTACAACTAAATGCAGCTGCTGTTTTTAAAACATAAAAATAACTAGTATGCAGATGTTTTAACTTATTAATAAAGAAATCAAATAAATGCATAAACTTTTTATTACCAATTCGGTTACATTACATGATCATTGTTGATTACATTTATAATAAAATACCAATGGTGTACTGTAGAACTGAATATCATTAACGGGGAATTCCATGTAACATTTTCCTGTTATTACGTACCGCCAAGGCGAAACCATCCACCTAAAGAATCCGGTATCGGCAAACTTGCTAAATAATTAGGTATTGTCACCTTAATCACGTTCGAGACAAAATACATTTTGGAAAAATATTTTATTACTGTATTGTTACACAACACATCAGCGACAAGTACGAACTGAAGTGTCGACTGCCGTTCAAATTCACTCAGAAAAGTTAATCAGTAACAGTAACTACGTTAAAGTCAGAAACTTTAATCTGTCAGTGTCATCGTGGCAAAATGTCTAATAGTCGCCAAGTTGCCATACTAAAATAATGTAGTATTGTGTGGCAAATTATAGTTATGTTACATTGATTAAATATTAAATAAAAAAGCTGGCTGTTCGTGTTTTATTTAGTATGTATTGGATAGTTCCTATTGGGGACGGGAGGTGAGGAGCTATTTAAAACACTCACTTTCTGGTTTCAATCTTTAATCTCCACTAAGTATGAACAAAATTATTAACTTAGCCCTAGGAGATTCCGTTCAATCTATTCAGTTACCATATGAGATAGGAGCGTTGCTGGAGTTTCTTGCGCCACTTCTTCTCCTAGCGCTATCAATTTAGGAAGTGGTAGTAAAGTATAGATAGAGCTCTTCTAGCAATTAAATCAATCTTAAGAAAGCGTCTGAATCGAGCCGAGACGTCGGCCCACCTGGGCAGCCCTCGATTCAGCATGCTAACGGGAACCAGATGGTGACGACCCAAGCCGAGGCTCCTCATCTGGGGGCCCTTGATGCAGTTAAGTCACTCGGTGAGGCGACGCGCCTGTGGCAACGGGCCCCCCCATATCCGGTATGTTCTAATATGTTAACTCCACAGAGCACAAGATCCAGTCAAAAAAAATCCATTCACTTCAAGTCCTTAACTCCATATTCTACTATGGTATAAATTAGACATCTAATTTAATTATGGCAGTCCACAATTAGGTCGTCGAAACGAATTTCGATGCTCGCTATTTCACAAGACATGCCCATGATTTGTGCCACTCTGGTTATTCTAAATTAAAATTCTAAAACATAACTTAGACACAAAACCTTTATCTTTGTATGTTTGTTCAATTCTAGCGTTCCAGAATCATTCCGTTACAATTTTTACCCTTTCTAGAATAATACTGGCTCTGCCTTTACTTAGGAAACGGTGGTTGACATCTAATAACTCCAAGTAATTCTAAATATAATTATGCTTTTAAATGTATAGATTTTCTTCTGTTCTTTAATAAAGGTTAACTCAGTTAAATATTGTCAAAGTATGTATAAGTATATTTAAAAGTATATATAAGATAAATATTGTAAAAGTATATATAAGATGTTTAAAATTATGTCGCATACATCATTCATAATTCAATAGTATTAAATCGTTTTTGTTACAATATGTATTTTCACCTTTACTAAAACCATAAGCAAATCAAAACATATTCCAAGTAATAGAAAGTTTTTAAATAATATAATTATTTATAATGATTGTTTTCGAAGTTCTTAAGTGTTTTTAAATGGCTTTTTTGTATATATAAATATATATATTTTATACATTAGCTTTGTCCTTACTCAAGTTTAAATCAGAAATCAAATGCAATCTGTGCCTGTCGTCGCTTTGGCTGGGTGCGCTTGCTTGTCGTACATTGTAATTATGATTCTTTTCAATATATTCATTGGGTAATATTTAATAGTTTAGACATTTATGAAGTGTTTTTAAGTGATAGTAGTGAAATCCTTTTGAGGATGCTGACCAATGCTGCTTTGCACTGAATATGGCTGACGAAAGACTAGTGGTTCTGAATCGTAGTGACAACTTAGGATTCGGATTTTCTTTACTTGGCGAAGCCGGTTTGCCACACATTATTTACCAAATTGAAGAAAACTCCCCAGCGGCCCGTAGCGGTGAGGTAAGTCACAATCTGTGTATACCGTCCACTATATTGAGTAGATAAAAACTTTTATATTGTTAAAATTTATATTACCCTGGTAACAATAAAATATAAACAATAAATTCATAATTTATTAACAAAATATGTTTTGATTAAATTTTAATTGTATGATATCCTAATATATAATATGTAAAATCATTCTAATTTTTACATGTATTTCTAAATCAGGAAAACATCTGTTATCCTTATAATGATCATCATATAGTAACTCCAGTAAAACTCTTTAAAAAAATGCTATCTCAACTCAAAGAATTAAAAGAAATTTAGAATACTTACTTAATATTTCTAAACTAAATCCAAAATATATGTTTGCAACATTTCTATATTTTGGACTCCTCAAGTTTAAAAAAGATATTCATATTTTGTCTTATAGTTGCTAGTATTAAATTTATATTGTTAAGATGTAAATGTTTAAAGCATTAATTGATTTCAAGTTGTACTACAGATTGTGTATGACATATTATAATGACCTTCCGCTATGAAGCTAAGTTTTTTTTTTAAATTAAAGATGAGATCATCTTTTCAATTTGTATCCATTGCCTGTGACACAACTGCAATATGTGGCACCAATGAGTTTTCATTGCATGTTATGCAAACATTTTGTTAGGTTTATTTTGATGCTTGTAGGCATACCAATTGGGGTTACGTAATTTGTCTCTAAATTTAATTTGTTATGTTTATTGGACAGTGTAATTGTTTATTTAAATAAATAGTGCTCTGTAAAGCATTAATATCATTATTCTTGTGATAGCTATAGTAATAATTAAATATTCACAAATCAGGTATTGTTATTGTAAATATTATGCATGAACACAAATTAGTACTCAAAGATAATTCATTAGAAATTTCAAACAATAAAAAAAGTTATCTTTCTTTATTTTATGGCAAAGAAATACAAGATTTTTATTTTTATAATTGTTTGCTTATTTATTCAATATTAAAATTTGTTTTGGAAATAACAATATTACTAGATAATTTTGCCTAGATCACTAGACTCATTGCCAAGATTAATGCATTCCTTATAAATAGCCTTTCTACCATCAAAAATTATCAAAATTTTTACCTTTAGTCCTAGATTATTTAGCATAGTGATATAAATTAGGAAGATGATAGAATGGATTTATACATATATTATTTTTAATATTTTAACAATAAATTGACTAATTGTTAGTAATGCAGTGCTCACCTTACTTTCAATGTAACCTTACATGAAATACTTACATTTGTATCTATAATTTTTTTGGATTCTGAAAATTATTTTATTGCTTCATAAAAATGGCTGTTTGGTATAAAAGAATCCTTATTATATTGCACTTATTACTTACTTTTAAAATGTTTAAGTATTTTGATGGAGCTTTTTAAATTTTTTTGTGTATATTTTTTATTGTTGTAATTTAAAAAAATAACATGACATACAATGGTCACTCACATGTAATCCTTGTGTTTAACGATATTGTGTTAAAAATAATTAGTTTTGCCTTATATACTTAATATGACACATTTGCCATCACTCCATATTTACATAAAATCATTACAAATTATAATCTGTAAGTTTTTTAATGCTTAAGTATCTACTACAAAGTTTAATAAAATCAGATAATAAGTTTTAACATTTAAGGAATTTATAAAATGCATCTAAACTATAAGCTTTCACTTTTATAATACTAATAGGTATTTACATGGCCTTGTATCTTTAAGATTAACTTAAATATTATATTGAAGAGTAGTTTTTTCTACTATAATTAAACTTTATGGATGCATTGATATGAAATAATTTAAAGATTTTAAATTTAACAAAAAAAAAATATTTCCATTAAAATGTTATGGTACCTGTTTTTATTATGTGCATTGTAATAAATTCTGAACGGAAGGTAAAAGTGAAAGTTCTGAATATATTATAATTGATATTTACTGAGTTTTAATGCAATTCATATTTTAATGGTGTAGTCAGTACGACGATGGCCCACTTGTGCGTCATCGGAAGCCTGAAGTGCTTAGGAATATTGTCTTATATTAAGATCACCAATTAGTCCTAAATATCCGACCTAAATAACGCTCAATCATAAGAATTATGGCTGGACATGTTGCTCTTTACAGACCTAATGGAATTTTTCGTCATATCTTGAATTACAATATATATTTTATGTAGCCAGGGTAGAGACCTGTAAAAAAGAAACTGACAAACTTAAAAATGATATTATTCTAAGGAAGTACCACCGCGGTGTCTTGTGCTGCAATTAAATAGTCTACAAGTACTACTGTTTTCCGGTTTTAAGGGCATCGTAGCCGGCGTAATTTCTGCGTAAACGAGACTTAACATCTCATGTCTCAGGGTTGTAAGCCGATTTGTGGCGTATGACGCCACTTTTATCATAGGTAGGGCGTACCACTTACCATGAAGTGAACATGTTCATCTCATCGCTTAAAATGATAATAAAAAAAATCGCTTTTTTAAAGCGAATCAACAAAGGTCTATTAGTATGAAACTACTGTGTTTCAGTTTGAAGATCTCCTTATACCAAGCTAAAGAAGAGAAGGAATTTACATGAGCGAAGTCTCACTTTCAGCTGTAACTGTGCCATAACCGAACGCGTGCGTATTGGTAGATCGCCACCATATGTGATCGTACATATGGTACTGCAATTGCTGTTATTTTCTACACGAGACAATTTATTATCTAAACGTGCAAGCGTTCTTGTGTTGTGTTACGCTGCAGTTCGATCAGTTTTCTCGTCTCGTCGCTTGGATTGAAAAAAAAAAGTTTTGTAACTTGAAAACGTAGTAAAACATACGTCCTGTGCATCAGAAATCCTTTATCACCGCAATTTCGCTTGTCAACTTAAATCGGGGGGCCACTGTACAGGACATATAAGACACGATATATACGTAAACAAAGACAAACATAAAACGATACTGGCGCCAAAAGCGAATTCATGCGTTGTCATTAGTAGATCATCGCGATATTCGATTGCCTTAATTAAGCACCTTCGATGTTTTGGCGCCGTCTCGTTGCGACTTTAGACTTTGTTTATGTACGTAAGCTTTATGTCATTAGGTTCACGGTTACTTTACGCTCAAACCGGAACGCAGTAACATTTCCGTGATCGTACCACCACGGGCAATAGAGGTTTACTAGGTGGTGGCACCGCCCCCAACCTGTGTAAATAAGTGCCCCGTGTAGGTTTGGGGCGGTACTACCACAGTGCATATCTCTGGCGCAAAGCAGTAGTGTGAAAACACTACGGTGTTCCGATTTGAAGGGTACCGTAGCCAGCGTATTTACGAGTAAACTAGGCCAGGCATCCTATGTCTCACGGTAGGCTGCGCGTTGGTATTATCCCTGGTATTGGTAATGTTCATGGGCGTCGGTGACCACTTTCCATTACGTGTTTCGTCTGCTCGTCCGCCTTCTTTCACATTAAAATAACCATAACATCGTCGGATTATGAGATAGATTTGCTAGTCCATAGTATTTACAGAAGAAAACTTTTATTTTTATTAAAACGGTTTCTTATATAAAAACGGTTTGTATATTTAGATTAGTTTGTGTTTATTCGCTCGAATTTTTTACTTCACTTGCATTATCTGTGCACCCGTGAATTCTGTGATGTCATATTTTATTCCTGTGTGTGTGAATATTTACACCGCCCGAGCCTCTGTAGTGCCATCACTTATTAAACGGTCCAATCGTGCGTGAAAATGGTTATCGCAGATAGACGAGCTCTCTAATCCGAATTCGCACAATCTACATGGAAAACTAAAAGTATGAAAAAAGCAATAAGCAAATAGAATACTTTGTATTTGTTTGGTGGATTATATACATTTAGACAGCTACATACATAGACATACAAACAAATATAAATATTATTTAATCTAAACACACATTACTTTTAGTTGTTTAATACTTTCTTGCATTTACCCGAATTCTACACATCATTTAATAAAACTTTATCGGATTTAATCGCGTTTAATTAGTTTTACAATATTCCCTACGTTTCGGATACTTTGCAGGATCTATGTCACGGGCAGATTTTATTTGTTTAAATATAATGGACTACATTCTATCCTATCATTCAATACAAGTGTATCTCTTACACAGTACTTGTGTTTCACTTCCTCATCTCCATAATTAATAAATGTATTTGCTCAACAGCTCAGTTGACAGGATATCCAAAGTATACTTTCATTTTGTCATTTACTACAAAATTATTTTAAAATTATAATACATTGAGTTATCCTTTCCAATCCGTACATCGTGCGACACTTGCGTATGTAATCTGGGATGGATACGAACCGATGCCGACACGATTTCTGGGTCACGCAGCTGGAAGTGCTGAGCACTGTAAGGTGTTGGTATGCAGCTTATGTCGTTTAAAAGTGTTCGGCTTACCTTGAGGAGGATTACATTTGTCGCGCAGTTGTCAGTGTTAATGCAGCGTAATTACTAAAACGTACAGGTGCTATTTTTTAAAGTACCTACGCATTGCTCATTTATCATGAGGATGCGTTTCACCGAGCGTGGTAGTAAGCTTTTAATTACAATCATCATCAGCCTCTATCAGTCCATTGCTGGACATAGGCCTCCCCTAATGCACGCCACCGCTTCCGATCTTCGGCTATTCTCATCCAGTTCACGCCGGCCACATTGCGAATGTCGTCACTTTATCTTGCCGCAGGGCGTCCTACACTACGTTTGCCGAGACTCGGACGCCACTCCAGAACTTTCCGACTAGTGTGGTCGTCAGTAATTAAAATATCTTCATTCAACACAGCAGCTTACTTATTGATAGTCAACAATGCTACCACCATACATAACCCAATGCTAAGTCTTAGAGAAGTGAAGCAACGCTAATAAGTATGTATCTTTATGTGATACCGACAACATTAATAACTTCCATTTTTTTTCTGTGGTGTTGATGACAATTATTTGAACATAAAGTAATGTGTTCATCATATATATACTATACCTAATGTTTTGTAGTTTATACTTTGTATATGTTTTTTAATTTTTTTTTGTGTTTAATTCGATAGTTCATTTTGTAAAATTAATCGATTATGAATCATTTATTTATTGGCGACGATGTACAGGCGACGAAAAGTAGTAAACCGTATAAAGAAGGATCTTGTTAATTTTACCAAGCATTTTGCTTAACCGCTGCGTCAGTAATAAAGTAAGAACTTTCAAACATTGCTTATATACCACACAGACAAATCAATTTATTAGCTTGCATTGAATGTAGGTATATCTTTAACATCAAATTTATGTTACGCATATTAGCGTATGTAGATATTTTTTAAGTTGTTTAAAGATAAAGTTTTTGGCTGTTTATAATTTTGCATCATGGCAAAGCAAATTATCGGTCCTTTCTCGACGTTTGCTTTGCATGATTTCATCTTTCAATAATAATGTTAATGTCAACTACGAAATTCAATTTCATTAGCTCATTATGTTACTAGTTTAACATAAAACCAATAAAAACATTTTTAGTCGCTCATATTTTTAAGCAATAATTTACTACAACTCAATGAGTTTATTTAATCAAGCAAAAATATAGCACAAATTGTACATCTCTAGTTTTAACTTATTAAATAGATCATTTTAATCAGCAATTCTAAATTCATCACAATAATAATAGTACATTGGAAATTGCCCGCGTTGTCTAGCCTATTCTTTTTTACGATCTCCGGTTTTACTGTACATATAGTATTTTTTGTTTCTATTTTTAGAGACATCTTGTGTTACTCTTTGTTTTCCCCATGAAAGGAAACGTGCACTGCCATTGCGGCCCTTGCATTGTTGGGAATATCGGAACATTCCCCATCCGGTGCAAACAGCGTTTTCATTTAGTGCGCGATTGGTTTCCTTCGTCTTGTTCCTCTCTGTGGCCGGATCCGTTGCGCCAGTTACATTCACATGAGAGCGATAACCTCATCTTTATATATTACTCATAAGAGGAATATTAAATTTTAAATTAAATTATTGATAGAAATTTATGTTACAAAATGTTGAAAGATAACATCAATGTACCAACATATTAAAGTAATCGTTAACATATGTTTGTTATTTGTTTTTGATAAACGTTTGCAATAATGTAGTTTCAACGTAAATAGAACGTATGAGCCTTGACTTAAATAGTAAAAAATGTGTACTTCATACAAAGTCAAGAGAAAGCTATCATAACAATAATTGGCAAATAGTTTTAGAAGCATTTAAAAAAAGGGTTAATTGAATATAATCTATATTAATCTATGTACAAGTACACAATGACATCATATGATAAAATAAAACACAGATATGTGTAGTATTTTTAACGTCCTATTGTCTTAATCCTGTACCCATGACTTCATTTTAATTCTAAAGCATTAAATTAATATTTTGGGGGTAATATATTATTGTAATTTATATGTACAATGTTTCACTGTGACATCTATAAATATAAGATAATACAATGTTTGAGAAATATACATACATATTTTTTGCTGCACCGATCTTCTTCAGTAAGTATACCTATGTATGTTGCATAAAATAATGCACGAGACTACAGAATTCACACTCGTTATGCATCTTTTTTTTTTTATAAAATTACGAACTATTTTCGTTTTCCAATAATTGATACTACGCATATTTGTTATCATATTTTTGTGCATGATCCATATATTTCTTTTAACTTGCACACTTTTAACTATTGATTATCATTAAGCTTTGTGACAAATGGTTTAGTAGGCAGGCAATATGCAGATTGACTTATAGTTAAATCCCTCACGTTCTAATACAGTCATGGCCTAATTGAATGCAATTTGTGTAATCAACGTGGGCTATATTTGTATCACGCATTTGTGTTAAACTATTTTAATAAAAAAGGTGGCATGATTGTACCCTTCCAGGAGATGAGATGATACGTGCTAGAAAATAATATTTTAAAATTATTCTTTTGATATAATTATAAATAAATACATCAGTATTAAATTAATCAACGTAGTTTTGAACTAAAAAAATTTAAAAAAAAATCGTATCAAATTTATAGACTTTGTATTATGCTTACGTACCTTAATGTTATGACTAATTTAATTGAAATTCACTATTATTTATATACTGGATTAAAGTGGTGTATCGAATGTAATTATTAGTAGAAGTGAAGAAGAGTTTTTAATACATTTCTTGCATACAGGAACCTCGATGCGATATTTTATCCCTTAAACTTTTACGGTTTCACGATTTTACAACATTGGTTTGGAAGGAAGTCGATAGTAAACCAAGACGGCTTTTGGTGAACTGATATTTTCTTTATTTTTCAAGTTAATTTATTATAATATCTTATCTAATTACCTGATAAATTACTTGCAACATGTAAAATGCAATATATTAAAACAATGTTTGACATGGAATATGTTGAAACAGGGCGTGAATTATTTATTTAAAGTATTATTGACTTCGGTACATTTAAATAATAATTAGGGATAATAAGATCTTGCAAGTTATCTATGAAAACATTTATTGTTAAAACTTGCCTCAATTATTACTTTTTCCTTTAATTATTTCTAATCCACTTTTTTATAGACTAATGCAGCATAGATATAAGTGCAGCTTTCCCGTAAAGCCTTTATTATTGAATGATAACAATAACCGAAGATAATTGGGACTGACGCATTAAATTTTATATCCGCGTACACACTTAACATCTTTATGAGTAGATAACGCCTCTAGCGTCACGTACATCAGTGAGCAACAGTTGAAATTACTGCTTTTACACAGCTTAATCCTTTTACAATGTCATTTACATACGAGACACAGGTCGCAGTTACAATGAGACTTCGTGCTCTACATTATAAAAGATCAATTTATATAGTAAAAGTAATTTTAGCTATCCCTTTTTTTCAGAGTTGTTCAATTCGATTTAATTCGACTCTGATATGACCTTTTCTAGGAACTGATAAACTTGTCGTTAAATCATAAAGCGTCTTTATTTACTGCTATCCGTGTATATGCATTTGTAGTATTTTAAAATATATAAAGGGCTCCTGTTGATTATACTCTGCTTCTGCTAAACATTTTTGTACATTATCATATTATTATTAATGTAATATGTTATCATCGGAGTTATACATCTATATGATCTTTTCGCTCCTGAAACTGCAATAGTTCAACAATTAGAAACAGATTTTTTACGAAATATTCTGAGTCTCCTCACTAATAGACCGACCGATTTTAGGCTTGCGGAATTAATATTACTATATATTACTACATACTATATATTCCTATATATTCATTTCGCATTCCTAGAAAGTAGTAGTAGGAGCAATGTAGTATGCCTAACCATACTTTAATTAAAAAAATACTCCCTCGCGAAATAAAAAATAGAATTGAAAATTGAAAGATCTGGCTTTAAAAGTTGAGTTCCAAAAACAATATTTTAGCGATTTATCATTTTACCTTTACCGCCATTTACTCGTTGCTTCACTTTTTATTCACGTTGACACGTTATAGTCTTTTGGTTTCAAAACGGTGGACAATAATTATAATATAAGTATACTGTATCACTTAGAAAATTAGTTTCAGCGCGAGTTAAGTATTAAATAACATAGAGGATATGTATATACCTCTATGTATAATATAATATTGTTTGACATTGTATGTTTCTCAACAGTTCGAATCACTATTAAAGATAATGTTATTGAATGTACAAAAGTTTAATTTTACTGATGTATGTACAAGGACATTATAAGTGCATGTAGACAATTAGATATTAAAAACCGCAGACCTTTGAATCTCGTTAGGTGATAAATTGATTATTGATGTAATATCACTCATCTTAGAACAATATTTAATGTAATGCATCAGAGGAGTTCTGACCTAATGAAGCACAGTAGAGTTATACCGGTTTAAAGCAGGTGTAATAGGACCCAAATACATTTTAGACCTTATCTAGTTTCTCTACTTTTAGTAAAATATTTGAAAACTATTATTAAACCAATTAATGAAACATTTTAACAGTAACTGTCTCATTAATAACAAACAGTACGTTCACTAGGTCGCCACGATTGATGTGGCGTTATGCTCATTAAGAGCATCTTTGAGGCTTGGAAGCGTCGCAGGATGCCTTAGGCATTTTGCGATCTCAAAAAGCTTTTGATTGCGTACACTGAAACTCTGGTCGGAAATTACGTCACTATGATGTGAAACGCCGCACTCAATCTTCTGGTCTTCGTACTTGAGCCACCTGAACTCAGAGGGTTGACGTGAATGGTAAAAGATCTCCAGGGCCCCTGTAAATATGGGTGTCCTACAGTAGCTATTCTTGGGCCTTTTTCTTTTCATCTATATAAATGATTTACCATATGTTATTAATAAAACGACGAGATAGTATTATTTGCTGATGATACTTCCTAATTTTTAAAGTTAAACGAACACATCAATAAATGACGATGTAAATAATATCTCTCTAGAGTTGCACTGGTTTAGTGTCAATAATTTGCTACTAAACCAGAAAAAGACAAAATGTATTAAATTTATGACTCCAAATGTAAGACCGAGTAAATGTGAAGTGTTTATAGATGAGGAAGAGATAGACGTTGTTGAGTCAACCGTGTTTCTGGGAATAACAATAGATACCAGATTGCAGTGGGGCCCTCATATTAATAGACTGTCGAATAAACTCAGCTCTGCAGTATATGCTGTCAAGAAAATCAGACAATTAACTGACGTGGAGACGGCCGGTTAGTATACTTTAGCTATTTCCACAGTGTAATGTCTTATGGCATTCTACTGTGGGGAAGTGCGGCGGATACTAATACGATCTTTGTCCTCCAAAAACGAGCTATTCGAGCGGTTTATAACCTGGGCCCCAAAGAATCCTTGAGAAAATTGTTCCCAGAGATTAAAATACTAACCGTTACTTCTCAATACATTTTCAAAAACCTAATGTATGTGCAAAAAATAAAAATGATTTTCGCAGACATTGTGATGCACATAACATAAATACTAGAAACAACATAATTTAATTCTTCCAGCAACTAGACTTGAAGAATAAAAATCTTTTATGGGACAATGTATACGCTTTTAAACAAAATCCCAGTAAACGTTCAGAATTTAACTGTTAATAAATTTAAAAAGTAGTAAAGGAACGTTTATGTGTTAAAGGTTATTATGACATAAATGAATTTATAAATGATAACACAGGCTGGTAATGGAATGCTCGCTCCAGGCTTTTCAAGTGTAATATACTATGATAGTACTGTATGTAGCTCATAAGAAAATTTATATGTATATATTTGATTATTTTAAAAGATGACAAAATAGGCCTGCTGAGTTTTTTCGCCGGTTCTTCTCAGGTCGGAGGCGTCCTATTCCGAACGGTGGTAGCGTCCTTGACAATCAATAAGCGAGTGTTAACTTCTATATTGAATAAAGATATTTGAATTTGAATTTGAATATATATATAATATCTTGTTTGATTTTTGTAAATTACAGTTAAATTCAATACAAAAAATGTATCAATTGCACGCTTGTGAGACTGGACGGATGTCACTTTTACTTAAGACCTACGGAACCTAAAATAATTATAACAATCAGTAGTGATCAAGGAGGTAACTACATACGGATTTTAGGGACAAAATTAAATAGTTTTTGTTTCAGAAGATCACATTAAAGACAATAAAACAATTAATAATATATACATATTATATGTATAGTTTATCGTCGATTGTGTTTTTTTTATTATTATTATTAAAACTTTCTGCACAGATACAATTATGCAAACGCAAGCTATTTTAATATCAACCGTGATGTGATATTGTTCATAATAGAATATTCAATGTTAGGCAACATTATGAAGGAAAAAGAATTAATTAATATATTATTAATTAATAAATTAAGACCTATGACTAGCGCTTTGTCTAGGTTGAACTTTGTAGCCTCTGTTACCCAGTGATAATATTGTTTTTAATGGCAAAAGAATTTTTACAATCGGTCTGATAGTTTTGGAGTTGATTCGTTACATACAATGTTTGTTTTTCTTTTATTATAAATAGAATTTAATTAATGGAAATTATAAAATGAATGATCTTTATGAGAATAAAAGAAACTGAAATTACCTATAGATTGTTAAGTTAGATTCATGTGCCATAAATGTTTATTTATACAGTTTTATGTTATATTATCTGTCAACCGGCTGTGTGTCATACAAATTTCCCCTTAGATGATATCTTAAGAAATTCTGCATACATATGAGTATCTTTTTTTCCTTATTACTATTGCTTTTATCAGATTATAATGTGTCACGCGTGACGACCTTTCATTGGATTTTAACTTGCTATCTTTCGTTTTTATTTGGACACTCCATCATAAAAAGCAAAAAAAAAAATAGTAATTCAATAAGCCAAAATTGAAATTCAATTTAAGCTCTGTCGAGCCTCTTATGAAAGTCAACACCAATGTTACGGAAGTTTTGACCTTAGTACAACCACCAATACGATCAGCATATAATTATATAATCTAAAGAAAAAGAATACGCTTATATATTTATACATATAATATATATATAATAAATTTTTAAGATTTTTTTAAAGAAAAGTTGATGTTAAAAAAGTTTCTCCCCTTTTTTTAACCCTATCGTGTATTTTAATTAAATATGTTTTAGCGTATAGCAAAAATAAATTTTGAGTTATATATTAATGTTAAAAAATTATTATGTTTGATATATTAAGTAATTTTATAATTCATAAACAGCTGCTAATTAATTTTGTTCTTTCCATTCGTATCACGTCATGGTTTAAACGAAAAACAATAAAACATGTCTATTTTCGGGAGACAATCTTTTGACAGGAATGCTGACGTTTTTTTGTGTCACAATATTTCACAATAATTGCCAAATCGTGGCTAATTTTGCGAATCTAGAATAGAGAATATCCAGAATTAAGTGCTATAAGGAGTTGACATTAACATTGAAACCTGTAGAAACAAAAGAGCATCATAGGTGTAGCGTTCTTATTGGTGTATTGTCACAGAGATGTAAATCATTTATAAACAAACAATTGATTTTTTTTTATTTTTAAACCATCACCGGCCGTCGTTTATTTACCACTGTGCAAAACGAAAGACTCCCTATCGCTGCTAGGGGTACATCATTACTAGCTCTTTACAGTCCACTGCAGGACGTATTCCTTTTTAATGAGCGCCAAGACGGCCGATCCCCTGCTGCATGAAGATCCCACCTGGTCCGAGGTCGAACAACACTTCGTCTTCCCAAACGCGGCCTCCCCCCAGAACCTTATTGACCCAGCAATCGGTTAGATTGTTTAAATTATATCGGTATCCTATTTGACTCTCATACTTTTTAAAATTAAATTAATTATATACATAGATGATATCATAACATCGGCCAGTACATTAATAATACTTGAACCATATTTGTTTCTCGGGTCAACATAGCAAAACATCTGTTGCAATATCGGTCGTTTTCCAATACAACATTCAATAATGTTATGCAAATGTTTGATTATTTAACGAACGGTGTTTTAATTACGCGAACCGTTAAAACTCTCTGTTTGTTTTCGTTTTGTTGTCTTTCAATTTCATTTGTTAAAAAAAAATGCATCAAGGTCGTATGTTATTAAGTTTTGCAAATGTGTTGTTATTTTACACAGTTACTTAATTACTGTTATTTCCATGAAATGCAGCATATTTTTGCAGGTTTAGTCAACATATAATAATAATGACTGGACACTTTTCAGACGATAAGTCAAAAGTAACATGAGTACGCAGTTAGATTTGTATGATTAGACAAATGCTTCTTATTTGAGAATGCCGAACATACATAGGGTTTTCCCAATATTGACTTTTGATTTTCCTCACATGTCCCCTGGTTATTTATTGTCAATCTAGTCACTAGGTAGAAGAACTTACTAGATTTAGTGGGTTCTTCAATTGTGTTATACAGGCTACACGCTTCACGTTTCATGTAAAGAACTTTAATTTTGTGTTACGTAAAGCCGCGTAATACATTCGTATTGTCGACCGACGTTTAACTTCAACCATTCAGTCAGCGCGTCGTCTGATCGAATCGGTTTCAAAATTCACCGCACGTCAGCTGTGATACATTGCCGTAAAATTTACATCGAGTACGATCTTCCGTCCGGTGTGTATCGTTAAGTATTATCGTACTATCGAGTGCCCTGTGACAACAGCGGTGCCCACGGCCTCATGGCCACCGTTGGGCGGTTTCGGAATAAACAATGAACGGAGATTCGCGTTGCATTCTATGTTAAGATTACGTACGCGAACTTACGTCATTTTATCGTTTCGCAGTTGAATTATTTCGTTGTGGATTTAACGTTGGCTCAACGTTAAATGATTAACTTATTGTATGTGAAATAGTACGTTAATATGAATAACTACATTGAATACCTGGCTCACATTATTGTATGTTAATACAAAGATTTATTAAAGTCTGAGATTATTTAAATATGCACACTCTTAATAAAGTTGTGTCCATATTCCGATGTTCATGAATTTTTTGTTTAATTTTTAGTGCTTATCTAATTGGCAACCTTATTTTAAAAATGTTTGTTTAAGTAACAATTCTAAGGAATTTGAAAACATAAAAACTAATGCTTACCATTTTTTTAGTAGTGCCTACCCGAAGTTCTACCAATATGTGTGCCGCTATGTGCATTGTTACGTTCCTATTTTTTTAAAACTTTTGCGAGTACAATAACATCATTATCTTCTTACATCACATTTGAGTAATATCGAGAATAGGTGCATGTGCATAGCTGCATACGTTAGTTTCATTGTTTTCATTAAAACAAGGAATGAATAATGCGTGCGATCTCCTTATATGCGCTCCGATACAAAATTTATACCGCCACTTTCTCCCGCTGTCGGTTTGTTTGTCTCGTAGTAAGTTGTTATGTAAAGAAATTAAACGGCACATTGCAACACATTGCGTAAGCTATGTGCGTTGGAACAGTACCGACTGGATACGGTATGGGCAATCCCAAAATGATAAGGATAGACGCACATTTATTCGGAAGTTAGTGCAATCAATGACATTTTAATGACAAAGCCTTACGATGATGCCAAATAAATTATTTTACGAAAATGTTTTTTGTGTGATCATCATTATTTTCAGTTATCTAATGAGTCTTACATGTGACGAAAATATGGTTTTATAGAACAATATGGTAATAATTTTTCGCTATTTGACTATTTTATTGTATATTATAGTATATTGTAAATTTCATGACAGGAAAATCGCCAAGATTTTAATGTCATGAAATTTAATGATTAAGACATCATTGAAGCACATCAAGTAAATAACTTACTTTTCGCAACTTATACTTTTTTTTTAAATAATGGGTTCATTGGGTTCCTTTCGTAAAGTAGAATCGTAAAGAAAAGTTATTTTTATAAATTAATGTTTGTTCTGGATGAGAAGTTAATTACGCTTATCTCAAGTGGTGTTTATTTCTACTTTATGCAACAATGACTACATACTTTGGTTCGCTCCTTACTCGAATGCCAAAGTGCATATCTTAAGGTCTAAAAAGACATAAAAAGATAGCCATACCCTTAATCGTTATAATCTCTTCCACAAAACCAAACCCGTTAAGATACGGTGCTTTATTATGAAGCAACTTTTTAAAACATTTCGAAAAACTCAAAACCTGTAATGCCTTTTCGAAAGAATGTTGACACAACGCGATAGGCCGGTTGTTCGGAGCGTGCCTCGTACCGTTTTCACATCGAAAGTGTATATAAAATGGCGAACGATTCAATGAAAAGGCCACGAGTACGTACGTACCCTCGGCTCGAGCGTAGTCCGGGGCCCTAAAACAATAACTCGCACCACTCGTGCATGTAGTACTTACATAACACTAGCCCCTTACGATGTCTTGCCCCATGCCGTTACTTGCGAATGCACTTTGCACTTAGCGCTGTCGTCGTACAATTGGTGTACTACAAAGCCGCTGGTGCGTCATACTGTCTCACATTATAGCTATATCCCGATTAAATACAACTCGGATTTAATGTCAACAAAGTCAAATGTCAAACTCCAAAGTTTACGGTACTCTAACTAGTTAAACCCAGGTTTAATTTGACGGCGCCCACTAATTAATACGCTTCCTGCTCAGACGCGATTAGAATGTAAGCAGAATTATAATATATAATTCGATTTACCGTTTATTTGACTACGCTATTGTGCTCAAATAAAGAGCACCTATGTTTTTATGTTGCCATCTTACCCGACATTTCAAACATTTCGACATCGATTACGTGAACGATAATCTAAAAATAGCAATACAAGTTCGTACGAGACCGCTTCGTTACAACAGGTCACCCTGTAGCATGAATTTCATATCTTAATTGTCCCTCGTATAGGTCGTAGGTCTGGTGGTGTATAATAATCGCCGAAAATTCGCGCCTTTAATGTGCGGTGAACTAACCGAAGGCCGTCAAATTATTTGAGTGCAATTAATTTGGGGCCATTTTGAAATTCGGCCACGAAATGTGGTCGCGTACAGTTTTATCGATTTAATTATCGCATATGAATGGATATTGCGTTGTTGTAAAGAAGTAATACGAGATAAATAGATATACTTCTGCTAAAGCGTAATTAGACATGGATTTGACGTAAACAATGTTTAAAATTGTTGTAAAAAAGTATTTGCGTGTAATTTAAAAATCATTTTCGATGTCTATCACTGAACGACGTACGTAATAATCACCAAATTAATTAAGAAATAGGTGATACGTATAAATAAACTAAAAATAACTTCTCTGTAATATTTAATACGTGCTTTTGAAAACTATTTTGATCATATACTTTTCAAGATGGAACTAAATTTCGTCTCTTAATCCAAAATATTAGTATTAAGCTGGAGATTTTATTTTAGTGGTTTGAAAATCCATTAATTGCGAAAGGTCATAGGGTGTAAATCACCATGCTAAGACTGATAGGACAGAGCCTCCAGGCCAGACCTGCTTTATAAACCGGAGGTCGTGGGTTCGATTCCCGCGGTGAAACAACTTTGTGTTGCCGTTGTTTTCTGGTTGATTACGACAATTTGTGCCGATCACTTAGTTGTCTGTAAAGTAAGATAATCCGTGCGTCGGATAGGTATGTAAACAGTCGGTCCGCCCACGAACCCGCATTGGATCTGCCTGGTGCGATACGGTCCAAAAACCCCCTAATGCGTCCCCGGCGTCCATTAGGAGGCCTCTGTCTAGCAGTGGAATAACACAGGCTGATGATGATGACGATGAAGATTGATAGGAGCGAAATGCGAATTATGAATGCTTTTGAATCGGATTTAGTGATAAGTTGAGTAATTCAGTAATTGTACCTACATACGTAGCAGCGAGGTAATCTTACGGTAGTAAAGTAACTATCCTAGAGATGAATTGTCAAAATTTTATATTCGTTTTTATGTAGCTTCCGTATTATTTAAGCGAGCTATAAGCAAGCTTTACAACATGCAAAACACAAGGTTGCAAACAAGTATTTCTATTTACAGTGTGACGTACTGTGCAGTCGCACATTGACTTATTTTGAGGTCAAATATAATTCGAAGAACTCGCCTCGAAGGCCGAACGTAACTTTAAATGCTAGATAGCATCAAAACCATTATAAAAAGTCCTTGTTGTTTATTATTTTAAACTGGATCGTTTGTATATAAACTAATGCTATGTTTATTAAAAAATTATAATGCTTTAAACATCGTGTTATAAAAAGTTATTCTTTAGAATTTATTCGGAATCATAGTATTCTATTGTCGAATTTTTGTATGTATATTTTGAGTTAGAACTTACCCTCAACTTATTTGAAGTCTTATGAGCATACATTGTTTTTTAAACGTCTTCTCGTGCTGTTTAATCTATATTATTTAAAGCATGATCGATATTGTATCATCATCATCAGCCTTTGTTAGTCCACCGCCTTCTCTATTAGGGGTTTTTGGACCGTATCCCACCACGCTGGTCCAATGCGGGTTGATGGAGGACCGACTTTTACATGCCCATCCGACGCATGGATCATCTTACTTTTCAGACAATTGAGTGATCGAGTGATCACCAGTAGGCTACGGCTATCATTATCACACAATAGTAGCAGTTTTTGTTCAAACCATAATTTTAAAGATACTTTGTAACTTTGCGTGGATTTATTTTATTACGTTGACATATTATACGCAGGCAAAGTATTGTTTTGAGTGACACTTTGCTACGAATAGCATAATGGTCTGAAATTTAATGCAATGCATGGGTCATTATTCAAGTATGCCGTAGCAAGAGATTTTCCACCTTGCCACCATCCACCTTATTAATTATTTGTTTCCGCGAATACTACACATTATTAAATAAAAAGACTTTATACGGATTTTATCGCGTTTATTTTACATTTTTTAAATTCCCGACGTTTCGAACACTTTCCACCGGCCGTGTTCACGGGGTAGACTTAACCCGTGTCTACCCCCTACGCGATAAAGGTCCATTTACTCTCCACCCATCTGTGAAAAGTTACAAGCCAAAGATTGTGAGGAAAGATAATCGTATGCTTGTATGTGTTTCGTTATTGTTCTAATCAAACTTTTTCAAGAACCATATAAATTAAGAAATCTTATCCAACATCAGGGAATCCGAGGGGGAGGAAACCGATTTTTTTTATTAATAAACCATTAACGTATTTTATTACTGGACTATTCGCACCACCCCCTCAATTTTAAATAACACTATGACTACTATTACAGCTAGATAACTAAAAATGTACCTTTTGCTTTGTACATAAATACATATACCGATAACAAAACTCAGACACGAGAAAAACACTATACTCATCGTAGAATATTTTTTCCAATAGGAAACCAGCACCCATCTACACATCAGCCAACGTAATCAACCACTACGCCCTGCAGGTCGCCTTTTTATGCGATAAATATAACTTTTCAGCTCGTTAAGTATGGAAGAAAGTTTAATATGATATATAAATACAGAGATGTAGCCATTAACTTCTGTGTCCTAGATCCTAAAGTCGAATCGAATCGATAAAGTCGATCCTTTAGTATATTTTTGTGTAATTATATCATGTAATAATTATATAATTACACCAAATATTCATATAATTTATTTCTTTGTTTTTACACGAATATGTGAAATTACCAAATAACTTACGTACGGCTTCATTTACCTAGTTAAACTTTATTTATAAGGCAATCGGTTTTTTGACACGTTTTAAATATATATACAAATGAGTGTATGTCAAGCCTTTCTTATATAGATGTATTATAAAAAGTGAATAACGGTCGATTTGAATAAAATGTAGCCTTAACGGGGGTCCGTTACGTTACGCTGAGTCCAAGGCCTACTTTACTTCTATTTTAATACCTTAGTATATTATTAATTGTATCTATAAAGCTATTTATTGAATTAATAGTTACATATAGAGTACGTTAATTACTTAAGAATCAGATGTCTTGTTGTTAATTTAAAACAAGCTGTACTCGACATTAATTCGAATTCTTTGTCGAGCAAATATTGACATAAAATATTTATATATTTACCAGATTCTTAGCAAGTGTCCTTAAATATATCGTATTTAAGTGGTTTAGCAAAACTTTATTTTAAAACAAACAGGTGTTAATTATTATTTGCATACATTTAAAACTAGAACTTAGGAAGCGGTGCTCGTAAAATGTCACCATAAACTGCAGTAATTTTATTGATTTTCATACCGGAATTCGGTCGAGGCTCGCTCTTGTAAAAGTAGATTAAAAGCTATCGACCCCAACTTTGAGTTGCCGTCGACCTCTTAAGCAACAGTAGCAAAAATGTCCTACCAATAATGTTTCGTCGTTAACCACAAAAGCACGTAATTTTAACCATGAAGTCAAACAATTTACCTTGAAATTCCTACATGATTATTTATATTGACGAATGCCGCTCGTGCCGTTTGTAAAATGCCATTGTGCTCCGTAATCATAAATCGTAAGTACACAAACGTTATCATAATTAAATAGAGTGCGATTAGAAAGTGAATGTGATAAAGCAAAGCCCGTCTGACATTTGAGTTCCACATTATCTAATTAATAGTACAAGCACAGTAATGTTGTCTCAAATGTCTCAAATTATGCTCCTAACGTATGATACCTAGAATTGTAACAATGTCAAGGTTGAATTAATTTTACCATCTCCGCGCGCAAAGCTGTCCAGAAATTTATTTTACGACCTGTTTAAGCTCCGCAAGTGTGAGGGTCGGCGAGCGTTTATTTTGGCAGTTGTCCCATCGTCCTGCGCTTTCATTCATCTTTGTTGTTAGTTCGAACGCCTAATTCACGTATCCGCTGCGCCCTTCTGTTGTTGTTCGATCTAATTTATCTATGCCACTAGTTCCCAAAGTTGTTTCAAACTCATACCTACGTTAATTCATTAACATTTGTGAAAAAAATTGAATTAGCTTATTTGAACCGGTAGTACTGGATCCGGTGCCGTGGATAATTATATCATTAAATATGGTGGTCCAAGAATTCGGACAAAGATTTGCATTAAACCAGTTCTAAAACAACGATTTTAAACGGTTTCAGTCATTGCTTTTTATGACAGTTAAATAAAGAGAGCCCACATTCCGCTTATGATTAGAACCCACTATAATTATCAACACATGGGCACCAGTCGATGTCTGCTCTCGCATACTTTGGGAAATGCTGCTCTAAGCCCAATCCATTAGACCCCGCGTGATAACAGAACGCCGAAAGAGACGCGCGGGAGGCGACGCACGCCACAACGCGCTCGCATCTCGAACGGGCCGTACGTAACTCCATGCACTATTATCTATTTCGGCGACAGCGCGACACTTGTTACGCGTACCGCTTTTACGATATCACTTATTCAAGTGTTTTTCGCGTAGTGAAGTGTCAGTAGTGAGGCATCAGTGTAAATTGTTCGTGGGCTTGGTTTTCGGTAATGATTTGAGAACAGTGTTCTTGTCTCTCCGGAATTTTGTCTTCACAATGGACGCTGTGACACAGTTTCAATAGAATATCTGCGTTATCCAACGTTAATAGTTAGGTGTGATTTGTTTTTCGTCTCTTTTAGCTCTGTGGATTCCGTACGTATTTAAAAGATTTCCTTTAAGGACTTGCAGTTTACTCTAAATTTAACAGCAAATCATCTCGTTAGTTGATAATTAGCTGTTTGCGGTAATAAGCCCCGATTGTCCACTCCACGCTTGTTGTCAATACTCGAATTAGCAATAGTAATTTGTTTGACTTCAATTAAACCCTGGACTATAGTATGATTGTCAGTGCTATTTGCTTGCTAAGAGTCACTTGTAAGCAAGGCAATATTCAAATACGATTAAACCTTTACCGTAATATTTAAGGCACATATGAGCCCTTTTGGGTTTGCGTATATCGTTAAGTTATTGAATCATAACATGTGACTTTATGTTAATTACAGCCTATTAATCATTATGGTATGAGGCAGAAACCTAATACCCGATCGGAGGCCGCTCGAGTAGCGGTTTAAGGCTCGCTGAATGATAACAAGTCAACGCGTAATTGATAGGGACATTGTAACGCCATAAGCAGCCGGTGCATAACGGGCTACGATCGAGTTTAGTGCACAAACGTGTGAAATATTGACAACAATTATAGCCCGACATATTGACAACGAACCCGTTATATATCAAATTAACATTTAAATAAGACGGAGCCCGTATGTTGCGATATATGCATTGCTTGCGGTTGAATTATTCAATACTGCACTATTTATATTATTTGATTGCAATGGCTTAAACGATAGTCAACTTTTTTTCTTTGTGTATAATTACGTTTTTCCTTTTGCAACCGACACAATAAACCGTCTACTGAATGAGGATATAATGCGACAGTGACTAATGCGATGTAAGCGTTATTGTACGCACGTAGTTGAGTATTTATACAAGGAGGAAGTGATAACAGAGCACAGCGCCGTGATGTTCCCAAATGTACATCTTATCTGGCGCATTGTACATCAATGGATTCATCGTTCACATGTTAATTAGGTGTACTATCGAGGTATCCTCGAATTCCTAACGGGAAATGTTTAATTCATGTTAAAGATCTCGGCCGGCTATTGGTGGAGCGCGGATAACGGCCCACCGACTAGTTTGCTTCGATAACATTGACGAATGTTAATCGTTTCCTACGTTTCTTGGATTCTTTTGAATACGACTCTATCACTTGATCGTGTGTGACATGGCGTTATTGTTTAAACCAGAATGGTTAGATAATGTAATTTTTAATACATAATTATCGAAATGTTGTACAGTATATTTATATATATTGTCCAAGAACATTTGGTTTTGCTTAAAGCGAAACGGAATAAAAAGATGTATTATTTTTAAAATGTCTCATTTTTTTAAAACATTTTAAACGTAGTTTCGTATTACTGCGCTGTTCCTTTTTTGTGTTTTTAACATTCGAAAAGCGAGTAAACTTCTTTTAGAACAAAAAAAAAAACGGCGGCGGGAAGTTGTTCAGTTTTTTTGCTTACTCAACTTTGATAATCATGTCAGGTTTGAAAAATTGCTTTTGCATTATTTTTTTTTTAGATTTAATGTATAATTGATTGCTTTATTTACGCGAATATAGTAATATTATTAAATAAAAGCGGTTATAACGGATTTTGTCGCGTTTACATACATATTTAATTATACTCGATTCGAAATTAAGATCTGGCAATCTCGCATCAGCAATGGCAACAAAACGTGTGTCACTTCTGTGTCCATGTCTCGTGCCCATGGCCGCTGGAAATTGTTCGAAACATCGGGACGTACAATATACTTTAATATCTAAATAAACGCAATAAAATCCGTTAAAACACATTTTATTGAACAAGCTTTTATTCATATGTCATTAATTTTCAACCACTTGAAGACAAACAATATAGAGATTGGTCGAATACACATTGGATGCAACGTCGCGGACGCTTCACTCCCGCAATATTGGGAGCGAATCAAGTTTTTATCGGCCTTGATCCTGTTAGGGCGTTTGTGTTTATTTTCATTCGGTATATTATTTAAACAGGATACGTGTGTTCGATTACAGGTCGAGGCTGGAGATGTATTGCTCAAGGTTAATGGGACTGACGTAAACCGGTTTACGACAAGAGAAGGTAAGCCGAACCACTAATTTGCAGACTGTACGCGCCCCCAGTCACCGACTAACTATAGCAGACAGCTTTGAGACGCAGTTTTGGCCCATTATTGTGTATGGTGTGTACATTGAAGTACGTAGATAGCGGTTTATTTTGCGACGTATCCCTTTTTTATATCATCGAAACGTATGAATGTATGATTGTCGACCTACACTGCAGTTGGGGATCATCGATGCGAGGGGATTTAAATAAATCTACCTAATATTAATAGTAGGGCTTCATTTGCGCAATTCAATATGGATATAGCTAGTTCGAAATGTAACGTGTCCACTACTAAGAATTATTTTATCCATTCAATTGTGGCGTGTTTATGTGACGCAGTTAATCTATACAATATATTTATAGCCATATTCAAATTATTCGGCCAGTTGAATACAGTTAGAGTAGACATTAATTGAAAATAAAATATATATTTTTAATTGCTATTCTTTATGCTAAATTGTTACTAATAGATTTTTTATACTTGTTAATTTTTTTTTATCTCAATAGAACAGTTGAAAGCAAAAGTCAATCTCTCCTTTACTGTTTTAATGTATATTCCTACTTAGGTTAGATAAAAGGGGCGTTGACGCCGAGTTTTATAAAGATGGCATCTTTTGTGTAACTATCAATAGACGATTGGAACCTACGTAGCTTATATGCTTATTATTTTGTTTTTTTTTTAATGAAATAGAGCTATAAAACGATATTAAGAGTAGAGCTATTTTTTCTTTAGTTAGGTTCGATATGAAGAACGGCCTATGGCATACAGACTCGAGACCCAAGTAAATTAACCTAAAGCAAAAAAAATAAGTTAATAATATATACTCCATAATTATTTATTAAATAAAATGACTTTTTATTTAATAATGTATAATATTCGCTTAAACCAAATAAATAATAAAAATTAAAATACCGCTTCAGCACTGGCAACAAGACGCATGACATCTCAGTCTACCCCGTGACCACGGCCGCTAGAAAGTGTTTGAAACGTCGGGAATTTAAATATGTAAAATAAACGCGATCAAATCCGTAAAAAGTCAATGTATATAATAATATATACTCCAGTTACCCCCTATTATGTAGTTAATTATTGGATTTTTTAAGTTTTTAGAGTATTTATATTTTTAAAAGTTTTTAGTGAACAGGCTATTTTGGTGAAGTCGTTAAAACGATATTATAGTATATAAGTTGGTGATGTGTCACTCGCCGTAAATTTTATTTTGTCTCTTGGGTGAGCTCTAAGGCGAATCGACCGAAATGTTAATCCTGATGATAAATTCTACGTTAATTCTAACTTGGTTACTGAGATACTAAAGTGTAATCCTGACAAGAGTTTTCTAAAGCAAGGACCAATACCGCCTCCGCATCGTAGCGGTATTGGCCCTTGATTTACATATCGGAGGTCGTGGGTTCAAATCCCACGGGGAAACAACTTTCTGCTATCGTTGTTTTCTGGTCGGTAAGGACAATTTGGGCCGATCACCCAATTGTCTGAAAAGTTATATGATCCACGCGTCGGTTGGGAATGTAAAAAGTCGGTCCACTTACAAACCAGGAGGACCAGCGTGGTGGGATACGGTCCAAAACCCCTTATGGAAAAGGCGTACATTAGGGAAGGCCTATGTCCTAGACCAACACAGGCTGATGATGATGATGATGATGAACCCCAGCAAAATTGCATACACTGCCTTTAAAAACTTGCGATATTTAAGAACGTAGCTTTAGTTTAAAGCTCCCGCTAAAATAGTAGCTATAGACGCTTCATCCGTCGGTCAGTCGGTCAGCGCCGGAGTTCGTGGATTGATTCTTCATGCTGGTCTTAGTGTGAAGATGTGAACGCTAATTCGATGATAGCATCGCCGCGCGAGAAACACGCAAGCTTCCAATTCGCTCGGCACGCGGGCACGCTCTTGTCGATTCATTAAGGCGTCGTGTCTCTATTTCGACATTAACAGCTCAAACGCACACTCAAAGTGGCAGTGTTTCGTGCGAGCGTCGATGTGAAATTAAAATTCGGTGATTGATTAGTTTCGATCGGCGTAGAGGTTGGTGAGGCTGATTAGTTGTTGTGAGGTCGCAGATTCGATTTCGAGTGACGAAAAATTTTGGTGAATATCTATGTACTTGTGTATTTAGTAGATGTTCAGTTTTGATTTGCATATTTATGTAGAGTAATAACGGTTATTTATTAAAACTCAATGTACACTCACGTCGAGTACGTTTTGAAAGTGATATGAAACTTTGTTTTGTGCTGATAGTTTTTGATGAATTTTCTATATTCAATTGCGCATCCGTCAATAACTGTTCATCGGTTTTGGAAAATGATTGATGCTCTCAAAAATCTTATCACTTCATGCAAAAAATTAAATGAGACTGAATAAAACACTTTTTCAAACATTATTTTGCTATATATTTATAATATTTTCTATTTCTTACGCGAATAGTAACCATGATAAATCAATACAGTTTTACAGATTTTATCGCGTCTAATTACTTTACAATTATTTAAAATTACTCCCGACCTTTCAAACCTTTCCCAGGGTCCATGGTCACGGGACCGACTAAGATGTTGGTCCCGTTGAAGTCGCAGTGCTAATTCGGCTGTCGTCAATTTTATATATAAATTATATGTTTCCTGTTTATATCAATGTTACGGTTTATTTTAGACGTTACAGTTGCTACCTGGGTCAAGTTATTACTTCCTTTAGTACTAAAGCAGATCAATATCAACTTCCTTTTTGTTGTAACGCTTCAACGATTACATTGCATTTGCATCACAAATGAATAATGCATCCCATGCCCGCCTACTCTTACACCTAGTTAATTCCAATGTCTGTAGCCTAATTTTTAGTACACTGTTTGGTCATTTATGAGAAACGTTTAAAATTTTGTTATATAAACATACGGTTTTCATACTTTAAAGCGATGCATTTTAAACCGTAATATGCTTCGATAGAAAAAGAGAGATATTATTAACAGAAATACTAATTAAAAGATTATTCAATAAACGGCCGAATGCATCCATGTGTTTCAAATGTACTTCAAATTATATAGTAATGAATGCTGATGTCGCGTTGTTTTGTTTCAGTTTTAAAATGCTTACGTCTTTCGTCGGATCCTGTCACTATAAGGCTGAAAAAGGGTGAGTACTCGAATGAGAGGCTAAATGTTTATTTTATCAGGCCATTTGTCGGCTGAACTATGACATTATGGCGGGACGGCGAGTAATAAAATTGTGGTCCCGTGTGGTTACGTTTGGTTTGCGGAGCGTGGCTCGGTAGTTTTATTGCCAACTGTGATTACTGTACAACGAGGTCCGGACCTCTTTTGAGAATTCGTACGCACGTAGAAATGACCCTGTGGCATTCCGGAATGAATTTATCATTATTAATCTCGCTGTAATATTGTTTCGGTTAATGTCGCTTATTTGACTTACTTTAATATCTTTTTTATTTTGGTTGTAACGGATCGTGTGTAGGATTTTAATGTTGATTGCTTTTACTTTAATGTTTTAATAGTCGGTGATTTATTCGTAGCAGAACTGAAATCACCCGTCTTTGAAATCTTAACCTATTTAATAAATTATAAGGTCAATTGTGACTTATTAAAATATATTGGATTATAGAGTTGACACGCTCTGCTATAAAACTATGTGATTACTTGACCGCGAGGAATTCTGAAATAAATTGTTGTTGGCGTGCATAGTGCCTTGACACTTTTATAGTTTTAAACTATAATTTAAAATTTACTACATATTTTCGATGTTTTAAATTTGGCGACGTTTTGCTATACTTGGCGGACATTTTATCGAAATTACCGGAGGTTAGAAGGAATGGACATTAACGCCAGTGCCCGCGGCGCACCGACGTAATGTGATTATGTCTAGATGAAAGTACTGGATAGTACTCAATGCCATTCTTGTTCAAATTGAACGGGGCAATTGACTCGTATATCTTTTTCACACGATAGCTTCATCGCGACTTTTTAAGCGAACACAATTATGTATTGGAACACGTATTTATAATACCTGAAGAATATTTGTCTTGTTTGTTGTGTTACGTCGTTCGAGTAATTAAATAATTATATATAAACTCCGGCATCAGTATGCTGTTTTAATAACTCGGCTTCTATCGCTTATCCGTTGTTGCTAATTTTGATAGTAATAGGACGTAGTTGCCATTCCTTATTAATTGCAAGCTTAAAGCTGAATATTTCCCAACATTATGTACATTGTTATTAAAAGGGGAAAGAAAAGTTTTGTTTAAGAATTTTGCAACATCGATACTCGTCGTTACGACATTTAAATGAGGAAATTTAATATTTATTTTAAAATGATGATAGCTAATATTTGTGTCATTGGTCATGACTCGTGTAAGTTACCTAAAAGCATTTATATTTATTTTAACATTTTGAAGGTTGTAGTTATCTCTTGTACAGGGGACCGTTTGTGGAAGTACCATCACAGTGCATATTTCTGCCACAAACTATTGTATAAAAAGTACTGTCTTCCGGTTTAAAGGGCACCGTAGCCAGTATAATCATTAGGGAAAACTAGACGTGACATCCGCAACTCGGGCGTATCATTTGACATCAGATCTTAAATAAAATGGATACAAAACAAAAGCAAAATTTATAACTTTTAAGCTTTCGAAAATTAAGATCTATTAATAAATAATAGATATTAACTGTACCTTTTATCTAATGTTTAGCTTTTATATTTTATCAAGCCAGCTTAGCTCAGCTTTCATATGGTTCTAATTCTTTCTTTTACAATAATGTGTGGCCAGTGATGTCATCATTGTGGCGTCGGTATATCGATTCTTGCTCGATTACTGTATCCCACTCACTCATATTACTAGTATGATACAAATAATACCTCTTTATATTCTTTAACTTGGTTATTTCGATTTAAGATATATAAAAAAATGTTTGAGCATAGTTATTAACTAGGCAACTATTACTGATGGCAACATAATGATAATTTTGTTTCCGTGCTAGAGAAGTCAAAACTGTTTTGATTCCATTTATCTTGGAATAATAAGTTTAAGGACATTAAAGTGTAATGGTAAACCTCAAGCTAGCTAGGATCTTTATTCTTTTTAAACAACCAAAATTGCCAAAACTTACGGACATATTTTTTAGCGAAACATATCGTAAAGAAGGGGATCATCTGAAAAGAACGCTTCAGTTTCGACGCTATTTTGTTTACTGGTATTTGAGGTCCAATTTAGCACAGGTATAGTTGACTATAGACACATATTGATCCGTTATTGATGAAGATTTGAGAAGATCGCCTATTTCTGCCGCAAAACAGTAGTGTGAAAACACTACTGTGTTCCGGTTTGAAGGGCACCGTAGCCAGCGTACTTACTGGGTAAACGAGACTTGACACCTTATGTCTCACGGTAGGCAGCGCGTTGGTGATACCACTAATATTGCCGATGTCTATGGGGGGCGTCCGTGACCACTTCCCATCAGGTGATTTTAAAAAGAAAGAATGCTTCAATCTTGTCTCTATTTTGTGTGCTGGTGTTCGAGGTCCACTGTAGCACAGGTATAGTGTACTTTGGACTTATATTTATCCATTATTACTTTGTCGTTATCTAATGATTCTCACATAGCGCCGTGTTTCAGACCCTGAGATTAAGGCGAATGTGAGACGCTACATTGCAGCGGCGGCGGAGAGACGTGCCGCCGCGGCGCGGATAAAACACGAAAAGTGAGTAATACTTTAATCAAGTAATAAACAGTATTTACTATGCTATTTTTATATATAAGCACCTTATATCTTATATATAAGAATTCAAGTCCACAAAAAAATATAATTAAATTAATTTTGGGCCTGTACATTTTTAATGTGCCCGATATATCTTTGCAATAGATTGCATTTGTGAATTAGTGGAGATATTGTCACAGATAATTTGGAACGATTTTTTTAATAATGATATTATAAATGAAGTATTTATTTTTCATTTTGTTTTTTTTGTGATAATGATATATAGTGTTTTTTTGAATACGCACTTACTATACATATTAAATCCACTCTTTAAGTCTACTATCTTAGTCCGCCCGTGATCATTAACGCTGGAAATAGACCTAAACAATTATAAAGAAGAAACGTGAATATTCCGCATAATATTTTTTTTTCTGTATATATTTTCTTAAATAACTTCTTATTGATGATTTAGTTGAAAGCGAATTCCAGTCAGCGCTCCACTAGCATGTCGGGCGTATATGTAACAATGGAAATGCATTGTACACGAGCCCTGCAAGATTTCTACGCGATTTGATTAATTCATCGTTATTGTATAACGTGTGTCACCGTTGTTCGTACTCGGCAAGTTTAAAATTTTAGCCGTCAGTACTGCGGTTTCTAGACCTAATACTGTACCTTGCGTAGTTTTGTGTGCAATATTTTTAAGGGACATGTGTAATAACTTAAAAAGTGCCGAAATATGCTCAATTGTTAGTCGTAACCGTTCGTGCCATAGATAAAATTGCTACGACCTTAATAGATATGCTGGTGCAAAGTAATGCAAGCTTTTTTTTAGTTTACTGTATCTTTTTAAGTTACTTAATTTTATTTTAATCGAAAACAGTGTTGGTATTCTCTTGCAACCACTATACTGTAAACTGTAAGCATAAACAACACTGTACTTGATTACATACCAATAATCATAGTAACATGCGTTAACATGTACGACAAAGTTAATAAAGAAAAAAAAATTGGTTTCAATTTGGTTTATGATAGGTGCTCTTTTGGTTCAATTTGGTATACCTTAGTTGTTTCATCTATTCATTATTATCTATACGAACGGATATATAAATAAACACGAACTCTTAAGTGCTCAAATCGGGGAGTGGATGCCAGTTTTTACTCTGTGCTATTTTAGTTGACGAATTTATATTTAACCTCTTCCTAATGGGGAGTCTGACAGGCGATACCCGAAAAGCGATAAGCCGGAACCATATGTCCCCCAGACTGGGGCGCCACCCCCGTGACACGTCACAACATTGGGGGACACGTGGTTTTAATAATACGGGGTGTTTTGTATCTGTGGGGGTCAGTATGGGGTCATTCGCCATATGTCCCCAGGTGAACTGGCGCGTTGGAGTTTCGAGACGTTGAAATCGATTCGTTTTTAAGGTACGCCCTTGCATGTGGCTCGCTAATGGCAAAGTTATGTTTGTATATAAGTTGTTGGTTCTGAAATCGATGTATCGGGCCGACATTTTTTTAGTGGCCTCCTGGACTAGGTGTAATGCTTAACAAACCTTATTGGTTAAAATTACTTCCCTCAGTAAAGTTAAAGACTATATCACTTTGTTGGTCAGAAACGATAATAAACAATTACTGCACCGGTGCAAGGGCCCCTCTAATAGCAGTCTGAAATAGACTGGGCAGGAGCAAAAGTAATGTGACGTTTATTACGCGGGTGTCTGAAATAGCACCCCGTAATGGCTCCCAATTAAAAATTCCCCCAGACAGGAGACACCGGGGCGAAAACAATGTATTGTTTGCAACGGTACTGCAATTAAACCCTCCGTCGAATATCCTAAGTCTTGGAGGTTTATTGTAATCGAAAAACTGTAAAGTAAATATGGGTTAACGTATTTTTGCTTTGATTCAAAAACAGAAGCGAGAATGGGCTAATTGCTAAGTATTAGACCATTGCTGTATATACAGTAGCGATTCAATGAAACACAGTGTTTATGAAGGATAGTTAGTGTTTTTAGACTTCAAATTTATCATCCCGACTTTGTTCGGACGCTTGTGGAACTTGTATAAAACGTTTACGCTGGCAACAATAGAGTAAAACTACTGAGTTTGCATTGTAAAAAGTTTAAACGCTCTCTGGCAGCATGAACGGTTATATTTATTTATTTATTCTTTTGCACAATTACATATACAAAGGCGGGCTAATGCCTTAGGCATTATCTAACAGCCAACCTTAGGGAGGTTATGAAAAATTTAGCGTGGGTGCTCTTAAGGTACAATATGAGAATAACAAAGAATCAAAAATAGTGTAAATTCGAGATAAAATTTAGTCAAGGTAGCAAATATATTATTTAATAAATAACGATTAATACACTATAGGCATACATAAACATAAATATGTATATATAAATATATGCTTACTTATGCATACATATATAATATAATATAATATATATCAATATATACATATACACAAATATGACTATAAATACATAATTATAAAGTCAGTTGGTTCGCCGATTCTTCTTCTAGTAACGTTCAAGCACTTTTCTATTAAACTAAAAGGCGTTTTTAGCCATCCTGATTTCCAAGGGTAGCGCATTCCAGAGAAGTATGGATTGAATTTGGAAAGATTTGTGAATGAAATCTGTACGATGAACGGGACACAGAAGAAGACGATTGTTTGTAGAACGAAGATCTCTAAGACTAGCGACACTGAGGTATTGGAAATAAGACGACAAATAAGTCGGAGAAGAGGACGATACAAGTAAAGAAAATAGTGTGGTAAGTGCCCTTAACGATCGACGATGACGAATCGGTAGCCACCGGAGTTGGGATCGGTACGACGACACATGGTCATATTTACGAATATTGAATACGAATCGAATGCAGTTATTTAGAAGCCGGTCGAGTTTATTGAGTTGATCTGCATTCAGGTCAAAGTAGCACACGTCACCATAGTTGATCAAAGGAAAATTAAGGACTGCACGAGCGTTATTTTTGTTTGTATAGGAAGCATGTTTTTTAGACGATAGAGAGATCTCAGAACGCTTGTAACTCTATAAGAAACACTCGCTACTTGTTGTTTCCAACTGAGTGTGGAGTCAATCATCAGTCCGAGGTCCTTTACACTGTCACTAAAAGGAATTATCTGGGAGTCAAATTTGATTGGTGGGAGATTTTGTAAGTCCAATTTACTTATAATACGATTGCTTCCCACAATCATAGCCTGGCACTTCGTTGGATTGACAGTTAAGCCGAATTTCAGAGACCACACTCTAATAGCGTCTAGGTCTTCGTTTAATTTACGAATTGCGTCTGAGATCCCATCTACTGTGTCCTGATAGTACAGTTGCAGATCATCGGCGTAAAGATGATACGAACATCGAAGTTCAGTAGTTATAAAATTAATGAAAATAGAAAATAAAATTGGAGAAAGAATACCGCCTTGAGGCACGCCAGCAGTGAGATTAAGCCAGTTTGAAAACTTTTCATTGACATTAACAGTCTGCTGACGGCCTCGAAGATAAGATGAAAACCAAACCAGTGCTTCATCCGAAACCTTTAGATGGGAGAGCATAGCTAACAGGATATCGTGACTAACGGCATTAAAAGCGTTTGAAAAATCTATTAATACCAAGACTGTGACTTTAGTATTTTCCATGGCAGCTCTAATGTCGCCAGTCACTTTAAGAAGAGCGGTAGTAGTGCTGTGGCCTGGCCTAAATCCAGATTGAAGCGGGCTTATTAAGTTGTTACTCAACACAAAGTGGGAGAACTGCTTCAGAACACAGGACTCAAGCACCTTAGACAGAAAGGAAGGATTGAAATAGGCCTGGTAATGGCAGGCATACTAGGATTTGGGCATTTTGGGAGAGGACGAACATAGGCATTACGCCACAATATTGGAAAAGATCCGGTGGTAATGGAGAAGTTGATAATGTGGGTGATAGCAGGAAGTAAATAATCTAGAATGGGAAGTATCATTCGGCGTCCTATGCAATCAAAACCTACTGCATTGGACTTGATTGCATGAATTGATTTTTTGGTTTCTTCAATAGACACTGGTCTGAAGTACAAGGATTTAAAATTTGGGTGCGTCAAACCATTTAAGTAGGAAATAGCGCTAGAAATAGTACTAGGAGTTATATCCATACTTTAACCCCGTATACGACTATTTTTTGTAGTTGTAATGGAAATACGGTTTTACGATTTGAAATAGTTTAAGTAGCCAATTAAAATATTTTCCCCTGGTAATAACTGTAACAATAAGTTGCTATAATATTCCATGGGAAAGAAAGATGTTTGGTGTCGAAAGTATTGCGAATTCTCTAGATTTTTGGGGTCAATGACCGCAACGAAAACAATAGCAACTGATTGTCCGACAATGTGGGCATATGCGGTAATGTATATTGTTCGCAATTTGATTAGATAGATACCCTGTTGTAACGATATCGTTATCGATGCTAGAAATATATGATTATAACATAAACTAGGTACGTAATGTGATCGGTATGCGAAAAATTTCGACTCTGAACTGATTTGTTCAGGGATGATCTTTGATTGCGTGTGAAATGTTTTATTATGTACATTATTACGCTTTGATAAAAAACTTACGGTCGATAAAAATAAACACGATTTCGATATCAAAGTATTGATATTTAAATAAAATCAAACAAACTGTGTTCCGGTTTGAGGGGCACCGTAGCCAGCGTACTTACTGGGTAAACGAGACTTGACACCTTATGTCTCACGGTAGTCAGCGCGTAGGTGATTACCTGTATTGCCAATGTCTATGGGCGTCGGTGACCACTTACCATCAGGTGGCCCCGACTGCTCGTCTGCCTGTTAATAATGTTTTAAATTCTGTAGTATTTACTTTTATGTCTTTCTGTCTTTGAGATAGTGAGTAATTTATAGCTCAGCTAAATAAAAGGGCTCTTAATCATTGAAAATCGCGTGAGAATTTAACATGTCAGCAGGCCGCCAAGAAGAACGCGTTCTCTGTGATTATAAAAGAAGTACAAGTGATTGATGCTGAGGGACTCGATTTTGTGTGCCTATATCTAAACAGTCGAAATATACCTTAATTATGTCAATTACTGCAACATTATTCTTACCGGCAAAAGGGATTCAGCTATAGGAACGAACGCTGTTCCATCCACGAACGTTACGTTTTGAGTTATTTTTTATCTTTTCGTTAAGATTGTATTTATTAAAAATCCCATTTTGGCCTACCGTCTTTTAATACATGCCACGCCACTTTTCATTTATGTCTTACAAAGCAGAAGTGTAAAAAACACTGTTATGTTCCGCTTTTAAGGGGAACGTAGCCAGCATAAATACTGGGTCTCTATCTACATCGTAATGTCTTACGACGACAAGCGTACCTTTGGCGCCTCGAATTGTAGTTCTACTCCTCTTGTCGCTTTAATAAATAAAAATTATAATCATATCGATAAGATCTTATCGATGTCAATAGATCAAATTTAAATTCAAACATTCTTTGTTAATTTTAGCCTCTGTTAAGCTCTTTTGGACGTCAATCTACTCCACCGGTTCGTATGTTTTGACCTGTCCAGGGAAGAATCGGCAAGAAACTCTGCGGTTGTAATTTTTTTACACAAATGTTTAATCATCAGGTCGAGCTCGCCACCGTCGAGCAACTCGAACAGCAACTCGTCCAGCAACTCGTCGAGCAACGGCTCCGGCGTCCAGTCGGGGGACAGCTGCGAAGCGCTAATATCGGACGAGAGGGGCAGGCGGACGAGGGTCAGCCAGCCCAAGTTCGAGGCGTACATGATGACCGGTGATCTGATGCTGAACCTGTCGAGGGTCGAACACCCTCACCACAACCATCACGCACCCACCCACCGTACTCACTTCCACAGGTGGGCGTGTTGTGCTTTATATGTTGGTGTTTGAATGAATAAAGTGCTTAGAAATGTTTATAGATCGCTTTTGTTGTTTTAACAATGATTATATGATATGCGATTTTTCGCAGTCTCTTTAGTATTCTTTATGTTTTTCAGCAGGGTAAGTAGAAATAGTTCATGCTATGGTGCAACTCATATATACAACGTCATTTTTCGCTTAGTACGAAGCTTATACTCGCTAACAAGAGTTTCACTTCAAAATATGGTATAAATATTAAATATTAAGTCATTACTTCTCCTCGAACGAACTCAACGATTGTTGCTTAAAGTTAGTTACTCCCTTCCATACAGGTATCCTACTGCTGAACAGTATAAAAAAACGAATGTTCTCACAGTAAGGCAGCTTTTTGTCTTATACACAGTGTTAAAAAAGCACAATCAATTAGAATATGATCCAAACAGTTTTCAACAAAATAAACGAAACCTCCGAGTTAGTACCTCATATAAATGCCAGCATCCCCCTTTTCTCGTTGATTTTACGGTTATCTTGGCGAATTCCTCTATAATAAAATTAACACACACACACACACACACAGTGAAATTCTAAACAATGTTAATTATGTATTCAAATACTCTCACCTTTATTGACATTTTTCTGCAAAAAATCTGATGGCCTAAAATACGAGCATTGCTTGTTTAGCATCAGTCTTCCACATTATCTTCATTGTTTAAATATTGTACATCTCTTATATTTTTAATGTGTTACTAATGTGGTGAGAAAATAAATTTATTATTGTTAAATAAAAATGATAGAACTGAAAAAATTTATGCGTTTACGAACGTTATTTCTTATAGAATGTTCAGAATTTAACTGTTAATAAATTTAAAAAGTAGTAAAGGAACGTTTATGTGTTAAAGGTTATTATAACATAAATGAATTTATAAAATAACACAGCCTGAGTAATGGAATGCTCGCTCCAGGCTTTTCAAGTTAAATATACGTATGATAGAACTGTATGTAGCTCATAAGAAAATTTATATGTATATATTTGATTATTTTAAAGATGACAAAATAGGCCGCTGAGTTTCTTCCGCCGGTTCTTCTCAGGTCGAGGCGTCTATTCCGAACCGGTGGTAGCGTCCTTGACAATCAATAAGCAGTGTTACACTTCTATATTGAATAAAGATATTTGAATTTGAAATTTGAATTGTCTCAGCTAAATTATTGATTGAGTTGTGGAGCAAAACCTTACCTACGTTAAAAATCTGTTCATTATTTATTGATCCTGAACACTTTCAGGTTTGTACTATACGAAAAATTACCCTGTATATTGTAAAAGTATTTAAATAGTAACTGATATACGAGAAAGTAAGGGGCACGTGTTTAAATTGAATAGGTATGAAAGATAAGTGCATGACACTTACCATTTTGATAGTCAGGAAGTCCACCAGGATAAATTTACAAATTATGAGAACACAGTTATTCAAGAATAAAAACAGATAAAGATACGATTTAATTATAGGCATGTATAGTAATATTGTGTGAATTTTTCCAGATATAATTCAACGCCGGCTTCGCCAAGCGAGAATCGTTTGGCTGCCCGCGTAGAGCTAACGCAGAGGCACAACTCTTCCCCTGATACCGGCCTAGTGTCTGATCATGCAAACAAAATGTAAGAACCTTTCAGATATATTCTATTAAACATCCACCCGCGTATTTCCGAGTAACATTTGGGTTCAGGTTATGGTCCAACTAAATATAACTTGAATATTGTTTTGTCATGTAGCATTTAGCATCTAATCTTTACAACACAACGAAAAAACTGAATACTATTGATAGAATAAGACTAATAAGACTTGAGTCGCCCATTTAACATATGGTCCTTATATTGGTCATATATCGCGTGTTTATTGTCTTTAATTGGTGAAGATGGTTAGTTCAGACAGCGACCCCATGGGAGCGAAATTAAGACACACGCCTAGTTTTCTTTTTAATTAATGTCTTTCTGTCTGTAAATGTTAGTTCTGCCTTTTCTTTGGCTCAAGTATAGGGAGGATCGACTGGAACGATATTGATTTATACATACATCATACATCATCAGCCTGTTTTAGTCCACTGCTGGACATAGGCCTCCCCTAATACACCCCTATCCATTAGGGGGTTTTGGACCGTATCCCACCACGCTGGTCCAATGCAAGTTGGTGGGTGGACCGACTTTTTACATGCCCATCCGACGCATGGATCATCTTACTTTTCAGACAATTGGGTGATCGGCCCAAATTGCCCTAACCAACTAGGAAACAACAATGAAAATTTGTTGCGTCCCCGCAGGATTCGAACCCACGACCTCCGGTTTCTAAAGCACACGCCCATACCACTAGGCTACGGAGGCAGTGATTTATATTGATTGTCATTAAAGAAACGTGTGTTAAATTAATAAAGCCAATAGAACTGGTATTAACTTGGTGATTTGTCGGTAGGTTCATATCGCAGCCGGCGTCCCCCGCGGGCGGCACGCAGTCCAGCGCCGAGATGGCGTCGCGGTCGCAACACGTTGTACGAACCTCGCGCTCGGAGGATCATCTTCAGGTAAATGTTTTACAATTATACACTTATGAACCGATTTATTTTATTGTTAGTAACCCTGATATTAGGGCCAGAAAGTGTGGGTCTGGGTTCTATTCTCAATACGAAATAATACATATCTGCAATAATCTAGTATGTTTTATTTATTGGCAGCTGACTTGCTATACTACAAGTCCAGTTATGTCAAAGATAGTACATAAATTATCCGCTTTGGTCTTCTTACATGGTGCCATTCGTTATAATACTAAAGAGGATTTACTTTGTCTACAATATACAATATCCCTTGTATGTGAAATTTAATACGTTTCGTTATTTTGGAAAGCGTTCTTGTAACATTTTAATCGGCTAAAAATAAATCAATATGCGTCAATAATCAGGATTTTATAACTTTTCAATAGTTGGCGCGGTCAAGTATACTTTAAATTTCAATCGTATCACAACGTTTATACTAACGATTGTACAATTCCAGAAGGAGTCGTCGTTGAGCGCGGTGGCCGTGGAGATGGAGGAGGACGTGACGTCGTCGCTGAACACGCTGCTGGACGCGCGCCCCGACTCGGCCACGCCCGGCCCAAGGTCTGACTCCGACTTAGAGCGGGATAGGTAAGCTGTCCACACAGGGGCCCGGTCTACGGCGTAGCTGCGAATTGTAGGAGAATCACTGGAAAAAAAAACGCAGTTTTAAGTCAAGTCCTTATGTTCTGTGTCGTAGCCTCGAAAGACTTGATTTACGTAGCGTTAGCTTCAAAGTGCAGTTTATTGCTAAAATATCAATTATTCTTAATTTGGAGGCCCCTTTTTTACAGGGGACCGACTTGGGCTGTACCAACGCGGTGGTTACTGCCGCAAGATAGTATTGTGAAAACTCAGTAGTGATGCGTACTGCCGATTTGAAGGAACCGTAGCTTATGTAATTAGTTATTAGTAATAATTTAATGTTAATATAATTATTAATTAGGAAGTATATAAGTGTTTAATATACTATGTCTAAATGCGACGGACGGTTCTTGTAGCGTCTGGCGACGTACGTGTTATCGTTTACCATCACATCCCGCTCGTTTCGTTATTTTATTAAATAATAAATACTTTAAGTATCACCACAAGATTATGTTTTAAGCTGTGTATCTAACAGAATCAAGGCTATTATGTAGATGTTGCTGTCCCTCGTGCAGAATCGTGTGGACGTACAACGCGCCCGTGTCCTGCGCCTCGGAGCGTACTCAGTGCAACGGATCGGGCGCCACCTCTAATTCAACCTCCATATCGGATGGCATATCTCAGAGGTACTGTATCTATTATCTCGTGTGATTGTTTGTACAAGAATAGTGTAACTTAACAACGGAACTGCGAAAATAGATTGGTTTTCTTATTGGTTCATCATGCCAATTAGTACATGTAACAACAAACATGACAACTTTACTTTACACTTATTACTACTTACTAATATAATTATAAAACTCTTGACAAATCCTTTTATTTTTAATACATTATGCACCTTCGTTTATTAAGACCAAATAACACGCGACGTGCTTATAGACTATATGTCAAGTAACACAAACTCGATCAGAAAATAAAAGGCATTACAGCATCGTTTGAGAAAACCCTGCTTTTTATTATTTTAAACCCTTATTACTACTTAATATTATATCTCGCTGAAATATTTAATCAATGTTCATTTGGTCAGGTCGTCATCACCCGCGTCGCCGACGTCGGTGTCGTCGTCGGTGATGTCGTCGCGCGCGACGCCCACGCACCGCCCGCCCGCGCTGCTCACCGCCTCGCAGCACTCGCAGCACTCGCACAGGCCGATTAACGGTAACATTGCTTTTACTATTATATTCTAATATACGACAGTTGTCTTGCAAGCTGTGCAGACTGCAGGTTTGGGTGCGAATTCTATGCGGAAACAACTTACCGGTGTTACAATACCGTTTGGTGCATAATGGTGGGATACTTGTATTTATGAAAAAATCCTTTTATTATGTAAGAAGCTAGTAATACAACTGTTTTAATTGCCTTAACTACCTCAAATCAGTAAAAAATACTGTTCTTTACCGGTTTAAAGGATATGAGACCTAAGATCCCATGTTTTGGATCACGGACTACGTCTATTGCATCAACGGATATGTCAGAAGGCCAGGTCTTGGTCTTGTCTTTACATTTAATAACAATAAAAAACAAGTTTTTAATTACACCACACGTTAAAGGCTTATCAGTATTATTTCTAATCACAAAAACATTACAACGAATCAATAAAATTTCCAGGCGACATGAGTCTCTCCGAGGCGGTCTCGAACATCTCCAGTCCGGACTACCAAGACCAGGACGACATGTTCGAGACGGGCCGCGAGTGCCCTCGCATGGAGCTCTCGGACCCCTCCGACTCAGACTCCACGATCCTCGTGTCGGAGCCTTGCCACAAGCGCGCCAAGTCCAACTCCTCGTACAACGACCAGGACAGTGACGTCACGCTCAACGGAGACCACAAGGACTATAGGATAGTCATACAAGTGAAAGGCCCCGACAAGCAGAACGCCAACTCGAACGCCAACAACGACAATGCGAATAACAACAACAACAACAATAATAACAACACAAACTATACGCAGAACGGCGCGAAGGAGAACGGTTGCAATTCGCCGGAGAATCAGGGATATCAGGTGAGGACTATGTTAACAAAATATGTGTAGAGTAAGTAAAGCTGTACCAGAGCTAGAGGATGCATTGGAATTTATTTTTATGAATTCAAGGTATATTTGTAAAGACAGATTTTAAAACCTCGTTCTATAAACTGCCACCATGTTCGATCTCCATATGATTTTAAATTAATTTAACCGCCCGAAGCTTCTCCGCAAATACAGTTTGGCATTAAGCTTTTTACGAAGCGAGAATCAAGTCAAGCTTGTATATATGGAATCAGTGTATATATGATTAAAAACTAGCTACTGCTCAAAGTAACTTCCTATCAATATTTTTTTAATTGCAAAAGAAACGACGTTTTACTTTCCAAATATAATGTTTTTTTTCAATATCATATTTGAATTGGTATGTCTATTTGTTTGACAGGAATTGTGTAGCGGTTCAGACGGCGGCTCCGACGAGGGGTCGGACGGCGACTCGCTGCACTCGTTCCACTACAGCCCCAAGGCCGTGGACATCCCCTCCGCCGAGAGGCTCGCCAAGAGGCTCTATCACCTGGACGGCTTCAAGAAGTCCGACGTCTCTCGGCATTTGAGCAAAAAGTACGTTTCCTCCAATTGGTCCAATATTTATTAATACTTTCACTAAAGCAACAAATTTTTTATGTTTACGAATGTCATTTAGAGTCAGGATAATAGAAAAAAAAATGGCTAGCAAAAACGTTTCTTATAACGGAAGTAAATAGTAATATAAATGCCCGCAAATCTGCAAAGGTAATTTCAAAAAAAGGCATCACAATTTTCTCAACATTTTGCACATTTTGGCACAAAGAAGTTGTGTGAAAACGTATCGGGCATCGTAGCACGCGTAACAAAGTGTAAACAAGTCTTAACAACTAATGTCTCAAAGTGCCGAGCGGACTTGTAGCATCTTAAGTTGCGATCCTAATAGGTAGAGCGTATATCTTGTGATCGTCCTGCTCTCTATTTATGTAAAAAAATAATAATACTTTATGTGAAATCTAGCCAACGTATTTAATGGGTAAACGTTGTTAATATTGCCCATGTTCATGGCGCCGGTGACCACTTTCCATTAGGTGGTCCGACTGTTCAGCTGTCTTCGTTAGCAATTAAATAAAACCAAGATGCCGTCTCGTCGGCTGCGATCCTAATAGGTTGATCGTAACTCTTACCATCTTTTGATATTCCTGCTCGTCGCTACATGCATTAATATAATAGGCACTTGACTTGGACTACCTCCGTAGCCTGAAACCGGAGGTCGTGGGTTTGAATACTGCGGGGACTAAACAAATTTTCATTGTTGATTCCTAGTTGGTTAAGACAACTTGGGCTCCCAATTGTCTGAAAAGTAAGATGATCCATGCGTCGGATGGGCATGTAAAAGTCGGTCCTGCGCCTCACTCTCTCCGGTCGTGTCGGTTGTCTGTCCCATCGGGCCTTGAGAGTATAAAGAAACAGGAAGTGCGCCTGTATTTGCGCGTACACTTGTGCACTTTATTATCTCCCGCGTAGTTGGTTTAATCTGCCGAATCGTCTGGAGAACATTACTATAATATAATAATATCGTATGTGAAATGTAACTTTCCAGCAACGAGTTCTCGCGCGCCGTGGCCGAGGAGTACGTGAAGCACTTCGAGTTGAGCGGCGCGACGCTGGACGAGGCGCTGCGGGCCTTCCTGGCGCGCTTCGCGCTCAGCGGCGAGACGCAGGAGCGCGAGCGCGTGCTCGTGCACTTCTCGCGCCGCTACCTCGAGTGCAACCCGGGCTCCTTCCACTCGCAGGGTACGGGGCGACACTTCATTATGCCCAAACATTGCATATTCAATTGGCTACAAGATATCGGGTGCTACATATTGGTTAAATATTTGAGGATTGAATCGAGGCGATTCAGCAATGATAGCGTGATAACTGTAGTTGCCCGTTAGTCTTTCACGTTGTTTATGTGTTCGATGTCTTATTTGGTTCTGTTGAAATAAGTCTGGACTGTTAACTAGCTTTCTTTCAACATTTTTATAGATAGATTAAACTTTTTATAACTGTGATTCCTCATATCTGTATAGAAAGTCGTGACATTTATAAGATTTGTTCTTCAAACAGCTTTCTTACCGCAAATTTGCTTGTTAATTTTAAAAATAGCTAGACTTTGTATCATTAACACCAACTCTTTGTCCTATTTGGCTCTGATTTAATTCACCATCATCAGCCTGTGTTAGTACACTGCTGGATATAGGCCTCCCCTCATGTATGCCTTTAGCAACTTTATGCCCATCCGATGCATGGATCATCTTACTTTGGCTTATCTCTTATTAGACTATCGGATGATCGGCCCAGTTACCAATATCTATTAACCATTACCAATATGCTACTTCTTCTATACTAAGTATTTCGACAGTTTGAGACGTTCTCGGTACAGTACTATAAACTTTAAAAATAAACAAAATTGGAGTATTTATTTGTGAGATTGAAATAATCTTTTTTAAAAGATTACATTGTGATATATAACTGGACATAAAATTTTTTCTTCAAACTTTTGTTTGTCTGTCTGACTTTTCGTATAATAAGATACCTCTGATGTAGCTGGGAGAAATTTAGGATACTTATTTTCGAACAAACTAGTGAGCAACGGCTAGTTTTATATATTTTATATGTTATATACTAGTTATTTTTGTTATGCAGCTACTAAGAGTAATAAAAAGTGATTTTTTACTTGCCAATTGAAATCTCTTAAATATACATACGACACCGCTATATCGTTACGGCTTACACTGTTCATATCGATTCCGATTCTATTCGGCTCTGATATGTGGCGTGCGCATATGTATATACATTAATTGGCGATTGACGCACGCAGACGCCGTGCACACGCTGACGTGCGCCATCATGCTGCTGAACACGGACCTGCACGGCGCGGCGGCGGGCGGCGGCGGCGCGGCCGGCTTCCGGCGCATGTCGTGCGCCGAGTTCATCGACAACCTGGCCGACCTCAACGACGGCGACAACTTCCCGCGCGACACGCTCAAGCACCTCTACCACGCGATACGCACGCAGCCGCTGCAGTGGGCGCTGTGCGTTCCCTTAATCCTCGTAACCCTTCACTTGTACCATGCGATCGGCTTCTAGGTTGTCCAGGTTTACCGAAATAACAGTTTTTACGCATAGAGACTGGCATATCACCTCCACAGCCCAAAGGGTGAACCGTAAAATCTCTCCGCGAAACGATCGTCCCGCATGCGATGTCACGATGTTACTAAGTTAACAATAGTCCTATGTTGTGTTTCCTATTGGTTATATAAAAACCAACCTATAAACATAGAATTGCTAGCTTTCGATTTTTTTACTACCAATACGGTGTTGAGTGATTTTGCACGAATTATATCATCAATGGACCTTGAAATTAAAGAACTACCAATTGAACACTACATGTAGTTTAGACTAGCTCGTTATTCTGTAACCGATGAATTACTTAAATATATTCTACAGTTTAATAACAGGGGGAAAGGCTTATTTGTCTCAATCACCGACATAATGTTAGTGCGAAATTGAATGTATAGGGACATATAACTTTAAGAGTCTCGGCATGGTTAAATGTGACATTTTGCGCGTTTCAGAGACGCGGAGGCGAACCAACCGGCGAGCGCGGAGAGCCGGCTGGCGGTGGGCAGCAACCCCTTCCTGGACGTGCCCGACCAGAGCCGCGCCGTCGAGTACAAGAAGGGCTACGTCATGCGCAAGTGCTGCGTCGACGCCAACGGGAAGAAGAGTTGGTTTCTCTTTCATCTATAATGCCATTTTGTTAGATTCATTTAAAACAGGTCCGAAAAGCTTTTTCAGACCTGTTTTATTTGTTAATTTTCTCTCTGTTAAACGTAGTTGAGTGTTGAACACTAGTAACGACAAAAGCGAACGCGTTGTTATTGGTGGATCCCCGCAATGTTCGATTACCGCGATGCCGAAATCTGAAATATTTACCTTGTTGGTAATAAACATGATGTGCCAATCTCTAAAGACATTTACAAATTGCTATTTTTTTTAGACGAATAAAACTTCTTAAATAAGATAAATAATACATTTTAATTTTATAAATATTGTTTAAAATAACGATTTTAGTACCATCATAAATATACTGTTCTCTTTCCATATTAGCACCGTTCGGGCGACGTGGCTGGAAGATGTTCTACTGCACGCTGCGGGACCTGGTTCTCTATCTGCACAAAGACGAGCACGGTTTCAGGCGAAGTCAGATGTCGGATAACTTGCACAATGCCATCAGGTAATCATAGATAAAGTTTCCTTTATATTTCTGTCTTCGCAAAGTAATGCAACAAGATAGTCTCAATTTATAAAAACCCATGGCAAAATCGTTCTCAGTATATAAGACATTCTTGTATGATTTATGATAAACACTGTCATTTGAGTGACTAAGAAATTCAGCAAATAAGACGTACGCGGACAACATTGCAATGCTTTTCTCTCATTACAATAAAACGCTATAAATAGACGAATCGCGCTTGTGAATTTTACATGTTTTTTATCGTTGAACTAATTTATAATTTTTTTTTTTAATAATTTCTCATTTACAGAATACACCATGCGCTAGCGACGAAAGCGACAGACTATACGAAAAAACAACACGTATTCAGATTACAGACCGCGGATCAAGCGGAATATTTGTTCCAGACTAGGTTTGTTTATTTGTTAACGTTAACTTAATATTAATTACATGACAATCGCTTTGTTAGTTTACATTTAAACAACTCTATACTATCAGACGAAGAACTTTAACGTACAACTAGCAGGTCTTCTTATATTCTACCTCATTTGAAAACATACTTTAAACAGTTCTTTCAAGAGAATAACGCTACGCTTTATTAACCTAAGGTAAATTTAGACCCTACTACCTACTTAGATCCATAGATTGTGCAATTTTCTAAAAAATATATTTTTCCGATTGTTCGAATACGAAACTTGTCATGAATATTTCAGGAGCAGGGCAAAAATCACCAATTTTTTTTTTAGTTTTATAGACTTAAAGGCCTTAACATTGATAATAGACAGAAAATGAATCGTTTTGTATTTATTGACTATATAAATTTTTTTCGCCAGCGATTCGAAGGAGCTATGCTCGTGGGTGGAGACGATAAACTTCGTCTGCGCCGCGTACTCGGCGCCGCCTCTAGCGGGTGCAGTGGGCTCTCAACGCAAGTTTCAGCGGCCGCTACTGCCTTGTACGCACACTAAATTGGCAATGGTATGACTGGTTTTGATTGTCATTATTTTGTGCGAAAGAAATCAAATCGAATTGTAATGAATGAAGGGGTCGTATTCCTGCTATGTTTATCAATTGTTTCTCTCTGTTATATATATATAATTGTGTTTTTGTGTGTATGAGTATGATGACTTACACGCGATCTAATGTGTATGTAATGTATTATATATATGTAATGTATTATACATTGAATTCAATTAAATTAAGTGATATTTAAAATACCAGTAACTTTAAAAGTGCTGCTGCTGTTTTCTTGTTCGTGAACTACTGCCATTGTTCACATCTTCTTGTTGTTTCATTATATGTTTTCAGAACTAAAATCTTAACCGTTTAGTAATTAATTGTAAATCGGCCTCGTTTCGATTTAAAAATTACAATATATGTAAATGTTACAGCGCGAGCAACTGGCAGACCACGAAGAGCGCGCAGTAAAGCTAGAGGAAGAGTTGGCGGCGCTGCGAGGTTCGCGCGACTCGACCCACACGCACGCACACCACGCGCACAACCGAGACAAAGACCATTACCTCGTGCATGAGGTACATAATATTAGTATAGATTAGACATCTTTATTAAATATTCCTGGCGATCAATTAATTTAAAAAAGAGCAATATCAGATTCAACTGATATTTATATGTTATTAAAAGTCGTCTAAACTATTATGATAGCTTCATGTGCCTTAAATCCAAATAAAAAGTGGAATTTGCGTAAACGATGTAACTCATAGTAACAAAGTAGCGTCGTATGGCATGGCGTACATGGTCACTGTACTGCTATGGGTTAGATTGCATCAATTACCTCGTTCGCCATGCGTACTATAACTATTGTCTTTTCGCTAATATCCAAACGTAAACTCCACTCCACCCTTATATCCAAACACGTTTCGTTCCGCAGATCAAGAGGTACCGCACGTACGCGTACGTGATGCGGGCGCGCGCGGGCGGCGCGGGCGCGGAGGAGGCGGCGCCCGCGCTGCCGGAGCGCGCGCACTCGCAGGCGCCGCAGCCGCAGCCGCCGCCGCCCTGACGCGCCATGGCGGTGTTCGCCGCCTGCGTGCTCTGACTGCCCGCCGCGCCGACGCCCCTCGTGAACCATTCGCCGATATTCCCCTTCTGTTACTGACTCCACTAGTCCGACCCTTACAGCGATGACCGTATTCGCCTCAATTCCGTTTCTGCCACTGACTACTACCTACCCCCACCATACAGTGATGAATTATTCGCACATCTATTTCTGTTAATGACTACTACACGTAGTAGTCGCTTACCGCCGTTTGAGTTGCCGACTTATGTTCCGTATTAGGTTTGTATCGGTGCCGATTTAGTCTTAGGAACTGATGTAAACAATAACGCATAGCAACAGTGAAAGGAAAGCGGCTTATGGTGTTGTTATTATGCTGCTGTCAATCAGTGATTGACATCTCGGTGACAATTCATAAATACCTGAATGAAAGGTAGAATTAACGGAAACAAAGTCTAAAGTCAAACGCTAATAACACTAAAATCAAATGCGTCCGCATTAGTAGACCTCAGTCGTATTTAATTTCGAAACTATGTTTAGCAGATAATGGAGCCCGACGTTTTGCGCCAGTTGAGTTCACTCTAGACTTTGTTCATGTATTATCCATCTCTTATTTGGCTGGAGTATATATTTATCACGCCACTTCGTTGCAATGGGTTACAATGTTTTCATCGATTTCTAGTTTAACCTGGCTTTAGTTCGTGTCAAATGTTATCTAACTCGTAAGGATTTGCGAGAGCTACCATGAAGCATCGAACCACAACCACTATAGTTCCTGCCTGTTCAATTATTGTGCCGAGCAAACATCTGCCCAATGTTATTTTTTTGACATCAAGGTTCACCTGTAGGTGTACCTTCAATATTCCTCTCTTCTTCGCAACATAAAATAGCTATTGAGACAGATCAGCCAAAAATTATTCTGTAAGTATCGAAATCAAGATAAATCAATGATATTTGATAATATATACCACTCAACTAAAGACCAGTAAACTGTGGATTGAAACTTATGATAATTTTTCTATTTAAAGTGTGATCGTTGTAACTGAGACGTACCGATTGATTGTTGCTGGTTTGCAGTTTATGATGTCACTAGCACAAATGTACACTAGAGATTACTTAAATTAAAAAAAGGAGTAAAAATCAAAAACTGGAAATGATTTTATTTTTAAATGTCATTTTTATCAAGTTAAATAAATTTTATTTCCTCCTTTTGAACTAAAGTATGCAAGCAACACTACTTTAATATAGTTGTTTACGGGTCAAAGTTTTCTTGAATATTACGTGGGATGTTGATAACTAGGTACAATGATGAAGTTTGTTACTCTATTATTGGTAGTAACTGTGGTTTATATAAAGTGTCTTGCTGTGTAATGCATTGGTTTTATCAGTTTTGGGCCACGGCGCGGGTGAACTGAGCATAATTAATGTATTGAATTTTACCGGAACTCTTCATGTTTGTACCATTTAGAAATATAAATTATAAAGAAGATAGTTGTATGCTATTATTATATCTATATAAAATACAACAACAAACTGTAAAAGCGATTAAGGCGGTAGGTAACAGAGCTAATGGAATTAATACTTAATTCATGTTTGTATTGAAATTTTTAAGACTAACTTAACGATTTGCCCACCGTATGCTCATTAACATATATTTACGTGATAAATTGTTGAGCGTCTAAAAATAAATTTAGGAACTATTTAAGGTACGGAGTTATGAATTATCGTATTCTAATTAAGTCAGAATTAAGGGATTAATTTATTGCTGATTTAATATTTAAATAAAAAAGATACAATTTCTTAATATTCATAATAGCTACGAACTCTTTTCTATCATCAATTCGGAGTGCGATTGACGATATGAAAACTTGTCCCTACAATAAAAAAAGGTCTAACGTATAAATATAAGGTAGTGTTTAGAGTGCAAACGGCAAAAATGGCGGTGGTTTTGTTGTGCGAATCGAAGCTGCTTTGGACACTCCACAAAAATTACTCGCCAACCGAACTCCGCCAAAAGACTGAATAAGATACTCAATACGACATTCCATTGCCGATATCGACGAAGCGAATGTTCCGGGCGGCGAACGAACGAGGCGGGGGCGCTTTACTAGTTTTAAAAGGCGACGTATAAAATTAACGAAAGAAATGTCCCGATCATCTAGTCTTGTCTTCCTGGCGACACATATTCATGTTATATTGATTCTGCGTTACCCGAATAGAGATTTGTACGGTTAACGTGGAATAATTGAAGTTCAAAATGTAAATATAAAAGTACGGAACGAAACGTATTATAACGCGGTTTTGTTCTCGCTGAATAATTTGTATCCTCTGCTGTTGTACGCCCTGGGGTGGTCTTATTAGTTTAAAAACGTATGTGCTTTTCACAACACTGTGTAAATTGCTGAGTTTTATGTTAATAAAAGTATGTTATGTTGTATTTTGGTGCCGCTAGTCGAGCTGATTGTAGGCTTTAAACTTCATTATCAATATCTATTATTGGCTTGTTTTTGTATTATATTTGATTTGTTTGTACCATTCCAAGTTTCTGTGTCCGCATGATTTCGCAGAGGCTATGTTAAAAGAATACAATGTAACTGATATCAATCGACAATGGCTGGTTTTATAACAATGTTGTATATAGATTTTTATAGTGTTGAGACTGATAAGTGAAGTTATTTATTTCGTTTGTAAATCGAACCAGTGTCAAATCTTAGGCGTCAATATTCATGTATCGCACCTAGGATCTCGGATGCAACTGTATATTTATTGTAATATTTATGGGTATGTGAATGGGTCGATACCGACACTGGGAACATGGAAAGAGGTAAATATGTGGGCTTTGTATTTTATAACATTCTATGTAACTATAGTCCGTAGTATAGCCGATAGTGCCAGTAAAGTGATATTAGACCCTTCGATCGTATTAATTGTGATTGTTTTGTCATTATTTTTTATTAAAACATAAAGTGAATTATCGTATTACTGTTGAAAATGTGGAACTTGTCTATCCTCGTAGCACGATCTTTACCATTCGTTTCATAAGTAGAGTAGAATCACCGAGTACCTCTCCTTATTCTAGGGACATTATATTATCGAATCTTTATATTTGCAAGTTGTGTAGGGAATAAAAGGCGATATTGCAATCCGACAAAATAGATATACATCATTGTAAATATCATCAATTGTTAAGGTGGTATGTAGCATCGCTTCATATTTCTTAGCAACATGATCTTCTGCTAAAAATACGTAAAATTGTGCTACATACCGTCTGATATATTTATGATCCATCGATATAATATCACAATTTTAACTTTTGAAATATTATTCGAAAATAATTAAATTATAACCCATTTTTATAAGAAATGTTCAAAATCGAAACTAAATAGAATACGCAACGAGCAGGTAATTTTACATTAAATAGTTTTATAAATTTAACTTGTAAGATAATATTAATGGAGAGATCATGCTATAATAATCAGATTAGCGTTATAAATCTTTTATGACAACAAATAATGCCAAGAGCTGGTCTACAAAGTATTCTTCCTGCTCCTGTAATTAAAGCTTTTTTCTATTTTATTTCAATAAAATAATACAGACTTGTTTAGTACTATTTTTTATGATAATCGTTTATGTATTTGATGCTTATAGGGTGTGCATTGATTTTCATGATGTAATGGTTTGCTGATTTTTTATAACAATCAAATGTATACAAGTTACTGAGCGTCATGAACTGCAGTGAAATTGCTTATAATGGCAGTGTTTTGTTTCCTGAATCTTTTTGGACAGAAGTTTATTGCTTGTACATAAGTAATTTTTTACATTTTATTTACATATAATTATTTTTTTATGATTTACTGAAGTGTAAACTTTGATTAGTTTTGTTTTAAATAAAACATTTGTGCTCTGTGCTTTTTGAAAATAATTATTACATAAATATTGACATACCTCTTATCGCTGCTATACCTTCTATAACCCACTTAAAATTTTTGTGACCATAAAACATTGCTGATGTGATTAAAAAATAACACCTTTTAAAAAACTATATGCTCTGTCCTATTATTAACTATCCCTTAAAACGGGGATTAGATTTGATTGAAAAGCAGTTAAGTTATAACACTTACCATCTAAATGCGGAATGAATTTCACGAATTTGTGAACAATATAATGTCATAAATCATCTTACTTTTCAGACAATTTGGTGATTGGCCCAAATTGTCCTTACCAACCAGAAAATAATGTTAACAGAAAGTTGTTTGTGAAAAGTTAAAAGGGTCAATACTGCCCTTCCTTTATATAATAATATGATAATGATAATTTGGTAAAATTGCTAGGATAATAGGATTTTCCATTGCAATGTGCCTATATGAGCATGTGTGAATGAATAACAACATTAAACTACACTATAGATTCTATGTATACATTATACATTCTGAAGCACAAAAATATTCACACAATATAAAACACAGTATTCAAATGCTTTGCTTAGCTGCAATTTTTTTAATATAGTATTTCATGCAAGGACTTCAAATTGATTCACAGTGATTTCCTTAAGCATCATGATGAAAGCTTACAACAAGATAACATGAGGATAATTAAAACCAAGAGCCCATCAACTATCATATTTTTTTGTATTTTAACTCTCAAGGTTTGAACCAGTTTTCCGTGGTCCTAGTCGTAGACAGGCCATCTCTATGCTAAGAGTTAAAAGTATAAATTAAGATACACATAAAACATAATCAAGTTCTTTTATTGAAAAGTTTTTAATAGATTTACCTAAAGAGAAGAATAAATAAAGTGAATATAATTTTTTTTTACAGTAACTGGCCATCAATGTATATCCTAATTTTTCTCATCATTTGATTGGAGTATTTAATACCAATACAAAACATATATTTGTTAAGCAGGGACCTATAGAAGGTGATAAGGCAAAATATTATGATTTGCTACATACATATTATTAAAAACAGTTAAATCTTTGTTGTTTTTTACCTGCATAAAAAGAAATAAAACAATAATTAACAGTTTTTAAGACTTTAAAAACTATTTTGTTTTATTTACTTTTACATTCTTTAACAATATTTACAGTCCAAATGTGTATTCAGTGTTTTTCTGCAAAGGCCTTTGCAATGGATGGGCAAGTAATTTAGCAATGCAGTCATGAATTTTTGTTGCATTTCGGGAAACTTCAAATACATAAGAATATCCATTGTCCAAATCTTGCAGTGCATCATATATCTCTTCACATTTATATAATGCACATTCTTCTTCATGTGCTAGTAGTATATCAGTATAAAAATAAAACTGTTTTTTCAGAAAGGCAAAGTATGGGTCATCTTGTGGGATATGTGGGACACAATTGGATCTTCCATATAACACTATCATTCGTATAACATATGGTGGTGGTAAAATGGTATTAACTTCATCAGACTCAAACAGTTGAACTTCTTGTTTTAATAGTTGAAAAATTTTTCTGAAATCAAATTTTTCAGATGAACTTTCCTCTGGATTTAAATAATCAATAACACTTATTATCTCCTTCAAATTATTTGTGAAACTTTGTAACAAGCATGGTTCATCATCCTTCAATACCACCAAGGCAAATTGAGTGCTTTTGTTGATAGCATGTTTCGAATGAATGAAAAAGTCTAGAACTCTTTTAAACATATTAAAAGGTGTGAAAGTAGTGCCATCGCCTAGTCGAAAGAGGGAACTTTGGCTATCATAACAGATATCCAAACAAATGATTATTTGTTCAGGAACATTAACATTTGGAAGGTTGGGTTTCTGTAAATTTGCTACAGCCTGTTCTCGCATTTCAGTAATTTCTTCACGATTTTTCTGTTGACTTTTAATTCTGTAAAAAATTATAATATGTTGTAATAAATAAAGAAATATATATGTTACTGATAAAAATATTTTTACCCGGAATCATTTGAAACAGCAGTATTTGTATTACAAGATGACAATATATCCGGAGATTCCATTGCAATTTAAATTATATAGTCAAAATAATGGACTCGACAAACTAGACAGGTACTATTACGACGGCAATTAACTTAAACGTTATATATTGATCAAAATATAACTCTAAATGTAAATTTAGGAATTCCTCCAATATATAGCTTAATAGTTAAATTTAAATATTTTGGTAAGATGTGACAATGTCAATGTCAACTATATTTTATTTTTATAAATAAGATTTTATGGCCTAGTGACAAGACCTTAAAGCCAAGACTAACTGTAATATCTGCTGTTTAAAAAGCACAACAATTTTATAAGTCTTAAACCACCTAATTGCGACAATACCCTTGTTATATATATGATTTCAGTATATAGGACTTTCATTTCCTAGTCTTTCCAGTATATTTTTTCTCTCAACAAAAACTTATGTTCCAAGTCCAAGTAGAAGTTTCTGGATAAAGTCACATAATTGTGTTTGTGATATGGTAAATACGGAACTCTCTCACCACTTCCGCTGCTGTTATGTTCGTGATGTCTGTCCGTTCGAGATGTTTCTGCATCTCGAACGTCGTCAGATCACCGCGGTCTCTTTTTGGATGTGAGTGGGCTTCCCCGCCCTTCTCATTTCTATCCATTATTACTATAAACGCTCTATTTAAGCACAATCTTTAAATTTATATATCTTATTACAAATGTGAATGTTAAATTTAATTCTAATGTAAATTTGAAACAAATTGCAACCGCGCTTTTTCAAATTGCTGCCAAGAATCATGTCATTGTTTTCGATTCGCGTATTTTACGGTAACATTCGATAACCCATGCATAAATATAATAAATCTCATGTAAGCAGACAAAATAATGGAACGTAGTGCAGCCTGTTAACGCACGCCCAGCCACGCATTGCATGGCTAATAATTGGAAGCCAACAAAAACGTCTCGTCCTTTCAATGTGCTAGAATTTTATTTTACCAGCTAATTTGTTTGTACACGGAATGTTGGCTTTGCATTATTATGACCGTACAATACGCGGACCTTTATTAATAAGACATATGCCAAATAGAAAACATATCTTTTATTCTAAATGCATATGACTATTTATATCGTTTTTTTTTTCTCTTAATATGCGCTTTGGTAAAACTTACGACTAAACCGGAAAAAGACAAAATGTATTAAAATTATTCCCCTACGTAAAATGTAGTAATTACAAAATGTCATTTTATTCTAGTCACAGTGGTGCCGTGTTTCACAGGAGATATGTAATTGGTCCGGTATAGTAACTTAAAACGAAAAAGGCTCTTTCGAAATGAAATCCATCGTAGAACTGCTAAGTCAGGCATACGATGCAAAAAAAAGCTTTTGCGTGTTTAGTTGTGTATTTACGGCATTGATTTTTTACCCGAACAGACTTTAAAGGTACCTGTGTAATTTAAACTCGGCAATCGTTTGTCAACTGAAAAGGCATCATTCTCGAACGTGACAACGCAAGACTTAGCAGTGCGGCAGCTTCCTTATTCACCATATTTGCCCGATTTTGTACTATCTAATTTACATTTATACCGACCTATGCAATATTTTTTGTAGCATAACATTTACTAATTTAGATGTTATAAAAAAAGCTATGTTTACCTATTTTAGCAAAAAATCGATTAAATTTTATCGATTAGGGCTTGAAAATGTGCTGACTAGATGGCAAAAGGTTTCTAAATACAATCTTAATTATAAATAAGAACTTTTTAGTAGTAAAGTTATTACTTTCCGCTTCCCCTAATACTTTTAAAACTTTATTCAACGCGATACTATACCAAACCAAACGTCATAAATTTTACGTTATCTCGTATCTGTCAAAAACTTTGTGTCATTATTAATATTATTGATATGCCAGAGATGTTGGCTTGTTACAATTCATAAAAAGTATATAATTGTTTTTAAGTACTTTCGTACTCGCTATGGATTATCATTATGAACAAACGAGTGAGATTGAGGCCTTGGACTCCATATATTACGGAGAAATGAAAAGTAAATTGACCCTTTGTGAAACAATTTTAGGTTAACTATTTTTATAACCATTTTTAGCTATTAAATTTATTTAAAAAGTTTTAGAGACGGAGCCATTCCACAAATTTTGTATACCGATAATGTCGGAGGAATTCGAGGGTAGCGGCGATGGTCTTGCTTGTCAGCTTATATTCACTTACACGGCTAAATATCCTGATGAGCTTCCTATCGTTGAAATTGAGAAGGAAGAAAATTTTGACGACATCGATAAAAATGAACTATTAGAACATCTAGTTGAACAGGTTATTCTTAAAAACAGTAAATTTTACAGATTAATTTCTTTATTTTAAAAATATTGAAGTCCATGAGTTATGTTTAAAGTTGTAAACATATACTCATTTATTTTATTTTGGGCCGAATTTGATTCCGTGCCTTAAGATTTTCCAGATACTGCGATTGTTTAATTCATTACTTTATTTAGGGAAAACAAAATCTAGGCATGGTTATGGTGTTTACTTTAGTGTCAGCGGGACAAGAGTGGTTAAATGAAAAATGGGACAGCATCAAAAAGGAGCAAGAAGAAAAAGTACTAGCTAAAATAAGAGCAGATGAAGAAGCGGAGCAGGTAAGATTGTTTACTGAATCTATATTTTTTTATGCATAGTTTAATAATTTAATATGTTTATTAAGTCATTTGAAAAGTTTTCTTCCTCATAACCATTTTCTCAAGTTATTATCATGTCCTAAGCTAAAAGTGGTTATGAAATAAAAGATTACTATTTTAAGTGATGTCTAGTCTATTAATGTTCAATTCTTAGTTTTCTTAGTTTTATTGACTTTGATAACATGTTTAAATATACATTCACATTACTTTTATAACAAATAATAATAACAAAATTGAGCATATTTTTAACAAAAAAATGTTTTCTTGTTAAAAACACCAATGGGAATATGGGTATATGGAAAGTGCATTAAAGAAGGGTTGACTATAATTGTTATTTATAAAACATATAAATCATACACATTTTTCTTAATGCTTGCAGAAAAGATTTGAAGGAACAAGAGTAACTGTAGAGTCCTTTTTGGCATGGAGAAAACAATTTGAAAATGACATGGGCATTCCAGCTAAAAGAGAGAGGGAGGGTAAAGACAGGAATAAACTAACAGGAAAAGAATTGTTCTTGAGAGACACCACACTCAACGAATCTGATCTTAAATTTTTGGATGATGGTAAGATTTTGTTATACATTTTATGTATAGTGAAACGTCATGTCTTCATGCACACCTAAAAATGGTTTATCATATTTTGATCTTATCTTTGTAGTTTACAATTTAACTATAAAACCTTTTACACATAGATTTTGGATTTAACTCATTTATGACCTTTTATATTAAAATTCCAGGTGATGCTGTTAAAGTTGATGAATCCCTGTTCCAAGATTTGGATGATTTGGAGCTCTCAGATGACGAGGATGATGATGATTATGTGCCTGGTCAAAGTGGTAGTGAAAGTGATTAGCAATTAATTCTGCGCTCCATTTGTGAGCGCAAATGATAAAGACTTGCTTTAAACAATGTGCATTTCTGTGCAGAGGTCATAATAATGAGCTAATGAATACCATAAAGCAATATAAATGTTTTATAATGCTTAAAGGACCTGCAAAACAAAATGATAAATAGGTCAGATGGGAATGCTGCGTCCACAACAATGTCCACTTATACTGGAGTTGTTTTGAGACCAATTGACGAATAGTTAATTGTTAGATTGGTCTCGGCTTTCTTTCCCTATTGCATCTTTAATTTTCATTTAGCACTTTTCTTAACTGTTAGACAAATTTGGTGTATCTCAGCATTATTTTCTTCTCTTTGTTTATATATGGTATAGTTTTTTAGCAAGTTATTTAAGCCTATTTCTGAAATTTATAGCTAACTTCTAGCTTTATCATTCAAATCATAGACATATTGTTTTGAATAAAATACAGTTTGTTATTATTTCGAGAATAGTTTTATTTACACTTTGTCTCTAATAAATATATACAGCTTTTATGGATAGTTGCTTAATAAAAAAGCGTTTGTTTCATAACAATAAAATTAAAACTAACCATGGCTATCAATAAGCAAACAAAACAAATTCAACTGGTTTACATTATTTTATAAAAAAAGGATCACAAAATAATCACAAGGGCAATCCTAAAACAATAAAAATAAAGCCTTATTTAATATTACCTAATGTTTCTACAGATAATTCAAGATATGTATAACATTTTAGACTGGTGCTAACACATACACATAATTTGGTTTACAACAATTAGAATAGTAATAAATAAAATTTATCATTGAATTTTGTGACTTCTAGCAGTTTAATAATAAAAATTTAGACACACTTCACTAAGAAATAAGATTCAATAAATTACAACAATCTTAAAAGATACACAACACAACAACGATTTATAGACATATTTAATATCCATTTAGTCAATACTTAAGCAGACGGACTTCTAACACAAGTATATATTGTCATAAGTATTATTTAAGAAATGATATGTCTAATTAATTTAAAAAGAAGTACTGGCAGTAAATTAACAGTAAATACTTTGAAAAGATTCATTGTCTTTTAAACAGTGTTTTTTTTTAAGAATTTAACATAATAAATATAAAAAAAAAATACAATTTGCGTTCGTTCTAGAAGTCCACCTGAAATTTGTTAACTCTAACATTAATACTACCTTAGGTTTTGCTGGTACACTCACTTAAATTTATTGCACATTACTGACTTAGAAATTATTCAATGTTAAAAAATACTTATAAACAATTTTTTTCTTAAATATTTCCAGTGCAATAAATAAACAATAATAAATTAATTCAATTTAACATATTACCGGTTATCTAAAGGACAATACCTTTAGATAACCGGTTCCTTATTAGGGACTCAAATATTAATCTATGTTTAAATAATATAGGACAGATACAAATAACTCAATATAAAATTATTTGATGGTTAAATGTATGTTATTATAATTGTGTATGTAATAAAACCAAGTTAACTTTTTAATGATTACTTTTCCTGTTGTTCGGCTATAATATTGAATTATTTTAACGCTGGCAACACAATTAATATTTAAGAACTAAAACTAAAAACTTTTATACAAAGTTTTCATGTTAATATAAGTAATATCAAAATTTATTGACTTTTTTAGTATGCAAGGTAGTAGCTGTAACATGTATAAATTTTGTCGACTTGGCTGGATGGATAAGAACATGAGCGATAACGATTAATGGGAAGAAATGAACAGTTTGATTTAAATTTTATCATCCAAGAACGGTTTCAAAGTTAATAATTAAATAAAGACGTGAAGTTTTGTATAAAAGAATTAGGATTTTATGTATGTGAGAAAATATTAGTGGTATAATGAAGAAATCCTGACATATAGGTACTAACACTTTAAATTAAAATTCTATCCAAGTAATTTTTTTGTACAACTGGTTTTTGAAATTTAGTTGTGCCTATTTTTATAACATTGGTATCTAAGCGTTTTAACCTGCGTTCAATCATCGTAGTGTTATATCTATGATGGACCCAATGTCGAATTATTTTGATTTTAGTGAATTTAATACTTACAAAGCTACCTATCTAAAGCTTGTGTAAAAAATATTTGGATGGGTGGTTTTGTCCAGTACGGCTATAGAGTATTATTTAGTTATTTTTTAGAACATTATCAAAAACATTCTGCGGCACAATCGGAAATTTGACCACAAATAGTGTATAGGTTACAGTAGTTTTTTTTTTGTAGGTAAAGAAAGCAGTAATATCGAACTATGAAGCTTATTCTAAGTGCTTTTCTTTTCTTGTGCATTGCACGTGACTTGGCCTGATTAGTATTTATTGTTGAAGCGTTTGGCTTTCTAAATAATGCGCGTTAACACATGTCACTGTCAGAATGTTTTTGGTAATACCCCGCGTATGATAATGATTATGTTGTTCATTACGGTGGGATGATTATAATTATTTTAAACGCTGCGTGACATTGGCCAATGCAACCGCAAACGCTTGAAGGGCGGAAAATGGATACTGGAAGTCTAGAGTGTAGGCGTTGCCGTCGATACGTCCGAACTGCATCACCTGCAATATAAAAGATCCTTTGGCATTTGTACCAGAGCCATATAAGATATAGGCTCACTGGCAGAAATGAAGCGTCTGGTTACTATCGGTTGTTACAATTCCGTGTCTAATTTGGCTTCAGTATAATGTTGTTTACGTTATGTTTCTTTATTCATCTTATAATCAAGGTCAACGGGAGGTGGTGGCTTCAAACCTTCGGGTTCTCACAACTTTTAATTGTAGTTGATAAGGGCAATACAGACGATTCGCCTATATTGTCTGTAATGTAAGACTGATCCATGCGTTATAGTTGTAGTTAGGCAGGTAGGTGAACACCAACCCGCATTGGACCAGCGTGTTGGGGTACGGTCCAAAAGCCCCCCTCTAATGGAGAAGGGGAGGCCTATATCCAGCAGTGGATTTAGTCAGGCTGACGACGATGATGATGATGATGAGGTAGGTAAACGAAAAGAAAGTGAACCTGTGTTTACGCGTCCTCTTGTGTTATGATCAGTCATCAAAGTCGTAATCGACTCGGGGGAAACGATAATAAATCACGTTACCTGTTTTCCATGGTATTCGATTTGGAAATTTTTCGCGGACTCTTGGGTGACGCGGCCGCCGAAGTCGAGCTGGTACACCTGGCTGTTCTCGTTCCACATGGGCGCCTTGTTGTGCATCACGAGCTGGCGGCGCGCGTGCGCAGTGGGCCGCGGCTCCAGGCCCGCGCCCGCGGACGCCGTGCCGCCCGCGCGCTCAACTTATATCATCGTCTTTATTAAATATAGCAGAGGCAAATAAAATATAGAATGTATGCAAGCAAGGTCTTATGTCAACCTCGTGGCGCAAAAGCGTTGCATCGAATATGGTGGCGTTCCATTTATACGAATACATTAAGTTGTGGTACTGTTACAGTTTGACAAAAGTACGTAACGTAAATTTCATGACTTATTTGACTCGCCAACAAACAAATTAAAAGAGATGACAAGATTATATGCAATATGCACTTTTTGAATAAAATAACCACGTTTGAAAATTAATATATAGTATTGAAAACGTTATCTATTGGACATCTATCTTAAGTCATACCTTGTTTCGTAGTTGAGCTTTTTGGAAACTCTCCAGATCCCTGTAATTCTTGCTGTTGACCTCGTTGTAGCCGTTGGAATATTCATCGTCCGAGCTTTCGGACGGTTTCTTGTTCCGTCGTCGATTGAGCAAAGGGGAGTTTAGTAATTGCCTGCGAAATATGACATGAATAGTATAGTATAGGTCTTTACTTGAATCATAATAAGTTTGTAAAATATGGGAAATTATATTGGATTTTTATATTTTCCTCTTACAGCAAATAGAGGTAAGCTTTGTGTTCTTCAATAAAAGTAAAGAAATCAAATAATTATCATAGCGCAGCAGATATTGCAATAGTGTGTGCAGTCACTCACACGCACACATTCACTAACTCACGCGCAGAAATTTCTTTCTATCAGAGCGATACTATCACCAAATTACGAATAGATCATTATACGTTCATGGCCTTTAAAAGATCTTTTCGCATTGATCTAGTCAAATCAGCCATACTGATATATGATACATACGATAGTGTAGAATGTACAACATCCGGTTTGTACAGTCTGTCAAAACCTTGCTATACTATATAGTTTACATACCTTATGGGGGAAGCCGATGAGTATCGGTGCCGACGGGGATGCGCGGGGGATGCGGGACAGGCGGGGGAGGCTTGCTGCGAGCGCTGAGGCCGAGGGGAGGCCGGCGCTGAGCTGACCTCCCTGGCCTCCGCCGCACCCGCACGCCCCCTCCCCCTAGCTGCCAACAGCCTCAGCGCCAATTGTTCCAGCGAGCCTGTCGCAACATAGTCAATGACACAAACACCTTACATTTTTAAAATTTAAACAATGTTGCGGCTTATAGTTTAGCCAGTTAGAGCTTAGAATTGATTTAAACATTTTTTTTTGTTCTTATTGATGAATTGTCACCTAGATGTCAATCATCATCAGCCTGTGATAGTCCACTGGCCTCCCCTAATACATCCCTATCTATTAGGGGATTTTGGACTGTATCCCACCACGCTGGTAAAATGCGGGCGTGTGGGTGGACTGACTTTTTACATGCCCATCTGACGCTTGGATCAGCTTACTTTTTCGACAATTGGGTGATCAGCCCAAATTGCCGTAACCATTTATGAAATAACAATGAAAATTTGTTCAGTCCCCGCAGGATTCGAATCCACTACCTCAGGTTTCTAAAGAACACGCCCAAACCACTAGACTGCGGAGACAGGAGGCAGAGCTACAAATGTCAATCGCTGAGTAATAATCGACCAACAAAAACACAATACTTACGATACCGCTTTGTTACTTAGTTTATATCTATTTTAAGTCTAACTTGGCTAAACAATAAATTGGATTTTTTTACGTGCGGCGCGTTACGTGCCATTTGGTGGATTTCAATCACCTATGGTTCCGTAAGGTTTCGTTTGGACTAAAAAACGATTTAAGATTGTGGTGACATCGGGTAGTTAGCTGTTGTGTTTAACTTGTGCACTCACACGAAAGAAAATACTGCAATTTACGTATATTTTTATATATAAATATTTAAATTTGTCGTATTTTCTTTCATGTCTATAAATTTACGTACCATAGTGCACGCAATTGAGTTAGTAAAGCAGTGTGAAATCAGTTTTTTTTAAACTAAATCGTCGTAAGTATAACCTAAGCATTCCGTTGTTTATACGTGCAAATAGATTTTGATCACTAAAGGATATTAAGTTTCGGTATACAGTATTTTTCTTAAGGCAGAAATAATAGATTGCAATCATGCCAAGTATCGCAACGTCTAACTACTAGCTTTTCAATAGTTCTTGATTGAATCTATGTTACGAAGGCGTTCGACTATGTATAGGAGTAGCTTTAGTTCGGATCTATCTTAAGCCTAGCGAAATATCGTCAGAAGTCTCTCATCATGCGTGATCGCCAAGCACAAACCCGTGGAAATAGGATGCGTTTAACGAATTATCATATTAGATATCTCAGTCTTAGTACCTTATCTGTGGGAGTGTCTCAAAAGGTGTAGCGGGGGTAAAAGCAACTACTATTGTACTAACTATAATACTTGCTGTAGTCGGAATCGCTGTCGGTATTGGTTGGGAGTGGTGCGGGTGGTGGGGCCGGCGTTGACCGGGTGGTGCACGCGACGCACACGTAGGACGCAGCGTCCACGTCGCGTCTGTCGTAAGGTGACACCAGGCGACAGCTGGTGCATACGGGATAGTCCCGACGAGACCTGCGCCCTACCACCTTCCCACTCTCCTCTTGGCTAGTCCCACTATTGTCATCACCAGTACTATTACACCTGCTACTAGAATTCGCCGACGCTGTCATTTCGGCCTTCTGGCTCACCTCCTGCCTTGACTGCTTTTTACACTTGTCCACCGTTATTGACAACTCGCCAGAGTCGAGACTACGTGATTTTCCGCACTTCTTAAGACTCGGCGTCCTAGTCTCTATTTGTTTGATGTCGTTTGTCCGGAAGTGGCGCTTTGGCCTGCGATGTCGTTTATTATTTACTAGAACTAGACGACGTGGCTGCTCGCCGCGGAGCGTGGTAATACTGTGAGCGCGTAAAACCTGCGGGTCTACGAGATCCAAATAACCCACGCTGCAGCTACGCGTCATTGTGTCGTACACTGGTACACTAGTGCATACTGGGCTTATAGGCACGACGGTAGTAGTCCTTTGAACCCTAATTTCCCTGGGCCTTTCGGTCGAACTGTTCACCGCTTCGATGGGCGTCTCTTCGTCGATAAATTTTAAATCCTCGCCTTTTTGGAGGTTTTTTAGATTGTCAGAGCGTCTATTCATCGCGTCAGGGTGCACCTCGTGCTCGAAATTTTTGTTGCATAAAGATTTCAATATCCTTGTATTTACTTCAAACGACGCGGATTCGCCTCGGCTGCAAATGTTCTTTCTTAATTTTGACAAACAGTTGTCTGTTACGTGGTTGTCGCACTTTTTTATTGTAACCTGTCGGCTGGGCTCTATACTGAGGTTTAGATTGAACGTTTGCTGTTCTATATTTGCAATGTTAGCCTTCAGAGATACGTTATCGCCACGTACGCTGTAGTCTGTTCTGCCGCCGCAAAAGTCACCGCGGCCGCCACACGAGACAGTTTGCGGAGATGGTCTTTCAAAAATTATGTCTGTCGGCGCTACGGCATTTTTCGGTGATTGCAATGTTGGAACGGAGCTCTCGCATCGTAGTGGTGATATAGCGTGTCGGTTCGGAACACCTGAAGTATTATTCATTCTCCTTTCGGGCGCCTGTGACGTGTGCCTAACTGGTGTGGAATATACGCTCTCCGAAACGTTATTCGCGGTATCGTTCGTATCGATGTACGGAAATTCATCATAAGAGTCGGCCCTAGCTACAGACGGATTGACATTATTGTTGTTGTTACTAGAAAGTGTATCGTTCTGTGATATAGCATTTATTCTTTCGTTGATCGTTAGTTTCCTTCTAATGTTATTGTTTGTATGGGATGGGGAGCTAGAATCGTTGGATTGGAAAACCTCTTCTTCGTCTTCGGAGAATATATTTGGATTAAAATTTGGGTCAGGACCAATTGGATAATCGTCCCGTAATTCTGTGATCATCAGAGTCATTTGCCTTGGCTGTAAATGTAGCAATGAGGTCTTGTAAGTAACTTGTCCTAAATTAGCGGGCACATTTTTAGCTAACCCGTGCATTTTAAACTTTGTCCCCCAAATATTCGATGTCACTTCAACCAATCTTACGTCCTGAAAAGAAATAGAAAGTTAATAAGCCATTACTTTATGTATAAATTTTAATAAATTTCAGTTTTACCTCTGGCAGAGAATCTATGTACGCAAGTTCATCAGGTGTTTCGTCCTTTTCACCTGATTTCCTGGCCTTACGCCTCTCTCGCGCTCTTCGACGCCTCTGCAGTCTTGGTGATCCGGAACAGCCTGCAATATCATTATGATCTCACGTTTAAGATTACCTAAAATACTCATTAAATTATTTACCCAGAGTAAATGTTTATTACATAGTATAATATGACTTTTTAAAGTTCAACTTATATTAATTGTTTCATTCAAAAGATACTCAAGTGAATACTGGCGACGATTTCGAGTTATACATCAATCATATTATGCTGTGTTCTTCAACTCACCATCTTCCCTCTCGCTATCCGATGAGCAGGAGGAGTTGTGGGGCGGTAGGTTCCTCTGGCGCCTTGCGGGGCGGGGGTACGCGGGGCGGGGGACAGGCGCCGCTTCCGATGCTACCGCCCAAACTTGTACCGCTACTGCTACTGCTGCTACTGACGACACCCGCTTTTACACCCTCTGAAATCCACCATTACGATAAGAGATTTGAATAGAAAAGGGGCGATCGATTTGTGATATTTTATATTTACTTTCTTTTTATAGGTAAAAATCCTGCAATTGTAACGTTTCAATTAAGAAACGATTATTTCTTCCGGTTTGGTAACCTTATAATGTTATTTATTGTATAGGTCGGAAATTTTGCGAGAATCGGTTAAAAGTGTTTTAACCAAAAATATAAAAAAAAGTAGAGTAATTTGCAGTGCAGCTTATACATAAGAAGAACTCAAGTTAAAAAGCACTCGATTTTTTAATATTACCTTCAGCTTGTGGATCGAATATGACAAATTCCGGGCGTATTTTGCTGGTCCTGCGCCCCTTCAGGAGGGGAACTAAGCCCCCTAGGTGCTCCAAGTACAGTGTATATGCGCCCGCTTCCTCATCATCATGCCGCAGCATTGTGCAATGAAGGCGCCCGCCAGCGGTAGGAGGTCGAGATACAAAACGGCGCAACTCGTTCGTTTCGGGCACGTTACACTGACCAAATAATATAACATTAGTATAGTAACTTTTAAAAAAAATAAAGCGAAAAGTACGTATACCTAAGCGTTGGTACTTTCCAAGAAAATTCCATGTATAAAGAAGGCCCACCAATTTCAATTGCTGTTTCTTAGGTTTATTGAATATACAGTAGAACTATTAATGTTTGGTGAAAAATAAAATAAAAGGTAATATCGTATAATAGTAATACGAGCTTGTCTGTATAGTAATTATAAACGTTTTAAAGAGTTCCTTAAAAGTTGACGTTTGTCATAGGTTTTTCGTATCTTAGTTGAATTCCTCAGCATTACCCGAATGGTGTGTGCGAAGAGGCTGGCCAGAGCTGGTTGTAGGCGCGGGGGCAGTGGCAGCTTCGAGGCGAGTCGTGGCTCCCTCAAGGCCTGTGCAGCACGGACCCTGGCCAGCAGTTGCAATGGAGCGACCACACGCCACACGCGAGCCGTGCAGACGGCTCCCCCAACACCAACAAACAGGCGTCGCGCCGCATGACCCCATGTTAAAGCCGTTACTCGGGCCTAAGAGTCACAATATCCTTTTTAAAGACCAGACACAGTCATAACAGACATTTTCGATCTTTCATGGGTCACGTACAGTTTTTATTCTGAAAATATTGCTATTTTTAAAGTAATAAATTTTAATAAAACTTATAACTTGCAGAGTTTTTTTTTTATTTTACTCGTCCGGTTAATTCTAGTGTATGCTTATTTTTATCTTAACTGCCTGTATATAAGATTCACTGATCGTGAATCAAATATATCGTCAATGTATTTATTTTAAATTTTGCATAGTTTTGATATCGCATAGTGATCATGTTTTACTTTTCCCACTACCTTTAATCTTTGTTGAAAATATCACAAAGGCGAAAGAAAACAGTCTTCTCCGCAAACTAGGCCGTCACATAGGTACCCAGAATCAACAATGGTTCTATTTTTTACTACCGCAAAAACACTGGTCTGACGACAATTTAACACGCATAAAAGAAAAATGTTTGTCGGGGCCGCACAATACCCGCTATCTACTCTCTCGACTCAAAAAATGATATTTTTTTTTAAAAAGACTTTTTTTGCAGTAATGTCTGCTATCAGAAAAACGCATCACGTTCAAAGGTTTTACTAAAAAAAGCTATAAAATTCTTACAATAAATTCATGAATGGTCAGGAAATTAAGCCACTATGGTGTCAAAAATGCCGCACTCGACCTTCTGACTTCGTACTTGAGCCATCGAACTCAGAGAGTTGACGTGAACGGCAAGAGATCTCCGGACGCAGGTAGGTATGGAGTCCCACAGGGATCTATTTTGGGCCTTTTCTTCCTGGTCTATATCAATGACCTACCACACCAGGTTGAGAACAATAACGAGATTGTATTATTTGCTGATGATACTTCTTTAATATTTAGAATAAAACGACGTAACTTGCAAAATGACGATGTAAATAATACCATCTCAAAAGTAAAATACTGGTTTATGCCAAATAATTTAATGTTAAACAAAAAAAAACTAAATGTATAAGGTTTATGCCTCCTAATGTTTCTCAAGCTGGGTGTGATATGGTCGTAGTTGGAGAAGCGCTAGACCACGTACATTGCACTGTATTTCTCGGCATCACAATAGATTCTAAACTGCAATGGGGCCCTCATATTCATAGACTGGCGAGTAAACTTAGCTCAGCGGCTTATGCAGTCAAAAAAATTAGACAACTAACCGATGTTGAGACAGCCCGTTTAGTATATTTTAGTTATTTTCACAGTATAATGTCTTATGGCATTCTACTGTGGGAAACGCGGCTGATATTAATACTATTTTTATAATTCAAAAAGAGCGATTCGAGCAGTCTATAACCTGGGCCCCAAAGAATCGCTGAGAAAAATGTTTACAGAAATTAATGTAATGACTGTTTTTTCTCAATACATATTTGAAAATATTATGTATGTTCATAAAAATAAAAATGATTTTGTAAAACATTGTAAAACACATAATATAAATACTAGGAATAAGCATAATTATGTTCTTCCAAAACTAGGCTCGAAGAACGATGAAATCCTTCATGGGACAATGTATACTCTTCTACAATAAAATACCAGAAAACGTTCAGCTTTTATCTGTAAATAAATTTAAAAAGTTGTAAAGGAGCGTTTGTGTGTTAAAGGATATTATTGTTGCAATGACTACTTGATAGATAACACACCCTGGTAATGAACTGTTCGCTCCAGGCTATTTCAAAGTAGTAAAATGTATGGTTTTATGTAAAAGTTTTGTAAAATTTATTGAAGAAAAGGAAAAGAAAAGTCCCGCTGAGTTTCTTACGCCGGTTCTTCTCAGGTCAGAGGCTTCCATTTCGAACCGGTGGTAGATTATTTGACAATCAATAAGAAAGTGTAATGCTTCCATATTGAATAAAGATATTTGACTTTGACTTTGACTTTGAAAATCAACATTTTAGATTCCATGAGGAATTTCGTCGCTTAGTGAAAACTTTGATTGTCATATATCCTTCCGAATGTTTTAAGCACATAAGATTTGAAAATTTATACCTTTTACGGAGTAACGGCCTGGTCGTATTGTTTACTCACCTGGGTGTAAGGAATTGGGACAGTGTAAATAAGTGCTCCTGTGTCAGAATAGAACTTCACGACGTTTTTGAACGGCGGCACATCGATTGGCTCACTCGAGTCTGCAAAAGGACAAATAAATTAGTGTCTATTTCTTCTTTTGAAAACAATCAAAGTCAAAAAGGTATCTTCCCTCCTTAATCCAAGGTAAATACGCAATTTGATAATTAATAGGTATATAAATTGAAATGAAGGCTGGAAAGCTTCATCTAACACAGAGTTCGCAGGAACCTAAAATCCCCGCGAACTAGGTAGCCGACACTTTTTGCTAAAAAGGGTAGGCCTCTTAAAGATCGTCGGCAATCAGATTGCAGCCAGTCAGTGGCAGTCGGATTGTGTAAATCGATTGCTGGAGGCGGTCAGAACCGCCCTGGAACGCGGATGTATCTAGAGTATCAGGTGTGTGTGTTTCGCTGTGCTCGTACGCGAGGACTACAGGTGAGTGTGTGCTATCCCTACTTGTCTGATGCGTGAGGGCGAAGTTATTTAACTTTATTCAAGAGTTGAGTACTGAAGTTTATTCAAGAGTGTGGACGATGCGTGAGCGAATAATTGGCATGCATAGGCCTTGATTGGTCGTATAATAAGGTTTTTATTTAAGAGACATTTTGATTTGAGAATTCGTTAGGTGGTAGAGTCTGATCGAAACGAACAGTCTCCTTTTAACGTCCTGAATGTGACTTTTGAAAGACGTGTTTCAATCGAAGTTCACGCCTAGATATTTGGCCTTCCTCTCCCACGGGATAGGTTGGCCATAAAGTTTTCACTGCGCTAGGGTCTGGCATCGGCCAGGGCGTGGCCTTACCCTGGCGCCTGGGGTGTAGACCGGGGGTTTTGTGTCATCACGACGTTACGGACATTAATTGATTGGTTATGAACAGAAAGGTCTTATATTTACAAATAGATATATTAGTTTGTAAGTAAATAAATAATCTTTCATTAATAATTGTTTTGTAAATGGCTACTACCCTACCGAGTTACGGCCTCTTTTGTTTAATAAATCCGTCTTCGTAAACATAATAAAAACTTTCCGTTTAATGTGCTCCCGTTATTAGGTGGAACGAAAGAAGTAGCCATGCTATTGTAGTTGGCAACACATTCGCTCTAAGTTATAAAACGTACGGCGAATTTACGAGGACATGAGCACTGATCGTAAAATTTTCATACAGATTGAAAAACCGCCCCCGCACGGCCCGACTAGGAGCCGTACATAGGTCCGTCACAAATACCTTTTCAAATAATAAAAGTAGATTATGTAGTTTTTCATTATATGAGTTGTTAGAAAGCATTATGACAGTAAATCCAGGAGCTTGGTGAAAGTGATAGTTTTATTGTCATTATTAGCATGTTTCCTGTTGAAATAGTAGGACAAGTGAGATGTTTACTTGATAGTAAGCATTGCAATGTCTTAAAAATAAAAACTCTTATAATCTATTACTGTACTTATTCTATTGTAAAAGATCTATATATCTATAGGTGAGCTACGTAACAAAAGCTTGTAATTATTAATATCAACTGTAACTACCTATACTTAAATTTATAACAAAACAATCGCGGCTATATCATGTTTAACAACCTAAAATCGTCCGTCCTCCATCACTGTTTATATAAATAGTTTGCTTTCATTCGCATCCATTATTCACAACCTTTGCAAAGGGCCGCTCCACGTCGCCATAGGTGTTTTAAATTCGTAAGTTTCCCCTTTTGAGCAGAACGCAAACATTTTGCGAAAATTGTGAAATGAAATGCTTTAGAATGCCGACGGTGTAACTCAAAGGGCTGGTCTCAATAGCAAACCTTAGGAAAATATCGTAGTACGGGGAGAATTTTCAGGATTAATATCGCCCGCTCGCTAGGTAAGGATTTTCTGGTATTCAAATATTAAAGAGACGCTTTTAGTGTAACGTTCGCTTCAAAATGCTAAAGATATTTTTATGATATATAGCTGTTAATTATTTTCGGAATAATATTTATTGAAGGTTTCCTAGCCTTAAGAATAATTTTACATTTAATGAATAAATAGACCTGTTAAAAACTAAACGTCTGTACATAAATCCGAGGTGCTTTTATCTGTCAGATATAAACTTTATTCAAATGATTTTATACAAAAACATACTAATAACAAAATCCTGTTATTAGTATGTTTTTGTATCTGTATTTTTATACATACTGTATTTTTGTATCCACACTGTTTTCATACTTACAAAGTATGTTATTAATGATTAAATAATTGTTAGTTGGGAGCCTCACGTTATATGTTATATCTCAATAAATGTACTCACTGTCCCATGTCACATCAATAAGGTTATTATAAAAAATTGCAATAATTAATTCTAAATATTTGCGACCAATGTAATAAATTATATTCGCGCTTTACACGCATATCGTATACTGTTTAAATTAACTTTTCATCCTTGGTAATGCCGGACGACTTAGGATCATTTTAAAAACAACCTTTCTTTCTTAAAAGAATGACAAATGCTCTTCTAATAAGCTTCCAATCCAATCGCTTTCCGCTATTTTTTAACAAAAAGCAAAAAGAAACTGTACCGTTCATCGTTCCCGCGACAGCCAGCAGCTCGCGGGAGTTGGCCCATTCCATTGCCAGGGTGTTTCCTCTCAGGCCGGTGTTCACCCTTACCGGGCTGACGTCGTCATGGCCGTGCAATAGCACTATTTCCCCATTGCCCAAAGCTACGGCGAGCACGTGACCGTTGTTCGCCTCGGTGCCTTCTTCGCCTTCCTCCATTTTGAATTTCTCACATGACCACGCCATCGATGTTATACCACCTTCAGCGACTAGTTGTACCTAAGGACGAAATTAGGTTGCAAGAACAAGAAGAACAATAAGTTAGTTAAGTTAAGAATATGACGGAGTTATAGGTTAACATGGAATTTTCCGATTATATGAAATACTTTATTATAAGATTTGTTCCAATCTTTATTTTCTCCTGAAACTGAATGTTTAGTTATTTAATTTTATTGTAGAAAAGATGAAGATGTTATTTCAAACGATGACTCGAGTTTCTAAGAAAAACACGAGTACATTTTATGAAAGTAGACAAGAAGAACAAAAAATTCAAGGACGGCCGTATCGGAAAAGGGGTGCTCGCTTTTTAATATCTTACCCTCGATAGTTGCTATTAATACCACCTTCAAGGGCTTTTGTAATAAAAGTAATTTAGTGGAAGATGAAAACTTTCTGCCTGCGTAGGCAATAAAAAAAATCTTGCAAATTTAAAAAAATATATATTGCATTTATGCATTTTGTGGACTGGTTTTTATGTACTCCCAACTTCTTCAAAGTGCGTAAATATTGTCAACGAGTGGGTAAATGTTATTAAATCCACCAAATCAATACAGTTTATCCCATGTATAAACAAACAGAGAGACATATTTCCTAAAAATTAAAAATGTCGACCTTCTTACAAGGTTTGTCATTAATACACGCTGTTTACATCAAAAACGCGATATTTAATCTAGTGTATCTTTTTGTACATAGTAATTCAACTATATTTTTTTCTATTATATATGTTTCGGTTTAGGAGGTCTTGTTTTTAGGGGCTTACATTGAAATAAAGCATCCAATAACAGAAGAAAATCACGAGAAGAGAAAGAGATAAATAATACATAATGTATTTTTTAATTGGTTTTAAAATTAATCCATGGTTGCAATGTTTGGATACCCTAAAAGAGTATAGAGCATTAGTTAGTTGACAAGCGACGGTTTTAAGTGAATTGTAAATAAAAATAAAAATTGTATCTTTCTTTAACAAAATGAGAAAAGAACACGTTACGAAAACGAATTCATTCCGTTTTCGAGGATAATTTCGCATTTATCTTAGTATACTTCCCACACAGATTTTGTACTAATGAGACTGGCATTTGTAAATTGCCGATTTAGTTTCATTTAATAATTTCTTTAGACTTCTGTTTTCAGAGCGACCACAATAGATATCGTTTTTTCAAATGGATCTTATACAAATGAAAATTAATGAACCAATACAATCTCTTCTTCGTTCATCGCATTTAACTGGTGTGCTTATTACGTTTTCTTATTATAAATATTATATGCAATATATAATAAAATATACTGCCATATAATACTGACCAGTCCTGTATTAACATGTCATTTTTACCTGCGAAACCATGGCACCGTGAACGTCCATGACAACCAGTTGCGCAGAAGCCGTGCCAAGGTACACCTGACCGTCATCAGGGGTCCAACAGCCGCAGGTTATGCGAGCGTCCAAGGACAGCATTGATGACCAGTAACGTTGCCCAGCCACCGAACCCACGAGTACGAAGCCATCCTGTGTTTACATATGTACACATGTAGGTATATACATATATATTAGAAATACATTAATTTACTAACGGCATGAATAACTACTATTTCGAAATATTTGTGCACTATATCTTGAATAAGAGAACATTGAATACGTTAGACCCTTAGCTTGCAAAATTTGAAATATGATTCGATGTGCGTTGTTCATTATTAAGAAGTTTGAGACTTGATTTAACTTTTTGTTCAGCGTTGAAAACAAACTTCGCTCTACGCCTGTAAATATACAACAACACGCAAAGTTATTAAAATTACAAACTTATTTAACTACAACTGCTGTAGAGCATTTCATCATGACGCCGCAAACACAACTTGTTTCTCTATAAAACTTCAGTTAACGTTGTTGTTAAGTAAATGGACCGCTTACTGCGTCGTAGCGTTGGAAAATTTAATCTAAAACTGTCATATTGTTTAACGAACAACTAAGCTCCGCTGTCACGTTTCTCACGTAACAATGCTTAGATGATACGTATCATTACATCATATGAGATTATAAATATGTAATAATGTATAAAACATTAGAAAAAAATCCTGTCTCAAAATATATTTCCAATAAATGTACGGGTATTTATAAACATGCTTTATGCTTTAATTCCTAACTAGCGACTAGTTACTCCCGCCCCGCGCGCTTCGCACGGGTGCTATGCTGTTAATAAACGCACCTACTATATTAAGCTCGTGTTATACATATAAACCTTTCTCTGCAATCACTCAATCTATTAAAAAAATCGCATCAAAATCCATAGCGTAGTTTAAAAGATTTAAACATATATAGGGATATTGGGACAGAAAAGACATTGTTTAACTCTCCTCTCCTCCTTGACTGGGATTTGCATGTTTGTATTTTGTCCAATTAGTAGTTGGAAACATATGTTGTTCTGACTTTGCGGGCATCATAACTAGTAAAAACAGATAATCAAACCTATAGTTTTATATCTCATTCAATCACCCATTTTACTAGCTACGACGTTTTTAAGTTTTAAGTAGGTAATATAATGAATGACTCATGTGTTTAAGCTTATTATAATTGCTAAGTTTACATGAGCTTGGAAAAAATTTTCGTGCATAAACTATGACAGAATCAAACATATTGATTGTTTAAAAAATCCTTCGAATTTTATTTGAAAAGCTAGCTGGATTGCTTACTCATCAGGAACAACATAGTTTTAGAGTATAAAGTAAGGATTCCTTATTGCCATAGCCTACCACAATAACAATAGCAATTTCCTCTATGCTGACTCGTAATAGAAGAGTTTAAGGCACGAGAAATTATAAAAGAGTAATGTAAGAAGTGCAAATAAACAAGAATTTATTGGCAAGGCTTATGTCACGAGGCATTGTCGTAAGAGCACCAGCTTGTTTTAGTTAATTATATTTAAGTAAAAGTGTTCGGGGCAATCAGTATCTAACATCTGTATGCCCGGAGCTATTTACTCACATATAATGAGAAAAAATTTGACCGATACACATTACCCCAACAATATTTTAATTATTTTAATTGGAAGAAGGGGAAATGTTAATAGACAAAACCAACTGTACTATCAAGAAATACTAAATAAACTTAATGTAAAAAAGGTAATACTGTTCACATTTCCGTACCATAAAGAGTTGCCACAGAAAAACAATAATAGATATAAACTTAACAATTATTTAGGTATATTATATAAAAATAATTGAAAATATTTAACACCTCCTATTTAAATAAAATTAATGTAATTGACATAAATAATATATTAAATTATAATAATTGTTATTTGACATATGATAGGATGTACCTATCTAATTTTTATAAAAACAATTAGCTAGTTTGCTATGCTATTGTATTTTAAAAACCCAGCCAATGGTTGCTAACCAGACCCCAGCTTCTATTGAGCAGGATCAAACGTTGACTCTCAATTTGGAATCCGTTCCAAGTAATTTAAATTAAATCTTAAGACAACGAGTTATTTCTTGCACGATAAATCAAAATTTTTCACTAATTAGTAATGTATTTTTAAAATATAAAACTTTTAATAATAACACTATTGTATAAACCATGGTACATTAAAATATACAGAATTGCCAATAATGAACATGAAGTTGAGGCTGTTCTTAAATAGTTGTAAAATAGATATCCTATGTATAACTGAGCACTGGCTTCAAGAACATCAATTTATGCCTGTTTTGGATCGTCACTCAGGTTGCTAAGCCTTTCAGTAGAGATAAAGCTATAGCAACGGTGGACTCTTTAATATTTATTAATAATGCTTTAAAATATAAAATCGTAAAGATGTTGTTAGCCTTCTATTGAACGGACTATGAAATAGCCTGTGCAGAGCTGGAGCATTTCATGTTGTTGCGATCAGATCTTCACTCGTTATAAAACCTTTTGAGATGTTAGAAGAAATATTATAGCTATCTAATTTACACTAAGTATATTATGATTTGTAGTGACTTTACATAAATTTATTAGATAATTCTAAACACAATTAGATTCAGATCTGGTTAGTTCATAAACCTTATCAATTTATTTGAACTACTATTGAAATGCGAGCGAAGACTAATGTAGTCTATAACCTGGGCCCAAGGCAAAGTCCTGGGCAAAGAATCATTAAGAAAGATTAGAAAGTTGTTCAGAAATAAAATAAGTAGAGTCATATAGAAAGTATAATACAAAGTAAGTGTAATAGTACATAAGTTCTCAATACATATTTGAAAATTTATGATGTGCAAAAAAATAGGCATGATTTCCTAAGACATTGTGATGCACATGACATAGGAACAAACATAATTTAATTCTTCCAGCAACTAGACTGCGAAGAATAAGTAAGTCTTTTATGGGACAATGTATACGTTTATACAACAAAATCCCAGTAAATGTTCAGAATTTAACTATTAATAAATTTAAAAAGGTAGTCAAGGAACGTTTGTGTGTTAAAGGTTACTACGATAATAATGAATTTTTAAATGATAACACATCCTGGTAATGGAATGCTCGCTCGTGGTCTTGTTTCAAAACTGCATAATATGTTATGGCTTCAAATTATTTGTTATATTTTAAAGATGACAATAGCCCGCTGAGTTTCTTTCGCCGGTTCTTCTCAGGTCTGAGGCGTCCTTTTACGAACCGGTGGTAGTGTGTTTGACAATCAATAAGCAAGTGTAAACTTCTATAATGAATAAAGATATTTGAATTTCAATTTCAATTTGAGACCAGATAAGTATGACGGAAGTTTTGACTCTATCAATCAAAATTTTCCTATATTACAAATTTAAGATATATAAAGGCCAATAAATCCAAAGTTTAAGATGGATATATTATTATAACGTATATTTTGCTCAGAAAGCACATAACGAAGATATTTTATATGATAGTCTGAACAATTCAATTAACCGTTGCAGTAGTTACCGCAGACGGCATAAGTATTTTATGTTGATAACATTTATACGTTTTGTTTAAACGTTATTTCATGTCAAGTCCCTTTCTATGCATTAAGATCAGAAAATCAGTAAAGAACATTTAAACATTAAAATGACAACAAGAATCTTTTATGTTTATATTATTTCTACCTACCCAAGGTTTAAAGCACTTTGAAGCGATTGCAAACACGGGAGTTCGTAGTGTTCGAGTAAGTGATAAATATAATTAGATTTAAATAAAATTAAAAAAAAATTACAAACATAAATAATGACGATATCTAAATGAACGAATCATAAAAGATTCGATCTATCCGGGTTGCGCGATTCGATACCACTTTATTGCAACGCACATATTGGAAATACAAACGGCCGGGTCGGCTGCGGACCATCAATCAGGCAATGTTGATAATAGATCATAAATCTCGTTCACCCAAGTGGTAGTGTGGTCCTGTGTCCCGTGGAGTTAATTGAATCATTGATTGCCTTAAGGTCTGAAAGTTGACTCGTGAAAATAGCGTTTCATTGTAAAAATCTTGCAATCTAAAGCCTTAGTCCTGTTTCTGGAATTGGATGTTAATTGAATAGTAAATACATCATCAACAAAACCTCAATTGAGGCCAATTCTAATTATGTTGTTTACGCAAAAGTATTTTATAAGTAAGAAGTTGCTTTCGGGGCCACATATTAAAACTTGGCATTTCGGAGATCCAATTACTATACAAACTTTATAAGAGTAATATCAAACAACACCTTAACAAAAGTTGTCGTATGAATGTGACAAAGGATTTCTTTTCCCAACGGTTCTTTCATTTTGATATACTTGTGTTGTTTTGTAAAGCCCTTGCTTATTAAAATATATCAACATTAACATATATAAGTAAATAAAACCAAATTCAGTTTAATCCAGCAATTCGCGTTCTTGATTATATCTTTACATTCGAATCAACAGTAATTAAAGTCTGCGTATAGTTTACCTTTGAAGTAGAAGATAACTGATCTTCAACTAAGCTCCCAATTTAAATTAAGAACAATATTGTTTTCATGATCGTCTGTTTAATTTACTGGATGAAGTTCAATTTACATAGCGAAGAGCACTCAGAGACGAATTGATAAAATAACAACGGTATAGGTACAGTCGTTCTGCTTTAATTTCATTTATAAATAAGTTTTTATTTAAAAAGTAATAATGCTTATAACTCTGTTTGTCAAGTTTTAGTAAAAGCTTGCTTTTTATAACAAACAAATTAAACACAAATCCAATATCATTGTGAACCGACTTTTCCCTATACACCTATAAAATTCCTGAACGGAACTTGTTTAAAGTTCGGTGACCGATATGGGATACCATCGCAGTACCACTTTTTTCCTACAATGCAATACTGTATGTAAGCTCTAACTCTCTCTTAGTAAATGTTCTGATTAACTTGTATATTTTTATAAAAACATATGATTTTTAATTATGTAACGATTTATTACGATATATCAGGAATTATAGGGCCCAGAGACTCCAAATTATATTGGAATATGTGTATGGTTAAAAAGAGATTAGCTGAGAATTGTTCAAAAAGAATGTTTCAATATAAGTTTTTTAGCGGCCCACTAAAACTACTAATTAAATAAAAAATAAGCAAAGTTAACGAATTCAAAAATAAAACTATGTAACTACTAAAGGAAAGCATGGTAGAAGGCTTCAAAATAAATAATATTACGAAATTTAAAAATAACGCAAAGTCAACAACTCGACACTCATGTTAAAATAATACTAACGACTGGTATTTAATAACATATTGGTCTTAAATGAGAACTTCTATTTTTTTCTTAACAGCAATGTTTTAAGCGTTCAATAATTCACAAAACAATATTAGTTTACAAACAGGCCTAAAAAACATACTGATTTATGTAGGTACTTCCGTAGAAGATCTCCTACGACAACGGGAAACCAACTAAGACAGTACCGATTCCTTTTCTTGCTGCTGATCAGTACTTTTTACAATACTTATAAAAGCTTTACCGTGCTACCAAATTACGTTTACCAATAATGTTTTTATAAAGATCAACTGATATCTGACCTCCACAACCCCAAGGTAAACTGCATTTGATTGATAGATTACTTATCAGTAAATTTACAGGCACTGACGATCTAAACGGTGGAGTAACATAAAGGCAGTTTTGAATAAACGGTTTAATAAATACTAATACATAAATGTAATAAAAAACAAATTTCAAAAGGAGTAATGTAAAAAAAAAAGTATGTAACGAAAGTATATTGACTTGTTAATGAACGTGTTTCCACGTAAAGTTGGTAACAATTCGGCACCCGACTCGACCCCTTCAAGGTCGGATTCCGCTAGACACATTAGTAGCGTAAGTTTTCCGAGGTGTCGGGTTGCTTCGACGCTCGGTTGCACATTGAAGCCTTTTAGCAAATTGCACAGACACGGAACCAACGGGCCGTCCATTCTTTTAAGTGACAGCGCGATGCACACGACAATTAATTTAAAACTGGCGCGCATTTGTTTTGTAGTTCACGCGGTAGTTATCCGGCTTCAAGGAGCGATTAGTTTAGAAGGTAAGATATAGAAAGATAATTTATTAAATGTAAATTTTAGATCATTAATAAACAGTCAATTATTGGATAAATAAATTATATAATGTCATATTTTTGATATAACAATTTATTAAAAGAAGCATTTGAACCGAAATATGAAATAATTTTGGCACTTTTATATCAGACGTGGCTATTGAAAAGAATCCAAGTACATGAAAGATTTCAAAGTTATTACACGAAGTAACGATATATTAATTTATCAAATTTGTTACTTTTCTTCCTCCACGTTTCAACAGATAAAAAGAGCCATGTTAAAATAGAAAAAAGATTATAAAAAACTCATTAATCACTTATTAATAATTTTTACTTTATAATTATGCTAATATAATATAAATTCGTTCTATAATATGTTTTTAATATATTTTAATTTTTACCTTACCAGAGCGTAAGGTATAACGGAGTACATAATATTGATATTTGCTGACACAACATATCTTAAATAATCGAGGAAACATGATAATCTTTGAGACTCTTTGAGATATTTAAAAATAAAACATTTGTGCACCAAGTTTTCTGCAACTTAGTTTGTTTGTAACTTACACAGAAAATGTAAATACAATCCTACTAATACTTAAAAATGCAACAGTAAGTTTAAAGATGTTTCTTATTCTCTAAGTTTAACTTTCTTACTCTTTAAGTATTATAACTTATTTACCAGAACAACATACAAAATACAAAATCATTTCTTTTACGGCTTTGTCGTTTATTTTAAATATTGTGTTCCTGATGTTTGGGATCATTACCACAATCCATGATCACCGAGTATAGTATACTATTAAGTAAGAGCACTTAAATAATGGTATATAAAATTGTAATGATTTTGTGTAACATAACTAATAAATGAATAAATAATACATAGCGAATGTATTTGCTGGTATAAGCTAGTCCACTAGAAACGGGAGGTAATTTTTTAAAGACTGCACGACTGCATCCGTAGCTTAGTAATAAGGGCGTATGCTTTAGAAACCGGAGGTCGTGGGTTTAAATCCTGCGGATGCTCAGCAAAGTTTCATTGCCGTTTTCTAGTGGATTAGGGCAATTTGGGGCGATCACCCAATTGTCTGAAAAGTAACATAATCCTTGTCGGATGGGCATGTAAAAAGTTTGTCCACCGTCCAACCCGCATTGGACCAACGTCGTGGGATACGGTCCAAAAACCCCCTGATGGGTAGCTTATGTCCAGCTGTGGACTAACACAGGCTGATGGTGATGATGAAAGACGGCATACTTTTATACGGTTCATAATAAGTTACAAATGAAAATATGATAACACAGCAGCTGCTAGATCAGTGGGAACAGAGCCTATTTATTCTCACCTGGTAGCAGATCAAGGCCATCCGCCCGTCATGGGACCAGGAGAAATGGGTCACCGGGGTGCTCCTGTCATTTATCAGCTCAATGCTCCAACGTCCCTCGTATTTAATCCACACGAAAATTACTCCGGAACTGTCACAGGAGGCCAGCTTCTGATATGGCTCGTTCCATTTAACGAGGATAACCTGTACAATGTTGGTCTTTTAGTAGAAGTAGTGAAATAGTTTATATTCTGCGCTTGCAAATCCCCTGGTAACTTAAAAAAAAATGTATTGGTCAAATTTTGAAAATACTATTATTTTTTTAAAAAAAAAGGCCGCAGAGTTTCTTGCCGGTTCTTCTCGACTCGACGGGTCTGAGTTTGTGAACCGGTGGTAAATGGATAATTTTTGACGTTCATAAGTGCTCAGTAGAGCCTAAATTGAATAAATGATTTTTACTTTGAGTTTAAGAAGATAAAGTATTAAATATACATTAAAATAAATAAAATTGGTGTGTCTGTTTATAAAATCGAAACAACAATTTTTAAATGAGCACGTTGTCGTATATACCGGTACATAACAAAACGGCATTTTTTTTCATTTAATTGTATCTGTTTGTCCGGTATTTATGTTAAATTTTATAGTGCCTCAACGAAGGAAAAAGAAAAGAGTCATATTTATTTGTATACATAAAATGAATAATAGGTCCAAAGCAATGCGGTAGGATTTTTTTATTTCAATAATAAATGAAGAATAGGGTTACTCTTCATCTTTATAAAATATAATCTACTTGAGCTGTTAAGTAAGAGCTATTCTTTAAATATTCATTCCGAATAGTGGCGTTGCGAACGCGCGAAAAGTTTTTCTCTTTGAATAATTAAAAGGTATAAACCGTTAACTTGAAGCTGGAGTCGGTCAAAATTATATTATATACTTAATGAGTTTACCTCGACGCCTTCGCGCCTTAAGCACTATTAAGAAATCTTTTTTGAATATTTACATGATAAAAAATATTTCATGGAGCATAAAATGTTTTTGCTTTTTGAAAGAAATATTACTGATCTATTTTGCAAACATTACTATCATATTTTATACATGGATGTCAAATGTCAATTATATATGTATATAAAATAACTATGTAAAATAATTTCATATCTTTAAATGTTCAACTTTAATCCTGCAACTTTCCTGATACTGATGATACTGTCTGTTTTTATGTTCAAATTAAACAATTGCATGTCTTGTTGCTATACATGATAGAAGTAGAACTGTATAATATTTGATGAGGATTGCTTGAAAGACGATAGGAAAGAAGGGACTGCTGTGATTACGAAGGATAGAAGGGACAGATTACGGTTTAAAAGCGATAGAACTTTTTTTTACAAGGATAACACAGTGCCTGTTTCCGCCGCAAAGCAGTAGTAAACAGTACAGTATCTGGTTTAAAAGGCACCGAAGCAAGTGTAACTTAGGCAAACCCGATGAAACATCGCGCTTTTCCGGCGAGCAAATTTGTGGTATTTTACGTTTCTTAGGGAGAGTGGGTATCTGTTACCGTCAGGTTAACGTCCCACTAGTCTTGTTGCTTTCTTAAAATAGAAAAAGGGTATACAGATGATGAATATAGAATTTCTCACGTCCGATCGGTGTCCGCGTAGGTTGTAGTTGGTGCGTAAGGGTAGCTCGTGGGGACGACGCGCGTGCGAGGATGTGAACGTAACACCGACCACCCCGCGCACGTTGCCGGTGGCCAGCCATCCCTCCTGGTAGTAGTTGTTTCGGTTCAACTTCCAACCCTCTTCCTGCAACAAAGGGCTTATTATTCAATGGACGAATCGTGCGTGTCTGCCGCTTCCTACTTAAAGAACAAGTTAGGTCTCGAGCACTCTACGACAGGTCTGAGTGTGCCGTAGTGATTCTTGTCGACGAAAACACTATAACGATTAATGTTAGATATGTGAAAAACTAGCGCATAAAGTAAGGAAAAAATATCTGTTTAATGACTATACAGCTTCGTAGAACTTAAACTACAAACAAAAGACAACTATTCGTACTAGGTCCCGAATATCTATGTACTAACTCATTTCTCTAAGTTAAACAAAAAGATATAAATTTTTAATAACTTTGCTCAAAAAATTGGTTTACATTTCTTTCGTTTAGAACTATTTTATTATTATTAAGATAAAATATTCAGGTCCCGTTGTTTGAACTCGTCCTCGAATTTATGTCTAGACAAAGGCAATGAGATACCCAGCCTACCTTTTATATTTAAGAGTGCCTCACTTTTTTTTATCTAATTATTTAATCTAAAGATGTGTACTTTTGTTTATTGCATACTAAAATACCGGTAATCATAACTTAAAGAAACAAATTTGCGTGAAACTAATTTGGGTTAGGCATCCAAATTATAATGCAGCCACTATTTGAAATAAAAAGTAGCGTTAAAATGTATAATATTTTCAACTTGAGCGTATATAACAGACATATATGCCAAAATTAAATTATACTTTACATACGTGCAAATATTTCATATAATTATTTTATATATTTCTTAAACAATAATATGTATAAAATGTCTAAAATAATATGTCTTAAACAATAATAACAAAATATTTGTTAAACAAAAAGAATTAGAAATATATAACATAATAAAGCAGCTTCCACTTTTATCTCTTGCACCGCCCTGAGGGTGTATGGTAGAAAATGCTCATGGCATTAATTCTACTTTAGTGTACTAAAAATAATCTTGTATATGTTTCAATTTATGCGTATATTACAATACGGTACTAAATTACTTCTTAGCTGTGTACATATAGTAGTTAGCGAGTATTTCGTAACTTAAAAATATACGGTGCTGCTAATAAAATAGACAACTCCTTTCCAAAATTATTTACATAAACCAAATATGAATATATATTAAGATTATAACCAGATCAAAGCTACATAGCTAACTTGACACATAGAGCAAACATCCCCTAAAATATGATCGCACGGGTTGACGAGGGTCGGCCTTTACTAGCGACATGGGTCAAGTAAATTTGAGAGAAAACAACTTATTTCACTCAACCGTAACGCTCCGAGCGGGTATTGTACCAACGGGGACAAACAATGGGGATTGCAATTTGGGATGGCGGAATCATTTGCGAAGACGCATGCTATTATACTCGCCTCTCTTTGCGAGGATTGCATCCGTAACAATTCTTCATGATTAAAATGTTTCTCGTTTCGAGTTGCTTTTAAAACGCTATACAATTATTTCACGTTGATATTTAAAAAATAAGTTTTGTGTATGTTTAACGTAGATTGGTGGCAGTACCTGTGTATAAATATTTTTTTCTATTGAGCTAGCCGATTATCGTCCCAATGGTTAGCAAAAGCCTCTTTTAAATTACACATATTAGGGTTTCACACTTTTTAATATCATGATTTACCCTTGAAATATCGACTAGTTTGCGTGCACGGAGGTAAAGACTTCATTCGTATAAAATTTATTTGCATAATTACTTAATGCTATTGCACAAATTTGGCTAATCAGAGGCCTGTGATCACTTATTCATGTGTATAAGCAAACATTTAATACTTACAGAAGAACAAAACATACATAACTATCACTCCATGGCTCCTTTTCTTCACATTCATCGAATAGATTATTATTGCGGATAATGAATTCCTAATTTTTATGATCCTTCTAATACCTAACATACTTTAATAACATGTATAAGAATCCTGGCCAATTTCCACACGCGAACTTGCTAACAGCTAGTCGGCCATGACAAAAAAATGCCATTTTAATCCACTTCACCTCAAACGATATGCTTTGCAATAAAACTTAAAAATATTTCAAATATAAATACTCCGTAAATAATATTATCCACAGCTTATAACAATTTTACACATTATAAACTTTGTTTTCTATAATCAATCTGTACAACGGCGTTCATTATTAATTTACGACGGGGTTATGAAAACTAAAAGTTCATCTGTAAATTCAGTTTTACCGGGAAATTGAAACAGTTAGTTATAACTGCACTGCTAACGCACTTTCGCCATCGAAAACCGCCTGATGCCAGACGGGGCCGGAGATAGAGGTGAGATTGGCAATTAGCCAGATATTGGTGATCTGCTCTGCCATTAAATCCTTGATCGGCCAATTAAGCTCTGTCACCGTACGCATTGGATGGACACGACAAAAAGATAAAATTGTAATGTGAAAAATGGAATGCAGTTTTTTTGGAATGAATAGAATGAAAGTTACTTTTATCTTTGTTTTAGTAGATCGGGACATTAAATAATTACCTTATTAGGAATATGAATAGTGTAAGTAATAAGTTATATGTATAAATAATGTTTATCTTATTTATATTAATGTCGTATTTATATACAAATTTATTTCAAATAGGAGATAGATCAACTAAACGCCTTTTCGATATATTTTAAGATAAATGAGCTATAATACCCAATTTCGAAACGAATATGGGTTAATCGATTCTTTTTTAATGTATTTGACATTAAAAAGAATCGATTAACCCATATTCAAACACATCTTTTTTATTCTCGGGCTCTTATATCTGCCAGTGACGTTATTAATATTAAGATCTTTTTAAACAAATTGTTAACATTCAAATAATTACAAATCGGAATTTAGCACTATGAAAAGATTAACGCGTTCATCTAAGCGAACAAAACCTAAAGATTTTTGTTGAAATAGATTATTTAATAAATTATAATTATTCCAAGAACGTTTGGAAAATTTATTTCATGTCCGTTTATGATAATAATTACTTGCTTCATTACTAGAGCAATTGAAATTTTTGTTAATAATAAATAAGCGCCGATGAAGGCGCCTTGGAATCTTCATTTAAATTTTGTATTTTTCGTTAATGATGCTTCGCTTTGATGTCGAAGTAAATAATGAAGAGACATTAATTTTAATAGTAATGGCTCCTGGCTAAATGTTTCTTTTATTACGTTTACTAAATTCGGTTCGTAATTCATTAAAACAAAATAATGGGCCCGCTGTAAGAAACGAAGTCACGGCGTACTAAGAAAAGTAATAATTATAAGAATGTTCAGCGATCTGAAGTTGTATTTAGAAGTTATACCTGTTATTAAAAAAGGAAATATTCAAGAGGCGAAAATACAACAAAAATTAATCAAAACAATATGAAAGTTTGACCCTGAATAAACAGATTGAGGCTAAGCTCTTCTCAAATACCTCGAATAACCTTTAACATCGGCTCTCACAAATTCGATTTCTATGAATTTCATTAAAATAAACTTTAATTAAATGTAAATGACATATATAAAGTAACAGTGTATTGTGATATTTTTGATAAGTTGTATTCTGGGTTTAAAATATTCGTAGGTATCTCAAGTATAATTTATTTTAACGACAAAATGATTCAAAATAGCCTTTACCTAAGCCAGAAAAAAAATTACTTAGTCAATAATAAATATATTAAATTTTCTTTTATTACAAAATATTTTTTTGAAACACATTAACAACATATTTCCAATTGCCTCTGCCAAATAGTTTAGCGGTTGCTTATTTCTATATATTTAGGTTTTTATGCAAATTTAACGGAACAACCCTTTGCATGGATTTAATTTTAATAGAATTTCATCAAAATCGTTCGATATTAATATAAGATCATATGTTTTACCCGAAAAAGAAGAAAGAAAAATGGCTATTAATTGCCTTAAATTAAATATAAACTTTAACGAAGATAATCATTTTTAATATAAGTCAATTCAAATAATAACAGGTAATTCAAAGCTCGCCGGAAATTACGTCTTTCCATGTAAATATAGGCATACAATTAAAAACGAAACCAGCCTGAAATCCCTAAACAAGCGACCGTATTGTTATCAGGAATAAGCCTGTTCCTAAACAAGGAACCCCTACGCTATTAGCTATTATAAAGGCCTCATTGTCGCCATTCGCCGCCGGATTTAACGAAATGAATCCCGTTTTATAATAGCACAATCGGCAGCAGGGGGCAGGCTCTCCGTAACAGTAATTTGAATAGGATACGTTTAATTAAGTACTCACATTACAAGCGCAGATTTTATAATCACTGAATAATAAAAGGTAAGCGTAAAATTTATGATTGTGCTATCACAGTGCATTTAATATGAAATAACGATGTCGTTAGGAAACATAACGATCTTTTGCTACGTGATTCATTTGGAAAAATACCTTTCCAGTATAATAAATATCCTACTATAAATGATTGTCACCCATTCACTTTTGTCTATTTACGAAATGAAATCATAGTTGAAAATAGCAAAAAGTAGACAGACTAAAATAGTAAGCACGTCTTAAGTACGCTAGTACAATAGCAATGTTTGCGTACGCTTTCCCAATTAAGGTGTGGCGTAGAATTGCTGCCTCTACACATCATAGCTTATGTTTCCTTTATTTAACATCACATAAATTATATATATACTAACTTGCTTACAATAAGACAGTCGGTTTTTATTAGTCTTCAAATATTTTTAGAACATTAATAGAAATGTATGGTTATAACGGTGTTATCATAAAATGACACACAGCAAGTTGATAAATGCCCTTATTATGAAAAAAATACGCACAGATATAAATGAATATGTACAAAAAATTTAGCAAAATACTTTATAGAAATTGTAAGGAAAATTAAATGTTTCATAATTTTTTATGGCTCGTGGCCCATTAGCGGTGTGTTAGATTAATCAAATCTTTTTAAATACAGATATCTTTCTATTTGTCTGTTAGTTTGCTAGTTTATATATACAATAAACTATTTTTTTAGTTAATTAGTTCTGCATTCCATTTATAACCATTATTTTCTATTTTCCATTACCTTTTTATGGTATCTGGTCGTAAGATGTCGCTTATAAAGTTTATTAATCAGATACTCCTGTTTTAAATAATTATTTTCCATCGAATATTTACGGCCGCCGCTATCAAACAAAATCCAAGAAAAATGTAAGAGTTGAGAATGTTTTAAATTAACGTTATAAAAAAATCAGTTGTTCATATACATAGGTGATGCAATAATAATAAAAAAAAAGTATTGATGACATTTTGTATAGTAAGATAATTTGAATCTGTCTTTCTGCCTGTATGTCCATCTTTACCGTATAAAATCGATCGTTGAATCGATTTCGTTAAAATTTGGTACATATTTCGAAAAGATTCCAAGAAAGATAAAAATGGTTAAAATAGGGATGAAAGTTTACACGGGATTAATCATCATCGTGTCATATAAATCGATTAAATTTTGTGTTCCGATTGTGTCAAAATGTTATAATAACTATTGTTTTACTCTATAATCGTTAATACTTATTTACTTGTAAAACATAACTATTAACTATATCTGATTAACAGCGATTTAATAGCTTTACAAATATTCCTAGCATTTTAGAATCCTTCGTAAAATCGAAAAAAATAACGATCACAGCAATAAACTATCTCTTCACCGCAACGGATGTTTTATCAATAATATGTTAATTTTGCTACGATATGTAAATGTAGATTGTAGATATCGTTCCGTAAGCAACAACCTAACCCTGACCTCTCAAGCGCCTATAACACGAAACCAATGTAAATTCAATTCCGTGCAATTTCAGACTGGAAGTTGACTTATAAGAAACATGTTGGGCAATAGACGGTTCACTTCGATGTCAACTTTTATCATAGGTAGCAACAGGAATTTATAATATTTTGTAATAAGACCTTAAAGATTTTTTTTTGCATAGAGGTAAAAATATAAGTTGTGCACTATTATAGCTAAGATACTTATATCTACAATTAACTCTTAAACGATTTAGTAAATCAGTTCTTTGTACCAAAATTCCCTAAAACTTATACATTCTCAACGAAGGGACTATTAAAATAGTTTTTACTTTCAAACGCTATTTACATCTTACCTAAAAAAAAGATCAAGTCTATGTTTATCATATAATAAACAACCAATCCATATAGACATAAAACCAAGTTAACCTTCTTGTTACGTCAAAAATGGAGGTTGGCTACGAACGGCAATTTCGATATAAATAATCCATGTAATATTATATTTATAAAACCTTAAGCTAGGGCTGTATCATTATATAGTTTTTTCTCAGTAGACTGAACAATTTTATGTGCTCTAATAATTTAATAACCGACCATACTTATTTTATGATTCATTGACTCATGAAATTATTCTAAAATTTATCACTCTGAACCTTAATTTTAGCAGATATATATGATTAGAAAATAAATAGCTGAAGGAAGGGCGTAAGTATTTTTTGTTTAATGCATTTTATTCATTGGGTTTAAATATCAAAATTTCGACCGAACCAGAGAAGAATGCAACGAAAGACGGTGCGGTCATTTTTAATTAAATTACCGAAGAATCTTTCTTATAAGTGGCCTCAGATAAATTTAAGTGGCCTCAGATATATTCCTCCTTTGTCCTAGTGGTAGGGTTTACCTGAAGAACGGCCTGCCACCTTCTCCTCTACAGCGTAGCGGTGTTACGGTGTAGATACGGTGTAGGGGGGTAGAAAGAAAGAAGGGTAGCGGTATGGTACCAACATCTACGGGGATAGAAATGGGTCAGACAACACCATAAATTATCGGAAGATTATGTTAGTAGTATTCTACCAATAACAATTATATATAAAAAAATTGTGAATCAATTATGACCCGCAATGTTTATTTTTTTTTCGTGAGTTTTTGCAGAAATCTTGAAAATTTTGCATCTCGACAATTCCTGCAAAAAATCTGCACTCCATGATTAGCCTAAAATATCATATTGTCTTTTTTTCGTTTACGCAACCGTAGAACAAAGGACCTTCAATATTTCCGGGGGTGGTCTAAAAATGGCTATAAAAGCGAGTTGTATGATATGCTAAGAGTTAATGCTATGTCATGCCTATTATGCATAGATATTATTTTAAGACTTTCGGACATCTAACTGGAACTAAAATCTGTAAGAAAAGAGTAAAATATTAAGTGACCGCGGAGGAGATCAAGGTTCAATTTTTTAATGAGTTTTAATAGTATACTGCTCATGAAACAATTACGTTTTATTAAGCCAGTAATCACTTGCAAATTTTACAAGTCTTGACGAGATTTGTCTTTAAAAATACGAAGAACTGCCGCGACATATATTATAAATCTCGTAGTGTGTTTGGTAATAACGAATTATTACCAAACACACTATATGGATCAATTATATATTGCAGTACAGCTCAATAAACAAGATACAACAAAGTTGGTAGTTGGGATTTATCGCTAAGCAGATATCGGAATTAGCTTCGCCGCGATTTTATTGCATGCAGATAAAAAAAATGTCTATAGGGAATATGTTGATCGTTGTAATTTTCCTCTGAAATTATTCAAATTTATTATTATACCTTTATTCATTTGAACTGAATAAGCCCAAATACGAATACAAATAAACGAATTCAATGAACAGAATAATATGATAGCTAACGAACGAAAAATGTTGTGGAATATAATGTAATCCACAAATATAATATATAATATTGAATAACATTGAATTAGCTGCCGAATCAAATCTAACCTTATATAATAATCTAATGATAACTCTTTTTGCTGTAGGCTTACTTAATTTCACATAACCCTTTTCCCAATTGTGATCATAGTTCACTTTATTCCTTATAAGTTTAATCAAGTCTTCGACGAATTCTTAAAACCAGATCGTGTGATAAACACGAAATTTAGTCGATTTTACTTTGATTTCAATTTTCACACTATTATCTATCATAAGAACTACGAAATGGACATTTCTTCCGTACTTAAGGCTATTTCTACTGACTAACGTTTTAACGTCCCTAAAAAAACGACTTTATTTAAGTATTAAGAAGACATAAATATATTTCATTAATTCGTCTACGTGCCATAATCAAAATTGACAGTATCATTCAAATTGCTCTTAAATACCTCATCATTACCCTGTGATAGTCCACCGGTGGGCATAGGCCTCCCCTAATACACCCCTATCCATTAAGGGGTTTTAGACCGTATCCCACCACGCTGGCCCAATGCGGGTTGGTGGGTGGACCGACTTTTTACATGCCATTTTGAGACAATTGGGTGATCGGCCTAATTTGCCTTAACCAACTAGGAACCAACAATGAAAATTTGTTCAGTCTCCGTAGAATTCGAACACACGACCTCCGGTTTCTAAAGCACACGCCCATACCACTAGGCTACGGAGGAAGTAGTTAAATAACTAATTATCAAATGTTAATACATAAAAGCAAAGAAAACGTAATCGATTCTTTCATTATTAACAGTAAAAGCCCAAAGTACTTTTGCCATCTTGAATAAATACAAGCTCCGTTTACATTATTTGTTGAAAATCAATGAAGGCCCATTACAACCTTGAAATCGAAGACGTTTTTTTATTTATATTTGTTATCGGGCGCGCAGCCAATTACTGGAGTTTCTAAGCTCCCTTTTAGGCCTCGACGACGTTAAGTCTGACAGCACAAATGTATTTAATAATGTTAAACGATATCACATTTCTGTGAAACATTTATAAAGCGTATACTTTCATGTTACACGCGCAGAAACATATATTTACTCTGATATTAAACAAATATCAAAGTATTAATAAATACGCAAACCTTTGAGAAGAATGAGAAAATTATTACATCAAAAACATATAATGTATAATTCAGAATGTAATAAACAGTCCCGTATTAAAATTTGCCCGATTTCTTCCATTTCATTTTACTTTATCTTAGAATTAGGCAAAAAGTTTATAAAGTTTATAAAGCTTTTAAAGGGCGACGTAAAAACATTAAAATTTTATTAAGACCCAAATAAAAGTTTGATTTCTCCGCGGGCAATCTTTTGAATAATACGTCATGATTAGGGACTTATTTTCGAATCCATAGGTAATACTTCGTATAGTTACGATTAGGGCGATGACATAAATATTTTATCTTACGGCTTTATCACCAAAACAACATTATTGTGTATATACACCGCTTAATATTATATCGCAAATGTCTAATTTATCTCGTTTAGTTATTAGCAGGTTACTTATTATCTTCTACACATAATAAAACTCCTTTGATCGGATTTTGAAACTTGTGACCGAGTAACAATAGTGCCTAAAGGTACGAACAGTAATTAAAAACTGGCTTCCGTTTATTATGCACTAGGGTGCCAAGTGTTAGTCACTACAATGCCTGAATAAGCCCCATTAAGTCTGCAACGATCGCTTATAATTAGAACAACATTAAATGTTATTAATTCAAATGCACTCGTATTTTGATTTCTCGTTAATTATTTTCTAAAAGTTTAGCAAACAAGTAATAAACCAATAAATTGCATGGCGCATTGTCTCGTAGTTACACACCAAAATAAAGTATTTGCATATTTTGTATGGTACGCATTATACCTTGATGTGTTTGTGTGTGCTGTGTTTATGTGTTTCTAATAGTTACTTAAAAATACAAACATTGCGTGTGCCTTTTAAAGAAACTTTAAAGAATTCTATATGCAATTAATAATAGATCAATGACCGGTGAAAATATTACCTGTCTCTTTAGAATTTTACCTTAAAAACCTTTGAGTAATATTAAATTTGCGATTTTGTATTGGCCTCATCCTGTACTTTTTCTATAAATCGGAATATATTATTATTGACAAAATTGTTAATGATATATATTAAAAAAGAATAATAAATTAAAAAAGATTTTATGTAGTCCCATTCAAGCCATGAATAAAGCAAGTTCCTTCTCCTATTTCAATGTACGGGGCTAGTTTCTACTAATTAGTTTAAAACGTCTCGAAAGCGTTAAGACCCAGACGGACGAGTGGTAATCAGATAATACCTCCCTTACAGAAATAGCTTTTACATGTATTTCAATACTCCTTGGAAATTGGTAAAGATAATAGAATTTAGAATGGACTTAATGAGGAATTCAATCATTGGAAGGTTATATTGCTTAAAAACTGGTTGTTATTAAATAAAAACACGTTATCAGAAAATAATTATTAATTATAAAGACGTATAAAGTTTGAGTTTAACCCCTTTTAATGTTTAAAATAAACTTATAATGTGTTTCGCCTTATTCGAATGATTTGTAAGCTCTTACTACATATGCAGATAGTATAGTTGATGTTACTCAGATTATAGGCAGAAGATTTTATATCTTATTATCGATTTTAACAAAACATACAATTTTTTTTAAAAACGAGACGTTATTTTATAATTTATTCATGTTAAAATTACTACCATCCAAATATTTTTATTTCAACATATTTTACTGCGGAGCCTCCATGAAAATTGTTGTGCGCGCGTAAAATTTAATCTATGTTCTGTTTTTCATAGCACAAAAACAAAAATATCTCATCAACATGCTGGTAAAAATGGATAAAACTTGTTAAGGGTTTGTTTTTTTTCGTAATTTCATTCGTTTCATATATACATGTAAAAATATTAATAGCATATTTTCTTTTTTTATTCACATTACACACTTCTAATATTAAACCGATTGTTTTGTTGAATTGATATTTAAGTGTTATACTACTAGATACTAACGACATTTAAGAAAAACGTTACTGTTGTTATCGCAATTTCCGAGGAAACATAGTTCTTTATGTACTTTGTAAAGAAAATGTTTTGAAATTGTGGTAGCTGAATAGGCGCCAAGGTGAAACATAGGGTTGGGTGTAGATGGTGCGAGTCCGATAAAACTCGTCAAGGGCCGGCAAAGGTATTACCGCAAATCGAAAGAAGCAGAAGCTTATGATCCGACAAGATGAATTGTACCTAAAACACCAAAAAGATTAGATGCGTATACTTATTGAACAGTTAATGTCATGCGTCGGATGAGCATCTAAAAAGTCAGTCCACTCACCAACCCGCATTGGATCACCGTGGTGGGATATGGTCCAAAAAATAATGGAGAAGGGATGCATTAGGGGAGGCCTATGTCCAGCAGTGAACTAATAAAGGCTGATGATGAATCTCTTTGCGACGTTTTTGGGGGTCATGAATCAATCTATTTCATTAGAAATCGACTTCAGATTATTAAAAAAATCTAGGAATAAATCTTAAATAAAACGATCATATATACCTAGTACATAACTGCAATCAACTTCTATTCAAACATACAGTAAAATAAACACGAGTAATATTTTATTAATTGCAAACATAATTATATTAATTATTAAATTACCAACTTTTATGCGTTACGCAAATCAAACAACAGAATATTTGTAGTGAACGTTAGGCATTTGGAGAGGCTTCGTGAGTGGAAACACGTGACACGCTCTCGAGATTTGTAGCGTGCATAATACTAGTGTGTCGCATAATCAACCCTAAGCAGAAAACATTCGAGCTGTGAAGTTGCAGTAGTAATTACTAAGGCAATTAGTCCGGTACAAGAGCTTGCAGTTTGTAAATAGTTTCAAACCATTTGTAACAGTTTTAGAAGCTACTTTTCAAATCGATCTTTAGTGTTTTTGTTGTGACAAATCGACTAAGAGCTCATGAATTGACTAATTTGTCATAAGTCTGTAAATTCGTTTTCTGAATTTAAGCTTTGATTTCGGTATACTCTCCAACAGGTGAAGAATAATATGATTACCTAATTTTAAAGGCTATATAATCATACAAAACAAGACATCTATTATACATTTTATATAAATTTCATTTGCTTGTGTCTTGAATGTGATAATTGATTTAGTATATTTCCTAAAACTGTGAATAACCTCTGTTTCAGGTAATATTAGACCTTTTTTACAACAAACACGAGTTTTCCGCTGACTTCGAATGAAAATGTAAATATACGATACAGTTTTTTGTCCGTGAAAACTTTAGTCTCGTTTTGTGGTCAGATGTGTAAAAGTTCCTCCGTTAACAACTTGTTAAAAACTTGCTGTTATACATTTCGAAAAGTTCTGGAATTATTATAGCAAACCGTTCTATAACATTGTATTCCATGTAGCCCATAGTATAAACTTTTGCACGGTTGTATTGAGACAATGAGATAAATGTAAAATAAAATATTTCTTAATGCTTTATATAATATTAAACACTAAAGATGTAAAATCGAACGGTTTACTGAAAAGAAATTTATTATGAATTCAATATCCAGTGCCAAATTATAATCAAACCGTGACATTTAGGTATATCTACGGGCGAGTTTATTAATCAGAAATTCTCAGTAGTATTTTGGAAAGTTTAAATGTCAGCTAGGTCGAATAAAGTTAAAGTGCAAGCAGGTTAATTGAATAGGAGAGAGCAATTTATAACTGTGACCCGAACCTTGCGTTTTCCGACCTTAAATTCCTCCCCGCCAAATTGCTTTGACACTGGCGAGAAGGCCCCAGCGTAACCGATGATAATGGAAATATAATGGGACCCGATGATGCGCTAATCCGCAAACCTATTTGGCCATCAGCCACACGATGAATAAAAAATTATCATAATTACAAAACAAACTCAACACATAAAGACTATAATACTACGTTATGTAGCATTTTAAGTGACGGCATAATCAGTTCAGACTTAAATTTAACAATGCTAGAAATCACTTTGTTATTTTTAACAACTTTATTAATAACAACTAGTCTACGTGGCTAAAACCCACGCAAAATCAAACTTTGATAAATCGACAACAATAACTGAATTTATTAAAAGTTTGATTAAAAAAAGATATTAAATAGCAAAAAATAAAGTACAGCGATTAGAATCAAATTAAACATGAATAAAGCGGTGTTCATGTTACGGGTTTTCCCAACGTTCATTTTCAAAAAATGAATTTGGTTTCTTAATCGCTAGCCTCTTATAGACAACGATGGCCTTAAATAGAAGACACTTTAAAAAAATAAATAAAAAACAAACATTGAAAAAAAAATCACGAACCTCTGGCAGCTCGTCGGGCACCTTTCCCATCCACGACAGCGACAGCACGGTACAGTCGCATTTCGCATTAACATTACGCTCGAAGTGTAGATGCATCCTCGCGATTCGCTTACAGCTGCTCTTTGTACATGCTAGGGGCGATTTGTGTGCTGTTTCTAAAGCTTTCAGGAATTTTCTAAGTTTATTTCGCACGTTATCAGCAGGCACATTGTAGTTGTCAGAGTGTAGCGACGTGCGTACTGAGTCGGCTGTCTTGACAGGGTGACAAGCGAGGCTTCGGCGCGGGGCGGTTTATCGATTGTGCGCAGGGCTGCCAGGCGCACCACACGCCCTCTGACGACCCCAGCTGGGAAAACGTTTGCGCGGATGAGATGGCGCTCGGGAAACATTCGCACTTTCCCCGTAAACTGCGGAACAGCTTAGCACTCTCAAGTCGATTTGGAAAATATAATGCTAAACTGCGAGGGCTAAGCAGACGAAGAACCGAAAATATAAATTGCTATACCTCAACCATATTCAAAGGATCACTATTATCACACGAAACTCCTGTTTATTAAAATGACAAATTAAAGCTATTTATACTATTTGTAGCATCGATATGAAAATTACGTTACCAAAAAAACCTTACATCACGTATATTCAAATAAACCATTTAAAACCAGTGCTTATAGATATTCGATTTATTTACAGAATATTAAAGCTATAACGTCATATATGGTACAATATATATTTTATGAAAAAAATGAGAGTTTTCTTCAGTTCGTTATCCCGATCTCTCGCTACCTGGTTATCTGCGGAATTTGGCACTGTACCAGACAGAGTTCTTTGTTTTGCTTTAAGCAACTTTTGTGTTAACACTGGACTTGAGAATTTATTTAGGCCCATTAACGTAACTAAATAGTCTAATTTTATTGCGCTCCATTGCAAACAATTATAACTTAATTTAACCGAATAATAATACTTCTTGCGTTGGACTCAACGCGTTTTGAGGAAAGAGTTTTGTTATTTTATTTTATTTTTATTTATTAATTTTAAAGCTTATTGTTATTAAGAGTTTTTATTTTTTAATTAAAGATTTACATAGTATAGCTTAAATTATTTTAAAAAGAATAACAATAGGTTTTTACCTACATAACTTTGTAATATTTTAATGATAAGTGTGTTGTTCCCATATATATAAATACCATTCCCTTTTATGTAGATATATAATTTAAATGCACAATCGTTACTTTCGTCCGTCCTGTACAGTAAGCGTTATCACTATTAGGAAGATTATGATTTTACAGCTCACAAATATTCGAACCAATTAAGTTCATATTTTATCTTGATCAGAATTAAATTCGATCACGCGAGTAGTACAGCATTTCAAACAGAAAAGGAATTACCGAAATCATCAGTTATTTGTAATAATAACATGCGCTACGCATATATTAAAAGCATATAAAACAAGGCTGAATACACTTTACATCGTACCCTTTGCCTTGTTAGCCTTGATCGGTATTCTCGGCATCGGCAAATCATTGACGTACAAGTGACGTCCATTTTTTATTTGACGCAATTTCTATCCTGGAATGCAGATGGGACATCCAAGTATACTACAAAAATGTTTTTTCAAGTTAGAAGGGTGAGATTGTTTTCATACTGGCATAATATATATATTACTAGCGACTTCCAATACTAATATCTGTAAAATGAATGGGAAAAATATATAAATTTACCAGCGTTTTTCTGCAATATATAGAATATAAACTTTTCTCTTAAATCACTCTATCTATTAAAAAAAACTGCACCAAAATCTGTTGCGTAGTTTTAAAGATTTAAGCATACATAAGGATATAGGGACAGAGAAAGTGACTTTATTTTATACTAAATACTGATGATACATCATACACATATTTTGTTTTCACATATGTTTCACACCTCGAGCAACAAGACCAAAAATTTAACGTTTATAGCAATAACTAAGCATTCGATAAGTACAGTACCACATTTATAGGCACTAACGTGCGAAATAAAACAACTGCTCAAGAGATTCTTCACAACAAGCACCGACTTTTTATTTGCCCATACGACGCACGGATCTTTTCCGGCAATTGAGTGATCAGTTCATAATGTCTTAACCAGTTAAAATACGAAAATAACACAAGGCTGTGGTTCGAACCCAAAAACTCCGGTTTGTTAAGTAATTGTATTTACCAATAAAAGGATATACTCTATCTAAAAGAAAGCCGATACGAAAGCTTATATAAGACTTAAAAATAAAATTATTTTCCGCTTTTTAACTTGTTTATAAAAATAATTTAATACAAAATGTTTATACGCATTTTTGCAATTATAATATACTGATTTTTTATGTACTCAGAATTTCGCATGACAATGATTTGTGTACTCAATATTGCAATCAATGTTTATGCAATAAAATTTATGACAACGTACGTAGAAATCCCGCATTTTCACGACAAACACGATATCATTAATAAAAATAGATCTTTGTGGTGGTCAAAACTGAAAAATTTGCCTCCGTAGTATTGTCGTATGAGCTTGCGCTTTTGAAACCGGAGTTCCTGGGTTCGAATACTGCGGGGACTTATTAAGTTTTTATTGTTGTTTTCTAGTTGGTTAGAGCAATGCGGGCTGATCACCCGTTTGCCTGTAAAGCTCGAAGATCTATGCGTCGGATTGGTATGTAAAAAGTCGCTCCTGCGCCTTATCTCCTTGCGGTCGGTTATCCGCCCATATATAGGAATATCCGTGTTAGCGCGTACATTTGTGCACTGTAACATCTCATGCGCAGTTGGCTGGTCTCTTAAATAGATCGGCCGCCGTAGTCGGAATAGCCTAGGATGACTCTATTCGATTTAAAAATTATTTATAAAAAAAATGTATACATTACAAAAGGGCATGTATATGACTTTACAAGTAAATTTTAACGCACAAAAAGTATAGTACAGAAAAGATAGTATTTTTTGTGATGCAAATTCATTTCTCCTTAACTTCTTACATTAGTGCAAGTTTCATAAGATGGTAGGTCAAAGGCGGTTCCACCGCGATGCCTATTTCTGCTGTAAAGCAGTAGTGGGAAAAAAATTCTGTGTTCCGGCTCAATTTCAAATCCAGTTTGGCTAAATATACGTAAACTAATTAAATAAAACTAATTAAATAGTAAACAATTCAATGTTTGCTAATTATGGTCCAAAATAATAAATTATTTATTAATTTATACAAGCTTTGTTTTAAACTAAATTTAACCGTGATGTTATACTTTACTTTTGTAACTCCATCTCGGTAAAGTATTTTTGAGAAAAACTAATTATTATGTGTATTTTATGTGAGCAAGATCACGTCAAGTGGGCCCCCATTTATCACTTGATCATAAAAATTTAATCTATACATATTTTCATAAGTACTTATGATGGAAAATGATCCCCCAAACGATTTTTAAAATTTTAATTTTAACATGTTTTTTTACAATGACAACTTTAAGCACTTTTAATTTAAAAAAAATGGATTAAAAATCAACCGTAAGAGATAAATTCATGAAATTTTCAGCTTCTATGGTCAAATGTCTATATTTTAAGAATATATTAACGACTTAAGATTATTTGTTTATTTTCGTATTATTAACTAACAAATGGAAATTTAACTAACTTTTTGGTGAAAAAATGCATTTTTTCTCATCGGTCACATGCTTAATCATTTCAGTTTAAGATTCCGAAGAAAATTTAGTGAAATTTTCTTAAATAATGGCAAGCATTTTATATTTTAAACAAAACGAATTTATTTATAACAGCGCGCTTGTCAAGAAACGAATTAAATTTTCATTTGTTAATTTAAAAGTTAGAATAATTTAATTAAATGATATAAATAATTAATATAAATAATTTAATTAATTTAATTAAATACGAAAATAAACAAATAATTAAGAATATATTAACGAATTAAGAAGTCGTTAATATATTCTTAAAGTATAGACATTTTTAGACCATGGAAGCAGAAAATGTAAAAATGATAGTTTGTACACTTATATACTACAAATAGTCTCTTCATATCGCACCTTCAGACATTCCACAATTGACAAACTTAGAGGGAACGGCATGTCAGATTGCACTTACCGGCCACAGGCCGCTTGTTCTTGTTTCCGTGTCCTTATCTCCTACTAAGAAATTACTTAGATCCGACCTAGAGCAGCTTTTCGATCTAGGCCAATCAACCAATCTTACAGGTGACTTTACCAGTAAACAATGCGAATGGAATTGCAGTACGCCAAACACAAACGGCAATATATTGCCGGGACTTGAGGAGCCATTCAACATAAATATAATAGCTCCCGGGACCCCGACTAGATACTCCGACTCAGGCATAGGAGCTCCAAGCAGTATAGACCTGCTATTAGTTAGAGACGTCTCGCTCGATGTCGTATCAATAGAGGCGCTCTGTGAGCTAGACTCTGACCACTTGCCGGTCTTATTCAAATTGGGCCCTACGACTACGACCAAATTTATCGCCTGACGGAATTCATTCTGAACGGCCTTCATCAATCCAAACCCTGTATCACAGGCGGCGTCTTCTTTGATGTCGCAAAGGCATTAGACAAAGTCTGGCACAACGGCTTGATTTACAAGTAGTACACTCTCAAAGTGCCGGACAGGCTGGTTCACATCATCCAAGCCTAGTTGTCGAATCGCTCTTTTCGATATAGACTCAAGGGCACCCTGTCCACGAGCCGTCCGCTCCAAGCGAGTGTCCCTCAAGGATCGGTCCTATCCCCTATTATTCACCTCTTCACGAGCGACATTCCAAAGCCTGACGATGTCAATTTGGCCCATTTCGCCGATAACACGTCCCGGTCTTGTTCGTCACTAAGACCAAATTATATCTTTAAAAAGCTCCAGAACGCGAACAATTGTTTAGGTGAATGGTTTCGTAAATGGAGAATCGACGTCAATCCTGATAAAAGTGTAGCAATACACTTTCATCGGTCTAGATTACGTCGTGGTTACTGATCTCAACCAGGCTGTCAGGATACAGCCGCCACGCTTGAGCACAGGAGCACATTCAGTCACGACCTAAAACTCGTAGGCCTAAAACCTACGGAAGAGACCAAATCCTGGAGGCGACCTTCGACTGCACACTGACGTTCAAAATCTATTCAGGACGTTAGGAGAAGGTTTGGTCAGTTTTCGACCAAACTCTATCACCTAACGAATTCTCACAGTAAAATGTCGCTCAAACATAAACTTCTATTGTACAAGGTATGCATACGACCAATCATGGCTTATGCATGCCAAACCTTTTCTCATGTATCCTCCGCACTCCTGGACAAACTCCAGGTGGTGCAAATCAAATTCATCCGCCGCGCTACTGGAGCGCAGTGGTACCAACATACCGTAGACCTACACAGCGACTGTAAATTACCAACACTCCGCGAACACTTTCAAAAGTTAACGCGCAACGCATCGATAAAGTTGTTAATCATAATAACCCTCTGCTGGTAAAAGCAATATCGTATACGCTGATCCCTCTAGTCAAAGCGTAGACCGCGAAACGTTCTCCTCGACCCGGATGAGGAAGGGTCACGAGACTCCGGACCCAAAGGGGTCCCGACATGACCCTACACCACCAAGTAGGACGCCACACTCACCTTAGTTGCGACCACAGCGAAACACACACACGCGTACACTAGCTACACCGCGTTCAGGGCGGTTCACGCCCAGCCACCGATGAATACAGTCGCCAGACCGTCGGCGTCCGGTTCGTAAACCGATCGTCACGTCCTAAAGACATAACAAATGCCTAACCCACTTCGTATGTGGCCCATTTTAGCAAATGTTGCACCTGTTCGTGGGACGGGAGCTCCCGAACTCTGTGATAGATGAAGCTTACCAAAGACATAACATCCGAGTCAAAAAAAAGCTGAAAATTTCATGAATTTATCTCTTACGGTTGATTTTTAATCCAATTTTTTTTAAATTAAATGTGCTTAAAATTTTCATTGTAAAAAAAATGTTAAAATCAAAATTTTTTAAATCGTTTGGGTGATAATTTTTCCATCATAAGTACTTAGGAAAAATATATATAGATTAAATTTTTATGATCAAGTGGCAAATGGGGGGTCCACTTGACGTGATTGCTCATGTGCCCTAAGTGTATTTGATAGATTAAAAAATTCATAATTTTTAGACTTCCTTAGAATAGTGGTAAATCGATTAATCGACAGGTTTGGTAATTGATTGAATATACGATAAAATATAAATAGAACTTTTTATTTTAAATCACGATGACATTCTGTGCTAATTTTAAATAAATTAATATTTTACGTTTTTGAAAACTGTTTGCGATATTCTTTAATGAATTAAAATAGTGTTGTTTAGATAACAATAGATGGTCGGTAAACGGTTTGCTGGCACAATGTTTAGGAATTTGATCAAAAGCTTGGCTAAGTTTCAAACCTCGAAAATGCCGTCCTACGATGCTATTTTACCGATAAATAAAACATCTAAACCGTATTAAAATTAGTGTTGAAGTATACTAAATGACATAACCCATTGTTATAAAAATTTTATTTACGGTGTTACTTTTTTTAATCAAAAATTTTCCATACTTGTCTAAAAATTATATTGTTTGCACGTTATTAGTACCTACTACGAAAATAATGTATATAAAAGCATATGAAACGACAATTACAAATACCATACGCATCATAGAGTTAAACCTTAGGTTTGGTTATAGACTTTATAGTTTTTGGACAATGTCATATTATTTTTAGTATTCCAGAAAAAAAATACAAAGGCGCTACGAAGGTAAATGTAAGCAAGTAGGCTACTATGGAGTATAAAGATATTTAAATCTAAATTTACACTAAGAGCAGGTTTATATTAATTAAACTTTGAAGGTTAAGTTAATTAATTTTTGCAAAATTTTAACACGTATTGCACAAATATCTTAACGACTTCTCGTAATTATATTTATATTCTTAGTTTGTTTTTATCGATAAAAATCTCAGTAACATTTAACTTAACCATAATAGTTGAGTTAAATATTATTATATTTATTTATATATTGAGAAATATCTATTATATCACTTTGTTTTTGTGTATAGGTATAAGTCCCCCTAATCATTTAAATTCATATAAACAATCGAAAAGCGCTAGTTAAAATGATGTGAGACAAGGGATAGAGGTCCATATATGCGGCTATGTATATTTAACACAGCGGCAAAGTTATGATGAATCCTTCACATTGTTATCTCAACAATTTAAGATAGGCACGTAACAAGGAGCTATTAAAGTAAAATCGATATAAGGTTATACATGCTTAGGATGGCAAAGATATTTCCAACAAACCTCACTGAAGCATGTCTAAAACAATCCACGTGGGATGGACACATGTAGGGTTTAATCTTAATTTCACACTTGTACATACAATTTACAAATAATCTACAAACTATTCGAATTACTACAACATTCTCGTTATAAAAAAACAGTGTAATAATGCTTAAGATATTTAGTAATGAATATTTTGTTCAGGTCTTATTGACTAATGAATATATTTTGAAAAGCAAGAATATGTATATACTTTTAAATAATTGTAAAGTAATTAAGTGGCAAAATTCATAAAACTTAAATATTTATCATGTGTAGTATTTGCATAGGCAACTGAAAGAATTAAAGTAAGAATAATATAACAATGGAAATAACAAGGCTGACAAGTAGAAAATCCCTACGGCATTAAGTCCGCCTGTACGATATGTGCATGAAGACTAAACAAATAATCAAACATTTATACAAATATTTAAATAAAGTACTAAAGAAACAGTATAAATGGCGCATCAGCTATTCCCTTGAATGAGTGTCTAAATATTATTTTTCTTCACAGCAGCTATCTACTGTTAGTTGTCATTAGCAGCAGGATTTTAACCAACTACTTCGGATTTGTAACGCGCATGACACTAGACTACCTACTAACTGCCTCCGAGGCCTAGTGGTATGGGCGTGTGCTTTAGAAACCGGAGGTCGTGGGTTCGAATCCTGTGGGGACCAACAATTTTTCATTGTTGTTTCCTAGTTAGTTAGGGCAATTTGGGCCGATCACCCAATTGTCTGAAAAGTAAGATGATCCATGCGTCGGATGGGCATGTAAAAGTCGGTCCACCCACCAACCCGCATTGGACCAGCGTGGTGGGATACGGTCCAAACCCCTAATGGATAGGGTGTATTAGGGAGGCCTATGTCCAGCAGTGGACTAAAACAGGCTGATGATGTGATGTAAGATGACACTAGACTACTAAAGTTATTCAATATATTAATCAATAAAACACATGTCTACAACATAATATTTATTAGTTAAAAATACATCGAGGCAAAACCTTTAGTAAACATAAACCATCAAATATCACAGACTTCATCAGTACAATCCATGATCGCCAAATCTAATCAAACATTACATGTAATCAACAGTTATTTCACTAAGCGTGCCCCAAGTAGGGCCGGATTTAACCTTGACAGGTAACGGTACGTTTAATCTAATGGTATCTTCCATTATTGTTTTTAATACTTTAGCAAAATTATCATGATTCCGTTGAGGCACTTCGTATATAAGCTCGTCGTGCATTTGTAGTATTAGTTTAGGTTTTTCTGCAGCGTCTATCGCACACATTGCGGCTTTGGCGATGTCCGCCGCGGAGCCCTGGATTGTTGTGTTCACTGCTTGACGTTCAGCGGCACCTAACGAGCATATTCATTTAAAATAAATAAGAAAAAGATATAAAAAACGACGAACCATAATCTAATTGACTTTTTTATTACTTATACAATTACAATGACATAACGAACCATCGCGTTTCCCAATCAATACACTCTTAATGTTTACGCATTGCATATGGGTCGCGTGTCACCTGAAATGTATGTTACTAAAGTCTAATGTCAAAGCGTATGGCCTGCTTGGCGTAGTGGTTAGTGGCCTTGACTGTTGCACCAAAGTGGAAAAATATTGTGTGATGAATATAGTGTTTTTCTCGTGTCTGGATGTTTGTATCAACATCGTATGTTTTTTTTAAAAAGAAAGATAATTATATGCATTTATCAGTATTCTAGTTTCCATAGTACAAGATTTGCTTCATTTGGGACTAAATCATGTTGTGTAAATTGTCCGGAAATATTATTATATTATTATTATTATGGCAATCGTAAAACAGGTCGAAACCAACGTGTTACGTTCAAGTACCATCAAAGCTTGACATCCGAATATATTTATGTGGATTTAAGGGCTTTAAAGCAGAGTAAAAGTCGGCCACGCATAACCTTCACTACCAGCAAACTTTCGCCTCTCACTTCTCCACTTTATATCAAATACAACACTTACTTCTTTTAAACGCCAGCGTACTGTTGATTTCCGGCAGATACCTCCGTCTTCCCTTCAGCGTTTCCACATATCCGTTCTTCCTGCAATTCTCAACGATTGACTGTGTGAATGCCTTCACTGCCGGATACGTCTTGTAAAACGAGTCCATGAAGACGGCTGCCTCGGCTTCTGTCACATCCAAGTGCTGGCTGAGGGTTTTGTTGCCCATCCCGTAAAGGATCCCGTAGCAGAGCTGCTTTGCTTTTTGACGAAGATCATCGTCTACCTATACGTAAGCAGAAAACTTCATAAGTAACCTACATCAGGGCATAAACTAACTAATCCAACTAGTACTAAATACAAAACTTCTAATTCTTTTTCTTACACCAGACCAGCGTGGTGGGATACGGTCCAAAACCCCCTAATGAAGGAGGAGGCCTATGTCTAGCAATGGACTTACACAGGCTGATGATGAATGAATGAATGAATTACTTTCTTAAACTTGTAATATAGTTAAACACCATACCTTTATATTATAAAACTGAATATAAATAAACACTGAGTTGTTTTAAATAAATATATTTTTATGGAAACTCATTTAATTGACTAAAGCTAAATAATAAATTATTTTAGTGAAAGTTATGTGAACGATAATGAACCACTGATCAATATTCTTTGATGGTCTTAGTTTACGAGTAATCCACTTTAGTAATTGTAACTGTATCACTAAATCAATGTCTGTGTAAGTGTCTAAATTCATTACTTCTGAACATTTTAACACGCGCTGATTGACTAACAAATGTAAAGGAATACGACTTCAATGTAATAGGCTGTTAACTCTTCTTGACTACTGCGTCGTGAGGACGTGATTTCGATTCCAACAACAAGAAAAATGTGTGACGAACATAGTGCTTATTTTGCTTATTTAGGTTTGCGTTACTTATAAATAAAATAAAATGATGTATAGATTGAGACAAAGGATTGTTATATCGTCTAATAATGTTTATTTATTAATAAATAAATAAAACCTTATTACAGAGAACTGCAATGTTTTCTCATTGTCTTTGACGGGCACTACGCTGCTAGTAGTGTATTGCAATAACAAAACCTATTTCAAGGTCCTCCGCTTTCCTCTTTACTTAAAATCTTTAAATCTTTACTTACTATTTATTAACAAGTTTATTCATATAGATCATTGCAAGTCAACATAAGTATAAATACGGTCTAAAAACGGCTACCTCATCCTCGGAAACGCAGCTCCAAGAGGCCGCGATTGCTCTGAACACGTCCACGTCCGACGTCATGATGCCAGTCAGAACTGGGTCACGGCTGTAATGTGTCAGTATTCTCATCTCCAGCTGACAATAATCGGCCGAAACGAGAACACATCCATTCGCCGCTTTGAAAACGTTCCTGCAGTTGTACTCTATCACGTCTGAAGAGAGTTCATTTTCGGTAGACAGCGTTAGATATTTTAGCGGTATGCAGAAAGTTCTGGGCACATTCTGCAGATTCGGCTCCCGCATAGTCACGCGGCCGGTGCAAGTGTGCATTGTATAGGAGGGGCTTATTCTGAAAACAATGTCACATTCATGACTCGCTTGCCGCTACTTGAGCGCACAAAGCGTACGCCGTAACGCGCTTAGAGACGTGAGAGATAAAAATATATTCGCGCAACGAAAAACGCCGAGTTTTGCAGATTTCACGGTAATTTCGCGACAAGCTTCCCGCACACGAGCGCTTGCTTTGGACACAATGTGAATGCGGAATTGCTATGCAATACAAAGGCGGTGTTGTTTTACAATGGAAAACTTAAGATGTATACAGAATAAATGCTTAACTCAGCACATTATTGTTTGTTACGTTACTTGTTATATTTTATATGTTTAAAAACAAATTTTTTTGATGAAATCAATTTAAATAAGGACAATGAGTCATATGGTATAAATGATTTAAATGTTATTGTTGAACAAATCGACTGATCGCAGATTTAATTTGAATAGTTGGTTTAAGCTCTCCCTTAGGTATTATAAATAAAATGTAATGGGAGTGTGTGTGTTCTATACAATCTAAACGTGTAGAATACATACATTCTTATTTATACCTATATCATTATATTAGTTTAGTTTCACATTACTTAACTTTGTATGAATATGGATCTATGTGTCTGCAATAAAGATTTATTATTATTATTTATATTTTACATCTTTTTTTTTCACCCTTTTGGGGGGCTCTCAATATTTTTACGGGCTTTTTGTCATGTATTATTATTATTATTATCGAATATAACACGTTATCATAACATACCTGTTATCCGAATTATAAATACTCGCTTTTTCAGTAAGCGGGTACAAAGTTTTGGTGAGAATTGCATTTAACTTTCTCCAATAGATAACAATACTCGCCATCGGGCTATTGTGAGCGGTTAAAATGCTTTTCTTCGTGCTCACTTTCCGCCCTTTGTAAATTCCCAACACCTGTGGTTAAAAAAAAACAAGATTCCCACCTATATATTGACTCATTACGATATCTCTGGAACCATAAGGCGTAGCGACTTGAAATTTGGTAGGAATATTTCTTTCGGCGAGTAGAGGTCAACTAAGAACGGACTTTAAGAAAATCCACCCACAAGGGGGGCTGGGGGGTTGCTTGTACAATAAACTAACCGTTTTTAAAACCAGTACATTACGGTGATATACAACCAAAAGTACGTAAGTAAGAATTTTGAGAATTGAGAAAGGCAAATTTCTGAAATGGCTTATCCTGTTTTGTGACTCATCTCATTATCTCATCAGCCTAATAATAGTCCACTGCTGTACATAGCCACCTCAATACACCCCTATCCATCAAGGGGTTTTGGACCGTATCTCACCACGCTGGTCCAATGCGGGTTGGTGGGTGGACGACTTTTTACATGCCCATCCGACGCATGGATCATCTTACTTTTCAGACAATTGGTTAATCGGCCCACATTGCCCTAACCAACTAGGAAACAATAATGAAAACTTGCTGAGTGCCCGCATGATTCGAACTCACGACCTCCGGTTTCTAAAGCACACGCCCATACCATTAGGCTACGGAGGCCGTTGTTTGTGAGTACTTTGACTAAAAGATAACTGATGTAACTGGGGTAACTTTTATAGAACTTTTTTATATATTACCACGCGGACAAGTCGCGAGCTTCGAGCTAGTTGAATTATATATTGAATCGCCTCTGCGACCTAGTGGTTCTAGCATTTGCTTTAGATACCCGGCGGCAGTGGGTTCGAATATTGTGTGGGGACACGTTTGTGTTATCTTTGTTTTCTGGTTGGTTAGGGCAATTACGAACAATCACCCCTTTTGCCTGTAATATGTTCTGTGTCGGATGGGCATATAAAGAGTTAGGTGTTAAGACCATGTTTGACGATCGTTTAATGCATCGGTGCTTACATAGAGTCTGACAAGTAATTCTTGTTCTCCAATAAAATTAAATAACCGATTAACCACTACAGTTTACTTTTAATTACGAAGTACAGTATGTATCGTCTTATGATTGCAACATAATATTCAAGTTATTTATTATACTATGTAACTTTTTTATGTGATGTATGTACAGAAGAACAAAAATCCTTTCGTCCGTTATTCGTCCGCAAAGCACATAAATACCAGGAACAAGCATAGAATAATTATTCCAGCAACTAGACTGCGAAGAATATCTAAATCTTTTATGGGACAATTTGCTTTTACAATAAAAATCCTAGATATCGTTCAAAATTAATAACCATAAATAAATTTTAAAAAGTTGTCAAGGAACATTTGGGTGTTAAAGGTTATTACAATGTAAATATGTTTTTAAATCATAACACACTCTGGTAATGGAATGCTCGCTCCGGTTTTTCTTTCAATACGATGATAATTTGTGCTTGTGGTTATTTCAATTTTATAGTAAAAGTTAACAAAAAAAAGTTCCGCTGAGTTTCATTCCCCGGTTCTTCTCCGGTCGGAGGCGTCCTTCTCCGAACTGGTGGTAACCGGTGGTTTTGACAATGAATAAGTGAGTGTGTCACACAATAATTAATAATTACCTTTGCCACGTCCTTCGACGAGTTGAAATTGAAACGATACCCACACAATTTGTACGCTTTCTTTTGCAGTGTCTCTTGGGAATTTTTTACATCGATCAATAGTTTTGCGGCCAAATCTCTGTCGACTACTAGCCCGTCGTACTCGCATTTCGCTAGTATCATAGACACGTGCATTTCTACGCCTGCAAAACAGTGTTCGCAGTTGAGCAATTCATTGAACGTTGTTCACGTATCAGGATGACTGTCACTCATCATAATCATCATAATCAGCCTGTAAAAGTCCACTGCTGGACATAGGCCTCCCCTAATACACCCCTATCCATTAGGGGGTCTTTGGACCGTATCCCACCACGCTGTTCCAATGCGGGTTGGTAGGTGGACCGACTTTTTACATGCCCATCCGACGCATGGATCATCTTACTTTTCAGACAATTGGGTGATCGGCCCAAATTGCCCTAATCAACTAGGAATCAACAATGAAAATTTGTTGAGTCCCCGCAGGATTCGAACCCACGACCTCCGGTTTCTAAAGCACACGCCCATACCACTAGGCTACGGAGGCTATGATTAGTTATTAATACATGCGCTAATATCGTGTGCGCAAAATTATATTTCGTACACTACGTTCTACATTACGACTTAAAATATGGTATTGTCCTTGAAAATATACTATTAAACGGCGTTAGTAAAATAAGAATCAAAACACATGTTAAACATATAAAATGTTACAAGAGCTGGTTTGACAATTTAGAATTCGATATGCGGGTTTTCCATTCGTTAAAGCCCATCCGTCATTATAACCTCAAATATAATTTTGTTTCTCTAAACCAATGTTTGTAACCAACACGCCTATTTCTGTGTTCCACTTTCATGACGGTGTCTTGGGAGTAATTCGGACGTTTACTAAGCTTATCCATTAACCTGACACATACACTGCGAATTATCTGGTGACATTTGAACTGTTTCAAAAATGTTCATGTCCCGAACTAAGACTACATTAACAAAGAAACAAAAGGGTATTTTGTCACTTTGTCACAAAAAAATTGTTTCATGGGTCAACCCTTTACTTACAACGTTATTAGTAAACTTTTTTGTGTATGAAATATAATAAAAACTTTCTGTGTAATTACTTATAACTTGAACGATTGAGTGCTGTTAAAGGAGTTTTTATATTTACTCCATATTGAAATCTAACCGCTCTATCTTGCACTACCTCCTAGTTTTCTGACAAGTACAATCTGAGCTAGCTCTACCGATTTCAAGAGTATTTCAATATAAAATAAAAACAAATTAAAGCAATTATAGACAAGTAGATTTACATATGGTAGAAAGATTCATAGCCGATAATGTACAAATAGTCGATTTCGTGCATTTCAAACGCAAATTCTTACGAGTAAAAATATTAATTATCCTATATACAGTATGGTACAGGGATTGTGTAGAATAGTCGTCATAAGTCCACGGTTACACGAATTATTTTGATTGATTAATTTGAACCGCCATCCTGGCCTGTCGGTATTGGCCCTTGCTTTACAAACTGGTGGTCGTAGGTTCGAATTCCGCCTGGGTAAAATAAACTTAGTAGAGTTGTTTACTCCTTCGTGACCCCAATGTCTGAAAATGAAGATGATCCATGCGTTGGATGTCAAAAGGCTGCCCCGTGTCCGTGCTTTAAAATATACTGACAACCAATTCATCCATAGAATTTAGTTTACCATTTGGGTTGTAGAGATCTGAAGCAAGCAAGCAAGACGCTCTGCGTACACTGTTATGCTGGTAAATCTGGATGGGTTAGAAGCCACGATAACTTGGAAAAATGGCTAGTTGATTAAAAGTTTCTAGAAGGCTAGCGGATGTTAATATAGTGCCAGACTACACAAGTTATTAATAAAAAAAAATTTAGTGTAGCCTGGAACAAAATTAAAATTTTAAAATAATGAGTCTCGATTATATAACATGCTAGCTTTCACACCTCGCACGCATATGTTTATCATAATCATTATTATTTGTAACTTTAATGTTATCTGACATATAATCGGCATTTCTGTGAAATTATTATCAAAAACCGTTAAATATTTTTGCCTTATAGGGTTGCAAACATGCTCATTCATCATTTTACATTAAAAATATCAAAGTAAATTTAATAAAAAATTGCTATTGCATTTTTTGTAGAATAATATTAAGTGTTGAAGTTTCTTTACAGTTGAGGAGGCCCCGTGGCCTTTATTTACCTTTCAATTCATTCGTTCAAATATCTTTACGGCCGTTGGAACGGGTAATAAGAATCGTTTTGATATTCCATCAAAAATAACGCCAGATCTAAACAGCAGACGAATATGCGTTACATTGTTTAGGTCTAAATTGTATCTATTATTGATATAAATAACGCATTAGCAATATGGTAATTTATAGTTAATAAATAACGATATTGCAAATGCATTATTTATCCTCGAGATTTGCATCCCACGAATGCCAAGCAATATATTAAATACAATCGTGGCAATACGATGAATACAGATGTTCGCAATATTGGCACGTTTTAATAAATTTTACACCGGACCCGGCGTACATTTGTATGCAGCACGCAAGCGACGGCAATCGACAAAGACCGACAAATATTAAAATTTATAACACGATTCTAATTCCAACATAGTTTATTGTTATATATTTTATTTACTACGTGTGAAAGTTAATAATAACCAAGTGATTTTAAAAGTGTCTTGCCATTGGTTTAAGATTTTTGTAGAAAAATGTCGTTTAGAGAAATTTTGTCGTAAAATAGGAAACGGCAGGGATACAGTATAAGGAAGATCCAGGCACAAAAAAGTACGTCTAGTGTTCCAGTTAAAGACCACATTTGGTTCTTCGAACCCAAAACAATAAAAGACTTACAGCACAAACATATAACCGAACGTTATTAATTGCTAGTACCGAATGTAATTTGTCCTTATCAGTTGCTTCTTTACTAACTTTCAGATCTTTTCAGGTCTGGTTGACTTCTAAACGATTTAAATAGTGTAACACCAAGTATATCATCTTTATTGACCGGAAACTGAAGATTTAAAATTAATTTAACGTAGGGATACTTACGTATTATGTCGTTTATATTCTTGTACTGTCCCAGTAAGTGCGTCTGTTGTTTTTCGGCTATCACCTAACGCACCAAGCCTTTAATAAGGTCATTTCGACAGGATCCAGCTTTTTCAGGTCTACTGTCTTTTTTCCTATTCTAATCGGCGCCGTACACAAATCTATATCACAGTATCTTTTTACCTACAAGAAAATACAAATTTAATGTGTATATACATTGTTATTTTATATTATTATATATATTTATATACATTATTATTTTATATTTCTTGACAGCTTTACGCAACGATGGTGATAAGAGAAAGATACAGCGACTGCTTTTTACTAACGTTAAAACACTTCTGTGCTTATTTCTTACTTCAAATCCCTAATTACTTGTTGTTCTAGTTTAAACAAACCGCAAATAATTAATCTGCCTCTGTAGCCTGTGGTATGGGAATGCGTTAGAAACCGGAGGTCGTGAGTTCGAATCCTGCGGGGATTCAACAAATTTTCATAATTGTTTCCTAATTGGTTAGGGCAATTTGGGCCGATCACCCAATTGTCTCAAAAGTAAGATGATCCATGCGTCGGATGGGCATGTAAAAGTCGGTCCACCCACCTACTCGCATTGGACCAGGTATTGGATAGGGGCGTATTAGGGAGGCCTATGTCCAGCAGTGGACTATCACAGGCTGATGGTGAAATAATGAATAATTAAGTAAATACGTGTTTCGTACTTAAGTCGAGTTTTAAGAAGTCACGTCACAATTTTTACGACCATCGCGTATCATTTGCTATTTGTCAGATATTATAGACGTTCGGCCACTTAATTTAATGAAATGTCTTTGAATATTTTAAAAGCCTAGGGAAACAGCTAGTACTTATTACTGCTTTCATTGCTGATTATAAATAAAACTAATTTCATTTTCCTTTTTAAAAATATGTAGATAAATTATGTACGCAAGAGTAGAGTGTAGGCGACAGTTTGTTTTTAAAAATATCCTTTGGGATAAAAAGGTTTTCGTGTACATTAAATGGTTGGATCAGCAGATGTCAACAGTGTTACAACAAGAAGTTACTCACCAAGTCATATATATCACGAATCTTCTCATCACTTTGACTTAACCACTCGGCCAAGGATAAATCCCTGCAGTGTGGTGTCAGATTACAATCAAACCAAGACCTTAAATGATGGTAAATGGTTTTAAGGGACAACTGCGTTCATTTTTAAACAATCCTTGCTAAGCCACTTTCCTATATTAATTTTAGTTTTTAAATCATTGCTCGAGGTAAAATCAAAGTAAACACATAGGTTTTCCGTCGAACAAATTGCCATTCCTTGAACCAAATCGGTATTTGAAACAGAAGGCTTAGAAGCTTCAGATTTTTGGATTATATTACTCCCAATGATTTCTGTAGGTACTGAGGTACCAATGTTTAAATATATAGATGCCTCATTACTTTGCATGCATTCTGAATATAGTAATGAGTCACTCTCTTTTAAAACATAACAATTCAAAATATTTTCCTCTATTTGAATTGTAAACTTAATTGATTCCATACAGTTTAGTTCAGGCTGGATATTTTTATTGCTAGCCATTCGTATTTTCTTAGGTGATGGCTGAATTGTGGCAGAATTTAAATCTCTTAGTCTTTTGTAAGGACTTACGTAATTTGTGTTAAAGGGTCTTTCGGCTTCTTGTGAATTTATAATTTCGATGTCTTGAGATGCATTCAATTCTTGAGGTTTAGCTTCTTTCTTATCATCCTCGTAAACCAACTTTATGTCTTCCTCTGCACCATGCACCGCAAGCGAAGATGTAAATGCGTTCAAAATGGATTGAGCGTCTATAGAAATATTATGAGCTGTCATAGTTAATTTACTCTCGCGCTTTTCTTCAACTGATCTCTCTCTGTTACATTCTACCGTGTTCGGTATCAGCTCGATTGGTAAGGTTTCATCAAACATATTTGAATCATTTTCGTCAGAAGAAAATAGACTAACGTCTTTTACGGTAGCCGCATCAATAGATGTGCAAATGTCTAAAGAACTGTTTAAATTTTCACCAAAACTAATTTCAGGCGAAAACGTTTTGTCTGACATGCGACGAATTTTTGAAATGTTATCTAGCGCAGAAGTAATGTTAAGGGACTCCCATATTATGTCCTCCTTTTGCAAAATCGATGGGCTTTCGGTAAGACTCGTCGTATTTTTGTTAATTATGGTAATGTCTCTTCTTTGGGTGGTTTCTATTTCAATATCATTATCTACTAAACAAATTTCAGAATAATTTGTTTGGTTAATATTTGTCGGTACATTTTCCACCAAGCGTGAATTAGTATTACCGAGGTGCGTTTCTATACTTGATTCGTTATTACTTGAAGTAAAACCCTCGACGTTTTTAGTTTTTTGGGTTTCGTTAATCGATCTTTGTTTCTCACCGTTCACCTTAGGACTTTTTTCTGGTGACCGATTATTTGATAAAGTTTGGATTAAACAATATTCCTTCTTTGCATCCCCATTTACATTAGAGTTGCCGTCTAAAGGCATTGTACCTTCAAACTCTTTCCATTTTATTTCGGTAACGCCGATCTCCAATTGTAGATATTTTCTTGCTTCAACAATAAGGTTTTGAGCTGCGGCATTGGCCGTCATACCACAATTTCCGGTTATCCAAATGTTTTTGATTTTATTTCTTTTTCTTAAATCGTTCTCATCGTCATATTCCCTTTCTTTTTCACTTTGAAATGGGATGGCCTTTATGAGTATATTTTCTATGACGTGAACATCACCAGTAGCAACATCCGATATAGTTTCAAAACCTCCGTCAAATAAAGCTCTCGCTCTGAGTCCATTGAGGGAAGACAACGTTATTAATTCAATCAATTCCGAATGTATACCGAAATGTAGGCGATCCTGGAATTGTGAAATAAGCAATTCCATATTTTTCCACCCCAGTTGACGACAAAAAGCAGTCACCATACCTGAAAACGAAATCTATACAATTTCTGTTAGATCTATCGAAAAGTTGTGGCATAAGCATTATTTACCTGCAAACGTTGCAGCAGCTTGTTGTAGACCTTGCAGGAATCCTCTAGCACATTGAAATTTTCTAGCAACTTCGAACAAAGGTACTTCATTTACCAAATCTTGTAATGCCAATGCTGTGTAAAACCTAAAAAGAAACGAATAATAGATATGTTACAAATTTATAGACAAAATTGTAAATGTACTAGTTATTTACCTTTTATGAATATTTAATTTATTTTGGCTCACTTTGGTTTTATTACTTCCTCTCAAGCGTTGTACTATGAAACTTTCTTGAACACCTACAAGATCACCCACTTTTTTCATTGCTTGTGTCAATGATTCCCATAAAGTTAGTAAATGTAACCAGTCAATGTCACTCCATTGACTGCTAACACTATAAGGGGTCACCAAGTAAATAAGATGAAGATCATTTTCAAGTACAATACATTGTCTTGCTTTCTGCAGTTCACAGAAAAGTGAGAGCCCATCATTTGGTGCCATAGATGATGACAGGCAAGCTTTGCCTAAAGGTGTTGCCACGTATTGTTCTCCATTATCAATATTCTGCACCCGGACTAATTCATAGCTTTTTAAACTATCCAATGTGTTCCTCAGCAGTAACATTTGTGAGTCAGATTTTTCCTCCTGATTAAACAATAGTGAACATTTTGAATACAAATCAAGTTCCTCCTTAGTGCAAGCAACTTGACTAGCAATCATTTCAAGAACTGCTCTCATATACCTATCTTCGCTTTCAATACAGCTTTTCACAGGCTCCAAAGCACCAGCCATCAGTTCTAAGCCAATCTTCTTTTCTGATTCTGTACAGATCAGAATACTTTCCCCTTTGATATCTCTACCCATTCTGCCTGCCCTACCAATCATTTGCTTGTATGTTAACATATTAATAGGTTGCTTTTGAAATACTGGGGTTCTGATTATAACTTTTCTTGCTGGCAGATTAACACCAGAACTTAATGTTGATGTTGCTACTAAGACTCTTATAGCACCTGATTTGAATGCACCTTCAATAATGTCTCTTTCATCAAATGTAAGGCCTGCATGATGGTAAGCAACACCAAATGACACAATATTTTTGAGTACACCATCTAAACCCGCAGGGCAGTTTTTTAATTGTTCCAAAACCTCAACAATATTTTCTGACTTCAGCTGATTTCTCAAAACTACACCCATTTCATTTCCAGTACATCCTAACTTAAAAAATGTTGATGCAATGCCTTGTGCCAAGTTTTCACACCTGTTTTTTGTCATGCAAAAAATTAAAATAGAGCAGCCATCCTTTATGGTTTCTAAGCAAATACCTATCACACTTTCATTATCTTTTTCAACCCCAATGTCAATATTGACTGATCTGAGGTAATCACCATCTCTATTAAAGAATTTGTTTCCCACTAGACAATATTCTTCTAAAGGAATTGGTCGATAATCTGTAACAAATAGTTCAGCATCTAACCAAGAAGCTAGTACCTCAAGATTGGGTAGTGTAGCTGACATTCCAATGATTTGAATATTAACTTCATTTGCTTTTGAAGTCATGTACTTAATTTTAGTTAGTAGAAGCTCTAAGATATAGCCCCGATGAGAATCACCCAACAGATGTAATTCATCAACAACAACTGCCCCTAATTCTGATACAGTGCCTTCATCAAGGAGACGATTGACTAAACTATTTGCTTTCTCTATTGTACAAATAGCCACATGTACAGCTTGCAAACCACCAGGTGGGGATTGAGAACCCATAAAACCTTCGACTCTTATTCCCGAGCTAGACAGGATATCTTGCAAATAGAACATTTTCTCCCTAACAATAGAAACAAAGGGCAAAATAATCAGTACCTTCTTTTGCCGCTCCAGGATTGTTTTTATTGTAAGAATTTCAGCTACAAGTGTCTTACCAGCAGATGTTGGTGCTGAATATACCAGATTCCATAATGCAACAGTACTTCTGGTTTACTGAGACATGACACCTGCCATTCAAACATTTCAGTAATACCTTTTAACTTATAATTATTAACTATTTCTTGTGGCAAACCCCACTGCTTAAGATCTCTTACATGTTTATAATCATCTTTGTTCTTAGATACATCTGGGGTGATTGTTAAATTTAATGTTAAATCATTAACCGAGTTTCGACTACATGATGGTTTCTTTGATTTTGTCTTAGATTCTTTTACTACTGTTCTTTCAATTTGTGTAACTGCAGCATATTCCTTAACTGAAAGTAAAGAGTTATGAAGTGTGAAAGAGTTATCAAAACAATTGTCAAGGAAAGAAACGCTTTCAACAGGTATTTGAGAATCAATCTCGTTTGCTTTTATACAATCCATTTAAATTTGTAAGATTTCATGAAGTAATACAATCAAACATATCGCTAATGAGTTTTATTTACAAATATTTTTTGACACCGGTTTTGTATTTTTGACTTTGACATTTAATAAGATAAATTTTATAATTAAAATAGTAAAAAGTTGCATCAATTCAACCACTTTCGTCACGATTTTTTTTTTGATTTTTCACCTTGCTACAAAACATAAAACATATAGAGGCAACTGATCATTACAGATTATCTGTATAAACATCCTAAAGGGGCCTTGAGAAAAGCCAATAAAAATGTAAGTATTAATTAAGTTAGGATTTCATAAATTAATAATAAATAAGACATTTAAAATTTTAATATCATTAAGTTTAGTGTTCTTCTATGATGCAGCATTAACACCTTACATCTACATACACTTATTTATTATATATTTTTAAAACTATATGCGGAATTAATGCCGATGGTATTGTCCGCCAGTCAATATTAGGCTGATGCAGAGACAACAGTGAGGAAGTGCAAATATATATATGCCCTAATACTCTCTGCCATCTTAATTTCGAGAGGTAGCGCATTCCACAAGAGGACATATTAAAAAAGGAGGAGTCTATGATGTCAGAACGGTGAAGGGCAATGGAGCAGACGAGTATTCGTCAAACAAAGATTATTGTTGCTGACATATACAGGGCAATAGGAAAATTAAGATAGGAATATATAGTGGTAAGGGCTCGTAAGGAGCGTCGAGGCGAATAGTCAACCAATTAAGTTAGAAAAGTTGCGTAGAGACGAGGTCATGTTTACGAAGATTAAAATAGAATCTAATGTAGTTATTTCGAAATCGGTCAAGTCAATTAAGGCAACTGAACAGTTTAAGATAGCACAAGTCACCATAGTCAAGCGTAAAGCGCTATACTTCTTTCGCATCTTGCCTACCGACGGGCCGAGCGAGAGAGATGGCAGAGGCATTTAGTTTTTCATATTCGATTGACCCTTGTTAGTAAATAATGTCTTGCGATTCTAGGAAACCAGGAGTTATATTATTTTGTTCAAATAGCCGAACAAACAAAGTAACTCAAAGGTGTGTTACAGTGAAAAATAGTAATAATAAAAGCGTTCAAAAGTGTTAGCTTAACAAAAGTGCAAATAAACAGTAAATATTAATCAACATCATCGTAACAACCAAAAATATAACTATTATAATACTATAAAAATACTACTACGGTTGTAGTAATACTTTTATTAAAATCACTGTTCCATAGTAAACACCAATCAATCAATAAAACATTTTATAATTTTAAACCGGAATAAAGTATGCAGGAAAGTTATTTTATTAATTTAACTTTTATGCATAAAACACGAAACTGTGATTTTCGTTTCGTACATAACGGTATATTTGGGAAACGTATGTATCCACAGTAGCTGGATGAAAGCAGCTAGTTATAAAAAAAACTAGTTTTAAATCAAGTGTCGCGTCTACGTAACTGGTTTCGCTTCGTTTCTTAAAAGTGACGTAATGGCCCACGTCTAGAACTAAGGCTGTTTTATGCAATTCAACTTGATATATGGAACTTCTAAATATGTATTGTTACCTCAAAGTATTCGAAACCACACGACTTACCGTTCCTAGAGCAAGGGCCCATTCCACTAGGCCATGGGGTCTATATTAAAAATGTTACGAATATTCTATATAGTCTATATCACCACCATATATGACATTTTCTGAAGTATAACATATGATACTTCCGTCGTAATAATCCTTTATGCAGCCCAAATGAATATTGACTACTTGTGGCTTGCTATCTCCACTGCTCTACAAGCTTTGGAATATCTAATAAATATTGTAGGTTCCAATTTCTTAAGACCACAACCAGCTGTTGTTCTGTCCTAGTAAGGTCAATATGGAATGTTCACGAGTTTGCTGATAAAGTAAGACGGTCCTCGGTATTTCTCTATTCCTATGTAACGTCATTTGTATCGATCTACATTAGTTCGAGAAAGAAAGTTACACAGTTTATTCAGTCCTCTCAATTTACTGTGTTAACTAATTTCATATACATATTGACAGTCTAGGATTATGCTACACTTTAAAGAACTTTGAGTAACATTTGTATTAATTTTGCCACAGAGATAGAAGAAACCAAAAGAGGTTATCTTCTAAAATGAATGAAAAAATAGGTACATGACAGTAAATAATCATCTGCTAATATTAGAAAACATGAAACTTAATTTTTCATGCGCAATACAACGGTTTGAAACTGACAGTTATTAAACATTAAATTTACTTATCAACGGGTAAATAGTTGTAAACTTAAAAAAAACTATGACTGATTGTGTGATTGTATGACTTTTTAATTACATATAGTTCACAATGCACGGCTTTAACGTAAATGGTTATCTTAATACACAACTTTAACGTAAATGGTTATGATAATTAAATGTGTAAGAGTTAACTACATTGTATATTTAAGGGGTAAAAAAAGTTAATGCCCTGTTTCCAATAATATTTTACCATAATATCACTTTGATATTACAACTAAGATTATTTTCAAAAACACTACCCCATTGTTTTAATTACTTAGGAGTATGCAAAGTATTACAATTTCTACTAAAATTATTTTTATAAGCTCTTCTCGCTAAAAGGTGTTTAAATTAATTCTAGAGTAATATTGTAACCCTTAACCAAAAATAATAATAGGCACTAGTATTTATAGCATAACAACCTTTTTAACATATTTAAAAAAGTAAATACTGAGGTACTAATGTGAAACACATCAATAAATAAGAGGAATTTAAAACATATATCACAATTAATAAAATACATAAACCAATAAAAATAACAAATATTACACAAATAATAAATCTGGGCATAATTCGCGAGAATCATTCATGAAATCATAAAGCTATTTTAGTAGCGCTCGCTTCTTTTCCTTCTGTAAGAGCTCGTGATTCGTGTATAAATGCTGCATACGTCACACCCTGAAAATTATATGTATATTTGAAATCTTTAATAATTATATATAACAGTATAATTGTTATTATAAATCTCTATAATATTGTAATAAAATCAGTTAAGATAAATGAACTTTTAACCGATTAAATGACACAAAATAATTAAATTTTGTGTTTAATGCCCCAGAATAAAATGCATCATATGAATTTCATAACTTACATGAACAAAATAGATTAAAAATGAATACCGTCACTAGCATAGTAATAACGTGCAACCACTTCTCGCATTTGCTGTGCCAATAAAAAATTAATAGTCAGTAAGCAAGTTCTGACCATTATTTATTGAGACAAACAAACATAAAGTGGGTATGCGTTTTTTATTTGGTTTAAAGTTTTACACGAAAGCTTTCGCAAGCATTTGTTATCGCACCAGCGGTGGCCACCAACGCATAACTATGGAAATTACTCGATACAAATACATCACACAGAATGTTCCATCAACAATTGTCAATTTTTCGAAAGACCCTACCGCAATTCCTTTACACTAAGGCCAATCCTTTATGAAATAAAACTCGCTCGACCGGCCAGTTTATCACATTTCGTATTAAACGCGTTCGTTACAGGGTGGTAATACTGTGAGATTGATGATTACTACGCTACCTTCGCTGTAAAGTAGTAGGGGCAGTTTTTGACACAAAATTTCCACGTGGAATCTATATAAAAAGATTACTTTCTACGCAGAAACTCGCATAGAACAAAAAGCATTTTTATGTCATATATAGGCCGTACAGAAAGTCTGTCGCGGCGACCACGATGTCTGACGTGTGCCAATATAAATTTTAATGAAGTTTCAGATTGCAAATTGGTGGAGTACAAATTTCTAGTTACAAATTGGCTTCTAAAACATTGGCTTCTTCTTGCTACATTAACTTTTATTTGCCTTCATATTTTTTTATACTGGTAATTTAATTGAACACGACTGTAGAATTGTATGAGGATATACCTGTTGCAAAGCTGCTCTAACAAAACCCTCATTGGCCGATACAGTCAAGGCTTTTATTCTGTGACCGAAGTTGAAAATGACCTTTGATCGTAAACGGACATGTCCTCTCACTTTCAAGTTTTGCCTAGGGTAGTCATCAGATCCTGTGAAAATTACACTCAAATTAATATATTGATATTTCTATGTATTTTTTATAGATATGTGTATAATTCTTCTACCTCCACTATCGTCTGGATAAATAGTGATAATCTCTTTTAAACTCTTAGTCCTTGCAGTCTCCAAGGGTCCACCTAAATTGTTCACTATTTTCTGGAAATCATCCCATGCAGTCTGGCAACATACTAATGTCTTCCCTGAAAAAATTACAACATGTTATCTCATGCTACGATTTTCCTAATAAGGTTTATAGTTATACATATTTAAAGTTACTGCTTGAGGGATGGTCATAAAACTCCAGTTGTATCTCACACAGTTATATCAGTCCATGTTAATAGAAAATATGTAATATATGACTTGCACATTTAGTGGGTATTAAACAACTATATTTAGCAATCATTTCTGCCGCATGATGGCAGCTCTGTGACAGACGGAATACACTCATGAATCGTAACGCTCGCGTCAGAATCGAGATTTAAGCTGTCTCAGCAGCACGGTTCGAGAGCTTGCTTTCGTAAATACCACAAATAGTCAATTTCTCCAAAGTTGTTGCTTCAGAAATGTTGAAGCTCCAACAAATCATGCGAAATAATATATTAAAACAGCATTCTACTGTCTTCATTTTAAAATAAATTTAGAATAGAGCTGTTAACCAATTGTAAGCAATTTAATTTTAAAGTTGCCTGTAACAATCATCAGCATTTTCATTTTGATATAAAAATTTTTAAGTTTTTATATTTTATAATACAATTTTGGGCCAGTTAATTTATATTGTTGCTCATCATATTTCATAATTAACTTTTTAAACTAAACTATAAACTAATTATCAAAAGCAAATATGACACAGATTGGATGTAAGTATTATAACCTTCAGCAACATAGAAGTATAATACTTAATGTATAGCATTTCACAATAATATTCACAATAATATATTTAACCATTTATTAGGAAAACAATATAATTCTCAGTACACAAGTGCTTGATGTAAGATGTAATTATTGCAACCTGCCGCATGAAAGTAAACTTGTATGTAAAGAATTGTTATTGAAATCTTAATGACAATCATTCTTTAAGAACTCTGTGTGGATGACATCACTTTATTGATATGGGTTACAATCTTATCATGAATTGGGCTCTGGTCTGAAAGGATTCACAAAATATTAATCATCATCAACATCATCTGCCTATGATAGTCCACTACTGGACATAGGCCACCCTAATACACCCCTATCCATTAGAAGGCTAGACCATACCCCACCATTCAGGTCCAATGCAACCTTCATAGGACCAGCATGGTGGGGTATGGTGGGTGGGTGGACCAACTTTTTACATGCCCATCCGATGCATTGATCATCATGCTTTTCAGACAATTGGGTGATCAGCCCAAATTGCCCTAATCAGCTAAGAAACAACAATGAAAATTTGTTTGTGCCTGCAGAATTCGAACCCCCAACCTCGGGTTTCTAAAGCACATGCCGGTATGGGCATGTGCTTTAGAAACCCTAGGTCAGAAAAACTAGGCTACAGAAAGGCAGGTTAGAAAAACTAGGCTACAGAAAGGCAGGTTAGAAAACTAGGCTACAGAAAGGCAGCAGAACATTAATCAAACATATTATAAATATACATTACCTTGAAATAATCTGTCTAAAATAGGCTTTACAGGCCTTTTTGCTTCCCAAGCAGCTTGTTGTGTGAGCACTTCTTGTTTAAAAATGTAATTATAATGACCATTTGTCATATTACTAACATAAGCCATCATAGCTGTGACATCTAAATTTAATGTTTTTATTTCCAATTGCTCCTCAAGACATTGAGGAACTTCTTCTACAATGGACGGTTCTCTAAAATAGAATAATTTGCTAACATGTACTGAAATTTTATCTCAAAATTTACACTTATTTTTTATTCTTTGTTATCTCAAAAATTTAGCGTGGGTGCTCTTAAGGTACAATACCTTAAGAGCATCCACGATAAATTTTTCATAACCTCCCTAAGGTCGGCAGTGAGATAACGCCTAAGGCATTAAGCCCGCCTTTGTATATGTAATTGTGCAAAGAGAATAAATAAATAAATAAATGAAATGCATAAGAGATGATTAATGAAGATAAATTTAAATGTAAAAAGGGTTTTTGTAAATTTTTGGAGGTAGTAGGTCTCCTCTTACAGGAGGCCATCTAAGACCACTACGGTGCCTTTTCAACCACAGAGCAATAGCCTGAAAACACTATTGTGTTAGGGTTTGCTCCGTAGCCTAACTGCCTCCGTTGCCTAGGGGTATTGGCGTTTGCTTTAGAAACCGGAGGTCGTGGGTTCGAATCCTGCGGGGACTCAACAAATTTTCGTTGTTGTTTCCTAGTTGGTTAGGACAATTTGAGCCGATCAGCCAATTGTCTGAAAAGTAAGATGATCCATGCGTCGGATGGGCATGTAAAAAGGCGGTCCACCCACCAACCCGCATTGGACCAACGTGGTGGGATATAGTCCAAAACCCCCTAATGGATAGGGGTGTATTAGGGGAGGCCTATGTCCAGCAGTGGACTATCAAAGGCTGATGATGATGATGATGATGTTGGGGTTTGAAGGGCATTGTAGCCAGGGTGTTTATGGGGTAAATGAGATTACTTCTATGTCTCACAGTGCAGTGGGTTGATGATACCACAGGTATTGCCAATGTCTGTGGGTCTTGATAAGCAATTACTATCCGGTGGATTGACTGCTTGTCTGCCTTTGTAGCCAATAAAAAAAAATCATTGTCTTATCTTCATTTTATATAAATTTTTTTTTTTTTAATTATATTGTAATTTACTGAACATTGAGACTTAGATCAGCCTCCATAGTCAGAATCGACTATGTCAATGTTATTAAAATGTTGATTCTTAGTACATAGGTTTAAATCAATACATGACTTTCATGACTATTTCCACCAGTAATAAATATTTAAGTTATGCCACTGAAGAATATATATTGTTAAATAATCATTTAAAGCACTGAATATTATCTCACATAATATTGTCATCTTCATCTTCACTCGACTGCCATGACTCATCAAAACAGTCATCCTTACTGGGCTTAGAATCCGGTAGAATTTCACCTTTAACAATGACCCCTAGGCCTTTCAATTTGTTTGCTAAAGTCTCTTCAATTCCGCTGACAAATTCAAAGACAACCTGTAATATATAAAGTAGGCAAAGTTTTTCACAATAAAGAAGTAGTCTTTAAAAACTTATGACACAAACCTTTGGTGGTTGGTACATGCATGGATACAGCTTTGCACATTCCATATAATCCTGGGCCTGGTCTACTATAGATCTGGCACCATAAGATGCGTTTCCAGAACTTAAAGCTGATAGAGATTTTGGATTTCGTGCAATAACTGCAACCAATATACAATTTGTTACATGCATAAATTTAAATAAAAAACACCATATTCAATATTAACTCAATATACCTTTGTACCATGTTTTTCCAGCATCACTGATAACATCAATTAACAACTTGTTGTCATCATTTATGTGAAATATTTTACAAACAGCTATAACACCAGGTCTCAGAGCACATTCTACCATTGCACTTAAATGTCTGAGATTTGAGCATGCCAACTGCTCAACCTTTACTGTTTTTGATTTTTGTAACTGAGAAGAGAAAATAAGAAAGCATTGTAACACACCCTCAATTAACCCTTGAATACAAAACAGCAAATAAATCCCAAAAAAAATTAACTATTACTCTTTTTAAGAAAGAAATTTCTTGTCGTATTTTCCTCTGGAGTTTAAGGCCGCCGTCAAGATCTTCTAGTTTATTTAACTGCTCAATCAGTTGAAAGCCAAACAAGATCTTTTCTTCAAGCATATTTCTAAGTTCAACTAAAGAATTATCCATTTTTATTTTATTTTTTCAGAATGTACCATTTATGAATGATGTAGAAGCATTATATACATACACATAAACCTGCAAAAAAACATTTTAATTAAATAATGTAAAATTACTCGGAAAGAGAATTTGCATCATATTTCATATGTATTTCAAAATTACAAAGACTATTTAGACTTGTTTTATACTTAAACATGAAGTAATTAATTAAATCCTTACAAAATTAATTGTTTTGTTTACAGATTTTTTATTGAGTGATCAATATTTGCTATATTGTGGATATAATTAAAGTAATGCATGAACCAATATACCCAGGTAATGTGTTTTGACAGATGTAATGCCAATTTCATTACAAAATAGACGTTGACATTAACAAAAATTGAAATTGAAAAAGCTTTAGCACGCATGATAAATTCGTGTAGGTAATTATTAAAAATAATAATTGGTAGTTAGATCGACTCGTTTTTTTATAATATTATCAAGATATTATTCGTCAAAGATACGAAAGATAATGTTATGTACAAATAAAATATATTTATGATAGAACGATTAAAGATTAATAAACTTAAATAATAGAAAATACTAAAATTTTCATGTCTAATTCTAATTTCAAGGTTGATTTTAATAATTTTAATTTTTTAAAACAAAAATTAAAATATTAAATTGAATTTAAATTCATTATAGTAATATAAATTAACATAAAAAAGTCAAAATATTTAAAGCTAATGGCTTTTAAATTTTGACTTATTTTCGATGTTATAGTTTAAGAATAAAATTTAATAACCATAAATTTATAGATGCATTATTTATTAATATATGTTATTTTATTTAATGATTAAAATGTATTTCCATAACGTATAGGCACCTTAAGAAGGACTTACTTTATAAGTAAAAAAAGCACAAACGCGCCTTTTTATATATGACGTTATTGTCACGTGACCTAAATTATAAAGTTTAGCCAACCAGAAACAAGAACTTGTCTAACCAAACTCCAGTGCAGAGAAATGGCTGACGACAAAGAAGTCGAGAAAACGATAGCAGAAGACTTGGTTGTAACCAAGTACAAATTAGCAGGGCAAATTGTCAACCGTAAGTTGTGGTAAAATGTCTTTACATTACGTAATAAACACGGTTCAGGCCTACAAATGTTTTTGTCCGATGGACGCGTGTCATCGCCATGCGGACAATGTGGTCGTCCGATATCATCCCAAGCTTCAAAATGTAATTTTCTATTTTAGGAGTCCTAGAGCAAGTAATAGCGAAATGTTTGCCAGATGCGTCTGCAAGAGAAATTTGCGAATTCGGTGATAAGTTAATTATAGAAGAGACGTCCAAGGTATTCAAAAAGGAGAAAGACTCCAAAAAGGGCATCGCGTTTTCGACATGCGTGTCCGTGAACAACTGTATATGTCACTTCTCACCATTCCCAGTGAAGCGGACTACATCCTGAAACAAGGTGATCTTGCTAAGATGTGAGTAGTTAACCCATTATTTCTGTTGCAACTCTGTATAATATTTAAACGGCACTTTGTATAATTATAGCTTTCCGTCTTATATGATCCTAATCTCTTTGTTGTTTTATAAATATTCAACTTTCAATCATTATAATGCATTGTTTTCAGAGACCTTGGGGCCCACATAGATGGCTTTATTGCGGTTGTTGCACACACGGTTGTGGTTGGCGGTGGGGAGGTCACAGGCCGCGCAGCTGATGTTCTTCTTGCAGCTTATCTTGCTAGTGAAGCTGCCTTAAGACTATTACGACCTGGCAATGAGGTAGATATTTGCTGACTTATAAAAGTACAAAATAAGTTGTATCACCTTTTATTTGATTATCCTGTAACATTCTAGACTTCTCCATTCCTTGGTTATATTTTTAATAAAACTATTTTATTTTAACAATACCTTAACATTTATATCAAAAATATGTTTACTGCTTCATCCTGAATCTTTCCAAGTTTACTCAAATAGTTAATTTTGGTACAAGCTCAGGGTAGATAATTGTAATTGTTTACATTATCAAATTTTTAGTATTTGATAATTTATAAATTATATTACAACATTTTCTGCTCCTTTTTATTGATAACAGATAAATATAAATTTCTATTGCTTCAATTCATTAATCTATAGTTTTCTGTTGTAGAATCATGCGATAACAGATGTTGTACAAAAGATTAGCACTGAGTACGCATGTAAACCTGTTGAAGGAATGCTGTCTCACCAATTGAAACAATTCCGTATTGACGGTGAGAAGAGCATAATTCAAAACCCTTCGGAAGCTCAACGCAAGGAACATGAAAAGGCTACTCTAGAGACATATGAGGTGTATGCCATGGATGTGCTTGTTTCAACCGGAGAGGGTGTGGTATGTACTTTTGCCATATTTTATATGATTGATTAAAAAGATTGTATTTTTATGTATATGCACAATCTATGTTTATATTATATTACTAAGTTGACTGTGTGACCTAAATTGTTAGTAATTGTTAGTATAACTTGTATACCCTGAATTCTTTCCAGATTTTAGTTCATTGTAATTTCTGGCAGTACTCAGGGAATAGTAAAATAGTACAAACTCTTAACTGAATAGTTACTTGTAGCTTTTCAGTTTATACCTGCTTACATTTCCTTCACTATTAAAGCATGTCACATTAAAAAAAATATTTTGTTTTGACTATCATGTTTCTTTTAGGGTCGAGAAATGGACACCAGGTGTACAATATATAAGAAAACGGATGAAATCTATCAACTTAAAATGAAAGCATCTAGGATGTTCTACAGTGAGGTATTAAACTTTAATGTTATTCTTCTTATATATCAAATCCACTAATTTACGGCTTTTGCTATTTACATAAGATCATTTCTGATATGTAACTATCACATATGCCCTGAATCTAAACTTTTAGACAGTTTTACTTTTATAGTATAAATTGTTGATCATTTAGGGTATAGTAGTGTAATTGTTTGAGCCATTGCATTTATACTTAGTGCCATGGTATAGAAAATTACTACAGATGCAGAGGAAAATATAACAATATATTAAAATTGGAACAATGTATTCTTCTAACTAGATTGTTATTATTGAGTGCTTTTGATTGTTAAAATTACACACTGGCATCTTAAGTATGTGATAAATATATATATATAATTTTTTTTTTAAATATTTTAAGAAATTGTCAAAATTATTGAACCCCATATTGTTAACATTTTAAATGTTGTGTAACTTTTAAGTTAGCCTCTCACATAGTTCTGTTTCTAAGCCAAATAAAAATTGGATTTACTAGAAAGTGTAATATTAAACTATACAGGTGCCAGAACACCTTTAATTAACAAATAGTTGAAGGTCAACTATTTGTTGATTAAAGATTGATTAAATGTCATGTGTGGGTTTGTTATGGTTGCATTCACCAAAAAGAATGCCTAATTTTCTGCTATTACTTTATACTTTGCTTACTTAAATTCCATCTCTAATCTGTGGGATAACAAAAGAACTCTTTTTATTAATTAATACATTTGCATATATATACTTATATTATGAAATGTTAGGAGATAACAAGCAAATAATAAAAAGTGCTCATTAATTTATTCATGCTCATGTTTAATGTATAATTGTTATCTTCTAGGTCCGTAACAAACATGGATCTATGCCGTTCAACTTGCGCAGCTTTGATAAGGAGACAAGTGCAAGACTGGGTGTGGTTGAATGTGTAAACCACAAGCTCATTGAACCCTTCCAGGTATTTATTTTATCGCAATTGTTAATTTATATTATTATGCAAATATTCTCAAATAATTAATATTTTAATATGTCTTTTGTTAACTAACTTTCTGTACAACAAATGTAAAGTTAATACCAATAGTTTACTAGCTATGTCACTGAAGAAAAATATATGAAATTGTAACAGAACATGTTTACACTGTTAAATCTCCACCAAGTGATAGCAATGACTATACCTAAGTCATTGTAATAGACATGGTTAATGAATTGGTTTTATATATGTAGTGTTAAAATCAAATTGTCACAGCATGAGCTAGTCTTATTCTCCAGGTTACATTATTTTTATAAATGTCTGCATTTGGCCCCTGCTTATCTAATATTAAAACAGTAATAATGCCATTTGTATTGATGTTCATTCATTGGTAGGGCTGATGATGTTTTCAAAATAAATTTGTATTTGGTACAAGCATAATTATGATTTTAATTTCACAGGTGCTTTATGAACGTCCAGGGGAATTAGTTGCCCAATTCAAGTTCACTGCTCTGCTTCTACCCAGTGGCACACACAGGATCACCGGATTGCCTTTTGATAAGAGTTTGTGTAAGAGTGAACGCACCATAAAAGATCCGGAACTGAATGTAATTATGCATTTTATTTTTTCTAATTTAATATATTACACAGTTTTTTTGTCTGTTCATACTTAAAATTGCTGTTAAGTCTAAAACAAACAAAAAGCTTATCATAAACAGGTTTTTACATGCAGGTTATCAGTGTTTTAGTAACTTATGCAATAAATAAAACAGGAATTAGTTTATCACTGAATTAAGTGCATTAGCACCTACTCTTCCCCTGTTTTATTCAAATTTTATTTGTTGTAATCATTTAATTTGCTACACACATATATATTAAGTAAGAAAGAAGCTAAAAGTAATTTCTTAATTTCATTAACATTCCCTGTTATCTTTCAAAGTAGATTGCATAATAATCAACTTTGAACAAGCACAGGGTAAAGAATATGTAGTTTTTTTGAGCCAACTTGTAATATATAACATTTTGGTTTGAACAATTACCACATTATTTTTTATCATGTACTCAATTTAACATAGGGCATAGCTTTAGATATAAATATTTACATGTAATCAATTGCTTTTCAGTCACTTTTGAACTCCTCTGCGAAGTCCAACAAGAAGAAGAAAAAGAAAACTGGAGCAGAAGAGGCAATGGAGGTTGAAACTGCTGCATAGCACCTTAACCCTCAAGGATCAAAATAAACTTTTTACAAACCCTCATTTCACTAACTTCTCGCAAAGCATCAAACATAAGGTAAAAATAAAAGCAATAAGTGTGAACAATTAGGTTCTTTTTGTTTTATTCCCATTTTTAAAATTGGTAACTGAATTGTCATAGTTATGTAAAGAAATTTATTGTTGACTATTAGATATTTATATACATGAAATGCCTATTCTTGTAGGATATTCAAAATTTTACTTGCTATCTTGTCCATTTCAAAAGAATTTTATATATGTTTAAAACATTTTGGAATATCTCTAGCTACATATTGCAATTGTATAATTAATAGGTTTTTACACTGAAAAAGTTAATGTTGTGTGGTCATTTCCAAATTAATAGCATTCCCCTGTTATGTTCTTGTGATTAACATATTTAAGGTGCACAAACAATTATGTCAGTTCAAGATATAAAATAGTTTTCTATTAGTCTGGTGACAATTTAAATGTAAAATGTCTATGTGAAGCTTGTCTGGTTAGAAAATTGGTGATTGATTGAAGCAAGCTCTGTTAAGCAATAATACTGTACTTTTTGAATATGTAAAGTACTGCAATATCATGTGAAATGTTTGTGAGACTTAACTTTTGTCAAGTCGAATGTGACTTTGTGAGAAAGAAATAAATTGAACTACCACATTTGTGGACTGTTTTATAATATGCCTTTTATTTTATATTCCAGCTTAAGTATTCAAGTGAAATTTATTCATACTCTTTAAGTATAAATAATTGTTACTTGATTTTAGTAAATGCCCTGTTGAGAAGATGTTTACTACATCAGGTTATACAAAATTAAAATTATATTGTGTAAGAATAAATTGGAGTGGTTTTGGTTTGTAATTTTACTTTGTCTTTTATCTAAACAAAATTAAATTAGCACACCCATGTCTTAGAAGTTAAATGTTTCTGTATGTACAGTAGTAATCAAGCCCACCTAAAAGAATGTGACAATCATGCTTTGAGCCATGACCTTAGTTTTATAACTGGATAAATAATGGAATTCTAAAATCTTCTATAGACAAGTTTCCTCAATATAGTGAACTTTACCAGTAATAATTTTTTTTTCATAACCATAAAAAACAAACGTAATATTTTAATACATGCTTATTTAATTTTTGTAAAAATGTTATATATTGGTAACAAATTAATATAACCTAAAAATTGGCTTAAAATTTATTATTTTTCCCATAGAAATGCAGTTATTCAGACTAACACAAAAATACTTATATGGGTGTTGAATTAGTTAAAATTATGAATGAAAAAATTTTGCACAGCCATTGCATAACTTTATTCTTTTATAACATTTCATACAGATACAGCTAGATGACTAAAGCTTAAATGTAAGATTTTAGACATTATCGAGAAGCTCTAATAAAATATTTTATATGGTAGTTCTTTTTTCATTTTACTTCTTGACCACTAATAGACTCCGAATTAAGAGAAGACATTTTTTCATATGCTGCAGTTGCTGCATTACTTGTGTGAGTTGGTAAGTCAACTAAAAACTGGAAAGTTGTTTTTACACCACAGTTCCAATAATATTTTAATAAGTACGATATCCTGTCATTAGATGGCAGTGGGGGTAACTGAAAGAGAAATGCATCCGATATTAAGCCAGTAAACTAATTCATCAATTTCCTTTACCAACTAAAATCTCATTACTTTACTCAAATTTGATAACCATTATGATTTGACCATTGACTTTTTATTCTTAAGGTAATAGATTCGTATGCGATCAAAACATTTTTTATAAAATTCCAATATCAATGTAATCAACAAAATGATAGTACTGTTGTGACTTACCTCGAATGGTATTTGCTTTTTGAACTCCCCTACGTAAGGTGATACACCTGTCTCTAACTCTTCATATAATTCTCTAGTAGTCGTACTATCTTTCCAAACTCCTTTATCCACTGTATAGTATACAGCTGATCCCAATATCGCAGACTTAATTCCAAACCTAAAAAGATATCAGAAATGTTAATAATTATATGTTTGAAAGTTTAGGCAAAAACATTAATTTTAAAGTATAATAATGTATATAATTGTAATTACTTTAGCATTTTGCTTGGATATTAATATTACTACTACTATTTAAATAAAGTTAGGTCTATTGTTATGACGTTTAGTTACGTAAGTTTGGCCACAGAGAAATAATATAATACGTTTCTTAAAAAATTGCGACAAAAAATAGTACTACTACCTAAGCAACAATCATAGATGCTATGCAGGTTATGACACGACTTTACCTATCGATTAAGAAAGTAAAAGAAAAGCTAGCGTAAATAAATACAAAAGCCACGTACACGTACGTACGGTCTTTCCAGTCGATATTTTTAAAATGATTATTTCATCGATATATGAATACGTATGTACAGATTTTTATTCTACATTGGAATACAATTTTGTTAAACTTAGCGCGGCGTTGACTTCCCTTCAGCGGTAACTACCATCACGATTGGTCACCTTTATGGGTGTTTGTCCTCTAGGTGGTGAGAGGATTTTTACTAAATCTTGAGCGAATTTATAAGTGAGTGAGTCAATTTTGCTAACAATAGAGCGCAATGGAGCTTTCGATTTGTGAATTTTAGGCAACCCATACAATTTTGGGGGCTTGGGACGTGAAGGTATCATCAATTTAACCTGTAGATTAATTGTTTGGAGTGCTTTTTATAAGATCGCTAGTTAATTTAAACGTTATAGTAGTAGGGTCAGTTTTGAATTTTTTATAATTATTTTCATCCGATAACAGTTGTCCTATCAACCCCGTAGTGCATGTCTATTGACCCCATAAGGCGTGTGTATTGACTAATTTCGCGTGCATACCCTAAATAGTCCCAGGTTGTACACAAATAAATATTACATTGATATTATTAAATATATTTTACTTGTTGTTAAACTATAATTGTACACGCTGATGCAAATAACTCGTTACTGATGAATATTATTTTAATAAAATAAATGCTTTAAAACTAAACACACCGTTTATCACAATAAAATAAAAGAAGTTTCTGGAGCATTTATTACTTTAATCTTTTAGTTTTTTTAAAAAATGCCATTCCTTAAAATAAAAGATTTACTGATGTTAATAATTGGTTGTTATAATTTAAAAAATGTGTGCGTATGCTAGCGTACACTCGTAAGAAGTGAACCTTCTTTATGATATTATTTTTCAAAAAAAAAATAATTTATCAATTTATAAAATATTTATATATACAGAAATATATATATATATATGTATATGAAAAAGGTTAAGCTTAAATAACTTGAAAAATAAAGAACATGATCACGTCCACACTCACGGTGTTCTTATGGAAGTCGATGCAATCGCCATCTGGATTTCAAAAATGTATGTTTCAATGCAATAAAATGTCTAAATAGATGCTCAATACGTCCACTGTCGTGCCGCTGTCGCTGTCGCGAAAAGTTTTTTAAAAATTTATCTAAATACGTTAATAACGCGCTCCAAAAATGCCGAAAATAAAATTAATATGTTACTGATATGTTAACTAAGCTAAATATAAACAATTCATAGCCCTAGAATAAAAAAAAAGATGGCGCGTAACGGAAAAAAAAGATGGCGCGTAACAAAAAATGATACACAAAATTTTTTCGAACCCCGATAAAGAAGTTTCACTTCAAAAACGTCTACTTTTGTGTCTATTCAACCCGTAGTTTCGATTCACGCCATACGGTACACAATAAGCAGGCACGTTGACGCTAATATTAATAACTAATCAAATGACCCCATTAGGTCGGCGTGAATCTAAGGAGTTTGCGTTCAGTTTTAAAAAGCAAAAGTTGCTAAATGTCAATAAGAGAGAAATCTAAAGAAAAAAGCCTGTTTAAATATCGCATGAAACTAAGTTTCCTTCTTCATTCAGATGTGTTTTAAGCCAGCTCGTAGGAATTGGAATGATCTGTATTGGTTCCTTGCAGCGTGAAAATACGCTGCATAAATTGAGTGGCTTGGAACACTTATGGAAATTATGACAGAGTTATTTCATTTGATTGTTTGCAACTAAAAAAATCCAAGGTAATGTGGCTGGCGTAAAAATAATTACACCAAAAAATCGAAACTATATTTTTGTGTAAAGGTTTTACGCCGGCCTCGTTGCCAGGTAATTGTGTTGTCTAATAATTTTAGTGAAAGTACGTCACTCGTACGTAAGTCTAATAAGTTTTTAAAAAATAAATAAATAAATGTTTGTTTACTTGACGATCGCCCTTTTATAAATGGTAACCACAGTAATATTTTTATTATCATAGACTTTACACCAATATTCGTATACAGTACCATCCCTAATATATTAATCTGACAAGTGACAGTGTCATTTGTTGCAGAAAAGAAAAATCAATACTAATTGGAAGAAGATTATTATATCGTTAGAGTCTAAAATGGAAGAGTCAGATTCTGATAAAATTTTGCAATTGGTCGAACTATGTCTTATACCAAAACTAAGCAAAAATTATGATGAAAGCCAAAACCACAAAGAATTCGAAATTCGTAATAAAAGGCTGGATGAGAATTTTCAAATACTCTTAAAATATTTAGAAGGCATTAATTTAAGAAATGATAAATCTGGAAATGTAACATCACACCTTATAATATTATTTTACGAATTAAGCAGCAGTTCATGGAACTCAGAAAATAACATAAAACTAGCTGACAAGTTAAATAATTATTTTGTGGTTCATTATGAAGTGAATATAAAAAATATAATTTCATCAGGGCAGATATTCAACAATCAGCTAATTTTTGATCGATGTATTGAAAGTTTGCATGGCAAATTAACAGCAAATAGTTATAAACAATATCCTGGACAAATTGAAGCTTATCATAGCTTACTTAAAGATTTGAAAGTAAGTTGTGTTTAAAATGGTATAATAATTATTTATTTGACTTTTATACACTTGATATTTTTTTTCTTTGTACAGAATTACAGCCTTGCTATGGCACCAACTAAAGTTTTTCCTGCATCTCTTCATTTAATAGATGATTATATATTAGAAAATAAATTGAAAGGACTGGAGTGTTGTTATTCAGTATTACTCTATTTGGTAAGACAATTTAACTCATTTTTTCATACTTATTTAAGTTAAATTAACATTACATGTCACTGATAATATTTAAGTATCATTAGAAACATGATAATAACAAAAAATCTTCTAACTATTGTCAATTATAATGTTTTTTAATTAATGTTACTATACTAAGGATAAAATAAAATTGAATGCAATAATTTTGTCAAAAATGTGTTGTTATTAATAACATTTTATTTGAATTCAGATAATGAGGATAACATATAATTAACAGCAATATATTTTAAAGTTGCTGCTGCTGCATTGCTACTTAACAGGTTATCAATACAAGATAATAATGAAAATCTGAATTTATTATATTAAAAAGTTGAACAAAGATAAAGAATGTAACATTTTATATTGCTATGGACTATTTTTGTTTATTAATGTATAATATTCTATTGAGATGTGGTGTTTTAGTATTACTTACAATGTCGTGATATATATTATTTAAGACCAGTAATTTGTAAAAAAATGTATTAAGATACCCCAAGTATCACTACCAATATTATAATAAACTTAGGGCTATAATTAATGTATTTGTTTAATTTTATGTTAATATGGTAATTTCAGAACGAAGATCATTTTAAAGAAGGCAACTATTATGAAGTTATTTATTTGACCCTCAAAAAAGTTATGACTGAAAAAGACGTACAAGTCACTAAGTTGGTATTTCAGTGTTTGATTGCTTTATACAGCATTCTACCTTTATCTGTTAAGGTACTTTCAAATATTTATATTATGATTTTGTTTATCATGTTGCCTAGTAACCAAAAGATTCATTCTTTCAGCATGATAAAATTGATGATATGTATACTACAATATTAGATGAACTCTATATGGAATCCAACATTTATAGGAAAGCTGAATGTTTAAAGTTCACTAAAGAGATAATATCGATTCATAAAATACATTGTGGCAGTAGCAGTTTAATCCAAGTTCTTATTGCTGATAATTTAGAATTATGTTTTAATGAAGCAGTCAGTGAAATACTTTTGGCTATAACTCTTGAGGTATGTACATTAAAACAAGGGCTAAAGAAAATATATAAACATGTTCTTTGAATCTGAGCTCACCTAAATGTGAAAGACTCCGGTAGATGGTCTTTGTTTGTTGACAGAACACACCAAATGGAACTGTTCTTGCCACATTTGTTTCTGATTTAGTAGTGATAACTTTTATTAAATTGCTTTTAATAATAACAATACATATTTCAGACTTTCAAGGAATGGCTAAAGCATTGTTGGTGTATTTGGGAACTAAATGCGGGTTCAAAAACAATGAGTTCTTTGTTAAAATTATTATACCTGTGCAAGGATGACAAATTAGTGTCCGATATTCAAGGTATAATTATAACATTGATATCATGTTGTACAGAAAAAGAACAGAAAAACATTATAAATAGTTTTATAAACATAGATACCTCCTTTAATGATGAATTCCTTGATAAGTTAAGTGTTGTATTAAATGAATTTATGATTTATAACAGCATTTTATTTCATAACAACTATACAACATATAACTGTTTGTATAAAACTATATGCATTGTATGTCAATATTGCAATATTAGACATTGCTTTGAGCAATATAAAAATACTTGTAAGTAAAAACATATTAAGAGCACCTAATTGTAGTGTATTCTAACCATAAGAATTATATAAACATGTAAGAAAAATTTATGCCAAATTGCAAATTTCAAACATTTACATATCAAGACTGGTTATTGTTGATTTTATACAAAGTTTCACACACACTTTCTATTGATGGTCTCTGATTCCTGTCATGCTCTAAGCAAGTTTGTGATAGGTGATATATTTCATTGACACTATTCCAATCTTTAACAAGTGGATCTAAAATTTCCTTAATATCATGTTTTTCTGCAACATGGTCACTTACATAATCTTTAATATTAGTAGTGGACGAATGATCACCAATAATTGGTTCCAATCCTGTTAAAAGCTCTAATAGGACAATTCCGTAACTATAAACATCTATTTTTGGTGATATTGTTCCAGAAAATCCTTCAGGAGCCATGTATGCACAAGTTCCCTTTGGCATGTCTGTCACGCATGTTGCTTGCTGCTGTTTAACAAGTCCAAAATCACCAATCTAAAAAATAATAAAGTTAAACATCATGGGTGACTGCAAATAACAATTTTATCAAAATTAACAGTTACCTTTGGAACATAATCTTTAGTTATGAAAATATTAGCACTTTTACATCTCTATGAACAAAACTTTTCTTTTTAATTACAATTTCTGATCCATTGTCATCAATCACTGTTACTTCGGATGAGTGTAAATACTTCAAGCCTTCTGCAGTGCCAAGCATTATGGTCATGCGCTGTTTTTCATTTAGGACATGTGCCTTTATTTGTTGCTGCAAGGATCCTCCTTCAATATACTCGCTTATCATGCAAGGCACAGGGCCATTCATTGAGAAGCCTAGTATAGGAAGAATATTTTTATGCCTAAGCTGGGTTAAATTTTTCACTTCCGTATTGAACATGTCTAACACCAATTGAGGATTATGTGAGTGCCACAGTGTGTGTTTATAAATCTTCTTAACTGCCAGAGGCATTTTGAATGTAGGATGGAAACCAACAAATACTTCACCGAAGCCACCACTGCCTATTTTACCACTTGGCCCATGAGGACCATCAACTATGGTCTCGGAAAAGTTGTTTGTTATGGATTCCAAGTCACTATACTCAAAGTTGACTAAATTTGTATCTTCCAATATTTCTTTATCAATGAAACTCTTTAAATCTGGTAAATTAGGGAATGATCTCTGGAAAGTTATATTGGCAGTTTCAGAACCTAGATTGAATTGATCTGATGATTGTCGAGAAGATTCTAGTCTACTTTCTGAAATAGCACGAGTTGAATTTCTCATAGATATTTGGGAATTTTCTAGCAATAAGTTAATGTTGGGTATGTTTTTTGATGTTTCTGAAAGTTGTGTAGACTTGTAAGTGGCATTAAAATCATTTAAAAGCTTTATGTTCGGAATATTAAAGCTGTGTTGCTCATATTCTGATCTAATTGCAGCAGTACTAGCATTGCAGACGTTTTTATCAATAGTGAGATCATTTCGAACTTTCTTAGTTGTGTCCAGATCATTTAATCTATTTCTCATCTCCTCAAACTTTAAAATATTTGTTATGTTTGTATCAATATCTGCTCCTGGACCATCACTAGGCCTAGGTGCCCTCCCCTCTGTAAAAAATTTGATGACTGCATTAGTGTATAATTCAAAAAACATCATAATTTTTTACATTTAAGAACACTTAAAATTAAGGCAATTTAAAGATTTATTACAACGAAATAGTCATAGACTTTGTAAGTAAAAGAATTATGTAGATGAAAGATAGCAGTTCAGTACATGTATATAATTGCATCTTATTACATTGAAAAATATTCAATGAGTAATTATAATACAAACAAAATTATAAATATACAATATGTATATTAAATTTAAGTCGTCATACTAATACCATTTAGAAGTGCAGCAATCTGATCAGCTGCCTTAAAGATATTTGCTTTCAGTGTAATTTCTTTCAATGTGGTTAATGTTGGTCTAACTTGGCCTGATGTGCTCCACTCGTCGATAAGTATTTCTGCACATTGCCGATTAGTCGCTCTCGAATGTTTTTCAATAAGCCTAAGAGAAAGAATTATTTGTAGTAATTTATTTTCATTTAACAGTCTACAAATATTTTCCGTCTAAGAGAAACCCATACCTGATGTCGTCGTCATTATATTTAGCTTCGAAAACATCACTTGTGAGGTTTTTAGGTATTAAAGACATTACTATTTTCCAATCATTATTTGTTTCCAAAGTGTTTATCACTTCGTAAAGTGTACCTGCTGGTAATTTACGCAATTCCATTTTTTCGTACATATTTGCTTGCCTGTGTAGTAATTTCACTTTATATTACGGTGGTATTATAGTTTGTATATTTTTAATAATAAATAAATGTTATTATTTTCTTTCAAAAAATTACTCACTCAAACTTTTGTAAGTTTTTAATTTATCCCTAATGGGAAATGCAAAGGACTTTAGTCCATACAGCCGTCAAACTTTTGTAAACTTTAAGTGAAACTTGAACTCAATGTTGCCTCTTTTAGTGGTGTGTTATATAAAAAATACTTAAGTGACATTATTTACCTTGTACTAAATTGTGCAGTATCTTAGTAATTTTATAACTACTTATTCTAAATAGCTCTTAAATTATTAAGCATGCTAAAGTGCGAGATGACTAGAGTATTTTTTTCTTTTTAATGACCCTTAATAATTTCATTTTTTTCTTGAAAATTAAATATTTTTGTTAGGTTTCAGATGGTTTTACTTAGGAAATTAATGACTAAAGAAAACATTCCAGCAGTGATCGACTTGATGTTTTGGAATAAAAGTTTTCTCCTATGTAATAATTTTTTTAACGCTTGATAACTTTATAAAACTTTTCACTGTGAAGATTTTAATGTGAAAAATACGTGCAGTAACATAATAAAGCAAATTTAAATTTCTAAGAGAAAATTTAAACCTTTTTCTTACAATTTTTTTTAATTTTAACCTCACGTGGCCTTCGGGAGAAGTGCTCAGGGTGGCAAATTTTTTAGGGCGGTAAAATGTTCAAACGTCTGTTCCCCTTTAAATAGAATCTAATATTTTATCCGGTGCCCAGTGCCGGCATTAAGTTTAAATTTTTAGTTTTAAAACTCCACGAGATATTTAGTGAATGTGCATTTTTAAGTTACACATAGGCGCTGCCGAACAAGCGAGTTTAAGGGGTTAGTGGTATCAACGCAGTAGCAACTTGCACAGTCGCAGACGATTCGCGAGCACTTAAAAAGTTAATGAGTAAAAGATCAACATTGGGCGCAATTCTATAATAATAATAATCCATTTTTTTGTTTAAAAATCTTTAATAAATAAATTATACATTCTTTAAACATAATCTATGCACTTTACGGTTCACATTTAAAAAGTTATAAAATTAAAAATCTATTTGTAAATTGGGGTCCTTTAAATGAGGCGGCAAATTGCAGATTACGTCCCGTACTTGATCTAATTTTTGTTTGGCAGTCGTTCTTCGCCACAACACTGGACATTCCATGTTCTCGCACTGCAAGTAATAAGAATGACCGCAGCAACCACTGCATATCTGAAAGAGGTTATTAAACATATTATATGTATATTCGCAGAAGAACAAGTTCGTGGGATCGTAAATTGAACTTGGTAAAAATTTTATTCTAATACAAATGACAGAGTGAGATGTCCAGCCGGAGTCAATGGGCTTGTCACCCTAGAATGCACATCTTGATTATAATAAAAGTTATTCTTGCACCTCTACAAAGCTTAATTCTTAAACAAATGCTTAATTCAAAAATACATTCAAATCTTTAACATAGATTCGGTTCATACGTATTTCACCACATCGGTTTGCAAAGAAGTGATCAATTAACCGTTAATCGAAATTGAAAATCAAATAATTAAATCAATTCAATGTCAGATATAATTAAATAAAAATATTAAGAAGTACATAGCATAACCACCTCGTAGCAGTCCCTCAGGTGCGTCTGTGCGCGAGCCAGCCGTGCGTTCAGCGCGCACAGTGCGCCTGGGCGAGCGCACTGCGCGCACAGCGACCGACAGCCGCGCACGCCGCAGAGCGCGCACCTTCCGCGCTGCATGTACCGCGCGATGCCCACGCCGCGGACGCCGCTCTCCAGCTGCGCCTCTCTGCCACGTCCCACTTCTGCCCACCTGCGGTTAATTTGCGTTAATTAATTGTCCAACTAACTAACTAAGATTGATAAAAAGGTTTATCTAATTTGTAACAGGATCTGTAATAAATTTATTAACAGGTCATCTATAGTAAAATTATGTAACAGGATCTATAGTAAATCTTTAATAAAATTTCGTTGATACGTCATTGACAACAGGCATGTATCAAGTTTAGAAAAGGAAACGCAAATAAATGCATTATAATATACCTATTTAAATGAAAATAAAAAATATTTATAATAAATAATGAAAATATATAATATTTATTTGAATAATTGACCTATTTTAAAATGGTTAGCATTTTAAAATAGGTCAATTATTCAAATTACTTAAAATTTCGCCAATGTTTTCGACTATTTTACTGTTTTGTTGTTAATATCATCTATTATATATTTACATCAAACAAGGAGCACTCACCAGTTGGCAACGTGCACGCCGAGCAGAGAAAGGCACCTATGGAGCGGCGGTAGGAGTGCTCTCGTCGCGTAATACGCCACATGAGGATAGGAAGGTTCGCGGCTCAGCTCGTGGGGGGCGCGGGCCAGGCGGCACAGCGCCACGCCGGGGGGCCCCGAGCACACCTGCCACGCCACCCGCCAGCCCGTGCGGGGCGCGCTGCGCGGGTCCCGGGCCACCATACGCCTAGCAAAAACAGAGACAACAAATAGACGAAATACATGGAAGCGCACACGATTGCAACACTATAAAATTTTTTCTTTATAAAAGCAACATGAAAACTTTTGTTGCCTAATTGTCATGGTGCGAATCCGTAACTTAAAATTCGTCTTCTAGTTAAAAGTTAGCTGACGTTCATTATTGGCGTTTAATTATGCCCAGTATAGATGAATAAAAATCGACCGTTTTAACGCTATTCCGTTGCTATGGCCGATGCCGTACATATAGTTTCCACGTGTTATTCAGTTCAGGTATAAATAATAAGTAAATAGTAACCACTTACTTCGCGATCTCATTGGGTGGCGCCGCGGCACCAGCTCGATATCCACTCGGGCCGTGATATTCACGAGTGAAGAACAACTCCTCGGGCGGAGTAGCTCCGTCCAGCAGACGGCCCAAAACCGAACACACGGATCTCTTCACTCTGGACATGTCTCCCGTATCGAAGAGCTCGCATAAAGCTCGTTGAAGAAGCTAAGCATAATAAAAGAAAGGAAATAATATATCATTGTCTATAGCAATAAATGTTTAACTGTCTCCGTAGCCTAGTGGTATCGTCTTGCTTTACAAACCGGCGGTCGTGGTTTCAAATCTTGCGGGGTCTCAACTTTTCATTTTTGTTTCTTAGGTGTTTTTGGTTAGGGCAATGCGGGCTGATCACCCGGTAGTCTGTAAAAATGAATGAACCATGCGTCGGATGGGCATGGTCATGGTCAAAAGTCAGTCCTGCGCCTTATTTGTCTCCGATCGTGTTGATTATCCGTCCCATCGGGCTATGAGAGTATAAACAAATAGGGTGTCCACCTCTGTTTGTGCGTATACTGGTGCGCTATAATATCTCCTGCGCAGTTGGCTTATCTCTAATATAGATCGGCCGCCGTAGTCGCAATCGACTTGGAGGACATTATACATAGTTTAGGTGAACTAGGCACGGAATGTATGTAAACAAACTAAACCATAGCGAAGCAGCGGCGACGTATGATGTGGTTATTAGTCGATTGTCGTTAGATGATTGACATCTCAGTATCAATTAATCAATGAAAAAGCTAAAGTATTACGCGATTCCGTTCCCATAGGTTTAAATGTTTCATCGATTTCACGTCTTCATCGGCCTTAGGCTTTTAATTTAAAGTCAGTACGTTATATAACCGGTGATTGCTAGATGATGAGATATTAGAAAATGGTTCTCTATCAAAGAATATCGTGACTTTCGAAAGTATCTTTGTTAGAACGGCGCAATTGAAAAAAAAACAATAACGTCGCAAAAGATCAATAGATTTTCAAGCTTAGCTTAGTTTCAAATTAAATACCTTAACACCGGCAGGGCAGCCGTCCCTGCGAACCGTCTCGATCCCCTTTGCCTCGTAAACTGGTTTCTGTTGGTCCGCACTCTCGTACACGTACCCCACGTAGCGCTTCTTCGTCTGCAGAATGCACGGTTGGTATACCTGAAGCAAAAATATTCTTCAAATAACTAAACAAGCAAGTTTTGAGTACGGTTCTTACCGACTCTTAATTTAAACTTTGATTTCCCTGCATAAGTACAAATCGTTTAGACTTCGTCCATAAAGACTAAATTGTCAAATCTTCTAGTTCGTCGCATTAATATATACACGTTTCATCGCATTTAATCATCAGCCCACAGGCTGATTATGTAAATACTCAGCCTGTGGGCTGGACAAACACATTAGCTGCTGGACATAGGCTTCCTCCATTTGGGGGTTTTTAGACCGTATCCCAGCACAACATGTCCAATGCTGGTTGGTGGGTGGACCGACTTTATACATGCCCATCCGACGCGGATCATCATACTTTTCAGACAAGGGGGTAATCGGCCTAAATTGCCCTAACCAACTAGGAAACAACAATGAAAATTTGTTGAGTCCCCGCAGGTTTCGAACCGACGACTAACGTACACGACCTAGGCTCCAGAGGCAGTTTTACTACATATTTTATGATGGCAACAAATATTTGGCAATAGGAGCTCAATGATAATCGTCAAATATATTTCTTTTCAATCTTTACGCAAGCAACGAATCGACCGGCATTACATTTAATTAGTTTTTTTTATGTTATAAAGTTTTAGCATTACATATAATCTTAATCCACTTATTTACGGATTTTCGCGTTACTTAAATATATCTTTATCACAGAGACACAGTACATATTACCAAATTAGTCTGCTGATCATGGATCGCATGGATCATGCTGATAAACAATCAATTTGTCGATGGAATGAACAATATTTAGTAATGAGACAAAAATCTGTCAAATAAGTTGGATTTAATATTACAGCAAGAATCGCGTAAATAAAAGAAATAATTATGTATTACATATATAGTTCACGTAAGAAAACTAAAACTACACGATACCTTTTCTAGTTTTAGGACAACTGGAGACGGGTTATCGGCTGTCACAGCATCGGCAATCTCCTGGCCTATCTCGAACGCCCTGGTTCGACTACCGCCCGGTACTAAGACGAACATGGAGTCGGTGTCGCCGTATATCACCTGAATATGAAAGGATTGATTTAAATAAATGCATTTACTTTAATGCAATACTTAAGAAAAGAAGGATAATAAATATATTGATAGATAATAAGTTAAGTACCTTTAACGTTGCATAGGCACGTTTAAATTACTAAATATTTCAGAATTCGGAACAATTCGGAAAAAAATACCGGTTCACGTATGTCTTAATTTTGTCATGAAAAATTATTTAATCTATGAAGTGTAACATTTACCATATTTTACATTCAAAAAAATTAATAATGTAATGTATAATTAAAATTAAAATATATTTATTTAATATAGCCGTTTAAACTTGCTTATTGTTTGTCAAACACGCTACCACCGGTTCGGAAAAGGACGCCCCAGACCTGGGAAGAACCGGCGAAAGAAACCCAGCGGGCTGATATAAATACGTAACAATTAAATTATTCTACAGCTTGAAAGAACGTAAACACCTTGGCGTTCCAACTGGTATTGTCCTCGACGAGTTTTATCGCCCGCTCCAGTGTCTCGCGGCCCTTAGCCACCACGCTATCACCAACTTCCACGCAAGGCATTCGCCCGCTGAAGTTGGCTGCCGTGTAGCCATACGTCACGTTGGCTATTAACTTCAATCCTGGTAAAATGGCATTAAGCTCAGTTTAAGGTGCTCAGCCTGCCTCTCCATAGCCTAGTGGTATAGGCGTTTGCTTTAGAAACCGGGGGTCGTGGGTTCGAATCCTGCGGGGACTCAACAAATTTTCATTGTTGTTTCCTAGTTGGTTAGGACAATTTGGGCCGATGACCCATCTTAAAAGTAAGATGATCCATGCTTCGGATGGGCATGTAAAAGTCGGTCCACTCACCAACCCAAATGGACCACTGGATAGGGGATGTCAAACCCCTAATGGTAGGATATAGTTGTCCAGCAGTGGACTATCAAAGGCTGATGATGATGTAGGTGCTCAGGAAGACAATCAAGCAAAAGAGGCTTTAAAAGTACCAGGGGTAGAGAAACTTTATGTACCATCAAGATGTTATATATACAGATATCGATGAAAAGGCCTTAAAGCTTTATAAGATTGCAACACTATAAAATTTACAAAGTACAAAAGACGCACATGTATTTTCGGAAAATTATCTTCAAATATTTCCATTATAGTTCGTGTTTCAAAGGTACTTCGTGCCTGGCGACGATCAAAAATTGTTATAAGAAAAGCCGTACATCTTCCAAGGCACAAAGTGGTTAGTGAATAGAGAATAAAGTAAAAAAAAGTTAAACAAGGGAACAATTTTGTTGTTGTTTCATATTTAATTAACATCAAAAGAGGCGAAAGGACTGAAACGGTCAGCTCACTTACGACTATTCCGTATCGTAGGAAATCAGTGCCATCTAATAAAACGCTATCTAATTAATAAACTGTGTGCAGTATAAAACTGTGCTTTAGGAGATACTGATTAGGTTAAAAGCTCACTAGTAATGTACTAACAAAGAGAAAATAACGTTATAAACAACTGTTATAAAAAAAAAAAAAAAAGTTATTTTGCCAGCAAAGGCATTTACGAACCCAGCTGCCTCGAATACATAGCCTTTTTCACAGCCTCGTCCGTTTGCATCTTCATGCTCTTCTTGACCGCCTGCCTAGCTGCTAGTATCCTTCGCAAAAGCGCCGGAAGGACCCCACGGCGTACCGACGGCTTCACAAATCCCACGCCCACCGGCGACCAATGGACGAGACCTTGCGATACTAGCGCCTCAAGTTTTTCCTTTTTGATACGCAACCGCCACGCTCCGAATTCGTACGGCGCGTCTCTGAAAAGGTTATTTGGTACAGTGGACTTTATATAAAACAATGGACTTTATCTTAAGACTAATTATCGTTTTCAACTTTCTCTAATTTTCTTTACTTTAAGACTTTAATTAGAATAAAGAACTTTTAATGAGCTGTACATTTTATAGGTAAATATTTGATAATCTTTTTTATATTCCTATCCTAAAAGCCTAAAATATCAGTTTTTGAAAGTATAATCGGTTTTTTTTATGAATAATGCACAAATTGTATAATAATTTTGAATTATTATTAGATTAAATATTAAAAATTGAGACGAAATAAAGAAGTACAGGGGTTGAAATCTTATTTTTGCGCAAGTTACTACGCATAATAAATTAAGTTTAAAACTAAAAGATAATAAGGATTCAATTTATGTACAAACCCATTTATATTTTGCACTCGACCTATGCAAGTGGAAAAGCAATAATTGTATGCGATCATCATCGATGGGTACAGACTTTGAAAGTCCAAAACGATTACGGGGTCGGAGTAGAATCTGGACTCTGAAACAAAAGCCACGATAGTTATCAGATATATTATTTTAACTAACGTGGTTTTAATTGAAAGCAAGCAATTGTCTGCCTCCGTAGCCTAGTGATATGGGCGTGTGCTTTAGAAACCGGAGGGCGTGGGTTCGAATCCTGCAGAGACGCAACAAATTTTCATTGTTGTTTCCTAGTTGGTTAGGGTAATTTGGGCCGATCACCCAATTGTCTGAAAAGTAAGATGATCCATGCGTCGGATGGGCATGTAAAAAAGTCGGTCCACCCACCAACCCGCATTGGACCAGCGTGGTGGGATACGGTCCACACCCCCTAATGGATAGGGGTGTATTAGGGGAGGCCTATGTCCAGCAGTGGACTAACGAAGGCTGATGATGGGATGATGGGAATTGATATAGTCTTGTATCTTTTACAAAAGAAGCGACTTAATCAACTAAGCGGTATTTATCTCGACAAAGCATTATCGTAAAGTGCAAAAACACACTTTTTTACGTTACCTGGTTCAAAGATGAGCGGTAAACATTCCGGAGCCTTCATAGCGGCCCTTTGGCGTACGGTAGGTGAGAGAGCGACCAGGTTCAGAGGCCTGGCCGCCCTCAGCATCAGCGACTCCACGCGAAACTGCGAACCGCGGGACAACACCTCCCACCATTGCAGACCGAATAGACGAGCCAATTCTGATGTACGATCTGCGAAGGACGTTGTGTTTTACGAAAAAAAGTCAAATGAATTAATTGAAGCCGTAGATGTAATATAACGCATGCTTTATTTTACTTTAATTTACTAGGTAGGCAACAGTTCAACGTTGTTAATAGATTGAAGACAATTATATTTAATACTTCCTGTTGCTTAGGCCAATACTAAGTATAATAAATAAAAGTTCTACGGATTTTCTTACGACGCTTTAATGGGTGCGAACGTCGGGTATAAATTTAAAAAATGTGAAACAGTTTAACCCGCAAACATTTATTATTATTCACCATTACATTTTCCGGTTTCGTCTTGGTTCTACTCACAATTTACTTTAAATTGGTGTCTATATGTTTGTACGGAATCTCTTTTTAGAATCCTCATCACTTAAAAAGTAATAATAAAGAAAGCTACTCACTTATCATGTCAAGCTTTGCGAGCATTCTGACAGTACCGGATAGTTTAGTGAGATAATATTCGACAGGAATCCACCTTAGAATTCTCGATTCGTCGTTCCACCACTCGGCTAATTGTGCAAAACTATACACAGGTACCCTCTCATTTAATATGACGTACATACAATTCTCAAAACTATAACTGGATAACGCCAATTCATGTCGGAACAAACGCCATACGTTAAAAGTAATCCTTCCAATAACCTTCCCCTCTAATTCTCCACTATCATCAGTCCTCCATCGTCTTTGGCGATACTTCTCGGTTATTCTAGAAATTTCCTGAATGATCTCGATGCCCAAATTCTGAGCACGTTCTATTATATACCCCCAAGAGTTCATTTCTATTTCGTAACCGCATAGTATATCCGGATCGTGCCTTTTCACCAATTCAATTACCATCTCTAATAACTCATTCTCGCTATTCAAGTAGATAATGTTACGATTCACACATCTGTCTAGATACTTCGGTTTCGGTAGAGGATCTACCACGATGATTTCGGTCACATTCTTTTGTAGGAAGTGATCTGAGGACAATCGTTGGTGATTGTTATGAACACGGCTTGTATTGGATCTATCGCGGGATCGGGGTTTAAATCGCCCCTAACCGATGTGAGAACTTCGACTAGCATCATTGTCAGAAAATCAGTCTGAAAAATTACATTTAAAAATACTTAAATGTACCTTTTAAAAAAAAATGAAATAAATAAGTAACGTTAAAGGCGACTTATTAATCTTCCGTTTTTATTTGTGAAAACATTTGTAGTACATGAAATTATCATGTATAAAAGTTGCTACAGCAATTTGTATTTACTTGTTTTTTTTTTGTCTAATTTGCAGCAGTAAAAAATCAAAAGAAAATCTTACATCCACTACAGGCGTTTCGGATATGTTGTCGCCTGGGGTCTCCATACCACCAAAGCATAGAAACGATCCATCAGGTTGCATCGTAATTTGTAAAGCGCTATCTGTATTAGTTTTATCCTAGAAATACAATTGACAGGAATTTAAATATACGAAAGCAATATAGTGCATGTACAGTATAAATAAAATATTTTATAAAACTAACCTTATCTGAACACTCTAAGCTTATACTAGAATTAATTTCATCTTCTATCAAACCTAGTACTTGTGACGATTCCACATCGTCTAAATTTTTAGATTTTTCCACAATGCATATTAAAATCACTTTGCGATTTTTGTATTTCTTCCTGTTTCAACCATTCTACAACATCAAGAGAGGTGGGTGGTATTTTTATGGTTGTAAAATATACTGTTTGTTCCCAGCCAAAAGAGATTTTAACGCATCCGGTTTGTGTGAATCATCCAACATCTCATTTGATTGTTGTAAAAATAGTAACTGCCTCCACTCTTCTATGCCAGTCGTGTCTAATACCCTTTCAAATGGATGCTGATCGCAGGCTAGTTTGCTTTGCAATTTTACAATCAATTGGCCAATTTCCACTTTGTCCCCGACATCCTTATAATTAGAATAATAAGGTTTTGTGTTACTATTCTCTGGGATCGAATAACTTCTACAAGTGGACATTATATAACTTTTCGTAGGTGGCCTTATTTTAGGTGTTATAACAATTCTCTTACAAGCATTCACGTCTAAAATGCTTCTAGAGGCATCCATTTCTTCATAACTATGATTACTTTCTACTTTGATAATCTGATTTTTAACATATTCTTCAGATTTAGGAACCTCGGAGTTTTCGTGAATTGAAGTATTGATAGTCTCAAATTCCATTGACACATCGAATATTTTCGAAGTGTCATAAAAACTTTTTATTCCTAGATCAATATCCTCTTGTGATGTTTCTAATGAATCATTATCGGAGTGAGTAATAATATTTTGATTTATCATATTAACTACGTTAGATGGACCAGCCACAGGCTCATATTCCATCTGCTGATCATACAAAGTAGATGTGTTAGCACTCTCACTTTGTTCTGTTGTTTGAGGTTGTGATGCTTTATCAGGCAACTTACTAATTCGGTTATGGACACTTCCTTTTTTTGTGCGTTGCTATCAACTGTCTCTTTACTTCGCCTTACAAAATGTTTTTTCGAAACAGAAATAGATTCATTGCTTGAGTCTGTATTTTCTATTTCATCAATCTCCACCCTGCTTCTGATAGTTCAATGTATTTATTGGCTTTATCAGTCTTGACATCTTTTACTCTTCGGCTTTGACAACCCCAGTTTAAATGCTCTCATTTTCCTCTTTCTTACTTTTTTGACATCTAGAACAATTTCATGTGCTTAAATTTTGATAGTATAAGAAGCTAAAAAAGTTGAAGCTAATTATAAAAGAAACTTACGGTCGTCATCACATGTTCCATCTAATTGAGGAATGTTAGCTCCTTCCCAAAATGAATCATTCCAAGAAGATGTGCAACCATTTGTGTCATCTTTACTGTAAACATATATTTGTACATATAAAAATACATTACATTTAATGGACAATACATGAAATAATTACGATAATATTACCTTATATCACATACCATTGATCTGTTTCTAAACAAATGGTGTCATCATGAAATATTTGTGAATATTCAATATCAAGCTCAGAATCAGCCTGAATTTCAATGTCTTCAGCAGGAGTACCCATTACACTATCTTCATCAATAGACTTAGCATCCATACCTTGAAGCATATCCACTAACTCCAAGTCTTCACTATCCACTGCAATTCATAAAGTTTTATGAAAAAATAAATAATAAAATAATCCATTTTATTACGAACACCATTCTTTTAATGATTGAAAAAGACCTACATAGAACTTGGCTGTAGTGAAGAGAGAAACTGCTGTTCAGTGCAATATCCTCATCTACAATTGTATTATCAAGCACTTCATCTTCCACTATTCTTCTTAATGTTCTATTTATGCTGAGACTAAGGGTATTATCCGAAATGTGTGTGGTGATATCAGAGGCATTAAAAATTTGTGAACCTTCTACCATTTCAGCTGGGTAATGTACCTTCTCTTTTATATCAATTGTATCGTTAATCACTGGTGTATCAATCAAATTTAAATTCTTTACTTTAAACATGTTATGATATTTATGGTGTGAGTCTGTTTCATCTTCATTGTCTCTGCCTTGAGAAAGTGACTTTGACACTAAAGACATGTTCAACTTCTTGCGTCTCTCCATTTCTTGATTCCATACCTCTTCTAAACCTGGGTTTTCAATGCCATCTGCTTTATCGACTCTTTGTCTATTGATTATTTGTGAAGCAACACAATCAGCCTCAAAGTAACAAACACTCTCAGGTTTGAGATTAAATTCTTCAAAGTTATCTAGAGATTCATCAGCACATTTTTCTACACCTGACTTACGAAACTTTACACTCTGCAAGTCAATATTGCTCATTCCAAACAGATTAAAATCTATGAAGAATTGCAAAGTAAAGTTGAGGTGTGACTCATGAGGTTGCAATGGTTGTCCTAAAATAGCTCCGTTACTGCACAGTTCAACTGCTTGCTTCATTAACCCGGGGTTGTACAGGAATATTTTCAAATACAAATGTTCTTTGTCGTGAAACCCATAAAACGGCCTGGAAGATACATACAACAGACACAATTAATATCTACAATATCAAGAACAAAAATATAATAAAAAAGAATATCTTACAATCCCTTTACTAATGATATTTTGTATATGTGTTGGTTTGATGATGATGCCTGTTTTAATGCAATATTTATTGCTTTGTCTAAGCTTGCAGCAATCTAAAACAATCATTATAATAAGTCTCATATATATCGGTATGAAAGTACCTACTACTATTTCTGTTAATAAAAATATCCATGTATACTAAAAATAAATAATTAATTCATTTTTCAATATTACTTTCTTACTTGATATAAAAATTGAGGTTCTGGATTTGGAGTAGGGCATGGCAAATAGAAGTAAGGAAATACTCCATGAATATGAAGGCATGCCTTTCTGCCTTCAGGTGTTGGCCCAAAAACTCTTAATATGGGGACCTATAAAAAAGATATACACCAAGAAGTAAAAAAAAGTACCACTTTATAACTATTATTTATAAATTAACTCATTAATTAATTATTTTTTAAACAAAATGAACCATAGCACTAAAAATGTTTTGTTGAATTGAAAATAATTAGCAGATTTCTGCAATTAAAATTGTTGTAATCATTACATTACTCTATTGTGTAGCTCTTCTAAGATTACTTATTATATCTTACTTAATGATGACTTTAAAGTTTCTCAATATTAATGGAGAGGAAATATTTTAAAAACATCTTACCTGCTTTATGTCTGACCCTCTAAACTCAGAGTATATGACATCAATACCCGGTATTGGTTTGGTTAGGTAATGATCACACACAACAATCCTTATTGACAGTTCAGGCTTTCTTTGTATAGACCCTACAATTAATAGTTATAATGAATATATAGCAAAAATAATTTTATATTTTAGAAAACATTTTAAAATTAATATATATAATTGTATAACTATAGTAGTGTTTTTAAAAATACAAAGCAGTAGGGTTTGAAAACAAAATTTTGTATTGGTGGTGAAAAATGATTTTTAGTGATGCCTATGTTTAAATGTACATTCTACAAATCAATTTATTTTATTTTTCCTTAACATCTTTTACATAATACAATTGTATGTTACCTTAAACTAGTAGCTTTAGGTAACTTTTAAATAAATTGTATTTAATAAGTGAAAAGGAGAATTTGAAGATTTTCTTTTATTGTATTATTTTTATTTAAACTCATTAATCTCTTTTATACAAAGGATAACACCACAGCACCAATATCAGGCAGAAATCAATAATGTGTAACCACTATTGTCTTCCGGTTCAAAGGGCACTCTTGCTAGTGTAATTACTAGGTAAACAGGACAACTCATGCGAAAGGTGAGCAAGGATTTGTGGTGTGTTATGCTGCTTATGGGCAGGAAAGGTATCACTTACCATAAGGTGAAGACCTGCTTGTCCCTTCGCTTCAACTAATAAAATTAATAAATTAATAGATTGTCTCACCATAAAGGTTAGTTCGTTCTGTAATATCTTGATTAATGTTAAATGATATAGACATTATATTAAGTTATATTTTTTTTATCGATTTTCAACATGAATGCCTTGTAAAATGTTTGAAATATTATTTTAAAATTTTCAATACTGTTCTGATGGTACGTTTATGAACTTCCTATTATGTTAAATCTTTTCTGTACAGTTATTTTTTAATGTCACATTTTGTTAGATTCATGAGCAAAATTCTTATAAATACAATTAAAAAAAAAAAACAAGGTTTTCTTCCACTATGCAAACTGACTAGTTATTTAAAAAATATATTTTAGAAGTTTTAGAAATTATTTCTGCTACACATGATACAAAACAAACATGATAAAACATGTTTCATGACATTTTCAAATTGACACTACATGATACAACTGACAACTAGGGACTAACCATTGAACCGTTTAGTTATAACTATTTTTCACTTTCATATACACCGCTCTGTTACTTTGTTCGGCTATTTAAACAAAAATATTTATTTTGTTTTAATTTATTTTTAATTTAAATAACTCCTGGTTTTTCGCAATCGCGGGACATTACACCATGAAAATAATAAGTACTACGCACAATGTTGGGCTTTAACGATTGCCAAAGATGGTCTAAAGGAAGGTATTCATTAGCGAGCCGTAATTGTAACCGTGCATGTGCTGTAACCAAGAAATATAGTGTGCGTAGTTCTACACTATGTCGTTTGGTTCTGCAAGTGGTACGTGGGCAGTTCACAGTGAGCTGACGATTTCAAGGTTCTCGTCTCTGAAACCGTAACATCGTATGCAAATGTAACTGTTTCTGTTACCATAAGGGTGGTATAAGGTATGGTAGTAAGTGATTCACAAACGTGAAACGAGCGCTACACGCTCGCAGTACGCATGTTGATGTTTGAAAAACTTCGTTAAGTATTAAACCTCTGAACCACTTCGTTTGGTTACAGTAACAGCTCGCAAAATGAGTACGCTCAGCGAATTCGGATGACGTCATGAACGTCGTTGTATCACGCCAGCTACGGCTACAGTTCGTTAATGGGTATCCGGCTTAAGCGCCCACCCGACACATGAATCATTATACTTTTTATGCAATATATATCGGGGGATCAGTCAATATTGTCCTAGCCAACTGGAAAGTAATGAATACGTAAGGTGGTTTTTCGGCAGGATTCAAACCCAAATCCTCAAAGGTCCAATACAATATTAAAGTATTGTCCTCGAATATTAAAGAAAGTATATTAACTGGAAGAATACGTAGTTAAAACAATAAATTTTCTTTATTCTGTTTGATGCAAATGTATAAAACTATGTAGTAATCAGTGTCATCATTTTGAATTTTATCAAACAGCTGTTACCGGATGCTGATATACTAAAGACAAAACAAATCGTTGAATTATTAAATTCATGATCGGAATTTCTATGTTTGAAGACGAACACTATTTTTGACCCCAATCATAGCAATGAGATAAAAATCTTAATCAGTTTTTTCCTTAAATCAACTTCTTTTATATTGCTGCTATTCTTATTGTTCTTTAATAAGGTTGCTGCTAACAAATTATTATTTTTATTCATTCTCATAATTATCTGTTTGCTCAATTATCAAAATGTCATTTGTCAAGTTGTCAATTATTAGCATACTCTTGTCAGTCAGTCAGTCTATCTCAGCTGTTATAAGTACAAAAAAAATTGTCGTGTTTGTGCATTACTGATTGAGTCGTATAAATTGATTGAAATAAAGGTTTTCTTTGTGTTCAAGTAAACATTTGCAATTTATTACTAATCAAGATCATTATTTTTGAAAATGTGAATATTATGGTTTCATTAATTTAAATGTGGTGACACTTTAAGATGCAGAAGTATATTGATGTGGGACACCTATTGAAAACATTTGTGAAAAGATAAAAACAATTGAATGACAAACGATGGAAGATGAAGAAGCTGATTTACGTGAGCAAATATTTCACAACAATGTTCGAGAGCAAATTGTTAGTTTTAAAACATTTAAACTTATTTTGTTATTACACGCAGTTTTTTATTTCAATGTTCATCGTCACTATTGATTATATATTATAATTGTTTTAGATTTTTCTACTGCTGTTCATATTGTTATACCTCCTCTCGTTTACGTTTATCGAGAAATATCGACGTCGAGACAGTGAAGACTATTTTACAGCCGATGAGGAGGAAGTTAAAGTGTACAGAATCAGCCTCTGGTTATGCACTTTTGCCCTAGCTGTTTCATTAGGTTCTGCACTCCTGCTGCCCGTGTCTATAGTCAGTAATGAAGTGCTAATATTGTACCCAGATAGTTATTATGTGAAGTGGCTAAATAGCTCTCTTATACAAGGTTGGTATTAGTTGTTATTATGAAGAAAAATGTTGATACTAAATGTGTTTGTTTTGAAGTGTGTTGAGCCCAAGTATTTTTTTTGTTTCAGGACTTTGGAATCATGTGTTCTTGTTCTCAAATCTTTCATTGTTTGTATTCTTGCCATTTGCATATTTGTTCTCCGAGTCATCTGGGTTTCCTGGGTGTAGAGGTCTCAGGGGGCGTGTGTATGAGACATTCATAGTGCTAGCTCTGCTAGGTGTGGTAATGTTAGGGATGGCATATGTAATATCAGCATGGATAAAAGGAGACCGATCCAGTATTGATGCATTGTTAAGTAAGTTCTTGTTTAGTTAATTTTTAAGCATTGCAAGCATTATTTAAAAAATGTACCTTTTTGTCTCTATGGATGGTTTCATGTTAAAAATTGATCATGACCATCTAAGATATGTGAATGTGTCAAAGACTTGTTTGCACAATTATAATATCAGTAAAACACATAGCACAATAAAAGTAATAAAACCTACGTATTGAAAATATTTTCTATACTGAATTTTTGTGATACTATTTCAATAATGCCTAAATATTTAAATACACATTTTACAAATTATGCTTTTAAATTTGCAAAATAATTGTGTTAATGAAATAAAGTTTTTGAATTAGAAATTTAGGGTCAGGTACTAGATTTTTTCCAGTATTATTTTAACCCACAAAATTAGTCCAATTTAGTTATGTGTTACATTTACATAAAAAAATGCAATAACTATTTTAACAGTTATTTTTTCATCACGTATATTAGGATAACATTTGATTACTATCATTTTTTTAAGTTATTCAGAATAATTTTATTTTTTCATAATATCAATGTGTATTTAAATTGTATCTTATTATTTTATATTATATGCTTAACTGTAACTAAGTGTTGCTAGCAATCTGTACACAATTCTTCATACAATTTTTTTGTAAGTTTGTTTATTAATTTTATTACAAATAAGGCTGGTTATTATTCAGTAATTATTACAAGTTAGGATATTTTTTAACAGAAAACCTTTTCTTGTTTGTAGATCTATGGACATACTTACCGTTCCTGTACTCCTGTGTGTCATTTGTTGGTGTTTTGATGTTACTTGGTGAGTTAATTTTGTATTCTTTAAAAATAAATAAGTATATTTTATTATGAAAAACCACCACATTGGTTGATAAGCCCTGGTTGAAATTAATTTAGGTTGTATGAAGTTTTAAATGCCACAAAAACATTATCTAAATTAAGTCCGTTTTCATTACAGAAATAGATATATTTTTATCAGTTTAACTATAAAATTCATATATTGAGTTTAATATAAATAATATGTTATGAGCAGCATAATTTATTACTAGGTAATAATAATGTAAGATACATAAGTAGGTAATAGTTAACAATATTTGGTAAAATTTTACTGCTTTAAATCAAGTATTACTTTTATTAAATTTGATTGTAGCAAAAAAAATTGGTTACAGTATCAAAAAGATCCTACTATTATTCAATTTGACAATGGAGTATCTGATTCGGTATCAACCTTGACTTACCTCTCCCTTACGTTCAATCATTTGTATAGTCATATATTACACATACTCTTTATTCGTTATTTACAGCAACTTTAGTGATTCAAAATATGTAGTTTTGTGTTTAATAATGGACTTGAATTAAAATTTATCTTTTTATTCTATCACATCATTTTTGATGCATTACGGTGTTCACAGTCGTGGTAGACTCAATAGACGAGTTTTTTTAACATAAATAATGTGCAGCATGATAATTTCCAGTATTCATATAACCCTTGAAATATTTATTTTTATTACAATATTTGATAGCTGAATAATTAGTAAATTAGTTCAGTCGGATTACCTCTTATGTGTTCCATGTGTTGGTATGACATAAATTTATCGTTATCTATCCCTGAATAATTGTTATCTTGAATTATTATTTCGTAATTTGTTTGATTATTGGAGTTTATTCAATGATTACCTAGTTTGGTTACAACATCAATAAGAGATAGCTATTTGACTAAGACTTTTGGCTATTAATGTTTGTCATAGTTCTGTTATTAATTTATAAGTAAAATATAATGTCGTAGAGGTTTCAATTGGTTATGCTCCCTAATATATAAAGAAATAATGGTTGATTATAATGAATATTTTTTTCTGAATGTATTGTGTAAGGCCGTATTAAGAAACTAATTCTATTTAACAATAAGATTAAATAGTATAAACTTTAATGCATTAATTAAACGTGGGTCGTATATAACATAATTGCTCGTTTAGTTTTTATATATTTTTTGCCTCATTCCGGATAACGAATCAATTCGTTTAACGTTCAAAACTGCCGGTACGTCCCGCAATCAGCGCCTATTATTAATTAATTAAACGACGATATACAATATCAATATTAAAGTTTATTTAGTACCACCGAACATAAATCACGTCAAGAATAAGTTACGAATTGAATAAAAAACAATTGTATTTTTAATCTAATCTTCTGTATGCTCTGTTTTGTTAAGGAAGTAACTAGTAAGTTCTAGATGTTGCGGGAACATCTCGTTTATTTCCTTCTCGCATTCCTCGTACTTTTCAGTTTCTTCCAGCTCCTTGTAAGCTTTCGCTTTGTAGAGACGCGCTTTAAGCTCCTCTCGTTTATGCGCAGAGCCCACTCGCAGTCGTTGAACACCTAAAATATAATATTATATTTAAACACATATGCGCCGATAACTCTTATTTGTCTACAAAGAATTGGATTCGGAATGTTTGTGTACAAACATGATAGTGAATATCGTTAACGAAAACTGTGTACGAGTAATTATTCTGGTTAAGACTTGTCCAAACGCCATATTTCATTTTCTTCGCCATATTTTACTTTTTTAATCGCTTCTCAAAACTGGTTGCTCCAACTATACTTTGCTCTCGGTGAAGGTCAACGATCTTTGTCTACAGGGGTTAAGGTTTCTGCAAAGTTTTAGTCAAAATTCTCTGTTCGAGTAAAGAATTTTCCACACTTTAGATTTGTTTACATCCGTCAAATGCGTATAAATTTTTAGATTATCTTAAATAGATATAACAGTTTCTATAATTTGTCCCTAGTTTAAATAAGGCAAACACAAGTAAATCTTTAGGGCGTAATTCTGAATAGTAATGATAATGTTTTAATATATCATCGCAGGTCACATCTTACATATTAAAGTAGCTAAATGTGCTTAATTACTGCGTAAAAACGGACGTCCGGTGTCCCATGGCGGTGCGTAGATTTGTGGTGACTTTCGATGCGTTTGTTAAGAATAGAAAAAAGCAACATTTCGATGCATTCTTTACCACTTTTATAGAAAACTGGCCTAATGTCCGACTCACGCTCGTCTCAAATAAGTAAAATATTTAAAGCTTCATCGTGAGTCGAAATTTCTTTTATAGAAGAAATCTAATTCCGTAAGTAACCGCCAATGCAACGCCTGACCGGCTTATTTAAGCATCCGATAGGTACCGACGGGTCTATAAATAGCCGATATTGAACTATGAAATATGAACAGTACACCGCAACCGCGTATAATGTTTATGCTCTACACTGTATTTGCTTTGATAGAAGACTGCTATCTCCTGGTTTATTATTGTGTATGTTTCGGTTCAACTATCGGGTATTTATTTTCTTCTGTTTCTCATCTTTTTTAACAATGCGGTTTAGCTCCGGGCTTTCTAAACGTTTTAGATATATAATTTGGGTACTTGATATAAAAGTAATATAGCAAAATAATTATTTATATAAATCGATTTTGATTGTGAGTTGTATTACTTTGAAGCGCCGCTAACCTAATTTTTAATTGTTTAGTATTAGTTTCGCGCTGATATCTGATCTTACGTGTGACATACTTAATACTCAATAAAACGTATCAATATTTAGCCCCTTTTTGTTATCATGAAGACGCCAGCCCAGTCCCTTTTCGTATCTCAATAAGCGACACAAGAATAAAAGGTAGAAACAACAGATTATTTTACCTTATCATAGTTTCCAAGCTTGATGTTAGTGAGCGCACGGTCACAATACAGCATGGGGTTGTCCTTTACGAGGTCTATGGCTCGATTGTAGCACGACAGGGCTTTGTCGTAGTCGCCACGTCTGAATGCTTTTATCGCCTGCGTATTCAAAGTGTCCATCTTTTCGCGGCGCACTTTACGGTCCTCGAAGCGTTTCTCGGCGTCCTTGCTCACTTCCGCCATCCAGGCATCCTTGCCTATCTCTCCCTGGAATTAGCAAAAGCTAGCGATATAACTGTATGTACTTTATGTTTCATCATCATCATCAGCACGCGTTAGTCCACTGCTGGCCATAGGTCGCCCCTAATGCACGCCTTCTCCATTAGGGGTGTTTTGGACTGTATCCCACGCTGGTCCCATGCGAGTTGGTGGGTGGACCGGCTTTTACATGCCCATTCGACGCATGAATCATCGTACATTTCAAACAACGGGTGATTGAAAAACCAGAAAACAACGATAACAGAAAGTTGTTACTCCGCGGCATTTGAACCTACGACCTCCGATTTATAAAGCACGGGCCAATACCGCTAGAGCCACGCATGCGGTATAATATGTTTAGCCAAAATAATCTAGGATTGATTATCGATTGTGAAGAGAGGTAATTAAATGGCAACAAATTGGTCAATACGTTGTTGAAAGTACACGCAGATGATTGAAAGCAGAAATTCGATAAATACAGGATTACTTAGGATCGCGTTTCTTGCCTGTCTAATGCTATAATGATGATAATTGAAAGTTTAACACAAATGGTTCAACGTAGCGTCGGAAATTTACGATATGCGGTGGTAACAGGTTGCTATAGATTTTTATCTAACTACTGTGAGTAAACTTACGAGCTCTTTTTGCGATTTTGCAAACATGTATCTTAGACTTAATTTGTAAAATCTGCATTTGAACTAGATATTTATATCCTAAATATTCCTCTTAAAAGATTAGCATATCATAGATATATCTCAATTTTTTCAAATGATTATATATGCATTATCAATATGATATACATTGTATCAATTGTTAAAATAATATTAGCTATCGATAGTGTAATTACATATCGGACTTTGACTTGACAGTGACACATTAACTTATTTATTACCATGCGATTAATATATGTTCTATTTCGAGATACGAGTAGTGTGAAAGAAAAATTATTTATACTGTATGAGTGATGAAGATCGTTTTATATGTACATAAGTCTTAAAATTAATAAGTAGTATTAAATCGTTGTATTCCGAAAACAAAACACGGAGATTTATTTGTATTTCAAGTATCCGTGTTTAATTGTATACCTCATTGCATAGCTATTTAGGTCGGCAGTAACTTTAAGCGGACAGTTCATTTGCGGTAAGTTTCCTATTCGTCGCTACACCGCCGAAACACAAAACGAGTCGCATTCAAATTTGACTTCTAATTTGTGATTAACGCACTTTGAATAGGTTTGTACATAATTAAAGTACGTCAATAGGAACGCGTATCCAGATAATAAATGTAACAAGGTAACGGTAAGCAACGGTTAGCGTTATATTAGGTTTTTAATAGGTTTTTTTTCATGAAGATATATAAGATTTCCGTTTTTGTCTGTTTTAGAGATTAATTAAAAAGACGACGGTTTAAATTAAACGGCGGAAGAATTGACAGATAATATCGACTAGTTGTGTAACAGTATTTAAGTTTAGGTACAGATGATAAACGTCGAGCTGTAACGATCACATGGTGATAAATACACTCAACCGGGATTCGAACTCACGTTATTGAGTACAAAATTACACTATTATGTGTCGTGTACAGCTTAAGCACTGTCCGATCTATTTTTGTTTATCAACGGTACCGGCTAAAAATAACGACAGCAAAAATAACCCGGCATACTTGAAGACTTTTTATCCGGCCAAAATAAATCTATCTAGACTCTTACACAAGCTGTAATGAACAACATGAATTCTAACAATACCCAGCACGAGATTGTATATTTGTTACATCAACACATGGCGTATAAAGAATGTATGATCGTATGCGTCTTTAAGTCGTAATAAATGATCACATGTATATGCAATTTGGCAACGTAACGAAGAAAGCGTTTCACTTCTATTCTCTCGGGAGTTGACGTGTACAAAGAAGTATTTTGTATTGAATACGATAGTGCTCGTTGAAGTGCTTTACCAATAAATAGGGAGATGATAGACATTAGGCAGTTTTGTTTTGTCAGTGTGTTTTGAAATTGACACAAATGCCTAGTAAAATAAGTTCTAGAATGTCCCTATTTTTCTTACCTATACGCAGACTAAAAATATATTTTAAAGGTGAATGATTCTATAAATAATTTTATTCAAAAACAATCTGGGGCTTGTTTGACTTGTAATATATTTTTATCTGTTATGCTTTTATACACAGGCAGTAATACTACAGTATTACTCAAGCGAATACGTTCTTGATTTTTTGTATGTTGCAAATAACGCTAAGGCATACACGAGACGTAACCGACTATGGCTTATATTATGATGCCTTATCCATTGTATTATATTCGAGTCATAACGCTGTCTGTTCAACAACCTCATAATAATTGTACAAAAACGTGCCTTTAGCAAAAAGTTAATGATAGATCCGAAGCAGAAGTTTTTATATTAGATAACAGGATCTTAAAACAATTGGGTAGTATTATAAATACGTAATCCTGAAAACTATTACGTTTCTAGTCAGCTGTATAAGTAATGTTATTTTAATCAAAATAATTGTTGTCATACAGAGTCTTTGTTAAATCTCATTTGCATATGTGCTTAAAATTGTGGAATTATAAGTAATGTTTTTGATCGCAGTTCTGTTTTGTAAACAGATAAAAAAAAAGTATCATGCATAAATTACATAAGTTCTACTTTGAAATACATTACAAAAATTTTTTACCGACTCGTTCTTGTCAAGATTTTCAAACGCCTTTTTATTAATAACAGTCCTGTCGTCTCTGACCTTCATCTGTACATCTTCGTCGGTAATAATTTTCCCATCCAAATATTGGTCCGCAAGTACTGAAGCTGCGTTGGCTATTTCCTTGTCACCACTGGCTAGGTCTCGCACTAAATTGGACACTTCGCCGATTCTCTTCATAAAATTGTTCCACTCCTCGTTCAGTTCTATCTCCTTAGAACTCTTCAAAGCTGGATTCGACTTAGTCTCGTTCAAAGCCATCGTATATTTTTGCAGTTGTGAGCAGACTAAATTGACATAACAGTTATCATAGTTACGGTAGTCAGGGTGATGAAGTATGAATGTCATTAAGGTGCGGACGCACTAGCGAGCCGAGCGTTTAACTTGACGTTCGTCTTAAGCCCAGAGTCTCATTCGCGTTATACTACGCTAATTTTCGCCGAACTTTCGTGACTAGCTCGGTTACATTATCAGCACCTTTACGCTTCGGTAGCGACGAAAACAAACTGCGGGCGGCTCAGTGTGACGGATGTTTTGAGTTGATAGCGTCGTGTTTTGCTTTAATATGCTGCCGTTATACTAAAGAGCCGACAAAACGTATTAACGAAATAAACGTAAACACATTTTATCGTAACATTCACTCGTGTTTATGCTAATGCAGCTGAATTAAAATTTAATTTTTTTATGAATCTACGTGCTTATGTTAAAGCAATTAATCGCGCCTTAAATTACAATATATGTAGCTTGGAAGGTCCGTCTCTCCTTTAATTTAACTTATGTTCTAGAAATATTTTTAGGATATTTATGCACAACGGGTGATATTTAACAAAGGATGAAATACTTTTAAATTTACTCCACTTATTGCGCTCGTCATTCATAAAAAGTTTATAAACATTAATTTTCAAATCTAATACATAAAATAATTATATCTTAAAGAGGTTAACATACTTGGAGTTATCGATTTATAATTGCCCGTTTCAGCCCATTGACCCACAAACACGAAAAGTGTGTGAGCATTAGTAAGACTACACGTAAACGTCTTTCAAACTAGAAAAGGCCTGATATGGATTAAATTTTTTTCTGCTTGTTTAGTTTTTATAACCTCTCAAAGAAGCGTCGCGATGTCAGCGGGCGGCTGATCTTTTACAATCAGGGGTTCTTCTTTAACTCCTACTCCGGATTAAAATGTGAAAAATATTTGTCTCCTTAGCTTTAGAAGTATAAATATTATCGTAATAGTTTTAATAGTAACAAATTGAAGATTCCAGCTTTAAGGCAATAAAACGTCTTCGTATTTCGTACAAAGGAAAGTTACTTAATTATTTTGCTATAATTTACTTAAATTTTTGAAAAATTTGCACAGAAAACGGCATTAACAAAAATAGGCATACGCGTGACCTCAAAATTTTATAAGATTGTTAACTAAACGTGGCGAATATATTACTAGTAAAAATTGTTATTACACCTATAAAAGGGCGTGCGGGACTTGTTTCCGTTAGTTTAAAAACGGGTTCTTGCTGAAGTATGTAGTTTGTTAGCTCTTTTTTCTTGTGTGAAAGTTAGCTAATACAAGGAAATGTTTAAAAAGAAATGGACATTACATAATTGGATACGACAATTTCACTCGAGGCGTAATAGATAGAAAATCATTGAAAGTACAATTTCTGTCCGCGGCAATCAACCATAGTTATCATCACTTTAATGTTTTAGGACTGTTACTTTCTACGTTAATACTGACTCTTTACCTAAGAGCTTATTTGTTTGTATAATTTTATTATCAATTGTAAAATTCTAATTCCAAAAGTAATTGATTTTTTTTCACGTAAACTCCATATCACATTTCGCTCGGATATACTTATCAAGTCATATTTTAGAATGAAAATATGTACGTGTTAAACGCTAAATATTTGTTATTATAACTTAATATTTACCACAATATATTTCAAATGATACATACGAAGGTAATTTGTAGGTAATACGATTTTATTACCCAACAAAAAATAATTTAATAACATTGTATTTACATTTGTTGATGATAAAGATGAGACATTTAGAACCGGTTTTACGGCGTCATACTTGTTATAGTTTAATGTTATATAGGAAATACAAGTGCAAACAAAAAATACAAAATATATACGGAAATTAAAAATGAATAAAAAAGTCGGCTATTATAGAAGACTTTATTTACTTGTGACAACGATCCAACTAGTAGTATGAATCTAGGGACAAAATTTTAACAGAATGTGCCTAGATAAAATTGGAGTTTATTAATTATAATATCTTATATTAAATAACTAATATCATTTAAACTGTATTTGACAGCTAAGTTATCAATTGGACTTTGCTAAAGATTAAGCTGTTTGTCAACATTTAAATTGGTTCAGTCATATGTACTTAGCTTTTAATGGTAGATAAACACTTTGATTGGTATGAAGTACACTAACGTATGTGGTTAATTATTTAAGGGTCTATAAAGCCACGGTAATGTTTTTTAAAATTATATCAATGTATACATCAATGTAAGTTTTATGTATCTTTGCGTAGTGTTTACGCCGCTGGGTTTCGTGCGGCTGTTCAGCGTGGTGGGCGGTGTGCTGGTGAAGCCACAGTTCCTGCGTGACCTGAACGAGGAATACTACGTATATTCCTTCGAAGAGGAGACCATACGGCGGAGGATCAACACGTCCCTCTCGACTGGTGAGTGAACGTATATAAGACAACCTTAAGATGTTTGTAACTAATAGACTTCAATTGTCCGGCCAAATTAATGCCGAACAAACTATATTTCAATGAATACACGAAGTTGGACGTATAAGTACATTGTTTTAACGATATTACTCGTTTCGTTTACCAACTTACTAGATCGTTTTATTCTTAGGTTGTTTAAATTGACCTTTTGTGTGACTTCCTCGGTTGTTCCTTCTTCATTCGTTCATTATACAGGCCAAAAATGGATGGATGTGAACAACGTAACCCGTGGCAAAGAAGCGACACCTTGCGTTCCTATGTCTTATTTAGGCCAGGTATAGATTATTTTCTTGATGGTAAATGACAATGACTTAACATGGTTCAGGGTCGGTAAAGTTTTAAACATTCATATGCTATTAATAGTTAAGTAAGTTCAGTAATAATAAGTATGATCCCTAAGCATAATGCTTACATGGGCTTGGTTGTTCATACTACATTATCGTTATTTGTGTTACTTATATCAGTAAAGAAAGATAGAAGTTAGTCAATTTTTATTTATTTCATACAGTTTTTCTTTTATAAAATGGTATTATAAATTTCTCTAAGTAAAAGTGAATCGTCAAGTTAACGGATAAATTAGCAGAGATAAAGGGGTAAAATGATATTTCGTGACATTAGTTAATGTCAGGATAGAGCTTTAAACGTTACATAATTCACGCTAAAAAGAAATTGACAGATAACGAATCTTGATGTAATTATGTTCACGGATATGCGGGATAGTTAACATTTTCAAAAGGTACGAGTCGTGAAAAACTTTCAACTGATGGTGAGCTATACCATCTGCCTAAAAGAGAAGTACAAGACATACTACAAATCCGGACGCCAACTTGGGTCATGAGATTTTACGGCTCGTATAAGCTATTGCACTAACTACAGCACACCTAGGGTCCTACCAGTCTACCTAGGGTCAAAAACTTTTTTTTTAAAAATAAATGCAGTATATTAAGGTTTGAGGGTATATAGTATTTTAAAAATGCACAGTATTCCACTTATTCCATATTACAAACCCAATTTTTAGAGATTCTCGCACCTCTACATTTTTTATTTTTATTTCTCCCCGTTAATATAATTTAAATAAATTTGAAGCACATTTTTTTTCATTACTAAGGAATAGTTGCACTATTTAAATTCTACTGCTGCTTTGCAAATATTGTTTGTTAATTAGCAGTTACAGTACATAATAAGTAGTAAAAAATTTTCTAGGGTTTTGCAATAGAGAAAAAATAATAACGTGACAGGAACAATATAGGTGATGATGATGTTAAGAAAAAGTATGAGACAAGTTATATGACTATTGTCGAGGTGTTTAAAAGGCCCTACTTTTGGCTAGTGCTAGTGAAAAAAGAAACTTCAGTTTGTGCAAAAAGAAGATTGTTTAATTATTATTTTTCATCAATTACTTGGAAAATTTGTTAATTTGAAATTATCATATTCTATCCAAATAGTAAGGCTGTGCAGATTAAGATTGTTTATAATAAAATAAATTATCAAATATAGCCAAAAACTAATATGACAACCAGCTAATTTATGCATAAACTGAACAGTCAGTGTTGTAAAACAAACTTGTTAGTATCGAAGTCCTATATTTATATTGTTTTATTGCTGAAAGCAGTCCTTCTATTTTCGTCTATTTATCTGTATCTGTTTGTTTTTGTTTAATATTAAAAAGTAGATTTTTGTAAATCAGTATCGTATTGTTTTTAAAAGTATTCTTAACTATGCCCCAAAACAATTTTGTCAACAACTATTTTGTTGTTCTAATTTAGACAACGTAGTAGATTTATTATATAAGTTTCTAGTTGAATAATGATTATTTCATAGATTTTTTTGAAGCAGTTAACCCACCAATTAATTATGTAAAAATGTTTTTACATTTACAGCTCCATTGTAGCTTTGTAAAATTTTTTGCCATTGTTTTGTCCACATTTATGATTACGAGAACACTAATTGTACCGTTTCAGGTCTAACAGTTTTATGAGCTGCCTATGTAGGTTGGAACAATTTGCCCTTTTGTCTGTTCGTGCGGTGTATGCAACTATTAATGTCCCATCAATCTTCGTTCAAGTCAGTTTCATTGCCAGATATTCACCTAAAGACGGGTATAGCATTATACAATATGACTATATCTTGTTGTATACCGCTTCCACGGCTTTAGGGAATCGGTGTTTTCTTTACTAACTGAAGGGTGTGAGTTCTAATCCTACAAAGAAGAACTTCGTGATGTTGTTGTTATGATTATCCAGGCCAATATGTTCACAATATATGTAAAGTAAGATAGTACATGCGTCAAATGGGCATTGTAGTGTTCATAGGACGTAAATACATTGGCCTTTTAATTTGCGGACAACTAATCCATCCATCGAATGAATTTTAACTTCCTTACCCTTTGTGTTTTAAAGGTTCACTGCCAGATACTAGTAAATACTACTGAGCTAATGACAGTAACTACTCGTGCTACTATTAGACGATTTTTCTGCAAAAAGGAATATTATTCATCGCATTATTTTCTTGGAGAATAAAGAATTACTTTGTTACTACTACTTACTTACTTAGTTTATTGTGCTCAAACCCTCTTTAACAGCATGCGTCTGGACACTCAACTAAGGCTTTCACAAAATTGAGTAAACATCGACCGGGTTGTCGTCTTGCTTCGTCATCATATCGCATGTCGCTTCGACAGTAAAGTAAACAAATAAAGATAGGTAATTATTTTAGTACACGTAAAGCGTATATTTTATAAAGTTTGAACTATTGTTATGAACGTGCTCTTATTTGCAGATTCCGGATTTGCAGGCAAAATTTCATCAAAAAATTCATATTTGTAGCCTATATATTAATTAGGCATATAAAATATGATACTAATTTTTTTTCTAAGAAAATCGTCTAGTACATTTTTATTATAGAGTAAGACGTCTATTTGGACAAACTTTTACATATATTTAAGAAAATAGAGTTTACTCAATTCCTCGTTGTTTGTTGCTCTTTTATGTATTGACTGTTTTGACCTTTTGCTTTTAATGCCCATAAATATACTCAATGATTAATTGCCGCTCTTAATCAGACAAAAGGCACAATTTATATGCTGCGATTAAGAATATGGCGTCGCATTGTCCGAGGAGTGTTGTGCCAAATGCATTATCATTGTGTATTGGCTGGCAAACGATTTATACTTTTAGTTGTAGATAAATAGTTTCGCGAATAATCGGCGAGCTTTAAAAATAGCTGGATGTTTTTAATAGTTTGTAAGCATTTCTATTTGTGCGAATAATGTATCGTGAAATATAATTACATTTGATGCTGTCGTTTTTGTTTACGAAGTGACTATTTCAATTTATATTTTCGTGAAAAAAAAACATCAACTGTTGCGTCTAAAAGATTGGATAGCGTGTTATTAACGTTGAAAATTTCTCTCAGTGAAAAATAAAACAAAGAAGATTTAGACATTTTAACTAACCGCTTAGTTAATTTAAAAGTCGTTGTACATTTAGGCACCTATTGTCTTCGGCGGTTAGTCAGGTCATTTCGTAAGTGCAGAGTCAAAGATTGATGAGAAGAATTTGCTAGCGTAATAATCTTAAAAGTGAACTTTCTGAAAGCTAGTATAATTTTAGAGTACGAAAATTTGCCTTAACTCTTGCTTATTTGGTAAATTATATTTTGTAATATTGTTCATAGATAAATTATGTTTTAAAAACACAAAATTAATATAATAATTTTGAGCTCATTGCAAAAAAGTATATTACATATATTAACCCTTAAATTTTTATGAAGGAAGAAAACCTTAACCACGCAATACATTTTATATTGTCTGTGGTCATGGTTGTAGTCTTAATAACCTATATATTATGTTTAATTGTTCAAGGTGTTTTAGGACCTTAAAACGCCCATTTTCGTATTAGAATAAGTCAAACGATCTCTTTGACTTAAGAAATTCGGTTTTACGATTTTTGACTGAACTGAAAATGTATATCATCATCATCATCACCGTGTTAGTCTACTGCTGGACATAGGCATCCCCAATGCGCGCCTTCTACATTTTAGGCCGTTTTTGAACCGTATTCCACGCTTGTCCAAAGCGGTTTGGTGGTTGTAACTAACTAGGAAACAACAATGAAAATTTGTTAAGGATTCGAACCCACGACCTTCGGTTTCTAAAGCAGTGCCCATACTACTAGGCTACGGAAGCAGTTTATTTTAGTAACAATAAATATATATTGTGTCAATAATAACACTGAACTCTAGATTTTAAAATTATATCAAATAACATGTTTGTCGGATGCTGCGATCGAAAACATGAGCCCCATTGCTAGTTGATAGCTCCGGCCTCGTCTCTAATTGTGACCTTCGCCGTTAGACTTTGGTCTCGACGTGACGCGCGTATCTTTTTTGTGATGTGCATGTGACTGCAAATAAAAAAACAAAACACGTTTATTATTTTCGATTATTCGTTTCTGGTTGCTGTTCTCGTCTCCAGTCAACAGACTGACAGACTTTTTAGTTTTACCAGTCGCCACGCTTAGGTAAAACACAAAGTATCTAAACCAGGCCCACTAAAACTTGGGATCAATAAAACCATACTAAATATTACGTTACATATTATACTGTGTGTGCTAGGTCCCGTTGTTACATGGGACCGTCTATGGCGGTACCACCGCGGTGCCTATTTCTGACGCAAAGGACCATTGTGAAAACGCTACTGTGTTCCGGTTTGAAGGGCACCGTAGCCAATGCTTATGGGCCACCGCCTCGGTGACCACTTTTCAGACGTCCGACTGCTCGTCTGCCTGCTAAGCAATAATAATAATAAAAAAATCATACCGTATTAGTATTCCTATTGGTGAATTGTCACTGACTTGTAAATTGTTGTTCAACAATCGGCTAATAAGAAAGTCATACTTTATACGCCACTTCGTTGTTATGATATTTTTACACGGATCCTAAGTCATCTTTTGCTGTGGTGAAAGGGCTAATTTTCGAAAATTGCTTGATTGATTCCCTTATGATTTTAAGTTTTAGTTATTTCTTATGTTACTTTATGAACGCGAGTTCTTTATACAATACAAACAATCTTCCACTAAAATAATTTATTAATAATTGGTATATGACCCCCGTTTATCGTTAGACCAAAAATTGTATTCTTTTATGAACACTTATTTGAATAAATTGATTAATCGTTAAGTTGTTCATTCAAAAAAAAAAGTAAAAGTCACTTCTATCGGCTCAATGCCGACATATCTACGTTATCAATGCATAATTTGATACCTCGCATGTAAATAAATCAGCAAATCCATAGATTAGATGTAAGATATTGATAAAATACAAAGTCCGCGGTTTTTTTTTGCATTTGATTAGTACAGCTTGTAAAAAAATCTATTTTAGTATGACTTATGTTTAGTATTTTTTATTCAATAAAACTAGCAAAGATATCAACTTACTGATATTACTTCATTTTAATCAATAATAATTTTAATAAGAAATTAATGCTATATGTCAACTTGTAGTGTTTCTATGGAGTTAATATTTTTTATTATAGTGTACAGTATAAGTAACAATTGAGATTTATCCATTTAAAATTTCACAAGTATTTTTTCTTGATTAAAAATTTATCATTTACATTTAGGATGTATATATATATATATGTATATATGTATAACCTAAACATACAGTGAAGTTATAAATGATAACAAAAATATAGCTCAATAGATTATCACAATATCATTAAATATATCTCAAAACAAAGCCAAATAGGCAGACTTTCACTCGCGTCTGCTTGTGTTTTTCGCATTAATGTTTTGTACACAAAGTTTGTGGTTAAAGTGTGCTGTCCGATAAGAGACTGAGCATCAAACCTTGACCTTTTCGTACTGCACGGCGCATGTAGACAATGAGTTGGCATCTGCCGCCGAGTAAAATCCCTTTAACGATTAAATTATTACAATTTAAGCTAATTAAATTGTAAATATTTAACATTAATAAAATAGTATAAATTGAATAAGGTATTTTTGTAAACAATGAATACTAAAGCATTCTACGGTACCTATGACTAGGTACTAGATAGTAATTGCTTTTCTAGGTAACTAGTTGTCTGGTAGAGAATGCCCATGGCATTGTGTTTTTTGTCAAAATGAATAGATAAACAAACTGCTTAGTTGTATCGTTCAAGTAATACGCCGAGATTATAATGCTAAAACATGCCTTGTTTGGATTAATTAATATTACTTAATAATTCTGACAATTAAAAAAATACACGTTACCTGTGGTCTTTACTTGGATTCATTTAGCCCTTTGTTTAGACTTAGCATCGGACGTCGCATAAGCTTATTATTAAAACAAAAATGTTAAAGAATAACGTGTAAAAGTTTCAGATAATTTAGATCGTTGCAAAGCTTATGTTTCGGTATCTACTGTACAAAATGAAAACTAAAAAAGATTTAAATAAATGAATACAATGTGTTTTGCCAAGCCTTATTAAAACTGGTCTTTGCGCTTTGTTCTATTTATAAAATTTATCGAGGAAATCAAAAATTGTAAAGTCGCATAAAAAGACAGAATTTATAAATTTAATTATCTTAATCCTTAATCTTTTTCAATGATCCCGCTGTCGTGTCGTGTTGTAATGTGCATTCTAAAACAATAAATCTTGTAAAGTTAATAATAACCCAAAAAGGTACATTTGAGTTGCGAAATACTAATATAGAATAATTAGGCGGTTAGCTAAAAGTTATAATGAGCAATCGGTCACGGCTGTAAATAAATAACAAATTAGACGCTATATTACTTAAATCTATTTATAGAGTCAATTATAATTACAGAAAAGAATCAATGAAAATTATAGAAACTTTGTTAAAATGTAAATTTTTCGATAGTTTTAGAATTACAATGCTACAACTGTGTAGTGTTTTCAGAATCTTAGATATAATTATAATGCACACAATTTTATGGCATTAAGAAAAGTTATTTTATTTAAAAAGTTAATATAGGAAACTGAAAGAAATGGTAGGTATTTTTAAAGGTTTGTAAACTGATGTAAACACTCTTCCTATCATAAAAAAAATTAAAAAAAACTTGACTTTTTATTTTACAGCCAAGATTTTTTTTAACATGTTGTTTGATTTTTAAATTAAATTTATTTACTGTTACTGGACTGTGAAATATTAAATGTTTATTTAAATACAACTCGTATTTATCTTATAATTTTTAATCATATTTAAGATTGAATGCCATTGTTGTTTTATTATTCAGCACAGATCTATGCCAGGGTCAAAGTTAAGTGATTGGATCGAAGTTTTAACGATAATATTTCTGCCTGCAATTAGCTAAATTCAAAATTATTGGATATTAAAACCACACAGTACGGGCCTTTGCAATCAAGTGTTTTCACTTATCTACATTAACTGAAACACAGTATATAAGCCTAAGCAATATATAGAATTGTAATATATTTTTAATTAGTAAAACTCCTACTTTATTCTATTGGACTACAGTCCATTTAAATACTATACTATAGGTACGTAGCAGTAGTAGCAGTAGCAGTTTAATATTCAACGTTATTTCTTTTGATTTTAATTTATGTAAGTCAATTCGTAAATTGTACATGTTTTATTAATTATACACCTACCTACCCTTACCTTACCGAATGTGAGATAGATTTTACATTAACAAGGACTGATGTCGAACGAAAATGGCGCGATAAAATGTCTTGGGCCCCATCAGATTTGATTATATTTCTTCCGTGTCTTAATTGGCAAAACTACATTGGTCCTCCCCGGGCTTCGCGGCTTCCTCGACATATTGTTTATATTTTCGGTATAATTACATATGTTTTCATAACTTTTATGGATCACTATTTACACTTGAGTTGGTTTTACAAATCCTACTCTATGCTTTTTCTTTCTTTCTAGCAATTAATTAAACTTATGTAACTAATAAATATAAAAGTAGTTTCTAATCTTTTTTTGTTACATACAAAAATACAAATTATTTCTTTATTTAATATACACATGGTCGCACAGTACTGTGAACAAAAAAGGACATGTACAATACTTAAGAAATGTAAAATTATATATTTATTATTGTGCGACCGAAATTTCGGTTTCGGTTTCGGCCGAGTTTCGACCGCAGTTTCGCTTTTGCTGAAACCGAAACTGGTTCAACGTGTTATCAAATTTAAACATTTTCAAAATTGAAAGGAAATTGTAGCGAATGTAAGTACTACAATATGTGTAGTAATTTTAGTTCAGACAACCACTCCAAGTTACCTAAAGGAGACTGATGATTCTTTTAGAACGACGAGAGGGGATCAAAAAGTAATGAGAACAATATGTATGCTCCTTGGTAACAAAAATAAATAAAAACTGGAAGGCATAGCTCAAATATTTGTTATTTTATTAATAAAAATCTTCGATTCTCTTTACTTTTTTTATATGCTTTCTATTATAAAAAACCTCTGTTGAAAAAAATTAACGACGCATAAGATTTAATGCGTTTTGGAGGCCACGTAAAAGAAGTCTGCTCTGCCATATTCCATTGTCACAAGGTTGAGGAGCTTTATAATTTTAAACGAGCACGGAAGACGAATATCGTTGCAGCCGTCCATTTGCCTCAGTCTTCCAAGAAAATGCTGGCAAATTCGGAAATAACTGTTTTGAGCGACTGAAGAATTACCATCTGATACTTAATTAGAGAAAAGGGCATTTAAAAACGTTAAGCTATTATCTGTAAATAAATTCAAATAAGTCATAAAGAAACGTTTGTGTTAAAGAATATTATAGCTGTAATGACTATTTGATAGACCCTTGTATTGAACTGTTCGCATCAGACTATATCAAACTGTTAAAATTTGATGTTGTATGTAAATAACATTAAAAAAAAAGTGCCGCTGAGTTTCCTACGCCGGTTCCTCTCAGGTCAGGTGACCGTTTCTTTGACAATCAAAAAGAAAGTGTAATGCTCCCATATTGAATTAAGATCATAAGGAAATATTCAATTCAATTTTTTAAATGAGAAAAATCTTCGCAAGATGGGTGCCGAGAATCTTAAACATAATCGACTTGTAATTTTGAAGATAATGTAGGGCAAGTTATAAGAAGATTCTGAAAACATTGTCTCTCGTTTACCTCTCGTGTCTCGTTTTATAACGGTGGACCAAACATGGGTTCATCCTTTGATTAGGAGACAAAACAGAGATCTTCGCAATGGAAACGGCCATCCTCACCGACCTCGAAGAACTTTCATCACGTGGCTAGGCTGGCAAGGTTATGGCTATGTTATGTTTTGGGAGACAGAAGTGATATTGTTGATTGATAACTTGGAGCGTGGCATTGCAGCTTAAATCCCAAGTTGAGAATGCCGTCAATGATAAATAAAACATCGTAGGCATGTTATGTTTCGTATTGATATCGCAGCCGCTGAAAGGTTTGCACTAGCGACAGCTACCATTCAGCAAGCTAGCTTTTAATGATTGAGCTTCTCCTTAATCAATAAATCTGGCACCTAGCTGTTTTTCATCTTGTCACTGATTTTTTTACAGGTGGTAGGCCCCCTTTTTCAGGGGATCGTCTGGGGTTAGGTACCATTGCGGTGCCTATTTCTGCCGAAAAACAATAGTGTAAAAACACCACTGTTTTCTGGTTTGGAGGGCACCGTAGCCAGGGTATTTACTGAGTAAACGAGACTTAACATCCTATCTCTCTCGCGTTGGTGATACCACTAGCATTGCCAATGTCCATAAGCGTCGGAGACCGCTTTCCATCAGTTGACCTGACTGCTCGTCTGCCTGCGTAGTCAATAAAAAATAAAAAAAATTAACGCTGGAGTTTGTGTGTAACGGGAATATGTTGAAAAATAAATAATTAAGTCGTCAATCCTCATTATATCCTATCTCATTCTCATTACTTTTTGAACCCGTCTAGGAACTACTAATATAAACCAAAGTAAATTACAATTATTAAAAATCTGAAAATACCAATACTTAGTCATTAACACAACAATAACAATTAGTAATTTGCTTTTTTCCCTTTGAGAATTTAATTTAAAAAATAATTATTTTTATTTTAATATTTTGCTGCTAAAAAAATATTACCATTTGAAAAAATTAATTACCTGAAACCTAATATACTCATGTCTCCATTTTATGTCTTAGTTGTAGAATAATGGTTAAAAGTATCAAATTACAGTATTTTAAGAATTTTGATACTTATTAGTAGTAAGTGAGTTTCGGTTTCGGTTTCGGCCGAAACTGACCCCACGGCCGAACTTTCGGCTTCGGTTTTGGCCGGAAATCCAGTTTCGTCGGACTCTAATATTTGTTTATTAACACTTTATGTACAATAACAGTACAATGGCGGACTTAATGCCAAAGGCATTCTCTGCCAGTCAACCATTGGAAGGTTTAGAGAAAGTTGAGTAGATGCTATTACAAAAAAAAAAGAGATTTATATTCTTAAATCAAGTTTCTAAATGTATTTACAAGACATACGTTTACTACGATATACATCAAAGATATAACAATACTATCTCCACACAAAATGATTAATTATATTATTAAATATAAATATAATCTAATATGTATATACACATATCAGTTTGTACATACATTTTAATCTTTCTTTACGACTTTAAGCGTAAAATTCGTGAACCAGATGTTCACGATTTGCGATTTTTTGGCCATCCTGATTCCCGAAGACATATCACACACGTATTATAATAAATATAAATGTGACTACAGAAAGAGTCTCAATGTATCTCTCTTAACTAAATTACATCTCACAGATTTAATTTTTTTAATATAATAATAATGAACAACAACAAATCTTATGAAAGCTTTAAAACATTTTTTGTATTCATCCGATTCTTAAATATTGAAACATGTTGATTCGATTCGTCATTTTACACCCGACAGCGAAATGACGATCAAGCAACGCAAATAAAAAGAAGCATTTAACCTGTCAAAGACCTTTGTTAGAGTACAAGAACCACCAAGAAGGGAAACTTTCATCATTTCACCTCTACGTTTTTAACCATGGTTAAAAATTAAATGTACATGTCCACTAATGTTCGTTTACAGGTTAAATATTATTATATATATTTTTTTTTTCAAATTTTCTATTTTGTTATCTCTTTACCGTTCCCGTGGATTTAGAGAAATATAACCTGAGCTACTAACTGCTGAATAGTTACGATTATCTGTGCATACAAAAAGGCGCTCCAAGATGACAACAATAATATCTTTAGCCGTCGTTTATGAGTCTTCGATGCCTTAAATATTTATAAATCTGATTAGTTCATTATATATCGTTATTTACTTTAGTCTATGGACGTCAAATGCCTATAGTTTGCGTATGTAGTATCATTAGGGTAGTTTCCGGTTTCCGGTTAGTTCATTAGCAACCGATTCAATGCTAAATGAGACACGACATTTTTTTAAATGGAATGCGCATGCAGACGAGCAGTCGAGCCACCTGATAGAAAGTGGTCACCGACGCCCATAGACATTGGCAATACTGGTATCACCAACGCGCTGCCTACTGGCAGACATAGAATGTTAAGTCTCGTTTAACCAGTAAATACGCTGGCTACGGTGCCCTTTAAACCGGAACACAGTAGTGTTTTCACACTACTGTTTTGCGGTAGAAACAGGCACCGCGGTCCTACCACCGGTAAGATATAAGAGGCAATCATTTTCTGTTCTCTTTTTCATTGCATAAAGCAGCAGCACGTTTACCTGTTGTAAAAAGATCCGTCCATTCCTGCCCATACCTTATCTATACATCTAAATGTATACAAATAAATTAAATTGGAGTGTCTGTTTGTAAAAATAACTATTTTTAAAATTATAAATTTAATAAATAATACAATGTTACATATAACCGATACATGTAACAAAACATTTTTGTAAATTTTCTATCTGTCAGTCTGTTCTGGCTTTTTTTCTAGAATGGCAGGCTCGATTTAGAAGAGACTTTAACTGGAAGATAAGGCAAATGCAACTGGTGATAACTCAGCACATTTTTTTATTGTAAAAATGTATTTTTACCATATATTACCATGCGAACTATAACAGTCGTGCCAACAGCTCTTATAGCTTTTTTATAACTTAATAAGATGCAACATGTCCGCTCGTCCCTTAAGAGAGTCAAGTCTCGTCGTTAATAATGACACCGTCTACCGTGTTATTCAACATGTTTTGTAACAGAAATAAGTAGCACGGTGATACTTGCTTATTCGGATTTTTAAGGATTCTGATAGTCTGTCAATAGACTATAAACTATAAAATTTGATATTATTAAACAATATGATTGTTATATTAATACGAACAAAACCATTGGTATTTGCACAATAGCTTAAATCGGAAACAATTCACGTAATCATATCAAACATGCGTTCCACGAGTAGGCAGAGTACTGTTCAGGAAAGAACAATGGGATCGATGCCTTCAAATCATCACATTGTTTGTGATCGCCGCTATTCAACCATTTTATTGTTGTGTATACACAAATCTAATTTAGATGACAATTGTTTACGTTGACTAGTGTAATGACTAAAACATTGGGGATTATAGTTAAAGCTTGTTTTGACGTCATCAAATAACTGCTTTGAGCACATAATACATAAAACTAAGGCTAATATATTAAAGGCGTTTGTTTTTATTTATTACAGAACGTATTTCGATTGTTATGACCATTAGCTGTATTAATTTTTTTTGTACTTTTTTCTGATTAGGTTTACATGTGCATAATAACGAATGTGGTTGTAACAGTTTTTGTATCATATATGAAAAGAAATATAAATAATAAAAACACTTGATATCTTATATTTTATAAGTGTTTTTAGTAATTTTAGTGATGATGACGAGATATAAACAAAAGAGCTAAAACTAGAAGCTAATATAGTTGAACCATTTAAATGTGCTAGTAAGTTAGGCCAAGACGACACAAGAATGCAGACTGTATAATTATTAGTCATGATGATTTGAATGTTTGTTCGTTAAGTTAAATGATAGTAAAGAAAAATTGGTCGATGATGATACCATTAAAAACAAACAGTATAGTATTAAAGCCGTTAATAGAGCACCTTTCGTTGACTATTTCAATATATTATCGGGCTTCAATAGTTTTATGGTCTGACGCATTCTCCAGGTCAATGCACGTGCGTATGTTGCATTCGACTGCGCTCTCTAAGTGCACAGTGGCGGTAAGATAACATTTCGTATAGATAACGGTGGAGACAACCGCCCGACTGGCGCATACCAATCGAATGATTGTATTATGTACGTAAACAACACGTTTTTTGTTTTAAAGTTATAGTTAACTATTAGTTTACTTTAACTTGGTGGAACGAATAATAACTCATATCATATTATTTGGCTAAGAAATAATTAAATTGCAAATATTTTGTATGCTTACATTGTTACATGTTTATATTTTTGTATTTCGCCGGAATTTCCATTTCGGTTTTTTCCTAAACGGTTTGTGTGACTAAAAAAATCGGGTTTGTCAAATATCCTAGTTTCTGCTACAAATTCTGTCAAACGTTTCTATTAGTATAAGTTTATTTAAAGCGACATAAACTTATAGAAAATTGCACTGACACTGATATTTTATCAAAATAGCACTGTAATAATATCACCAATGGTGTTTCTAAAATGGTGGTGTTAAAAAAAACTGTAGTAGCATATTATTTTTAATTACCAGCATCCAAATTTATTTGTAGATCTCATTATGTATTAAGCTTTCTACATACGAACTCTCAAAATTTCTCCAACCCTATTGCGACCACGTTGTCTATGTCCTTCCTCTTTTGTACCTATGCCTTCTGGGCCTAGGATTATGTCTCTGCTTAATTTTACTGTCTTTTTGTTATTAGGCGTCGGTTACATATCTCCCGAGCCGATGTACGCCGACCGCGGTGACATATCCGCGCCCGTGGACGCCCATCTGTCAAAGATGGCGGACGGTGTGACAGCGCCCAATTGCAAAACTACGCCACTGCTGAGGCTAAGGAATGGCGCCCTCCAAGCCGGACTCAACGAGCGGTTGCAGAAGATTGTGTCTATGAGAAAGGTCAGTTATAAAATTGTACTAAACAATTGGAATCGATGCAAATAATACATCACAGTCACACGTTTGTTTCAACGTTCATAGGTGTCATTTAAGTACAAAGACAATTCCTTTTAAAAAAAACATTTCTATGATGTTGTGTAAGTACTTGTGAAATATAGTAAAAAAAACATTCTAATCTTTCTTAATAATTGTGTCCTTATAGGACGTCCTTATATTTCATGTTGATCTCTAAAATATATATTATGTTTTAAGTATAAATAGAAGACATATGTCACAAAAAGTATTAGCTTGACATAAACAAAGTTTTTCAAACCTTAAAATACTTTATACGATATCAGTTCATACAGTCGATATGTATCATGGTATAAAATGGCCATCGGCCACAAATATTTTTTAACAAGATCAAAATTTTTATACAAATTGGTGAACATCTAAAGTGGTGGACGATGATAATATAACAAGTTTTTAACACAAGGATTTGGGATTAAAGAGATTACAGAATAACGGGTCAATATACACTGGTGTATTGACCTGTCATTTATGGCATTACGTACCGGACCATAATTGCTCTGCCCATTCCGTTTGAACTCATAAACATTAAGGAAAATAATTTCAAACATTAAATTTTTACGGATTTTTTTGCGTTTATTGCATTATTTGGGAATAAGACATATACAACTAGCGACTCGCCCCGGCTATAATGCTATAATGCTGATATCTATAATATCTTCTGAAATATTCATATAATTAATTACATGCTGTTAAGGGTCATATTGATCCATATTTAATGGAAAATGTATTTGTCATCATCAGCCTGTGATAGTCCACTGCTGGACATAGGCCTCCCCTAATACACCTCCATCCATTAGGGATTTTGGACCGTATCCCACCACGCTGGTCCATTGCGGGTTGGTGGGTGGACCGACTTTTTACATGCCCATCCGACGCATGGATCATCTTGCTTTTCAGACAATTGGGTGATCGGCCCAAATTGCCCTAACCAACTAGGAAACAACAATGAAAATTTGTTGAGTCCTCGCAGGATTCGAACCGACGACCTCCAGTTTTTAAGGCGCACGCCTATACCACTAGGCTACGGAGGCAGGAAAATGTATTTTAGTACTTATTTGAATAAGGGGTAATGCAGTGTTGCTTTCCAAAATTTTTTTAATAAGCTGATTATTTCTGTAAAATGTAAGGGATAAAAAATTGTTATTGTGGGTCATCCTTAAGCTATAGACACATAGACATACACGTTTCTGTTGACTTTTTAAGGTTTTACTGCTACATTAACTACTATCTACATTACTGTTTCATACATTATGTTGATTTATCTCGTAGGGTTCTGCCCGCGTTTGTATTGTAAGTGCAAAAATGTGTTTATTAACGACATTCCATTAAAAACCTCTCAATTTACCAGAGTTTTCTACATCTCTTAAAATGATCGATCTATTATAGGCCGCTTCAAAATACGCTGCGTAGTTTTAAAGATTAAAGCATACATAGTGACGAACATTAGGACGACGAAGCGACATTGCTTTGTACTTTGTGGAGACAAACGCGAGAAATCCGTAAAAGTGGATTTATTACTACATTATTAATTTTAGCAAGAAATTTTCTCTGTCTGTGTTATGAAAACATTACATACACACAAATTTACCTGTGACTTTTTTAAGTTAATCCATATTTTTAAATTAAAGAACTTCTTTTTTTTCCTTGAAGTTATGCTTCCAGACTCATGTCTTTAGTAAGCTTCATCTAATACAGAGATGCGAGAAGCTCCCGTCCTCTGAACTAGGTGGCCCACATTTTTGCTAAAATGAAGGCCACAGAATTAAAAGTACATGAAAGGTACTAAGCTATATATTAAATTGCGTAAAGATTGCATTATGTTATGGGGCCGTGAAAAATGTGTTTAATGTATGTATGTGTTTCTATGGAATACCTCAGTCGATACGTATTTTAATAACAATCTGTCGTCTGGTTATTGCAACGTTATTGCATCATGTTTTATTTTGTCAACAGTACCGCGAGTGGTATTTTAACACTAGTATACATATTTTGTATGGATCTTGGAGTAGAACTATTCTATATACTTCGAATCAATGAATATTTTTTTCATAAAAATAGAAATTTTAAACCGATAGAGCCGTATTTAGTAGGTATTAAAGTTTATATAGTTTACTACATTAGACTTAAAGTTGATGTAAATAATATAGCGTAAAATAGGTAACCCTCGGCAACCAACCGGCGTCGTGCGTATCGTGTTGGTAAAAGTCGATCGTCTCCCAGTGGTTGACATTTCGGTGACGATTCACATAAAATACACTAGATGCACTACGCTTCGTTAACGTGGGTTCCTTTAAGGAAGTGATGTAAACACTTCCTGATCTAATTTGGCTAAACAATAGGAAAAAAAATTATATTATTCTGAAAGACCATAAACAATGTCAGTTGTACCATTGGTAAAGTTATGCGACCAAGGAGGATTATTACTTATAAGTTTTCTTTTTATTTGATCTTGGATATCCCCATTTTAAGCTAATTTAACTTAATCAATAATTCGCGTACATGAAACATACTTCCTCTTATCTTTAACAGTGGCTTAGAAACGTTCTGAAGAATCGTTAACGCTTAGACAAGCTTACCGCGCTTAATTTTATTAATCTTTTAGTGCGCCATTAAATCTAAAAAATGTAAACTAGCCGTTAACAGTTATGCACCAAAAAAAAAGTTAGAAAATAAACGTGTAACGCTTGTCTCGAAAAACAGGATAACTGTAAACATATGTTGTATTTTTTTAACATTTTAACAATTGCACATGCGATTAATATTTAAATAGATTGGTTTTTAGTTTATATAGCAATTGATTTATCTCTTCCAGGAAGTGGAGAACCAACGCAAGACGTCATCGCTTCAACGCAATGTCGTCTACCCGTTGGCTATGCTTCTGTTACTCGTTCTGACGGCCATCACTGTTCTCATGGTGTTGCAGAACATCCTCGAGTTACTCATTGGCATCAAAGCCCTGCCGCTCAGCTCACGGGTGAGTTTTACTCTTATAATTTATGGCTACCTATTCTTGAACAACGCCGAATTTTTCTGTTTTTTTTTATTACCTTGCAAAAACAATATTGGAAAAAAGACAGTATCTTCACTGGATATTGATAGATGCTACAGGACATTTCGTCTCGTATACACACTAAAATGATCTTCATCTCGAACGTTCAGTTTTATATTATATATAGCTCAATAAGTACTTTTACTGTACTTCTCGTTGAATTTACTATAAGTTGATCTGCTGTTTCCGTATTTTTGTAGTACATGTGCACAAACGCACATTTTTTTACTGCAATTTAGTGCTGTTGCTTCCCGGTCAGTACGAGGACTCGTCGATTGATTTTATTTTGCGATGATCCGTTATAAATTTAGATGTAAAAAATCGTTCTGCCCTTAATTTCCTGTCCTTGATTACTTCTCGAAAGAGAAATATGAACAGTGACTGAACTTGTCTAATGGCATATGACCAAGCACCAACATAAGATTTATCTAGCTCTAATTCAGAATATCTATTACATGTGATAATTAACCGGTTATATGTCCTTTTCCAGCAATTCACACTGGGCATAGCGTCGCTTTCGAAGCTCGGGTGGGCGGGTGCCACGTTGGAGACCTTCCTAATACTATATCTTCACGCTGCATCCTTAACCGGCCTCTGTGCTCCAGTCAGCGCTTTACGCTTGATGCCGCGCGTTCAGCGAACACCTCTGGGAAGAATCATCGCGTTGAGTGCTCTCCTACTAGCCCACTCTACCGCGCAACCTTTGCTTGTAAAGATACTGGGTAAGTGGTAACCCTTTACATATTCCCTTCTTCCTTTCTCTCTTCATCAGCCTTTAATAGTCCACTGCTGGACATAGGCCTCCCCTAATACACCCTATCCATTAGGGGGTTTTGGACCGTATCCCACCACGCTGGTCCAATGCGGGTTGGTGGGTGGACCGCCTTTTTACATGCCCATCCGACGCATGGATCATCTTACTTTTCTGACAATTGGGTGATCGGCCCAAATTGTCCTAACCAACTAGGAAACAACAATGAAAATTTGTTGAGTCCCCGCAGGATTCGAACCCACGACCTCCGGTTTCTAAAGCAAACGCCTATACCACTAGGCTACGGAGGCCCTTAGGTACGGCTATAGGTTAGGTTTTAGGAGAGCAAAAATAAATATTAATTTTAATTATATGGACTTTTGCGGATCTAAGTTCACATTAAATTTAATAGTTTTTAACTTTAAATTTCTTAAAATTAGCTTGGGCAAGCTTGGGTGTTAGCTGAAATTTGAACAATAAAGAAAACACAGTCCATGTGTAAAGCTGACAACTCGTTATCTTTCATCAAATGCTATAAAGATAAATATTTTATGTTTAAGGATAGATATTGCACGTACAATAATCATAATTTAAAGTTGTACGTTAGAATATTGCAGTCATTTTTGGTTTATCAAATCTATGCTAAAATACAAAACGATGGCTATGTATTTGAAAAAATCGACAAATAACTATTATTCACACGCTATTTTTTGCTATCACATTCTTGTTCTTATATGGTTCGGATCACATCACATTATCAGCCTTTGTTAGTCCACTGCTGGACATAGGCCTCCCCTAATACACCCCTATCTATTAGGGGGTTTGGATCGTATGGTTCAGATATAATTGTGTTTTTTTCTTTCTCTTCAGGCATCACAAACTTCGACCTGCTCGGCGAGTTCGGTCGCATCGAGTGGCTCGGCAACTTCAAGCTGGTGCTGCTCTACAACGTGATATTCGCAGCGACGGCAACGCTGTGCCTCGTCAGCAAGTTCACGGCGAGCGTGCGCCGCGAACTCTACAACAGGTTGGTGGAAAACCTAAACACGGTCGCGCACTGCGTCTCCTTCCTCAACAACTGACGTCCGCTCCGTGCCGCGTCGCGCGACCGAATGATCTGATTGGACGGCCCGTTCGTCTGATGCTATCGATGCTGTATTGCGATTAGCCTATTTCAAAGATCGGTTGCGTGACGCACATTGATGAGCCAATCAGATTGCAGCGTGACGCATTCATGATTGTTTTATCCAATAGGAACGCTATTCGTATCGAGACAGCTGAGTGTTGCCAAATGTATGCGTAACATGATATGTAAGTTGTGGTCTCAGTAATAATTATTAACTACACAAAATTAAAAATGTATTCGTGTATATAACTGTGGTTGTGTTACTGATTAGTTTTGTAATTTTATTGGTTGAACGTACATCACTATACAATTTTTTTGTTGAATTAAATATTGTTGCGTGTATTTAGAATTTGTCAGTGATGAATTGCTGTATGAATAAATGTTTATTTTCTCCTAAATGATATTAAATTCTGATGGTAGTATTATATACATGTAATATAATAAGAGTTGTATATTCGCGAGTAGTCCATGATTATCAAACAAGGAAAAGTAATAAATAAAAATAGAAGTCAGACATTGAAAGGAGGATCTGAATTAAAACATTTGAGTTATTCGATAATACCTTTGTCACAAAAGGAATACATACTAGATTTGTTTCTAAAATGTTATGTTATTGATGTTGTAACAACCACAAGATAAATAAATCGAAATCCACGTTTACAAAATCAATAATTGTTACATTTTACCATCTATTGTAGATTCATATTATCTGTGCGGAAATTTCATTTATTAACCTAAATGTAATGATTTTATTTAAAAATACGGTTGTTGAGGAGGGAGGATATTGAAAATAATTAAATTACTATTATTTTAACCGAAGAGACTGAATTTGTTAACTAGTTACGATTTGTTTGTACGATTGGATAATTATTTATTTTAAACTCATTGAATGACATTTATGATATGTTTAGTTCTTACAAATAATTATTTGATAATTAAATCAATTTGCCATAAAACATTTCAAGAAATATGTTTAATGTAACAATAGTAAACTCACGTTTAACGTAAACACATAAAAAATATGATAATCCCATTTCCATCGTAAAGTAGACTATTATTATTTTACCATTTAAAAGACAAATTAAGACTGTTTCAATTGTGTAATTTCGTTTATTAAATATATTTGCTCAATTTATTAGTAGAACCTGCAACAGCAATAGACGCCATCATTTTAATATGTGACATTGCATTGCGAGGCTATGATATTTGTAGTATTTCTTTAGTCTTACAGAATCTCTATGGTTGTTGCAGGCGAAACTATCACCTAAGTTTGGTTATGGTTTGAATATTAAAATCACCGTGTTACATGTGCTGTCATTTCATATTCACTTGATATCAGAACATTGTCATCGCTAATTTTACGTGTGCATTGCATCTTGTATATTAACATTTAATAATAAATACGTCACACTAAATAACTATTGCGTTAACAATCATATTTTATCATTGCTGTAATAAGTTGTAATTTTCGATTTTAATTATGAAAAAGACTGTAAGTTGTAATGTAATACAGCAGCTATGTTTATCGCTTTAAGCTAACGATCATTTATGTAATAGATATAGTACTAATGAAAGAACGTTTTAAAACATGAACCATAATATTATTTGATCATTTTAAACCAAGCATCACATAAGTATGACTGTTTTACTGCCACTATATGATAATTTAGTGATTTTGTGTCATCTTAAAAAGTAATGTAATGATATTTTACCAATGTTATAATACAATTAGATTAAAAACTGACATGAGAATAAATCCTTTGCGGCATTTAATTGAATATATTATACCGTTATAGTAATATTGATATAATTTTATGTTCTATCGATGTAGGATTTGATTGAAATATTTAAAAATGATGAATTTTTCACATTAGATTATCTCTGGTAATATTTGTAGCTGTACAAATGTCTATGTAACTTCCGTGGTAACAAAAATGTCTAGTTACAAAGCTACAATACAACACCTGTGGTGCTAACTCTAAAATTTAACGGTGAGATCACAACACTGGATAGAGTAAATCCTAATTTATTACGATAAGGTACTTAGTGGATAATTTCTAGGGCGTTAGTGATTGTTTAAGCACTGTGTGGATTATTTGATTTGTCATTATGTAACATATTGTGTGAGTTTTTTTTACATTTTGTATTATCATGTACCAAAAGTTGAGATTGCATTTGAAAATAATATAAATAAAAAACGATGTAGTGCTTTTCATTTTCCCTCATAATACTAAAAACACTAATGAAGGCAGCAATTTTTGTGATTAATGCTTTTTTAATACGTGTGCTGGTGGCTGGAATCCATGGCATTTGTAGGAAGCCATTTTGTTGGATAAGTTAGAATAAATGCCAATCGAATTTAAGAAAAGAATGTGTCTTATTAAAAAAATTATATGAAAGCTTTGTCTAAAATTTTTTTAGAACAGATTTTAATGTAAAATTAGTTAAATATATTTCAAATAATTGCGCTTGGTATATTTACTTTTACACTGAGACGTATTTTTTTCGTAAAAATGGTTTTCAATAGACAATAATAAGTAATTAAAAACGTCTATTGCGAATGGCCCTAGTTTTTGAGAAAGAAAATGATTATATTCAACAGTTACACGTAGCGTCAGTATATTAAAAAAAAATATTTCTAGATGTGTTTCATTATAAGATTCGCACGAAATTCGTCACTGTCTCTAGTGGTTTACCGACTCGCCTCGTTCTTTTCAGCTTGCTTCGCTCAGGGATTTCTTCACAAATTTCTTGCTACGCGCTTTTGTACTGCGCTCTAGGGGTAGGGACACATGTCTAGGTACTGCGACGAATGTATGTCGATAGTAAATATGCAAACCTTTTTTTATATATTTCCCTTTAGACGTGATTAACTACATTGTATTCTAACCAGTAAAAGAATATTTGATTTAAAATCGAGAAAGTCATGTGACAAAGTATGGTGACTCTCCGTACAAGTAGAAAATTCAATATTTCTTGCACGAATACTTTTTAATTATTTTATATAAAAAAATCTCCGCAATATATAACAATAATGCTTCCGGATAAACTTGGGTACAAAAAAGTTCATGTTGAACGAGTACACCGACACGAGGCACCGATTACAATTGATGGCACCTCCCTCGAAGTGGTTATGGAGTATGTTTATATAGGGCATACGCACTTTTGAGGGGGAGGCCAACATAAAGATTCGGCTGGGCAGATTTTCATAAGCTTCGTCGAGTTTTATCGTCACTCATCCCACAATGCCTCAAATCGCAAGCCTTGGATCAGTGCGTCCTACCTATCATTATTCCGGTGCCGAGACTTGGACACTCTCGGTTTGACTGGTCCACAAATTAAAAGTCGCTCAGCGAGCTATGGTGAGGGTTATGTACGAAGTATCTCTGTACAACTGCATCAATAATGATGTTATCCGTTAGAGAACCAGAGTCACGGATATAGCCCACCGGATTTGGAAGCTGAAATGGCAGTGGGCCGGTAACATAAACCGCAGAAGAACTGACGACTACTAGAGTCGAAAAGTTCTGGAGTAGAGACCGAGGCTCGCAAAACGTAGTGGACGCCCTGCGGCAAGATGAAGTGATGACATTCGCAAATTAGCCGGTGTGGGCTGTAATAGTTAGTGTTTATTCTTATAACATATAAGTTGTTTTTCTTGTCTACAAAGCTCTTAGCTCGACAATTATTACTGTAAATCTGTATGTTCTTCGTCTTCAAACATTATATTTTAAAAATCATTAACTATTGATGTCTAATTTCTATTTTTATTGTAAAGTAATATTTTTTTTTCTTATCAGGTTCAAAGGAGTCACTGATTTATTCACGTTGCCTGAAGAAACATCATCTAATATGACTTCTCATCTATCGGTCGAGACCATAAGTACAGATATAAAGGAAGAATTAAATGATGAACATGCAAGGGTTGAAGAACATTTTAAGGCTGAATAATAAAGAAATATACATATTAAGCTTGGACTGATTGTTTTAATTATATACTTCATTTAATAACACATTTTTAATTAAAAAATACAAGAGAATATTGAAATTCGTTGACAATCTGTATTGTGAAAATAGTTCATAACTTTTTATCTCATAAGTAGGAAAATGATGAAATTAATTTAAAGTATCCTTAAAAACACAGACAGAAATATATGTGTTTAAATTATTATAGGATATCTTTTTAGCATGATAAAATATTTGTATTTGTAATTGATTAAACATAACAAACATTTAACTAAAAGAAAAATTATTTAACAACTAAAAAATACTTTTATTTTATATTAAACACATTTTATTGAATGTCCAAAGACTTGCAATACTTATACAACAATTTCGTAATCAAAAATTACAAACTTAATTTATAAAACATTAGATGTGATAACAAAATTTGTTATTTCCTAATGATATTTATTATTTTAAAGATGGAAAATGGCTATTTTTCATTTTTAACAATTCTTACACTTTATGTTAAAATAAAAATTTGTTGATGCTATCTAAAAATAAAAAATATATAATGAAAGGTTAATATGTCTAAAATAAAAAAAAGTGTTTTAAAGAATTAGTTTATTATTTTATTATCAGTTTCTTTTACATATGATACAGCTAAGTAGTTTTTTCCACATTTACGACTTTCTGCTTTAATTATCAGTTGCCGGGCATTATTTCTGATAGAATCTAAACTTAGATTACTGTTCAACCCCAATATAAAACCTAGGTTTATGACATCATGAACTCCTCTAACATACATAAGATTATCCGCCCCACTAGTAATAATGATATTTTTTGATTTGCCAACAGCATGGTATGTGTGAGCCATACTTATAATGTTCTTCCTCAGTAGAATCTTTTATTGCTGGTGAATACATGAGTTCAAAAAATATACCTCTTTCAACTGCTTGATTGTATAATTTTCGACTAACTTTAAAAGGAACCCTGCTCTCTGGTACAAATGTGATAATGTCAACATCTAAATTTCCGCAAGCATACTGAAATGCTTGCAGTGTTTTAGGTACCACCGCTACCATATCATATTTCTTTAAGTTTTCCGACTGATTAAATTTATGGGAAATGCTCGATTCTGAAAATTCTATAGTCACTCTTTGAAGGATATTTAATATGTTTTTATCAACATTTTTGGGAATTTCAATTGGATCTGGCACAAAATCTTTTTTCTCTTTTATTTCGCCTTTTCGCTTTTTCTTCTTTGGTTCATCGATAGTCTCTTCGACGTGAGTGTTAATAGCAACCGTGTTAAAACCTAACTTATGCATCATAAATATTTTGCTAATATCGCAATCTCTGTTAATTGATAAATCACAAAACCCCCAATTCTTTTGCATTTTTTCAATATATCCGTTCAAACTGCAACAATTATAAACACATGCAACAGTGGACGAACGTCAAAATCAAAAGTTATTGATTATCGTTATAAACTTTGACACTGACAACTACAGGACAAATTAAATTGATGTTTGTAGGCAGTTTAATTTTAATAATAATTTATTGTAGTATAGTACAAGGACAAAAATATTTTATAATATTTTATGGGATGATAACTCTTTATATAACATATATACATTTATTCTGCTACTACCATCAACATCAATTATTAAAAAAAAATATAGGTTTAAAATTTTCTTTACTGTGAAGTACTCATTTTTGAAGTAAAAATAATAGAATTTTAACTTAAAAAATGAGTCTTCGAATAGTGATTGCTGGTGAATCTCAGTGTGAATCTTTTGCAAAAATATGCTACGTTGCAAACTTTTTATCCAAAAATTTACAACAATTTTGTTATGAACAGATAGAAAAACCAGTACTAGAATGGAGGGTTAGTGAAATTATCATCGCAGTTTATTTTTTACAGCTGTTATTTTCTATCATTTAATGATTTTAATTTTATGTTCCTAAGACATGGCTATATAAAATAAATGTAAAGAACAAATGGCATCACTATGAGTCACCATTGGTTTGGAAAGAGCTGTTGATGGAAGGCAGCAGGCCATATTACATAGGTGGAGCATCAGAATTTCTCGACTATTGCTATACTTATTATAAATTTGATACGTTTTTGCTAAATGAAAACCTAGAGAACCTTATTGATAATAACAACCAATACGGAAGAATAAACCAACCAACTAATATACCAGTACAAAATTACAATATTAATAGCGCGCATAAAGATTTAATAATTTGTATTTCGGGTGCAAGCCATCCATTGACCATGTTCATCATATCAGGTTTATTAGCCTTGACTTTTGATAATGCAAGTATATATAAAATTTATATTTATGATAAAGAACAATCTCAGCCACTTTTGGAATTTCTTGAAAAAGAGTGTAGTTACATCGAAACTAAATATCATGGAAAAGTTGTTAGATGTACAAATAAAATGGGTATCGCTTTAGCAAGCTGCGATCTTCTTATCGTGATGGATTACTATCCTTTAAGGTTAGAATAAACATTAATATTAATTTCAATTATCTTGCTCATACTTACTCCAATAAAAAAAAATGAAGCTTGGAAGGTTAATGGCAGATTTATAAATTTATTTTCAGGGGCAACATATCAATTGGCGATTGGCTTCATCAGAACGCTCATCTTATGGAAAGTCTTGCCCCGATGATTAATGCATCTGCCCCACGAAATCTGCATGTAGTGTTACCAAATTTGGGGCCAGCTTGTTATAACGCCACTTTGTTAACAAAAATATTGACGAATGTTTTAAAAAGAAACATTGTCGTTGTAACATCAGATTTAGGTCTAGAAATGTTACCAATAGTTTCTGATTTTACTGATATACCCGTAAAACAAATGTTTTGCCCCCCAGTTTGGGGATTTGTTGGAGTTAATCATCTTGTAGACATCAAAAATACAGTGCATAAATATAACGCATTCGAACCATACAATAGATATATTAAAGTAAGAAATTCTACATTAAGCATTGGAAATCTTGTGCCAGAATTGAGAACAATGAAATATTTACTGCACTTTAATGATGAACTATGGATAAAATTACAAGAAACTAAGGTAATTAGAAATTAAGTACTCTATAAATTTTCTGTTCGATTCAGATTTTAACAAGAGGGTAAATATAATTTCAGGAAAACTGCAACAACGAAGAATTCTCTTTAAATAAAGCAATATCTGTTGTTAACTTCGTTAAATTATGGTTGTCTGCCCCTAATGAAAGTGATATACTAAGTTTAGGGATTTTATGCGATGGTGAGTGCATTGAGTGCAATGTCGTAAAAACATTTTACGTCACAATATTTTTTCAACAACATTACAATATTATTTTCATTATACATGGAATTAAATTTTAGGTAGCTTCGGACTTACTTTTGATGGAATATTTTCTCAACCTGTAAAAATGATTGATGGTTTTTGGCAGCCTGCAAGAAATTTTACAAGTCCGCTAGACTTGCATATCAGTTTATCATATTTAGAAGAAATTGCTCGATTGATGATGAGTTTGAAAAAGGGAGAGTTGCCACAAATTAATGTTCACTGCCCTTACATCCGGCCAGCTAAAAAAAGTAAAGAAACAAAACTCAGAAAGGCGCAAATAAAAAAAGCTACGTTTTTAACGGAATAACTTTTTCTCGATTTAATATAAATATTTTAGGAATCGATTTTAATATCGATTCTTCCAACAATAATAAGAAGTTGTTTGGTTTTCAACCCACGTCAAACAAATCTGCGAATATGCAGTACAGCCCTAGTATCTGTATACGACGGGACGTCGCCTTTGTTACTTGTGTACTTTCGCGTTTGGCGAGGAAATGTTATGACGTGCAGTCACTGTCTTTGTTTTAATAACATTCGGACGGTGATCTTCGACTTTCATAGTTAATATAATGTATTAAGGCGACAGAGTAATGCATGTAAGCCGTCTTAATGCGATGATTTTTTCCAAAGTATGATCGTGCCAATAGGAATTATTAGCATAGTTAGGAGTTCGCGTTGGTTAAGTTTTGTAAATGTTGTGCCAACAATGAGATAGTGGAGTGTTGTGATGTGGTTGTGGGACATGTGGGGTGTGCTATGGGCCGTGGAGGCATTGGCGCAGTTGGTGGCCGTGGTAGCTTCGCCGTTGGAGCCAGCCCCGTTGAACTTTCGAGGTGAGAGGAACCTTGCCGCCTCCGCTCTCATCTTATTCGACTGTCTAACTTTAGCACAAGCTGTTATTATGAGTTGGCTTTTAAAAGTTATTATAAATTTATTGTTTTATAAACTTTTAGATAATTTTAACTCACAATTTGAATTTTAAAGTTTCATTGATTATAACGAAAAACTACAAGTGATCTTAAAATAACAAAAATATTTACACAAACAATTTTTATCCAAGTATTGAAAAAGATGGTAACATATATTCACTGTAAAAATATTTATTTTATTTATTTTTATTTTCATCAGTAAGTAGTTATTATTTCCTATGAAACATCCTGTATTAGTCATTTAGCAATCTTTTATTTTTTTGCCTATGAGATTTGTTATTTAGCTTTAATTTAACTCTCAACTTGCACCAACAAACTTTTGGGGCTTTTTTAAATTTCAGTAATAAAAACCTCTTTATACTAGACTAGGTGGTGGTAGGTCCCCTTTTTACAGGAGACCGTCTGGGTGGGTACCACGCGGTGCCTATTTCTGCGCGAAGAGTAGTGAAAACACTACTGTGTTTCGGTTTGAAGGGCACCGCCGCCAGCGTATTTACTGGGTAAACGAGACTTAACACCCTATGTCTCACGGTAGGCAGCGCGTTGGCGATACCACTGGTTTTGCTAATGTCTATGGGCGTCGGTGACCACTTCCCATCAAGTGGCCCGAATGCTCGTCTGCTCGATGCAATAAAAAAAAAAAAAAAAAACTTACTTTTTTTTCTTAATATTTAAGTAACATTTTGACAAATTTAGAAAAGCTTAATAATATGTTTTACACATTTTTCAATTCAAAGAAACATTGATTTTATTTATGTCATCATATATTTAATTTTTGTAGTTGTGATCTTCCGCAGCAGAATGTGTAAAACTCTTACTACTTGAGAATGTTATGATGAATGCATGCTCAACTAACTCCAGTCATAAATTCTCTAATAGTTCATTGCAAGGCATGCATATAATTTATTAGTTTCTACTTTGTTATAGTGCAGAATGAATGTACTTAATTTTTAAATAGTATTTAAAGTCATAGACAAAATATTTATTCAGTTTAGGCTTTACGGAGCACTTATATATTGAAGTAGTTATATATTAGTAGCAGTTTTGAAGTATTGTTATTCGTTTTAGGGTAATTACTCCATCAAGTATTTCTGAATTAACTATTATATTGATAGTTCGTTTTTGGATATATAACTTTGCATAGGTTATTAAATATTGTTAAAGCGAGAAATAATTTTTGGTTTTGTATAGACATGGAATGTGATATAATTCACCATATACATTAAAGTATATCTATTGTGGATATTAATTATTTGAGGTTCCCAATGTGTGCACCCTGTTTTTATTTAAATTGTTGAAAGAATTACTTTTTTATGCTTTTGAAATAATTGTATGTTTGTCAGTTATAGGACATTTAGCACATTGCCTTATTTATTCTATAACATATATACAATATTTCATAAAGACATATTAAAAAGAAAGCCATATTTTGAATTCTTTTATATTATGTACTGATTTATTTGAACAATTTTATTGTTATTCAAAAAATTGCCTTAGCCGCGATTAATATAAATATGTTTAGGTAGTTGAGAAAACATTTTTTACCAGTCACATAATATAAGGAGGTCAATTTATTCGGCAGAGAAACTTTGCCGCAAATCCCTACAAATTGCTCTGAGAGACGTTAATCTGCCGATCGCAGTGGCCGCTCACCGACGTAGGGCGCCCTCTAAATCTCCACGTATTAGTTTTTCGCTACGCACAGGAATTATACCTTTCGATTTAATCGCCCCTGCTCAAGAAATGTTTGACTACAGTTCTTGGTTTCGACACTTCACTTATATAACTCCTGTTAACTACGTAGTGGTACAGGCGCGTGCTTTAGATAACGGAGGTCGTAGGTTTGAATTCTGCGGGGACTCACAAATTTTTATTATTGTTTCCAAGTTGGTTACGGCAATGCGCGCTGATCAACCCGATTGTCTGTAAAGTAAACTGATACGTGTGTCGGATGAGCATGTTAAAAGTCGGTCCTGCGGCTGATCTCTCTCCGGCGTGTCGGTTATCCGTCCCATCGGACTGTGAGAGTGAAGTAATAGGGAGTGAAATATAATGTAGATCGGCCGCCGTATTCGAATTGGGACATTATTATTATAAAATAATAATAATAAATCACAGTATATTCAGTTTAAAAGCCAATGAACGATGGGTTCGGCTTATAGCTGCACCTACAATTGAACAGTTTTTATCTATAGCGAGTTTTACGCATCCATGGAATTATAAAATAAAGGTACCAAAATTCTTCTAACATCGATACACTCTTTTACTGACATACTTGAGGTTCTGATGGTTTGCAGCCACGGACAAACCAACAGGGCGATATTGACGAAATGGATCCTCTTTCTAGTAAAACAATCTGGTGATGTTATCTGTAAGATGTTGTTTCAAGCAAAGCTATTTGCATCAACCCACTATGATATCAGAAGTTTGTCTCCCCGAAAAACGCATGGCTAGCAGTTAATGAAATAATACCAATAATAACTTTTGTATTTGTACTGTATCGTGCATTGTACCATACAAATAACTTTTAAACAAGTTTTGAAGTGCCCTAAAATGTAAACGTATATAGTATATACCTTGGCTGTACAACGCGAGACGTGGTAGAATAATTGTCGAACGCCTTTGTGCACAGTTCACTGGCTCGTTGAGTGAGCGGGAATGTTTCCATTGTCAACTAAATTGACTTATTGAGCGTCGTTCGAGTCAGGTTGGAGTTGTTCGGTCGGGTAACGAGGAAATACATTATACATGCATTTTGCCGGTTTCGATTCCAATACACCGCGTCCCTGGCTCTTTGTGTGACGTCACAAAGTTTGCGTCACAATCTTCGGCGCGGTGTAATTTGCATCCGAAGATACTTTCAGCGTGGCGAAGTAGAGCTCGATGCGGCAATGGTATTTATCAAGTTAAGGTAGATTTTCGTTGCGGGAATAACACTACATGGTATAAAAAAAAGTCGCTTTCCTTGCCCCTATATCCCTATGTATGCTTAAATCTTTCAAACTGCGCAACGGATTTCAACGAGCTTTGTTTTATTAGATAGATTGATTGAAGAGAAAGGTTGTAGGTATATTTTCTATTAGCATAGCTCCCGTGCGAAGCAGGGGCGGGTCGCTAGTCATTAATAATTTACGATACGAAATGCACAAATTTACTATAGTAAATCGTTTGTTGATTTTTTAAAAGATCTATTAATTGGATATCGAAATATCGTTCGAGAAAGAAGACACTATCGAAATTTTATCTTAGATTTTAAGCCCTCAGTCCATGGAAAATTTGCATTGTACTCAAGTAATTAAGGCCCCAAACATTGGTGGACTTAATGTGATAACTAATGTGTGTTACCACCTTAGTTATGTTTCATGTAATGTTTGATCTGTGTGGTCTGACTTTGCGATATACATATGTATTTATTATATGTGAACATGAGTTTCATTTCCTTGCGTCTAATGAAACATTAACTTTTATTCTGCCATCTATTATTTTCTTCTAAATACATACAAATATGGTATATTATTAAGTAACACAACATACTATGACATACGGACATATTTTATTTATAATAACTAATTACGTAATTCAGAAATTATTATGTCACTTTGGAATTGTAACATTGTTTGTCACCTCCACCTATAAAATTACCATTTCATATGTTTATAGATACACGTAAAAATTAATAAAGTCAAAAGTAAATACGTTTAAATTAAATTAACATTATAGCAGTCCGGTTTGATGACGTTACTTAATCGTTAATAAATGTCACGGAGCAACCTTCCAAAATTTACAAATATTCAAGGTACTTCGGTTTTGGGGTCAACCGTAAGCGTGCTGCTTAAAGCATCAACCGAAGTCAGCGAGGTTTTTATGTTTATAAACACATATTAGAGAATCTTTCTTTATAGGTCAGTATTAATAGATGTAACTGAGACGATTTTGTTATTCGATATATGCCTACTACCATGGTGCTCTCATATATTAAAATATGTTAATCTTCAAATAAGCTTTCGACATAAACTGCATGTTGTTGTAATTGTTGTAATCGATATTGATAGTTGTCTACTACTCATCATGTTAGATTATCGTTTATGTACTGGTGTATTGTTTTAATATGTATTTTTTTATGTTAATCATCATTTACTAGCACTTTATAGCGTTGTTGTGTTGTCGTTGCGACAATCTTCTGTATCGAACTAATATCAGTTAAAAGTGTAGTAACGAATTATTTTTTCTTCGGAAAAACTCGAATTTTTAGCGGAATACGACTAAACCCGAACCTTCAATAAATGTTCGTATTAATTGACATTTTCATATACATTTATATGGAATTTTATTGTTTGTACATAATTGTTTTGTTAAGTTCCATAGTCCTAAAACTGTACATTCGTCAGCTCTGGTGGTCGATCCCAAATTTATACTTCTTTTTTTTCAACCTTGACATTGGCAGAATCATCAAGATATACCTGATGGAGCCATTACACTAAAAAGAAGAACTTTATTGTTTACTGTAAAATATCAAAATGAATAATGTCGTATATTATAGACATGCATGTCTATGTATGACGTTTAAAGTACTAAAGGTATAGAGATATAGAGAGCACGATAAATACGTAATACGTAATTTTCCAAAAAATTACAATGAAAAATCTTTTTTCACTACATCTATAAATAGCAATTTACTTTTATTTTTTATTTATAAATGTAAGCAAATAAAATCCACTAATTTACGGATTTTTCGCGTTACTTAAAAATATATTTATTCCCGACGTTTCTTTTTTTCTTGACGATTCTCCGTGCAGATAAAGGAAATGCTACGGTTGTAATGGACACGTCAGATTACAATTTAAAAATTCAAAATTTGTTATCGGATGAAATGACTTATAAAAAAGTCAAAACAGACCCCACACAGAAAACGCTTAAAACAACAAGCGATCTTGTAAAGAACTATGCGGACAAATTGAATCTAGACGTAAAGCTAATGATACCTCCATGTGCCACACCTCCAAAGCTTTATGGATTACCTAAGATTCATAAACCTAATGCTCCATTACGCCCAATTGTCAGCCAGATAGATTCACCGACATACAAACTGGCACAATATCTTGTAGAAGTTCTGTCACCACTACGAGGACACACCGAGGCTTACACAAGAGATTCTTACCATTTTGTTGATGAGATTAAACATCTACATCTCAAAAACAATGAAACTATGGTCAGTTTTGATGTTCAGTCTTTATTTACATGTTTACCTATTGAAGACTGCATCTCAATTGTAACTAAGAAGCTTGAGGAAAATAAAATGCCGAATGAATATGCATCACTGCTTAAACATTGTCTCACATCTGGCTACTTGTTGTGGAATGATCAATTCTACATGCAGATAGATGGCGTAGCGATGGGCTGCCCAGTGTCTCCTATTATCGCTGATATCTTCATGGAGAACTTTGAAGAGACAGCCCTCAATACAGCTCCCGTCCGACCAAGATTCTATAAGCGGTACGTAGATGACACATTCACCATTTTACCAACAAACCAAATAAATGCATTTCTGGATCATCTTAATTCTTTACATCCCAAAATAAAGTTCACAATGGAAATAGAGACAAAAAACTCCTTAGCCTTCTTAGATGTTTTAATCATTATAAACTCTAACAATAGCTTGAGACATACAGTTTTTAGAAAAGCAACCCAACATGAATAAATATTTAAATGGTGATTCTCACCACCATCCCTCGCAGTTAGCTACTGTTGGTAAATGTTTGTTTCAGAGAGACAGCGGATCTGCGACAAGGAACATTTGACGGCTGAACTGAGAATGTGAAGCGGTGCTGCGAGAAAACAAACTCCAAGTTCCACGTCTACGTCGCAGTCACCGTGTGAAGCCAGCCACAGTCGAAAGAGTGCCTGCGTCTTACCTCACATCAGAGGAGTCACTGACAAAATCGGTTATATTTTAAAGCGAGCTTCTATAAAACATATTATAAGCCGCCGAAGAAGATTAGCCTAATTATTACCATCTGTGAAATGTAAAATTCTCTACAGGTACCAGGTGTGTACAAACTAGACTGTGATTGTGGTCTCTCCTACATTGGACAAACAAAAAGACCAGTAAGAACAGAGTAAAAGAACATATAGCTGATAGTTAAGCACGACGCTATAAGAAATCTGCAATTTGACCATGTTCTAGACAAGCTCCAATCATTATATTAGATTTGATGAACCAAAAATACTGGCTAATGAACATCGATTTATACCAAGGATGATTCGGGAAGCAATCGAAATTAAAAAATATCCAAATTTTAATAGAGAGGATGGTGGTCATATCACCTTCCTGGGATCCAATCATTTCAAAAATTAAACACAGAGTATAAAAACTTTTGTGAAACCAACATTAAAATTAATAAACGAACGATATGTCAATTTTTAAATAATAACTCTGACGGTTATTCGAAACATTGAAATACAGACAATACCAACTTAGTCTGCCCGTGATCATGGATGCTGGAAAGAATCCGAAACGTCGGGAATAAATATATTTTAAGTAACGCGAAAATCCTAAATTAGTGGATTTGATATGATAAAATCCGTAAATAAAAGAAATAATTTTGAAGCAAATAAGTTTATATTCATCCCATCACATGTAGTTGATTATACGTATGCATGGCACATTTCTTGGTACTTGTCTTAATGTTTTAAAAGAGCATTTTCTGGACGAGCGTATGGCATCGTTATCGACGGAGCTGTTCTCGTGACAATAGCTTGTGTGCATTTGTCAATTCGGTGGCGTCGGTTGCATAACGAGCGGGCGCCGCTCTGTATCCGGCTAACGGGACTACGGGCTGGCCAGGCCCCAATCGAGAGGACAGTGGGTGCACCACACCCACGCCCATGTTTGGGATGTTTGGAAAAGTTAATTATGTACGTGGTGATACCAAAAATGAATGGCGATCGCGGACGATCGGGTTGAAGATCAGTTCAGCCTAAACAAGCGGTGTTCAATTAGTGTTATGTTATATTTATTAGTGTTATATCGGACCAATACGCCTGAACTGACATATGTAAATCATAACATATAATATTGAAATTTGTTACATATTTAGCCGTGAAAATGACTTATATACAAATTGCTAGTTCGATAGATCAGTTATAAATTATGAAAAAGTCACTGCCTTTATATCTCAATTAGTTTAAGCGTTGATCTATCACACTCGAAGTGGAACGTCATGTTAGATAATGATTTGAATATTATGTAATTTTAATACGATATTTTTATATATGACGCGGAATCGTTTTTAATATAATAATGATGAAAAAAAAAACAAATTATCTACAATTTTTCATTCGGTATTGTCATTCTAGTCACAAGGCATTCATGCGTCACCATCTGTGGCTTTGTTGCCAACGTTATCAGTGACAATATCGGACTTGACAAAATTAATTGAAAGCAATATTGAAACTTTTCTGCTTTTAAACGAATCTTCCTCATATTATTTACCGTTGTCTAGAATGAAATTTTCATTATTTATAGTGTAACCATCCAACCAACCATGTTTATATAATTAAAAGACTTTATGGGTTTCGTCTTTATTATTATAAATTAGATATTACTTTTTAGCGTTCGTTTTAATATTCTTCACATTTTAGATACTTTAGTGCATCCATGGTCCGGACAATCTGAGGCGTTTGTATTGTGTTCAATTGAACATTGTTTAATAATTATCAACAAGAACTGAAAAACGCAATTAAATTATTTGTAAAACACATATAGTTTTTAAGTAAATTGATCGCGATTAATCAGTCTTTAAATTGTGTGTAGTATTCGCGAATATACTATATTATAACTTATATGTTTTTATATTCTCATCAATCGACCGGTTGGTCTATTGATATCAAATGCCTGAACGTTGTTCAGTAGCGTTTCAATTCGCGAAGCTCTCTTGCGTTGAGCCGTAAGAACCGACTTGCCATGCCACTTCCCATCACGAACATTCGAGAAGTACTTCGTGACCGATGACAATGACTTCGGCGGAAGCGATGACACTGACACGCATGACATTAAAATGCCCGGTGTTTGACCCCATGGGCCTGACACAAGTAATGGAATATCCACTTTTGTGATTTTTTTCTTAAATTTTGTTGTTAAACTGGGGTTAAAAACGTGCAAAAGTAAGAATTTACATATGTTCTGAATAATCTCTTGAATTAAGATAAAGCGCCTAGTATCTATTTGATTCTAATTTTATCTCTAACATGCTATTTTAACGCATTTCTATGAAAAGTGCAACCTAAACCAAGAAGATAGATTAGACCGAAGTCTAAAGGTGAAAACATCGTATGCCTGGTTTTCATTTTATTCATGTTCCAAATTCATATACGAAAATTCTTCATTGAATTTAGGCTCAGTCCAGCTACGACTGGGATGAACGTTAATCTACTTTATTTAGAAAATGTTTGCTCTGATGTTATTCGATCCGGTTTTACACCTTAGTTATCTTGTAATCATTCAGTTCTCGCTGTTTTCAAAACATTAATCCAATAATTCATTATATCACCATGGTTAATACAACAACCTTAACTAATGAGAAAGCAGCTTGGTAGTGACACTTCGTACAGCAAGCACAAAAGGTTGCAATTGAAATAAAACATGCTGTAGCACGACATTACATTCAGCGTCATAAATAGTTTTCGTAGTTTATTTGCCGTGTCGGGGTCCTTAATTGATTTGCATTCGCGACTATAGAGGGGAGGGCGTCGGGCGCGATTCCTGTTCCTGACCGCTGGAGCGGATCGGAGAACTAGTAAACGCCCGCCACTTACTGTTATTATGTATCTGATATTAAATATAAAAGCCACCAAACCCACGGGTTAAAAGAAATAACTTAGAGGTGTTAAGACGTAGAGGTGACGTCAATAACAGTTACGGAAGGTGAATATTGAAATGCGGTTTCAAATGCAGCACGTTACGTGGCACGACTCACTATACAGATTGTTAATTATAAATTAAAATTTGTTGTAACTAACGTAGTGTTTTTTAAACATTCATTTTATTTTCAACTTTAATTTGTTACTTTACTTTGAAAATAACATCCCTACTAATATTATAAAACTGGCAAAACACTTAAAACAACAAGCACACGTAAAAAGTGTTATATCTTATTTAAATTAAATCCACCTTATACAAGTTTTAACCTTACCAACATATTAAATACACTTAAATACACATACAATTTTGTATAAGGACTTGAAAAGGTCAATTACTCGTTATTATAAAATGTATACTATTATGAGTTATTATAACGATCATTTTAATCAAAATAAGAATCGATTGTTAAATTGATTTAGCAATTAATGTTGAATGCAGTTAATACTTATTGGCTTATTCTATTCTTATTCCGTTGCACCCTCGAGTTGCGGTTTCAAACAGTCGCTTACCTCTAACAGTACAATGACCAGTTGTATAAATTACATTCGCCTATACGGGTTGCAAAATTAAATACGTCTATTCTGGCGAATTGATTAATTTCACGTCCACTAGAAGGCAGCCTTTGGCAGCTGTCACGTATTGGTTTTTGCACGTCAGTTGAAGGCTGACCGTTGAATGCTATTTGTATTTGGACACCGAATGTTAACGTTCTGCGATGAGATTGACGAGAGGTTGTAATCGAGCCACTGGTGGTCTGTTGGGTGAGACAAATATTGTAATTTGCAGTCCTTAAGAAATATATTTACATTCGGTTTATAATTTATTTCATCAGTTACGACTCCCTAACGCTTCCCTAAAAGTGCTATTAAACAAGTCAGCGAGCCTACACATGGTTATAAAAACGTGAGAGTTTGTTGCGTTCGGTCCACACTTGTCCCGCGGGACAGAAACAATCGCTGCACGGTAATGTTGCAAGATTCTCATCATTGATAATTGTGTCGTAACACTATTATTCACTTTACCCACAGCTCGGTATTATCAAGATTCACTCGTATTTAGTTCTGCGGCGAAACAATACGGCTGCTTGACTGCTTTTTTGCCGGCGCAGGTTTATATTCTGCTTTCAGAGTTGGACGGTGCAGTTAGCAAAAACTGGTGTTAATTGACTTGCTTTCGGGATGGTGCACATTATCTTCTGCTATTTATGCGTTGCATATGTATGTGTAAGGTTACAGCAGGTCACAGATGCTTTATATTTTAATACTCAACAATTGGCCAAACATTCTAGTTAAGAACAGCCAATTTTTTAACGTTAATACACTTTTATGATAAAAAACAACATTTATAGCGTTTATACACTACTCAGTTGACAATAAAAGACCTCTACAGACCGGTGTATAAAATCCCAATTTTATATCTTCTTTACTCCGTAACATTCAAATTCGTAAATCACTTCCCTTGAGGCAAGGATAACACTTTAACGTTTAAAATAATAACATTCCACTCCACGTTGGTTTCTTTATTTTGCCCGAGTGGATGGAGTTCCACTAGAAATTGCAAAAAAATTGTTTATCCACCGCGTACCCCTTTCGTCCGTCGTAGAAAGGGTTTTTAGTTTATTTAAGAACCTCGGCAGTGCCTGGTAGTGCCCCGAGCTTTCCCCGTCCGAGCTTTGTAAACAAATCATAATAAAATGCAACTGGGATGCGCGAGCTCCTGCTTTTAATGCGTTGGGAGCGAGATTTTATCCATACACCTTGTTTGTGATTATAGTTAACTGTTGCATAAAATAAGGTTTTCTTTTAACGGAATATATATAATCTACTTATCTAAGTGATTTAAACTTGGACTTCTATTAACAGTATTATAAACTTATATAACTGACAATATAAAGTTTGTGTACCGTGGCAATAAATCCGTAAAGTATTTTATTAAAATATGTGTAGTATTCACGTAAATTCAAAAAACTTATCTTGTCAGTATTTACTAAAAGTATATATTATCACATTTAGACAAAGCTTTTTAAGAAATATTATCTAATAAACTACTTAAAATTATACCAATCTCACAAATGGCAAGTTTTTCGACAACATTTCCGTGGAACGACATATTTTTCCTAATAAAACGAATTTCGAAATTCGTCAAATCGACAGAAACTTTAATTTTATGCGTACGAATTGATTTATTTAAATCCTTTCGCAAACTTTACGAAATTACGGCAGCAATCTGGTTATAGCTTTGGGAGATTCTTTATTGGCCAATTGTTATAACGTCCCTGCTAACTTTTGTCGAGGTACCGTTCGGGAATTACGTTAATGCCGTCCCATTTGTTGAGTCGAAATCGTCCTGTAATTATATCAACGCTTAATTATTTTCGGCATTGTGATTAATTGCCAAAGCTTTTATAATTTAGTGAGCGTAATTAGATAATTATGGAAATAAGCACTGTAACTTGAGAATTTGTTTTTGTTGATTGTAAATATTGTAACTTGTACCTTTACATTGTTTAGTGGTAATTTATTAAGAACACGTGAAAAATTAATAAATAAACATTTCGGAACGATAACACAATTCGCATCTAAGTTAAGCTTTTATTATGTTTATGAAATGTCTGCAAAATATGTTTATTATTCATACCGTAGACTTAACCTATCTTGTAAAAATTATGTAACATCATAATATTAACCAATAAATGTTAATTTAAATTTCGCTATTCAACTTGGATTATCCAATCTGACTTAACTCGGCCAATTACTCGTTGGTTAACAACGAGCGAACGCTCTTAAAATTTAACTATTATCACACAGAATAAATTAATGTTTGATTTATTCTGTAGTCAATTTGACGTAATATTCTTATTACTATATGTATTTCTATTTCGTCAAACGATACATTATCTGTTAAATACCATATGACAGCTGTATACCAAGCCGATTTAGAAAAATATGTTGAAATAGCGATCTTCTGTATGTACAAGTGGTCGTTACGTATTTGCGTGTCCAGTCCAATACATTAGCGTTCGCCGTTGGCAATCCCAACAGCGATATGTGGGAGGGTCAGGGACCGGTTTTCTTGAGTAATGATGCGTGTTAAACGCATGGCAACGCAAGGAGTCGCGCATAACTTGTTTCCATCGACCTTTGCCAACGTGCCACTAACTGTAATACACCGCGGTTAGCGCTAGCTTGTGCTCCTAGATAATGTCTAGCGGTTAATTACGCGTTTTGAAATGTTGAGATTGATATATATGCACAGTTTATGTTTCTTGTCTATTTATAACAGGCGACGGCACGAGATTTTGTTGCGGCATTGCTCATTAGAAGGCGGCGTAAGACATGCCCGTAACTTTTAACCTTGGATGTGATGATATAACAGACCGGATTAACTAATCTTCGCTACAAACCGAAATTGTGAACCGACCCTTCGAACACAGTATTGTTTGGACAATGCCGTTTTGTCTAAACAAAAAAAAAAAAAAGGTATCGTTTTTTCATTTTTAAACTGTCATCATGTATTGATACCTTGATTCGCTATATAAGAACTTCGAGAAGAATGAGTTACAATTAAAAAAAATTGTAATTGCAACTTTTATAACTTTATATTCTTGTATGACATTTAGAAGTTGTGCCTGAAGAAACAGTTATTATGTTGTGGTAAACAATGTGAAAACACTATGTAAGATTTATTTATTAAACAGGAATCAATAATACATTCAAAGTTTTATTTGCCATGTCTATACTAGACAACAAAATTACTAGAGACCGAAGAGCACGTGTAACAGTTACAGATTATCCTAACATATATTTATTCGAAACCTTTTTACTCATATTAACCTGTCAATGCTATAATCATATAGCGTTTAAATTGTATTTGTTCAATATCAATTTATATACGATGAATATGAATTAAGTCTCGATTTAGTGCGACTAACTACCAGTCCGTTGCTTCCAAATAAATATGATTCATTTAGTAATACGCGTGTCAAAACATAATCGATTCCTTCGAAGTGATTTATACGAAAGTGTATGTACCGTTCGCTCGGAGCCAGTCGTAACAATCGCCCGCGGAGTGAATTATATATAACACGCCAAAGTGACGTATTAATTCTCCACCTTTTTTCCGTTTCACGTCGCACGGGCGTAATTACAATGATGAGTTTGTGTTTTTAAGCATGAATAATAGCGATCCGCTCCGAGCGCGGTAATTCATTCACTCGTTTCAGAAGTTGAACGGCCGTCGCAATTTATATGGGAACGCCCCCCCCTCTGACTGCGATGTACTTTGGATTTTTCGGGGATAAATATAGGGGTCTTGCGTCTAAATTGGTCTTCGTAACGTCTGTAGGCATCATAGATATGAAACTATATTTCTTTAGTTTTAAAAACATAACAAATATATATAATTTTCTTTAGTCTCACGTTTCTGATGTTTTTTGTTCTGTACCTTCATGTCATAGTTTAGGCTTCTGTACCTTTAGTTGTTGTTTCTCCGTCCGTTTAATCGTCTTTTTGTAATTCTGTTGCCACTTCAGTAATAAAAAATGAAAGTATTGTGCGACGGAACACTTTAGTGATTCCGACTTAAATACGTCCTCTTTTGAACATTTCCTCTTTAAGAGCGTTTATTGTAATGCAATATTTATAGCTTAATAGCTTCGAGATGAATAGAAATACTTAAAGTAATTTGTAAATAAATTCTTTCAAGTTAATAGGTTTGCCCCATTCAGGTTGTATCTAAGACCGTTCACAATAAAGGTTCGTCAACATTTCTGACGTTGTGTAAAGTAATTCTCAACAAAAACGCAGGTGTAGTAAACGTAAGACCATGTGTTTCATTTATGCAAAACAATTTAATTCTAGTATAAGTGAATACATTCTTGTTAAGCGAACGCGTTATATCGCTTTTAATATTCAAGAAGTTACGTGGTATATTATTTCAAGCGCTAAAACTTACAATTAATGGCTCCGTAAACCGAAGTTTTCGTATCAAATGTTCTGACAGGTGCGTTTTATTAAACCGTAACGCGTCAAATCTAATTATTTTGGTTGACGCTTGAAGTTATTAAATGAATATTCGACGATGGGGAGTAATGACTGCGGGCATATCATGCCTTTGTTTAGTGATTTAGTATGTGCTTGCTTTATGTTGGGGTGTTGAGTTTCTCTTAAATATATAGTAGCAAATTTTCACGTCACGTTATTAATTAAGCAGCATCAATGGAGGTGGGATCGTGGCGTTGTATCGCGCTTGCACCGCCACCTCCCCATCTAATTATTTCGACACAAGCTTATTAAAATTAATGGCTCGCCTCGCTGGCACGAGATACGATTAAACACTGATTGCTATATGCATTCCTTCGGATGTATTGTTCGCGGGGATGTGCGACTTTTCGCTTTATTAGCTTTTTAATCAGTTCCACGCGTTGCTGTTTCGATATCTTGTATGCTGTTAAAACTGTAAAAATTATGGTTAGGTCTCTATCTAATATTGTTTTTATATAATTATATCCGACATTTTATAAGGTCGTTTAAGAGTGTTTAATTGTTGGATTGGCCAATGCTTCATACGCACTGTGCTATCAATAGAACATGTATGTATGTTAACATCATCATCAGCCTGTGATAGTCCACTGCTAGACATAGGCTTCCCCTAATACACCCTTACCTAGGCGGTTTTGGACCGTATCCCACCACTTTTTACATGCCCATCCGACGCATGGATCATCTTACTGTTCAGACAATCGGGTGATCGGCTCAAATTGCTCTAACCGACTAGGAAACAACAATGAAGATTTGTTGAGTCCCCGCCGGATTCGAACGTACGACCTCCGGTTTCTAAAGCACTCGACCATACCACTAGGCTACAGAGGTACTTCTCAGTGTATGTTAACACTGGATAGCTTTCTTACGACAAGAACTATATTTAAACTACACGAAACGCGTTAACTGATCGCTTCACTCGTTTATTGGAAATTTTAGGTATCCGTTAATTTTCTCCGTAATTATACAATCGTTCACGGATCCGACGAAGCCGGCCATCCAAGTCGATCGGTCAAGGATATCCGCTCTAAATGTCAAAGTGCCATTTGTTGAATGCTCGAATATCTAGCCGTGCTGATGCGCTACGAAACAATATGTCTGAATGCTCTAAGTGGTCCGTGTACTTTTCGAAAGGTTAGGGTGATGTCATTGAGTCGTGAGGTACAGTCATTATTTGCGAGTTGTGCGGTTTTTTACCGATTCGTTGGAGAAACGTATGATTATCGGACGGAGATTTTATAGTAATATCGATACCGATAGTACCAAAGCACTACAAAAGAAATCGAGTCTTTTGCTTACTAGTGGTTTGTTTAGTAAACCGGAGTCGGGGTTGTGGGTTCAAATAATGCAGGGGAATACAATATTCTTTTGTTAATAAATTGTGATTCAGTCTATACATTGATTTAATCGTAGCTATTTAATCTAAAGTCTTATAACTATTAATAAAACCTCTTTTTTTGGCTTCTCTCTCTGTTTAGTCGCAGCACAATCTTTCAAATAAAAACAGTTTTTTAACACATTTTTAAAATTTTAAAAGGCCGAGACCTTGGTTATCTCTACTAAACATAAACTCCTACGCGATAATTTGGCTATGATATAGCTGTCTGCATGATGGGTACCACGTTTTATGACGGTCGAATAACGCAAACTAACGCGAATATCAAAGCTATGTTCAGGCATTACGTCAAAAAAAGGCTAACTAAAACACTATTGACGCCAAAACGTCGGGTGCTCTAATAGGCAAAATCTATCTTCTGTATATATAAAAGAGATTATGAAATTTGGTAGGAATATTACTTTCGCCGAGTAGAAGTCAAAACTAAGAATGGATTTTACGAAATTCCACCTACAAGGAGGTTGGGGGGTTGCTAGTGTTCTATAAAGTTGAAGGTATGGCGACCGAAAAAAAATTTTCGTTAGTTCTGATGTACGTTTGACTTTACACTTAATTTGCATATGTCTAAAGTTGGTTTATTTTACACTAAAACACCATATTATTTCCACATTATATTAATTTATGGCAGTCTTTAAAGTGTCGAATTTTATATAAAAAAATAAATGCTCGTGTAGAATGGAATAATCATTGTCGATTCGACCTCCAAGAAACCAGTAATTTAACACATCTGCCCATTAACATTTTTTAGTTGTGCGTAATGTTTTGGCGTTTCCTTGAGAAAACTTGAGTGTATAAGAATAAGTTATTTCACAGTACTTAAGTAAATGTTATAATAAACTTTTTAATGATAAAAAACAGCTACTGTTAATGACAACATTGTAGATTTCTTTGAACGAGAACTTGTTTTTTTTTTGCATCGAACAGATCTGGAACATCAGTTGTCCACTCTGATGGAAGGTGTCCGACGCTTGATCATCAAAATCAGGTTTATTATCGCATAGCTTGCTACCATGTGACTCGTATTTATCAGCTCGTTTACCCAGTTTTATTATACAGCCTTTTTACAGATTCCCTTCAATACGACAACAGTTTGTTTAGTATTTATTTATTATATGTTGATATGCGAAAATGTGTATTTGTATGTTTTATTCAAGACTAATCTTAGCTGATCGTTCATATTATCAATATGTTATTTAATTTATTTTTGATATAGGTATGTTATATTTTAATTGAGATGCTATAAATTCGAGAAATTAAAAAATTATATTTTATTACCTAGAATGGTTGGTGATTGACGATCGGTTCTTTTTACCGACTATGTTTAAGTTATTTTATTTTTGGCTATAATTTCGTTAAAATACATTATTCTTGTTAGACCAATAAAAATGTACGATAATGGTATAAAAACTTTAACTTTTATGATTAATAAAAACCATACTGCCTCCTTATTAACGATAGAAAACCTATAAAGCCATGCTTAAAGCCACTCTTTGAGCTCAAATGTACCCCCACGTACCTTATTACCTGTATGGAATCGTTTTTTTTCTTTATGACAGGTGTTAATTTGTAATTCCATTCCACAGTCACGCGTTACCTTTTTAATTTTCAAAGGGAAAGTAATAATGAGCGGGGATAATTTCGAAACTCGCGGCCGGAAAACCCCATCCGGGAACCATGAGGGTTGTAAAGTATGAAGGGTGGCATAAAGTTCGCGCGCGGTTTTGTCCCCTGTGCTTTTGTCCTGTTTACTTTTTTGTATTTGTATTATTCGCATTCAGCCTTTAAAGTTATATAGTTGTTTGAAACGATTTTTTTCGTGTTTTCTTTTTTATATTGACTTTATACGATCGCTTAAATATCATTAAGCGATCGTGGGAATGGTGTAGACAGTCTGTCTTTAATTAAAAAAAGAAATTATTATTATTGGCTATATTTAAAAATGTTTAATATTAACTTAATAAAATAAATTATTATACCCTTTTGTTGAACTACGTAATTGTTTGATTTGATACAATCCGGGTAAAAAAGGTTATAGTAAAGGTTTTTTTTTCGTTTCCGGAAAATTCAACAAGAACTACTCATATTATAAATATAGCTTTTGATGTTTTGTAAAGTATACCTTGTTCCTTATAGTAAATCATAGTCCTTTTATTTTATCACGTAATATTTGTTTGTACAAAAGAATTTTCCTAGTATGTTTGAGGTCGGTGATATTTTCCAGGAATTTTTATAGTCTTATCCTCCAAGCTGTGTTACGTAATGTTATGTAAAATGAATTGTCCTGTGGTACCTGACTTTCTTATGTAATATAAAACGTCTTGAATACTTATTGACGGTATTTAAATATTAATACTCACAATCTAATTTATTACTCTTCCTTTATAGTGCAATATATGCTTTTGTCAAAATATTAACGCAAAGACCTACACATATCATTATTAAGTCGTCTTTGTATTTCATTTGAACGCTCAAACTCTACAGTGATTTCAATTATTTTCGCTGATGTTTTTGGTTCTAATAAGATGTCTCTAATGTTACATTAAATGATGAATTGAATTGGCATACACAGCGTAGAATTTTTACCAAACACCGCTTCTCCTCTGATAAAATAATCTTGTAAACCGGTGGTAGAACTCATAAACTGCATCTCGAAGCTCGAATGGATAAAATAACTTCCACTTTCACTTTGACTTTAGATATCGTATTCAATAACGATGATGTCTGATCAATATTATCCGTTATCACCTTCGTTCACGATCCATTTTCGATTCGTCGCCGGTTATGATTCAACGCGGTAACTTATATAGGAACAACAGTTACGCGTGTCAGCGACCTTTGTTGCTCCGGCTCGACGCGTGACTGGCGACTGTTTTGCTCATTTTTTCTATCACTCCAATTTGTCTAATACGTGGCAACGGTACGACTAAAGCTAATGTTATAGAAAGAATTTAAATTTTGTGGTGACCATGATGATCCATGCGTCGGATCGGCATGTAAAAAATTTACCTACCAACCCGCATTGAACCAGCGTTACAGGACACGGTCCAAAAACCAACTAATGGACTTCTCCATTAGTCGGTTTTCAAGTGCACGCCTTCGTGTGTATTAGGAAAGGCATATGTCCAGCAGTGTTAATTTTATTGCAGCAAAATATTAAGTATTTTGTTGTAGGTACTCCCTACGGCGAATCATAATGTCCTCATGTTGGTCAAACGTTGACTTTGGCCTGTGATAACCAAACATTTTGGCACCATAGACTATGACATTACACTTTGTTTATTTAAATTCCGGATTGAATCTGTCTCTTTTATAAATGATTTAATCAGGCATGAATCTCGATAAGTTTAACTTTTAGAGCGCTTTGTCTTTTCGATAGGTCCATTTATGGTACGATTTTTGCTTTTCCATTGTATAAAATATATATGTCCATATTTGGTAGAATTAATTCTTTAGGCGTGTTAGACATTTTCCAAATGAGCCGAAACTGTTGAATAACAAAACTGTTATTGTTACGTCACTGACGCCGCATGCATATGTAAATTATATTTTGAAAATTGCATGTCATGCGTTATTTGAACATAAATTTTGTAACATTAGTTTATATTATTCTATTAAAACACCTCATTTAAAAGTTAACGGCACAATTTTTGTATGTAACGATTCCAAAAAATAGTATTGCTAGTTAATTAAATTTTCTCTTTCGACAGAAATATTCACTATTTTTCCACTGAGACTTTATCTATAGATTTTTAAAAGTAAATAAAATTACAGTGTTTCTTTGTAATAATTGTGTTTAAATAAATATGTATATAATAAGTCTGTCTGCCTTTTTGTACTGGGTATTCATTGGTACGGAATGTCCGATTTTGACGGGACTGTTATTGGAAGGCGGCTGATGCAACTTAGTATACCTTTAAGAAAAATGCAACAGATTTTTTTTTATTTAATTATAAACAGGATGTAAGGAATAAAAATACAAGCAAAATAATATCACTAATATTTCAAAACATTGATAAGGTTCTGAGAGAGCGAAAAACTTGTAATAAATTTAAATAATACAACAGGGGTACGGCTTGCATTTTTTTTTCTTTATACAAATTAATATCTTTCTCAATGTCATTAAAATTTCACAAACTTATAAATGGACAAATTTAATATGATTACAAAGTCTAATACAGCTTTGTTTATGAAGTAAGTATAAAAATCGCAAAAACTAATATGTGTGGTAGCAGGCAGTCCCGTCCATTCCGTGCAGTTCACTTCATAGTATCGGAATCCCTTATCGCGGTCGGCTTGAATATTTATGAGACGAATTCGCCACTTTTACATGCGGGTATCTGCCTCCTTCGTTTCACTCCTCGGCGGTCGGAACTTCGGACGGTAAAACTTTGGAGTCGTATATGTTTTATACAATGGTTTTAACCAAAAACAGCTTTCGCTTGAGGCTTTGCGCGCGTTTTAGTGCAATGTCTGTAAATTTTGTAACTTATATGTTATACTAGCAACCCCCAACCCCTTTGTGGGTGGAATTTCGTAAAATCTGTTCTTAGTTGACCTCTACTCGGCAAAAGGAATATTCCTATCAAATTTCAAGTCGCCTTATGGTTCCACAGATATCGTGATGAGTCAATATATAGGAGGAATCTCTTATATATATGTCTGTATATATTATATCTGTATATATATATATCTTATATATAATGATAATACATAAGCAACGCCTAATCCCTTGAGGTAGAATTTCGTTACAGAGATATCGTGATAAGTCAATATATAGGTGGGAATCTCTTTTATATATAGATAATAATTTAGTTTTTATTATTTTAAGAAAATGCATAATAAAATATTACTACTTATAATATTAACTAATATTACTATTTAAACGATGTAGAAAGTTTAGAGCGTTAAAGTAAAATTTCTTCACTCTACGTGAAGATGGCCCGTGGTTACAGAAGATTGAATTGTTTGCTCTCCTTAGTTTCGCGACAAAGCGGACTTGTGCTTAACGTCATAAGGACTGCAGTACCAACTTAAATTTTCATTATTAGCATAAATTAACATTTCAAATCTGGTTGTCAGTCCAGTACTAATAAACAGCATATTATACATATTTTTGTTTAGTTATTCATTTTACACTTTTTGTACAACAGAACGCCGTTGGCATTGCCTTGCAGCCAAACTTCGGATGAGTTACATAACTTAGGATATGTACACCTATCTTACTTAAAATAACACACATATTAAGTTATTCTTTTTCTGCGGTTGATTTTGGATATAAGATTTTTTTTTAACTCGTATCTCATTCGGTTTTTTATTAACTAACGCGATGAGACGAGCAGGATGTTAACCCGATACTCAGTTTACTTATCAGAAATGTAGCAGAAGACACCAAAAATCCCAGAGACATGGTTGTTACGTCTCTATTGGTTCTAGTATTTACACGGGCGACGGTGCCCTATAAACCGGAGAAAGTGTTAAAACGCTACTGCTTTATGGCAAAAATAGGCACCGTGCTGGTACTTCTCTAGTTCCCTGTAAGAAGGTTCACAGTCAAGCATCGGCTCTGTTGTTATTATTTATTCATCATCATCGTCATCATCAACCTGTGTTAGTCCACTACTGGACATAGGCCTCCCTTATGCACACCTTTTCTTTTTAGGGGGCTTTTGGACCGTATCCCACCACGCTGGTCCAATGCGGGTTGATGGGTGGACTGACTTTTTACATGCCCATCCGACGCATGGATCATCTTACTTTTCAGACAATTGGGTGATCGGCCCAAATTGCCCTAACCGACTAGGAAACAACAATGAAAATTTGTTGAATCCCCTCAGGATATTATTTATTGCACGTATATATTCCAATTTATGGTTTCGTAATGTACATATACCGAACGATCACTCCGTTATTACAGCTCGCGTGTAGATGTCTAAAGGGCTGAGTGAAATTTTGTGGTGGACTGTAATTACTTTATCAATTTAGTTGCCGCCGTGTGCGGAGTATAGCCTGTTATATTTGAAGTGCACGCAAACGTTTATACTGTTTGCGACATCGTCGATTGTTGCTTGTGGTTAATGAACAGTTTGAATAACTGCTAGAAAGTAGAATAGGCATTTTTGTTAATTGTTCATTCAATTGATTGTGAGATTACTTAGCGTAAGTTTATTTTATTAGTAAATTGGAAGGACTCTTCTTGTAGCGTTTGATGTTGTCATCGCTTTTACCGTGTTTTTTAAATGATATTTACAAAAAGCAGTGTCTTTTGATGATTAAATATGAAGTAACATAAATAGTAAGTTTTATAATTTATATGTGAGTTCACTCACAATTCTTTTTAAAATATGTGCTAAAATACATGTAAATTTTTACATATTTTTTTCCGATTATTTTGCTAGTATATCATCGCTATGTTAAGTACATACTTACTATGTAATGTTTAAGTTTTGTATAAATCCTGTTGTGTTGATATTACGTAACTCATAATTATTTACAAGTATATACAAGTGATAACAATTCACTTCGATAATTTTATCTAAGAGTAAAACGCTCAACTATAGTAATCTTAATACTTATAACAAATAAAACTTGCCTCAACGAGCTACGGTACTATAACAAAAAAGTGGCACAAAACGTTAGTATTACAATATAAAATACAGCAAATATATTAATTTGTAATAATAAATTATCTTTCCTAGTGCGAATTTACAACAAGGAAAGTAAAATCTTTGCACCAATAAGAAATTTGTAGTACAAAATTCTTGCACATAAATGGTTAACAAATTTTACCTATCAAATCCACTAATTTACGGATTTTTCGCGTTACTTAAAATATATTTTATTCCGACGTTTCGGATTCTTTCCAGCATCCATGATCACGGGCAGACTAAGTTGGTATATGTCTGTATTTCAATGTTTCGAATAACCGTCAGAGTTATTATTTAAAAATTGACATATCGTTCGTTTTCTTAATTTTAATGTTGGTTTCACAAAAAGTTTTATACTCTGTGTTTAATTTTTGAAATGATTGGATCCCAGGAAGGTGGCAATGACCAACCATCCTCTCTATTAAAATTTGGATATTTTTTAATTTCGATTGCTTCCCGAATCATCCTTGGTATAAATCGATGTTCATTAGCCAGTATTTTTGGTTCATCAAATCTAATATAATGATTGGGCTTGTCTAGAACATGGTCGCAAATTGCAGATTTACCTGTTTGTTTTGCCTGTAGCATACATAGTTGTGCTGAAATCGCTCTTGACAACTGGAACTACATGTGTTTGAATTGCAACAATGCTTCCCCAACATCGGCAGCCTAATTGTCCGACAATGGCATTTAATTGCAGACGCTTGAGTTTAATCGCAGTAGAGTAAACGCTCTTGTGATTTACTAAATTGTTTCCAATTTGCATATCTAGATGATGATGTGCTGTAGTGTAACTCGTACAGAGATAAGATCGAGATTTCTTTTGACAGCACCGTTAGCTATTACAGCCTTTTGAATTATAATGAAAAGATTGATTTAGGGATCCCGAACGAATAGTCATTACCATTATCATCATCATCTTCAGCCTGTGTTAGTAACATTAGGGGGTTTGGGACCGTACCCCACCACGCTGGTCCAATTCGGGTTGGTTATATTAACAATATATAGTCATTATAAATAATGTAATAGGGAACTCTTAAATGCGGCTCCGATTCCAACTCGGCGGTACTTTCCTCGAAGACTTTATCTTTTGCACTGTTTTATTTTTCCAGAGGTATTGTGTTTAGCATTCTTTGAAGGTTCTTTGTTTAGCAAATTTCCCTTGGCCGTTGTATAAAAGGAAGTCGTTAAATGTTCCATTAAATGTTGTAAAAGAATTTTTTGCACTTTGCACTTTCAAAGGTACCGTATTAAATTGTGTTTACTAAAACCGTAAACGACGCTGGAGAAATATCCTTGGCGGGCGCATTTTTAAGGGAATATAAAATTTCATCAGTTCGCCGTCTGTAACTGGGAATTTGGTTCAATAGATTTTAGTTTATTTTTGATTTTAAATATTTTATACAAGGATTTGTTTAATTTATTACAAAAAAGTGTTAACTTTTTAACTTACGCTGAAAACATTGACTTTTTAACATATTTTGAGTACACGTATCTGCATATATATTTTAGCTCACGTAAAATAGTTACAGAAAACTCGCCCAAAATTCTTAACGCAAATTCACGTGAATAAATACTTTATTTTTATAAAACACGAGTACAATTACTTTCGCTCCAGCAGTTTTATCTTTTTTCAGGTGAAATCCAATAAATGGTTAATTTTATTAGCGCATTACATATAATACCGTGGCTCATTGACGCAGGTTTTTTGTATTATATTGTGGTTAGTATAGAGATTACTACACTGCTATGGTTTCCGACAGACTTCGTATATTGTCGATAACGGTGAGAATTAGATTATCTAATAATTGATACATATTTTTTATTTTTTTTTATAGCATACGCAGGCAGACGAGCAGTCGGGCCACCTGATGGAAAGTGGTCACCGACACCCATAGACGTTGACAATACCAGTGGTATCGCCGACGCGCGCTACCAGTGAGACATAGGGTGTTAAGTCTTGTTTACCCAGTAAATACGCTGGCTACAGTGCCCTTCAAACCGGAACGCAGCAGTGTTTTCATACTCTGCTTCATGGCAGAAATAGGCACGCAGGTGGTACCACCCAGAGGTCTCTAAACAGGGGACCTACCGGTGGTAGGTCCCCTGTTTACATATAATGTCTATATAGTAACAAGATACCTGAAAGATATATGCTATATTGTTATGTAATCGAATATAATACTGTAATTCCCCTTTGAATCGAAGAGGTATTATGCAAATAAAATTTCTTAATTTAAAAACAAAATTGTGTGGTCCAAGTAAATTGACTTGTGATTTTAATGGGGCCTAAGCGTTGAGGCTTTTATTGGTCAAATATTGACCAAGTCCATCAATTATAAGGTCATTGTGGATTGGCTCATGACTTGGTTATTAAGAAAAAATCCGAACTTGTTTTAGCTCAGGTTTAAAACATTTCAGTCATACTTTTGAGTTAAACTCTAAACTCTGTTTATTCCAGCTAAGTTACAGTAACAATGAATAAGAATAATGATATTTATCTTATGTTCAAAAACAACAAAAATAAATTCATATTCCTAAATGTCTTTAATTTGTATTCATTATTCACTTGTTACACCAAAACCTTATTACAAAGGTGAAGGTTAAGCCGAGGCTATCATTAATTTACCCAGCATTTAAACGGAATGATTACTTTTAATATTAAATTAAATTACTTTTGTGATTGTTTTTGCTTCGTATAGTTTTAGTTATTACAAACATTTGTACGCTGATTTTTATTCAATATCGTTTTGAATAACCGAATTGCTCCACCATTCACAGCGACTCCGCCATCTTTAAAAAGAATACGCCATTAATCGTCGATATTGAGTTTTAATTCTTTTTGTTTCCTTTTTTTAATAGAAACACGGAAAGGTGGGTACACCGATCGCTTTTTGTTCACTGCGCGGTCTTGTTTTGAAATAATGAAGATCGCGTTTCTTGGTATTTTTTGCTCATTAAAAATTTTATGCGGCGAAATTGGTTTTTTACCAGGCACCCGATATCCTATGTCGTCGATACTTTGTAGTACCGAGTGCTGTGACATTGCTTACTAAGTGTACTGCATAACAAAATACCGTGTGGCCGTGCACCAGTTTACTTATGAAATTATAGTGTGCCCTAAATACGTTGTTTGTCTTTAACGACGTTCAGGTTAAGGTAATTCTTTGAAGTTATTATAAATTATTGCTACATTATTACGGGTGTTCAGGTTATTTTGAATATTTATTGCTGATGTTTTAGACCCCTTACCGTTTTTGACGGAATAGACAATGCTGACATTATTTTGTATGTCAAAGTTTATTTGAATTACTGCCAAATTATACTATGTTAGTGTCCGAATGATGAAATTATCGATGCTAATTACTGGTCATATTTAAAATCTATTTAAGTAATAAAAAAAAAAACCCTGATACTTTTGGAGCGTAATTAATTTGTAATTAGAATTTCAGAAACTGAAGAATTTTCATCTAACGAATTCCCAGTATCTATCATAGCAACTTTATAAAGTACGCTATAGCGTAGCGATTTAATGGAAAGAATTTGTATGAAACAAAAAGTTAGAGACTCTTTAGTCTCCAAATTAGCATCACAAAGAATCTTAATTTCGATTATTTAACGTTTTTAGACCGAATTATATTTATTTCAGACGAACTCTTGAAGATTATTAAAATAATCACCGTCCATGAAAATCTTTTGGCTTTTTAGTAAAATATTAAGTTTTTTTGACGAGCGAAGACAGTTCTGGGCTACGAGGTATTCTTTGCGTATATTTTAAAAGAAATTAGAGCAGAATTCTTTTCTTCTGAATAAAAGATTCAAAATATGTTTTGAGTTCGCAATTTGTGTATTTTTGGTGCAATGTTTGTTCACCTACTAGTAGATTGTTTTGTTGTCATTGTTTCAAAAAAAATATGTATGATATAAGAGCCAAAATCATTCATAACAAGCAGAAGGCCAAGTTTCATTAGAACGTATATTAATAATGTATTTTTATCGTTTCTATTTATATAGTGTTTTGGTAATGTTCAACTGAACATCTTAGAGTATAACAAGTTCTTTTTTTCAAACGCTCTTTTATTTGTAGGAAATTCCGTTTCGCCCCAAATTCAACTCGAATTATTACTGAGTAAGTAAATATTTTCCCTTAGCTTTTATTAATTAAAGGACTGAAAGAAAGACTTTCGCCGAGAGACGCGCAGACGCAAAGTTAAACAATATTTTACTCCGCTAATTGTGTTGTTCTTTTACTGTTTATTATAGAAATATTAATGAATAGGGTATAACGAAGTTACTTAGTTTTATGTCTGATTTATAATGTAAAGAAGTCTAATAAAAAGGTATATATTTCAAACGTGTAGTCTAAATGTGAACACTTTTTTTATTTAAATATAACGCCTTTAAGACAATTTTATGCTTTCTTAACAAAGTGAATTACTAACTTTACAATTTTGAACGTTTAAGTGTTAGCTTTGTATAGTAAACTATTAAATTTATGGAGAGCTGTGCCCTTATTTATTACTAGCCTTGCTTGTGATAACATATTGTTTTTATTTTGTACCAGCAATGTAATGTTTGAGGAACATTTAAATCGTTAAAAAAATTCTTTTCAAGTAAGATGAATTGGATGGCCGTGCACGAAGTAATTCCATGCATGACCTGTTATTAATGCAAGCAATGTAATCTATGGCAAAAGTCTTTAATTAGTACGTTCTACAATTATTTTTACACAGCTACATGTCGAAGGTTTTTTAAGGCTACGTTACTAAATGTTAGCTGAGGAAACAAAACTAATTTGTATTAAGAAATAATTAACTGATGACGAATCGTCCCTCGAGCAAGGCACCTAATTGTTAAAAAGAAGACAACTCAATTACCAAAGGCAAATTAACTTGCTATTTAAAATACGCGACCGCTTCGGAAACTTTTTGAGTTCCATTCAGTGACTGGGTTTGTTGGGAGCTTAAATGGGCTTTATACAGTCTATGCTTGTATATAAGAAGTATTGCGGACACTTTATTTTGAATAATTAAATTAAGCCGCGAATAAATTCTAGAAAGATAGAAGTGAGACCTGGAATGTTTGTTAGCGATGTTGCATGTCAAACTCGTAACAATAGCGTCGAAACGTTCAGCCCTCTTATTGGTGGAACATTGTTTGGTGATTGACGTCTGGCATCTATTCGCCAGTTAGACGGCGTTCGGTTTTCGCTCTATAAGTTGTTTTGGTGGACAGATTCCAAAGCTTGTTTAGATTAAAAAATTTTTAATTAAAAAAAAATTATAACGTACAGTAAAGGTTGAAAAAATAGATTACATTAATACTATACAATTCTGACCGTTTACGACGTATTTCTTACGTTTTTATATTAAATAAGACATCAATTTACAGTTGCTAGGTTACCATAATTTTTACGTAAATTTGGCATCGGTGTTATGTTCGTTTACATTAACATAATGTAATGTTGCGTAAAGTGCACACTTTTTTAATGTGTAATAAATAATTTCAAAACGGAGTTCTTATAGTACTGTTTCTGCGATAAATCATGAGACGGATTATTATGTTTTGTACACATAATATATACATATTTTTCTGCGAAAGATGTATTTTATTTGCAAATACAGATACAAAAATATTTTTACATTACAGGAATCGAAATAACACCCCCTGGGATGAATGGCAGGACATAAAAATCGTCGGTGTAGCGAATGTGTGTTGTTTGACAACCCGAGAATATTTTGCTCTAGACTATATTCAACATAAAACTCATATAAATTCCGCAAACGGCGTGATAAAGCGGCCTTTGTCGTTTCACGAAACATTCATAATGAAGTCCGCTGCGTTTGTTTTCCAGATATATTTACATGTGGTAGATAATTAATTAGCCCAGTCACGCAGTTAATTTCGATCTCTACGCGACGTGCAAATATCATACAATGTTTGCTTTATAATTCATACATGTATGTGTTACGCGGCGCGTAAATTATACGCCATGTTTGAACCGATGTTATGCTGTGGATTGTGTTTGTTCGTTATCACGCTGGTTATCGATTGTGTTGTAAATGGCACATATTAGTGTATAAAAACTAAATTAAAAATTATCATCCTCATTAAAGATCATCGGCCTGTGTTAGTCCACTGCTGGACATAGGCCTCCCCTTAAGCACGCCTTCTCCATTTGGGGGATTTTTGGACCGTGTCTCGCCACGCTGGTCAAATGCGGGTTGGTGGTTGGACCGACTTTTACATGCCCATCCGACGCATAAAGCTCTCAAATTATTATATGACATGTAGAGACACATGTATATGTGCTACAACTTATTTTTAATGCGATCTTATTATTTAAACTTTAATAAGCTTCAACCAACAAAAAATACTTTAAAAAACTGTTCTTGTAATATTTATAAATTTTGTTTACTTTGAAGCTTTGCTAGCGGGGTAACAAATAATATTGGCTTGTAGATTAGATGTGCCAACTGTGTCCTACAAACAAATGCCCACTCTCTTATACACGAGGCCAAGAACTTCCATAAAAGCTTTTGTTCTTAAGTATATATTGATATTGCGTCAAGTTTACTATCTGTAACTAAATTATTCTATTAGTTACATGCAATAAATTGATGAATATAAGCGTCTAAGCCAATTCATTTTAGTTTAAACTTCAGCAATTTTAAAACTATTAAATAAAATTAATAATAGTTTGACCAACAGTTAAAAACTAGGTATGTGTTAATGAATGTGACATAATGTATATACTACTAGCTATTTATATAAGAGAGGCTTATCGTTCTGATTCACATATAACCTTAGCTGATATAGAACCTAAATGTTGCGTAACATATGCTAAGCGATTTACTGTCTGTATGGCTGTTAGAGACGTATTTCAGTTATTGGATCATACACTGTTGAGGATTCAGCGGGATATGGATTTGTTACGTATTACATCAGGTGGTTTTATGGAATATTTCTTGTGTGAAAGTATGATGTATCGACGTGTAATTATATTAATTTAAATTAAATATATCAAGACTGAAGTATCATAATTTGTTTTTCTTACGCGAATATTATACACGAAGAAAAATAGAACTTACTTATTATTATAGTGTATTATAACCGACTGATTTCTGTTCCGTGATCAAGTACTCTGGAAAGGGTCTGAAATTGTAAATTAAAAAACTCTTTAAAATCAGAAAAAAATGTATTGTTTATTATGCTAAAGTCTTAGAAATCAAAATAACACATCACGGAGAAAGTCGACCACTAAACTAAAATGAAAAGGGCTAAAAATATTAATGTTTTTGTAATAGTTTCGTAAAAGACTCGAATCCTGATTATTAATCTCAATGTATTCCCTAGTACTAGATAGATACCTTACAATAAGTGGTTTTGTACAGTTTGTTTGTAATAAACTAGTGTGAGGGTATAGACAAAGAAACTAATTAATGGCAAGTGAAAATTAAACGAGCGGCTTCATGTTGCGCTTTACATTTTATTTAACAAAAAGAAAGTAGTAATAATCATAAGGATCCATATTGATTAAATGTATCGAAATATGAGAATAACAGTTTTATTTAGATTATACCCTTACATACATTCGTATAAATTTTAGGAACATACTTTCAGCCATAAAGTACAAACTTAACTTCATTAACGTTCCACTATTGGGAGCTGCTTTCTCGCAATCTAATCGAGATATGTGCCCGGAAACTTTGGGAGTTAATGCGAATTTAGCAGCAATTGAGATTTGATGATAAAAGAGAGACAAACCCGCAGTGGCCGATCTCTGTTCTACTTTCGTTTCCAATTAACTCTTCCTTTAGTTTCATAATAACAAATTCAATTTCTTATAGAACCTTCAATAAATTTTAATTAATTCTATATAAATGTATAAACAACACACTTAATAGGTCGTGCTCAGAGTTGTTTCTCATTTAATTTTATAATAGAATAAATAGTTTTAGGTTTTCATTTATACTTAAATAAGAATGAATGTAGCTACATTCATTCTTATGTTGAGGATAAACCTTTAACGCTATGCGGATTACTCCTATTCGTGTATCTTTTTGGTGTTAATGGTATAGTGTAGCGTGGTAAATAGGGAAAAGTATATGCACATTTTAAAAGCATATATAAGCCGCAGAACTGACGGCCGCTGCAGTCGGAAAGTTCTGGAGTGGAGACCGAGGATGGAGTGACGACATTAGCAAAGTGGCCGGTGTGGGCTGAATGAAAATAGCCGAAGATCGGAAGCGTTGGCGTGCTTTAGGGGAAGCCTGTTTCCAGCAGTGGACTGACACAGGCTGATGATGATGATATATATAATTTTTAATGCACTTAACTTAAGTTGGACTGCCAGTTCTTTTACCGTCTACGGTCATAAAAACGCAAGTCAATATCTTTGTATGAAAGGTTGCAGGGAGATATACATTTTGGCCATGGGCCCGTATGTACAGCGCCACAAAGTATTTAATTCACATCTTCACGACCTTCAACTGTTTCTACTTTGTTACTTCACTATATTTTTCTGCAATAATGTTGTGTCTTTATTGCCTCTCGAAAGTTTTGAGCCATATTCAGTATTTAATGCGTAAATATGGGTCGTTAATTATATATTAAGTTTGATTGCGGTAAACATAAAAATATATAGTCACGATAACCAAGTGGTTTGTGCGTCATAAAATATTGTTTTTGTTAGAGCACTTTGTTCTAGAACACTATAGTTCAAGGGAAAAGAGCTTATCTATTAGCTTGGGAATGTTTGTATAATGTTTAGTTTTTGTTTTACTGTTTTTTTTGCAACATCCCCTGATAATTTGAAAGAAATCAAAAATATATGTTTTTGTAACGATAGTAATAATATGCATCGTTTGTTAATTATCCTTTCGTAATTGTAACCATTTAACAAAGTTGCACTTATGTACATTTTACTTGTAATGCAATAAATTAATGTTTGGATAAAAACACATAAATTTTATCTAGTCGCAATATTTTTATACAGTAAAATTGAGTTTAAGGACACTACAGCTTCAGGTAGAACGAATTGTCGAAAAGACAATAAGTGACACTCTTGTACTACTGAAACTCCGGGATCGAGTGCTTCATTTGCATGTATGATTTTCAAGATTGCATTAATTACAGGAAACCGATTCTTTTCAACGCTGTGTTATTTTTTTTAACTTTATATGTGAATCAGCTTTTGCTTTTGTCGATTCCGCAGAGTTTCGCGTATACAAAAGGAGCTGTCGTATACTTTTTACATTTTGATTTTATATTTTTAACGAATAATGCGGGTTTATTTGGATCAATATACTACTGTTTTTTATAAATATGGAAGAGAAGTGTCAGTGTCAATGTTCTAGCTTAGAAATCCAGGGTGTTAATTTTGAATTCGGTACTATTAAAATTGTTGATTTAACAGTTTCAACATCGTTCATCCTGTGGTTAAGGATATCTTTGGTTGTTGCACGATTATTCCTTAAAACAGGATGTTTTGAAAAAATTCCAAGCTTTCCGATCCGCTATAAAGCAGCGTTGCGGGCTTTTAACGTGCAAATTCTCTATTCCGACGAAATATTTTGCATATAAAATGAGCCGGTGCTATTTTTCCCACTATATTTTGATCTAAATTTAATAGTAAACACTATATACTATATATCGTTAAATGAACTCTGGTTGACACTATCAAATTGCTCCGTTTTTTTGTTAAATGTAAAAGACTGCGTTGGAAAATTGCCCCGCCCGTCACTGTCATAGTGTCACGAAGATTAAATTCCATCAATTTTCATGTCTTTCATATTCCTTTATGCATAACGATCGGTTTTGAGGCTGCTCCGTTAATATTTTGCAATGATTAGTTTATTTATGTAGCTATTATTCCTTTATTAATTTCTATATGCTTTCTCTGTAACTGACAAGTTTGAGTTTTTACTTAGCAAGCAAAAAAAATAATGCTCCACTTCGTTATTGCCCTTTGAGGGTAGAGAAATCCTGAAGGGGTGAAATAACGTCGGCTTGCGGTTCTTAAGGGGTGATCCAATTGTTTTATTACGGCTCGATTAATCCCGTTTCTTGTAATTGTTTTGTTTACGAGTGCTACCTTAATAGGAATTCTAAAACAAATTTACATACAAAAAAGACAAATACTTCGTTGTCAGAACAAACATTTAGTTACACTAAAGAGACAACAACCATTGTTTTATTACTGCTTATTTCAATGGCGCAGATTAAGTTTTAAGTTAAAGGATACAAGAGAAACTTATCTATAATTTTAATACTAGTAGAGTATTACTTGGTTAGTAATAATCAATTATTTTTAGGAACCCTGAAATATGTAACAGCACTTTTAGAGTTAGATATTTCACGGTCATGTATTTCTAAATGCGATGATGCCCCAGTTTGTTTTTTTACGCAAGTTAATGATGATCATGTCGCAATTAAATTTGCGTAAAAAAACAAACTGGAGCGTTGGGGATTGATCAGCTTGGAAATTAGTTAGCTCATTGGAACCTAAAAATAAAATAATGTGCCGAAATATGTGCTGTTTTCTGCCTTTTTGGCAGATAATGATCAAGAACGATATTTCTACATCAATCGAGTATATAGCAATAATATGGAATAAACCACTTAAGGGCTATAAACAAGGAACGTAACAATGTCACGCGAACCTGTTTGCGTTCGCTTGCGTGATGTTATTTAAGATTCTCTAATTGGATATATACATTATATGGGATTCTAGAAGTCATGGCTTTGTCCTTCATGCATTATGTGATTAAGGCTTCGCAGAATGGGGCGATCTCATTTCTGTTTCTTCTATGTTAATACCATTGTCGTGGGGTCAAGGGTATATCATATTATTATATTTATATAATTTGTATTGATTTTTGTTCTTTTTGTGGTTTCTATTGAAATTTAATTGCCATTTTTTTAATATTCGCCTGCTAGAGATAGTGCCGACTTATAATTTCCGTCGTTACATTAAAATTTCTTTTCACACATTATACATATACCATATTACATATAATTACATGTCTCATCATTTACAGCATTTATACGAGGAGCCACTTATTTCTTTGAAATTTTTATTCTACGATCTTAATCTATCGTTTGTTTTTTGGTCTATAAAACGTATTGCCTAGAAGTTTCATTAAAATTCGTTTCACTGAAACTTTACGACACTCAAGTAGCTTTTACGTTAAGGAATAGCTATACTGAAAAATTCTCGCATTATAATATGAGCAGTAAATACATATATGTATAATATCTATTGTCTTTTTTCTGTATATGTTTTGTCTAACAAATAACAGCTCGGTTAAATGAATTTGCTAATTGCCTTTATATTGCCTTTATAGGCAGCCTTTAGTCCCTAGTAAAGTTTTAAAACGATAATAACAAATAAAATTTTCAATAAAATATTGTTTGTTTCGTTAAAACAGCAAAGTAAAAATATATTTTGATTAAGTCGATAATAAAATGTTTCGCCTCGCGTGAAATGTTTTTGGAACCTTACAGTATTACGTGGAATCGTTTAGTCGACTTATAATGATTCTTTCTTTTACAGGTCCGTATAAAAGGCGAGGGTAATTGAAAAACGAAAGAAAGAAAAAAACGGAAACCATTTTTCACACGGCTCCTAATCGTAAGTTATTGTGTCGGTGGGAAACTGGTGCAGGTGAGTGGGTAATTTGCCCCCGTACAAGTGGAATCGTTGTTTATACACTTACAATTGAACGAAGCGGCCCTTAGTAACAGTTACGCAATACGAACTGGTGGGTTACAGATTTAGTATTACCAATATCTTCCCTTGGGACACTCTAGGGCTTTTAATTATTAGTAATAAAAACAATAATAATAAATATCTTGAGACGATAACACCACAGAGTCTCAATGTAAGCATAATAACATGTACTATGGCAACTTCATAATTAATAAATACCTAAACTCACTTTTATTTTGTAAATAAATAAATAATACGGATAAAACAACCCAGACAATAGATAAACAACATATTGATAAAATAAATCCTGATGCAAGAGTCGAACCCACACCCTCTGGCCCAATAGTCAGTGTCACTAACCACTACGCCAAGCGGGTCGTCCTTACGATACCTAATTAATCTTGTTAAGTTGTATAAATGGAAATTAAAAGGTTTGCAAATATTCCTTTTGATAAATTCAACTAAACACTTGCATTTTACAAGCGTATAGTTTAGTTTTATCATTACTGTAATATATTATGCTTACGTCCTAATATAACATTTGCTATATTTTAATTAATTTTTTGTTACTATTTATAGCGTTCGCTATAAAAAGTTACAATCGAAGTATTTTTTCGTTTAATTTTTCCATACGTAAATGCAAAATAAATAAAATTTATGTACGAAACATATTTTAGTTACTGGCAGCTGAAACATCATGTTACGAACAGTATGTATAAAAAAAAACCAAAACAGCCGTATCTCTAATTCTGAATAGATCTCTGAATGAATGTTCGAATTTCAAAAACCGTGTCCATGGCGGCAACACTATTGTTATTTCAGTGGTAGTTCCATTGCAACATTTGTCGCGTTGTGTAAAGCCCGCCCTTTTCTTATACCATTCTTTGTTATTCTTTATTCAAAGGACGGGTTCCTGATCAATGTTGAATGGGACGGAAGGTGCTTTATGCATCTATTGGGGACGTGTGTGTAGGAGATTGATTAAGGTGGAACTCCCACTTCCTTTGTCGGAATGCCAAAGTCGTTTCCTTCTATTATTAAACTTGAACGGTCTTGGCGCGCTTTAGCCGTCCATTCTTTAATAAACGCGACGGACATATTTGTGATTTTTTTGCTTTTTATGTTAGTAATGACGTTTTTATATAGCAACGTCTTTACTCGTAATAACATGGACTAGCGAGAATCAGGAAACACAAATAAGTGCTTATTGTTATGTTTTCTTAACTTTTATAGAAAATTAAGTAAGGAAATAGTAAAGAAACTTTCTTGAAACCGGAAATATTTACGTTTATTATAATTTTCAATATCCGAATGGTTTCAACGTAAATACTAATTAAAAGTACTTTTAATGTGACAAACTGTAAAAAACTGTATTCAGCACTGGGTCTAAGAAGCAAGAAATCGTTTTAAATAAAGTCGCAAAATAGCGTCAAACCTGTCATTTATCAATCGATCACTTCGCTATGTTTTACCAATGACATCATTTTTTGCGTCCTTAGTTGCTTCATTCACAAACATTGCATTTTGATCTTACTAATATCGTTATACTACAACGAGACGATGTGTTAAAACGAGCTACGCTTGCTTGACGAACGTGTCATATTATATTAAAAGTTATTGCACTTATTGTTATTATCAGTTTATCTATGGACGCAAGAGGTCACCGAAACGTTAACATCGTCTCCGCATTTTTAATTCCTAAAAAATAGTATATGTGAATTTGACGGACAAAAATTGTGAAATACGTGTTCATCGCAATCTGTGTTATAAGTGACATTGTTTTGAACTTGTTTAAATAGTGATATAAGTGTATATGCCGACATAAAAAATAAGGTCCGTTAATTGATAATTTCGGTCACATTGAAGAATTTCAAATTGCAGCAACAATTGTCACTCAAATGGTGTTTGCAATTATTAATTAGTTATCAAGTCTTCGTAGTGCGAGTATTCGAACATTTAAATGTAAAATAATAACTAACTGTTTCAACTTGCTTTTGCCACACATTGAACTTTGGACTCGATCACGCAGAACTTGCATCGGTGAACAAGAATACGAGTGCATTTTTCAAAACGTTTCGTCATCACCCCGTGGCTCAGTTGGTTAACTAGTCAATCAAAAGCAAATAGGGCGAGTTTCTATACCGCATCAAAGTTTTTTTGACAACTATTTCAAAATAATAAATAAAAAAAAATTACTCTTGAATGACAAGACAATATTTATAAAAGTTAAAGAGCAAAAACATTTGTAATAAGTAGATATGGAAACAACGCCATCTATTTCTAATCTAAAAAATAATTAAATGCTTTTACCCATTAGGGGTCCATACTTGCTTATATTTTATTATATTTGTCTCTTAAAACCTTTTTACTCTTAAGTTTCCTAATATTGTATTGTAACTAGTGTCGCAATTCATATTGTTTAAGTTTGCGAACGTGTGTATGAAGTCAAATAAAGCTTATTATTATTATTATTATCTATTAGACATTCCATTATTAAAATTTCTGCGGCTACCTCCGTCGGCCGGCGCTACAAATTCCCTTTGAGCTTTACATTGGGCTTTGACATATCTCACATTGCGATGCATAAAGGAATTCTTAATTAGCCTTAACGAGAGATAATAAGAATGCAATAGGGAAAGTGGAAGCCCTATCGATGCGCCTTACTGCAGTTATAGTAGCCAATTTGCATATTTTTTAGGTGTTAATTGTTATTTAGGTTCTAAATAAGAGTATAAGCAAAACTAAGTAGTAGGTAACCACATCGAATAACATATAGATATAATTAGATTTTTTTCCCGTCAAATGATATTCTTACGCATGGTATATAGTATAAATTAGTACGCGGTGATCATCCAATAGGAATAGCACAATGTTTGGTGAGCACCATCATAAGCCTGTGATAGTCCACTGCTGGACATAAGCCTCCCCTAATACACCCCTATCCATTAGGGGGTTTTGGACCGTATCGCACCACGCTGTTCCAATGCGGGTTGGTGGGTGGACCGACTTTTTACATGCCCATCTGACGCATGGATTATCTTACATTTCAGAAAATTGGGTGATCGACCCAAATTGCCCTAACCAACTAGGAAACAACATTGAAAATTTGTTGCGGTCCCGCAGGATTCGAACCCACGACCTCCGGTTTCTAAAGCAGACGCCCATACGACTAGGCTACGGAGGCAGTTTGGATCATTTCATCGGTATAAATGACTTTTTAAGTTTTCGTATTTTAATTTTATACGGATTTTATAGTGCATTGTTTTGCCCGATCGCCGTCTTCTCCTCTTCTTAGATATGGCAGAACAGCAGGCACTCGTTGCTTTCTATATCCATGTGGCTAAAGTTGATATTAGGTTTGTTATGCAGAGTTCTCTGCCTCGAGCATACCACTAGTATCAGCGTGTGCTTTAGAAACCGGAGGTCGGGTTCGAATCCTGCGGGACCGCAACAAATTTTCATTGTTATTTTCTAGTCAGTTAGGGCAATTTCAAGATCATTCAAGTGTCTGAAAATTAAGATGATCTATGCTTTGGATGGGCATGTAAAAAGTCGGTCCATCCATCGACCCGCATTGGACCAGCGTGGTGGGATACGGGCCAAAACCCTCTAATGGATAGGGGCGTATTAGGGGAGGCCTATGTCCAGCAGTGGACTAACACAGGCTGATGATGATGACAAGTTCTAAAACTTTCCATCTTATTTGGCTGAAGAATTTGTAAACAACAGATTGTGAGTGACATCATGGATTAAACATGCGAACGAGTGTACGCAATATAACTGAGATGTGAATCGTAGGAAATGGTATTAAGACTATTTTATATGGCGTTAAAACTATTAACTTAAATACCTTAAGCAAACATAGGTTTTTGAATTCTTAGTTTGTACTGTCAGGTGCAAAATATTTTGCCATTATGTTGCGCCAATATCTTACTATTAGCAATGATGAATCGCAAAAAGCTAGCTCTAATCACAAGTATTTCAAATTAAACGTTATATATTAAAATAAAATGACAGGAGGTACGAGACAAGACAAGTGCAACGTAAGTCACCACAAATGCGAATGCAACTCTTTGTCACACAATGTAGACTTAGTTCATCAATATAATTGCATATACTACGGTGAACTTCAACCCGGAACGCTGCAGCGCTAGCCCACTTCTCTTTTTAGACAGAAAAAGGCACTACGCTTATATTGTCACACTCTCGAAATTGGTATGAGTGGTTAGCACTTCGAACAAACTAAATTTGCACTAACTTTGGTCGCAAAACAAAACGTAGGCCGCAATAAAATATTTCGCCTTATGCATCAGTTTGCGACTGTACAACTTGTTCCTACGGATAGATGACGGTTTCCGCTCTAGTTTTTTTAGAGGCCGCCGGGCAAATGTGGAGTACGCTAAATACTCGACTTGTTTAATAGGCTTTGCCTTTTATACGCGTTTTAAATCATTAACCGTGCTATTTATAATGGATACTGTTTGCGTTTATACGTCTCATTGCGAAATGTGCGCCTCCCTGTTTGATTAATCGTGTTTAATTCATTTATTGAACCGCTAACTCTCCTATAACTCTATAGAACTCGTCTATATCACAATAGTTAAAGAAATAAGTCCTGATAGATTGCTTTAATTTTTTTTACTAGACTACACGAGAGCTAAAAACAACTGAAATTACTGGCGCTGGTTTAATCTGTAGTACAGTAATAAATTTATTAAAGCAGTATAATTTCCAGATGGTTTTTTGTTGCTAATATTCGTACCCATATTAGGCATTATAAGGTCTTGGTGCCGTTATAGTTTGATATTACAATATGTTTAAATAAATACCGGTTCCTGTTTGCCCCTGGTGCACTTTCTGACAGATCGCTTAGTGGCGGTTGAAACGACTAAGACCAATTTTTTATATTCATACAATTACACATTACCAATCAGCTTATTAATATATACATATATTTATTTATTTCATTATTTCAGGATGGACGACAAAAGTAATCATTATAATACTGTGGTATCAATATTGATTCATCTAAATAATCACACGATCGTTATCATTCACCAATGGGACATAAAAAAACGATGGCCTAATTTAATAATTATTACTTTTCATTAAAAGAAGTTTATTTTTATAAACCTGAAACGTCAGCACTTTTTATCACTCTCCCATAAGCTTTGGCAGTGGACAAAAGCGAGCGCCGTAGCTCCGAATGAATAGCCAGTCGCCGTGGTGCAGCATAATGGGCGATAGGACCACCACACGTAGCCTCGCCCCGTCTCCCGTATATAGAGCATTTCCCTATAAAGCCCCCGTCAATATCACCGGCTCCACTCAATTTATTCCATACCGGCCGATTTCCTTCACGGAGTCGCCCTGAATATTTATGAGGCGAACTTTTTCGTTACTCCATAAGCGATGTCTGTTCAAATGTACGGGGATGCCGTGAGCGAGCTCGGCTTCTATGGAATAGCGCTTCGTCCTACTTTGTGTTCGGCCCTTTGTCCGTCTGAGTGTATATATAATATATCACGGCTGGCTTTTTTTTAGATGTACTGTCGAAATTAAAATATTAAGTACTTTACTCAAACATATTGATGTATTTTAAAACATTTTATTTTTAATGTAGCGTCAGTTTACTTAACACTACAGTAAAAAAATATATACGTATAAAAGTTTTTCTTTTATTTTGTCTCCACAAAACTTACTTTATTAATGTTATGCTATTGGTTAAATTAAACACGTACTTGTAAAACGAATATTGTAACTTTGAATGTTGTTAATTAATGTTTTATAAAAACTTATAAATACTCTGTAAAGACTTCCTGTTTACTGCCAATTGCATTTCATTCTGTTTTTTTGCATTTTAAGTATAAACTTCAATTTTACGCTTAAAAAGTATGAGTTAATGAAAAGTATAATGTAAAAGAGCTTTCACGTAATTGTTTGTATGCTTATGAAAATTCATTGCAGCTGCTGAAATACGCGCAGTTAAAGGATTTTAATTTATTTTTTATCATTTGGTCGTTTTATAAAACTGCAAGAGCCGCTTTTTGTTTTATGTTTAATTTAATGCACTGGAAAAAAAATTGTATATATTTCATAGTTTTGACGCAGTGTTGCGACCCGTTATTTACATTTTTAATGTATTTTGCAATACTTGAAGTTGTTATTATACGTCGACTTGAAATGTTGGAATATAAGACGATACTACCACGTTATTGCTTTTCAGGGCGTATGTTTTCACATATATATGTGCTAGATATTTAGCAGTTCACTTTTTATATATTTACTCTTCCTCAACGTTGGGACTTAATAATAATAGTTATTGCATCTCTATAACTAACTCTAAAACTAACAAAGTATAAAATAGTATTTGTGTTAAAAGTTAACGACGTAAACAATTTTTCTCGTTATCTTGAAGAATCTCGGCGTATAATTCATTCTTGGCCTCAGTCCAGCGGACTCTTGCACTGAAGCACCTGATTTCAGAAGTGGGACCAAATTAACTCTATTCGCTTTCCCACTTTGCGGGGTATATGAAATAATAATAACGGGAGTGAAGGTTGCTAGATTATGTAGTATAGATTTTCTTTTCAAAATAAAAAGAAATAGTATTTTTCGCTATAAGATTCTGTCTATTTAAATAAAAACAGTTCTAAAACAATTTTTCTGTCTCTGCAGTTAGCGTAATTGCGCATAGCTTATTTGATTATTTGTCAATATAACATATGTATTATATCTGTTTTAACGAACTAGTTTTGTTCATTATTGCCTCGACTTACATTTCAAAACGCAAAGTTTTAATGGACACCAACCCGCATTGGACCAGCGTGGTGGAATACGGTCCAAAAACCCTCTAACGGAGAAGGCGTGCATTAGGGAAGGCCTATGTCCAGAAGTGGTCTAACACAGGCTGATGATGATAATGATGATGATGATGATGATAAGTTTATATGTATGATAGATAACTCGTTAGATAGGACAGACAGGAAACTCGTTGCTCTCAGGTTAGAAATACTCCTTTCTTAAACGTTGGTAATGTTTTGATGCCATTAAAATATAATTTAATCTGGTGTAGAGAACCTTGATGTTTTGTTTTATATATTTCGCGATTGACCGTTGCTTTGACCTTTTTATTTCTCATTAAGCTCTCATCCATCGTCACTTTGAATTAAAACAGCGTATCCGTATCGCACGCTCCACAAACGCAACAATACGTATATCAGTCGACTCATACAACCGTTACACCGTCCGTTGAGCATTGACAGCGGTCATTAAAGTGCGTATACACTTGCGAACCGACCTCTTATATTACGTTCGGAGTCGATTTGAACATACCCGAGCCAAATGCAATACAGACAACTATAGCTCATAACTAAGTAATGATTAACATTTATTTTTGTGAATACTTAAAAAGTGATTGATACCGATCCATCAATAAGAAGGCCAGGCATAAACTTTTTAAAATATCCCTATATAACCTATTTCTAATGTAAGTTACGTGTAGTTTAGGCACAAGTGAGAACACGAGGATCTCATAATTTGACACGTTGTGTCATTCAGTTACCTAGTGTTTTAAAGCGGAATGCTGTTAAGTTTTAAATTGTTACACTTCACGCTGAAAAGGAACGCGTTTAAAGTGTATACGCACCTTAACCTCCCCACGATACCTGTACGCGTACTGCGATTGCTTATTGAATTTGCTCCGCTCCGTACCTATAATGGCCTATTAAAAACTCGGGCCGGCTTTTTATTGATTCATTGCCGCAATTAGTTCGCATCGTGCCATTAGGATAGCATGCGGTCGATGTATTCATATATTGCTGCCGTAAAATTTCTAAGTAACGCTCTCGTTGAGCGAAATATGTACGTTAAAAATATTCAGGTTTTTGTCGATTCATCGAGTTAGCTATATTGAGCAACAATGCGTTTTGTTTTGCGTCGTGTATTACTTTCTTAAATTTTGCCATATACACTCTCTATATCCTGTATTAAGTAGTATATAAATTATTGTATTTTAGCTAGATTTGAAGTCAAATGGCAGTTATAGTTAAAACTAGAATATATGCATCAAGGTGTGTGAGTGCGTTTTTACTAAGCATTTATGGCCATATGACACTTCTCTGTACAGTATCATCTCCTAGTCTAGCGTATTAGAAACCGTCGTGTTGAACTCGGACGACAAATTTTCAATGTTGTTTCCTAGTTGGTTAGCGCAATTTGGGCCGATCACCCAATTGTCTGGAAAGGAAGTTATGGGCATGTAAAAAGTCGGTCCACCCACCAACCCGCATTGTACCAGCGTGGTGGGATCCGTACCCCTCATACGGTGCATTAGGGGAGGCCTAGAGCCAGCAGTGGAGTGGAACAGGCTGATGATGATGATGATGACAGTAGTATGGAAACACTTTTAAAGTGGCGAACGGACTTGTGGCGAACGGACTTGTGGCGAATAGCACCGTTTTTCTTATACTTGAACGTACTGTTCAACTGTTCGCTTGCGTTAATTGAAAAGAGGGAATTGAATATACACATCCTTAACATGTACCCCCCAACCCCCCTTGTGGGTGGATTTTCGTAAAATCCGTTCTTAGCTGACCTTTACTCGGCGAAAGGAATATTCCTACCAAATTTCAAGTCGCCTTATGGTTCCAGAGATATCGTGATGAGTCAATATATAGGTGGGAATCTCTTTTATATATATAGATAAATTAGTCATGTGCACGGCAGACACCGCAATACATTTCCAACAACAACACAACAGAACTACGCTCGAACGATACCCTTATAAATTCTACGCATTTGTCCAAGTCGACGTCGAGAGAGCGAAAAGGCGTCCGCCCTTTGTTCCCCTTCCCCCAGAAATGTGTACCTGGCTTTCCGCTAAGTTGGATTCATAACCTTTCTATTTACCACGACTCGGCGGAGTATGCCTTTGTCGCATTTAAGCGACCGCCTAATGAAACGCCCGCGAGCTCTCGGCTAACAAGCGCTAAAGATTCGCGCAGCTGTTATTATATTTGCTCGAGATCACTGGCCCAATTGACAGACTATACGCTAATAGATCTTACACTGATCTTTTGATGTTGTATTTTCTGTCAGTTTATATTCGTATCGTGCGTCCTGATGACTTTTTGCACGCCTCGTATCATACGAGACGTAGCAAAAAGTCATCGGGAAACTTTACATCACATACATCACCAGCCTGTGTAAGTCCACTGCTGGACATAGGCCTCCCTAATACACCCCTATCCATTAGGGGTTTGGACCGTATCCCACCACGCTGGTCCAATGCGGGTTGGTGGGTGGACCGACTTTTTACATGCCCATCCGACGCATGGATCATCTTACTTTTCAGACAATTGGGTGATCGGCCCAAATTGCCCTAACCAACTAGGAAACAACAACGAAAATTTGTTGTGTCCCCGCAGGATTCGAACCCACGACCTCCGGTTTCTAAAGCACACGCCCATACCACTAGGCTACGGAGGCAGTAAACTTTAGGGTATTGTTATCTATGTCTGTTGTTCTAACATTAATAAAAATGTAACTTGAAATGATACTATTGATTGTTAGAAACACATGCATTCTATAGTTATATATATATATATATATATATATATATATATATATATATATATATATATATATTTATATATATATATATATATATTTATATATATATATATAAATATATATATATATATTATATATATATATATATATATATATATATTTGTTTTTGTTTTATGAAACGTAATACATTGACTTAATAATGACACTAACTTTAATACCGCCACGTAAGTCGCAGACATGTATTCACAAATCCTTTTTTATTGCAGAAACAGGCATTGGAGGTACTTCCTTAAAATTAATATCTTTAGATTATTCAATTACCTTTTTTCGTCAAAAAGACATCGGGTACGAAGTTCCTATAGCTTCTTAGAGTAAGAATCTTTACATTTAGTTGTTGGTGTTCAGTTAAAAAGGAACCGATTTTCTCAGCTTTTTGAGCTTATTCGTAAAAAGCCTTATTATTTTACTCAAAAGACTTTTTTGCAATTAGTACCCGGGTTCGTAAAAAGTCCTTATTAATTTACTCAACTACTCTTCAATAGTAATAGTTTCTGCCTCAGTAGATTATGCTATAGACTTTACATAAACAAATCTTCTAGTACAAACATGAATGTTCCACCAATTAAAGCGCCGTATATTCAGTCGTCGTTACAGTTCGTTGTTGGACTTTGTTTAAATAAATTTCATATTTTGTGGGTCAGATATAAAGGGCTTTTTGCATGTTAACTTTGTGCGTTAATGCGAATGTTTTTTCTTAATCTTTTACGTCTTAATTGTGTCATTCCACACATTCCATAGTGTAATTAATCTTGTGTTAGTCAATACCCTATCGTGTTAATGACGCCGCTGTCATAATTACACGTGTTACAATGTGGTGCATCGATCGGCACCGCAATTGTATTGTAGCGACAAAGAAAGCACGCGTTGCGTAACTGTACTGCCATGTTCATTTACGGTATACAATTCGTCTTGAAATGTTCGCATAATATCAGGAGCGATATTCGTGAACGAATGAATGAATGTACCTGAATTGATAATAAGTAATTATGATATGCATTCTTTTGCGATCAACTCTTTTTTTATTATAAACCTTTTTATTAAGGTACACTCCAAAATAAACTAGTGCACTTACTTCGTTAAGGTTTAAGCGATATCTTTTCGATGTTAAGGTTATTATTCGAACGTCTTTGAATCAACTTTAAGTGGTTTATCACGGTTCACCCAATAGGAAGTCGGTCTGTGCTGCCGTGGATTACTTTATTTACATTTACTATATCATCAGTCTGTCTTAAACTACTGCTGGACATAGGCCTCCCTAATGTACGCTTGCTCTATTAGGGGCTTTTTGGAACGAAGCCTACCGCGCTTGTTATATTGCGGCGGGACCGTCTTTTTACATGCACATCCAACGCATGGATCATCTTACTTTTCAGAAAATTGGGTGTTCGGGTTAAATTGTCCTAACCAACCGAAAAACAACCATAAAACAAAGTGCTTTCTTCCCGGGATTGGAACCCACTACCCGGTTTTTAAAGCAAGGTCCAATACCGCCAGACCACAAATGCGGTCAATATAAAGTTCATACAAAGATTTCTAACGTCAAAACGTATTTTAAGTTCCGATCAACAATGCTACAAAACATTTAACAGTTAACCGAAATTTCGCTCTCGATATTATGCCACTTGTAATAGGTGTCGAGCAGTTAAATTCCAGTGAATAAACGTACCGAAATTTCGTACAGTTATCAAAGCTTCGTTTCACTCACGATTGCACGTAACATTTCAAAGTTTCAACTGGGAATTTCGCATGAATTATATAAACATTTGTTGCCGGCCGCCGTCGGACGTACTTCATACAGAGTTGACCCGCACGTGACCAAAATTCAACCGTCGACTTCAATTGTTTTCCTTTTATCCATCCGATGTTCTTTTCCCCACTGTTTTAGTGGATTTTATTATCGTTTATGTGAGGTTATAAGGATGCGAAATGTCTGTAATTTTTGTACTGGAACATTTTGTCTTACGAACTCGTGTATATATGTGTTTTATGATACATTTATTTTGTTTGTAATTTTTTTCAATCTATTTAAGTACGTTTTGTTGAATGTATATAAATTTCGCAATGCCATAATATCTATGCATAATATCTAAGATAAAGCCAAGAAATTTCGATTCAGAAGACACAATCAAAATAGTTACGATATGGTTTTCCTAATTATTATCGATAAGAAGAGAACCAGTAGATATATATATATATATCTTTTAATACATTAAATATATAATTAAGTGGTTATTACATTCCTTAATTTATTACGATGTAAATGGTTTTGAATTTTCCGAACTAGACGATCGCGTGAATTAAATATAATTATTTTTATTACAACAGGTTTATTACTTTTGATATAGGACATGGAGTGAACTATTCAAATTATTTGCGTATTGCAGCTTACAGTTCTTTTAACACTGTAAGTAAGTATTATGTATAAATGCCTAAAAAAATTAAAAATATCCAAGTGCAGACCATTTAGAGTAAACTACGAACGGTATAATTAAACTTGTTCGAGAATTCGAATAGAAAATCATCAAAGAGCAAAGTTTAAGCGATTCCCTCTCGGAATACAAATGTTCCCTAACTTTTTTCTATAATCCGGTAATAATCCTATCGGATTCATCTCTCCAAGCGGACTCCGGCCTTTAGGAAATCAAGCCACGGTCGGGCGTGAACAAAGACGGCACCAATCAGTATTCCTAGTACGTCAGTACATTCATCAGTACAGTCAATGCAATACTTTAATGAGATCTCTTTTCTCCTTCAGTTCGTGATAGGTACCTATTTTATCGCTCAATCAATTCCATCCTTCGCAAGTGCGTATTTCGCTACGACCCATCTTCAAACTTTTCTTTAAGTCAGTGAAAGTTTTGTAGAAACTCCTCACTATGGAGACTTATTTATTTCGTGGCGAAGTTAGTCGGCGTGTAATGTATTATACATGATTTCATTATTGCGCTACATGCTGCGATGTTACATTGGGAAGCTTCCAGTCGATGTTTATATGCTTTAGTAGTATAAAGTACAAAAACTGTATTATAATAAATAAAACGTGTTGTCTCTTTACTCATTTTTTTAAATTAACTACATTTTAATTATTGACAGACGTGATTTTTTTTATACTGTAAACATAGAAACACTTAGATTATGAGAGTAGAAATCATTTTTATAAGTAAAAGTCTTTAAAGGACAACTTTAGGACTCCTAATTTGATATTTTGTCATCGAAATAAATAAGAGGGGCTCTTTTACTGATTAATTAAAACGTGTTGTCGCATGTACATGCAACGTACACAACACTCTATTTCTTCGTCTGTAAGGAACTCTACCTCCTGTGACCTCCGCCTACTCAAAGTACAGTTATAAATAACTTTTCTTTTCAACTCTCATAATTGCACTTAGTGTCGACTTTCTACTGACATAAAGCCAATGTGATTAAGGAAACAGCGCGATGGGCCAGAAATTTTCTTCATGAAAGCTCTGGTTCCATTTAGCCGCATTTGTTCGTAAATACATGTAAATTATAGCATTTTTGCTCTTCGTATGTACACATGTTATTTGTTTAGAAGTGTAGGAAAAACGTAATGAAATTAAGAATAAATTGCTACTGTTATTCAAAAAATCTAAATTTCCTGGGTATCTATTGTGTTTAAATTTTTTATCCATATGTAAGCCAAAATAGTGTACTTTTGCAATACCTATATGAATTTTTGTTGCCTTACCTTGTGTTCAATTCAATATAGAAAAAAATGTCATCAAAACGCATGGACTCAGTCATTATTTTTAGAATTTAACCTATTTCAATTTAGATTTCTAAATTTACAAATTACGATTTAAAAGGGTTTTTAATATGTACATGCATGCATTGCATGAACAATGTTTAATGTTTCAATGTCAATTGCAGATATTATTTTGAAATACGCTTTATTGGGGATATCATATATCTTTATGTGTAAATTGTACCTATTCCGTAAAGCGCTTCGGGCGTTTTACGACCTAAACATACTAACAAACTCTACGTCTTCATGTACTATGTATGGTTATATTAGGGTTAGTTCATAGACTGTTCAACTGCCTCCGTACCCTAGTGGTATAGGCGTGTGCTTTAGAATCCAGAGGTCGTGGGTTCGAATCCTGCGGGGACTCAACAAATTTACATTTTTGTTTCCTAGTTGGTTAGGGCAATTTGGGCCGATCACCCATTTGTCTGAAAGGTAAGATGATCCATGCGTCGGATGGGCATGTAAAAAGTCCAATGTAAAAGGTCCACCCACCAACCCGCATTGGACTAGCGTGGTGGGATACGGTCCAAAAACCCCCTAATGGATAGGGGTGTATTAGGGGAGGCCTATGTCCAGCAGTGGACTATTAAAGGCTGATTATGATGATAGTTCATAGATAATAGATGTGCCAGTATGGATGATAATAATAATTGTTTCAACAGTTTTAACATAACTTAGATTCAATCTGAGTAGCCATGGGTATTAATCTAGTTTTTATGGATACTTTGATGCTGCTCAAGAACTTTGTGGGCTTGGTGCATATTGAATATGTATTTTTTTTATTGCATACGCAGACAGACGGGCAGTCGGGGCCACCTGATGGAAAGTGGTCACCGACACTCATAGACATTGGCAATACAGATATCACCAACGCGCTGCCTACCGTGAGACATAGGATGTTAAGTCTCATTTACTCAGTAAATACGCTGGCTACGGTGCCCTTCAAACCGGAACACAGTAGTGTGAAAACACTACTGCTTTGCGGTAGAAATAGGCACCGCGGTGGTACCCACCCAGACGGTCTCCTGTAAAAAGGGGACCTACCACCGGTGGTAGGTCCCCTTTTTATGCCTTGACTTGTATATATTGTCATATATTGGAGGAGATTCTTATATTTGCTACTACTATTGCTACGTCTTATTGCATTTTGAAATCATCATTCTAATGTTATCGATTTATTTCCGTAAACGGTTTATTCATAATCGTTCCAATAAAGATATATTTCTACATTTAATGATGTTGCGCTTTGTTACCTCCATATTTAGTGAGTTTTATGCGCTTGAATAAATTGCTTTCGCGATACTATCGGGCTTTTTCGATTGCTCTATACAAAATACATTTGCGTTTATGTTCCCACGCGTTCGAATTTTTAAAAGCTTTCAATAAAAATACCCGTACATGTTCTGTAATTTTTTGTTTTATTAGGGTAATCAATACGTTATAAGAATAAACATAATTTTAAAAATAAATAGTACACGTAAATATATAAGGTTATATGCCATTTCATTACATATTTTCTTTCTAGAAAAGTATGTACAGTACGTAGCGTTAATGCTTGCAAGATACTTAAGCAATTGGTTAGCTGTAATTCCTTGAAATTTTAGTATTTACGTTTAAAACTACGGCAACTATGCAACGTTGACTATTCTTCAATGTAACATGAAATGTGTTCCCCGTAGTTGCGTGTTGGTTTTGTGCTTTTTCTTTTAAACCGTGCGATAACAATGCAAATCAAACTTCTGTTTGTACAGTTATTCAGATTAATTTCTACCGCTTGTAAGGACATTTACGAAGGGCAGTCTATTTCAGTTTCATCTAGATTGGGACAGTAATAAATGTGTAAGACAGTTTAAACGTAGCTGCTAGCGGCGTCTAATGATAAACAGGTGGTAGTTAATTTCGGTCGTAATCTCAACAATATTGTAATTCAGGGGGAGGCGTCGTCCGGGACGGTCCCTGTGATTTATGAGCTCTCATAGCAACCCCTCGTGTTTGTGAATTCTTCACTGACTTTAAAACAACATTCGGGCACAACAACTGTCGAAATTCAAAGTTGAAGCGACAGAAATTTCTAGACGGTTGTCGGGCGTATGGAGTTTATGGAAGTCGCATTGGAACTTTTTGACAGTGAAATGATTTGAAATCTGGTTATGATATTTTGTATAATATTAAGGTTAACGGGTATTCTTTTACGTTTCATTTGTGGTAGAAAAAGGGCGGGGAAGTTATTAAATCTGTAGCCTATTACACTAATACTAAATGAGCCGACCACAGATTTAAGCATCTTGTAACGTAATGAAAAACTTGATTCATCATTCATGTTAGAGATTGGGCAAAGTAACTGTAAGCTTTTAGTACGTTTTCATAACACGATGGTATGCTATAATAACGCATAGATTCGTGTGGTTGCTATTAACATGACGTTCACATAAATAGTTCAGACCAAACCGAGCGTGGCCAATTTTGAAGTCAATCTACAATTCCCATTTTATTTACGCACCAATTACGGCCGTAACGACAATTCCGTGATGCCATATCCAATATTAGGGCCATTGCCCTGCAAATATGGGAAAATGTATTAGGATCCCGGGGGATGTGTGCCCCCAGGACGCTTTTTTGGCTCTATTCCGCCCTATCAATAAGTTTGTCTGACCTCGCTCGGCGGGATAAAATAGATCTATTTTATTGTATTAGGACTGTACAAACTCCTCGGGCTCACCCTAGCTAATAAATTCTTTGGAGACATCACGTCTAGTTTGTACTTTGATGACCTATGGTCCCGATATAAAAGTTTTGTGGTATTTATAAAGGAAGCAGACTGTGACCCGAAATCATGATGAAATGATTTTGTATAAGCAACATTTACAATCTTACATTTTTTTAACTGCTTATTACATACATATTTATGTTACATATAATATTTAATGCGTATTCATTAATTGCGTGAGCACTGGGAAACTTATACATTTTTATGACCAAACTTCATATTATATTGGTTGCAGTAAAAAGTAAAAATGAAATGTTAGCAACATAATTGCCTTCGAATATATCGCCTCTCGTAATGTCTCATAATAGATTTATCAGGTCATCCTTTGTAAGCTTATCTCTAAAAATTTCCACAGCGGACTCATCAGAACTACGGGCGTCTTAATTATCGTCACGTACGTGTTTATGAAACGGCCTCAGCCAGTACACGGTTGTTGCGCGGGGCGTAATAGCAGTTTTAATGGCCTCATTTATCCCGCAACTTCCTTCGCACGTGCACCTAATGTTTCACAAAGGCGTTCATTATATGTGGGTCCGCACTAGACTTTAGCTGACGTTGCCGTCTCGGCATCACCTTGTCATGTGCACTTCCTTGGGTGTTCGAAAAACGCGGAAAAAATGGAAAATTTTTCTTACATTCAAAAAAGTTACCTAAAGAGAAGTACAATGAAAGATCGCGTTCGCTTCTGTCGCCATTAGTGTTTGACATTACACTTTGGTAACGTGAAACCATCTTTTATGTAGCTTGAGCATAATGATTTATTGAACTTCAAGAGTCATCTGCTTTGAATGTGTATTAGATACTAAAATATATGTCAAATGTTTGCAGACAATATATCCAAATATGAAGTGGTATCTTGTTTTTACTTTTACATTTTAGATGATGAATTTATTTTTTATTTTTAGTTATTTAATATGCATAAGCATAAGTTTTCAACGTACTGTCTCAATTTTAAGTCAATCGATGCTTAACACTAAAACATTAATTAACATAAGCCTACTTAGTAAATATATATTGTAGTCTTTATTCACTTTTCACTATAGATTAAATAAAAAAATTACCACCGAATAATATATTCGTTCAAAACTTAGGTAATAATTCGTCCATAACCGACCTAGATTTTATTATTAAAAAGTATAAATACTTTATAGCCTTCTCGCTTATAATTAATCAATTATCACAAAGTAAACAAATATTGCAATAGTGTAATCAAAAATAACTATAGTTTATCGTAAATATATTGACGTAAAATTTTTTTCATCATCATCACCATCGTCAGACTAAGACATCAGAAGCCAGCAGTGGAGTAACACATTCACTGCTGAACATAGGCTTCCCAGTTTGATGGCGTAGCGTATAAACATGATGTTTATTACGCAATATTTTCTTCCTAGGTGGAATCCAACCCACTTCTTTAGCGCGACAGTCAGGTGACACTAACCAATGCGCCAAGCGGATCGTTAGACTTAAAGTAAGTTATATTATTTAAATATAACATGAAACTATCGGTATTAAAAGATTTTTTCATCATCATCACCATCGTCAGACTAAGACATCAGAAGCCAGCAGTGGAGTAACACATTCACTGCTGAACATAGGCTTTCCCTAATTCACTCCTTCTCCATGGGGGTTTTTGGACCGTATCCCATCAAGCTGGTCCAATGGGGGTTGGTGGGTGGACCGACTTTTTATACGCCCATCCGACGCTTGGACCATCTTACTTTTCAGACAATTTAGTGATCGGTCTAAATTGTCCTAACCAACCAGAAAACAACGATAACACAAAGGAAATTTTTCTTGACGGATTCGAACCCACGACCTCCGGTTTATAAAGCAAGGTTATTCCTGTCATTAATTTTGATTGTACTGTTTAAGCCATTGGATCTCTTAACTTTGTTATCAATTTCAATATATTTAACTAGCAGTCCGTCCACAACTTGACCCGTGTGATTTTTTCGAATTTTCGGAAAGGATTTTCCTAAAGTAAATAGTAGCCTTTGTTGTTTCTACTCGAACTAGTACTAACTTTGTTGTTACTATTCAAAACAAACAATTAAGCAGATCTTTCCTCTTTATAATATAAGTATAATTTAAACCCGAACATCGTTGGAGATATACAGGCAGTGAAAAAAAACGGGGTCGCACAGAACACAGAGGAGTGCTCCGCAGTTTATAATTCAGGCGCGCAGTCGCTATAATTTCGTTTGGTACACTTGACGGAGTCACTGGGCGGGCGTATTTATTCGAGCACACTCGTTATGTCAACCTGTACGGGGGTAGTTCCTCACAATGGGCAGGAGCGCTCCCTGCCAACTCGTTACAAACTCCTTCCGGCCCGATGAACGCCACTGTTTATACTGAACACTCCTGTTTTGTGTCGTGCTACCGTGTCTAGTTTTCTTCGTCAGTCGTCCGATTCTATGTTGATATGATTCGATTGCAATCGATTATTTGTATTCATCGAGTTGAGAATCGATTTTAAATAATTCGTTGTTAATGGCTTATGAAAGATTTCGCATTTTTATCAGTTGTCTATAGCTTAACTGTTGACTATGATATATTTCATTATGTACTAGTCAAAGTCAGCTTAATCGATTGATAAAATCAGCAAAATGTACTGCCGGGGAATCTAAAATTGGTTGCTTCTTTTATAAAAACTTTTAAAGATCTTGCAAAATCTATTACAGGAATGAGGTCATAATCCTTCAAAAATATTAAAAGAAAATTTAAACAAGCTTATAAAAACTGTTTTTTATTAAAATAACAGTTTCTGAATTAATAACCGAAGGACGAAGTAAAACTTTAAAATTATTGTTATAAATAGTTAATTCTTAAGCTTCTGCTCCGACAGCCTTATTTTAAATGACTAAATTTTCATTCTTATTCTTCAGTTTAAGGCATTTAAGCACTATAGACTAATTAGTCATCTAGAAAATTTTAAGTTTTATATTAACATTCATTGAAATACTCTAAAAAAAATTGTAAACTACAATTTTTAAAGCTTGTAATAAATGCAGGGCCTAAACCTATTTACCTTTAATATAATCATGTTTAAACTTTACAATATAATATTTGATATACCAGATTAACGTATCGTTTCATACTTATAAAGATTACCAGTAACATATAAACATAAGCAAGCTGAGCCGCTAGCATAAACAAGAGTATAATATCTTTGCTATATTTTTTAAAGGTGGATAATATCTTGAAATTTCACTAGAAACTAAACATGCATTTTTGCGGCCACAATATGGACCTTCCTCTGAGATATTCCCGTGTCTTAAGCGAGCACTTTTCCCCGGTTTGCAACTTAAACTCATTTCCTCTAAAAGCTTTCCACAGTGATAGCTAAGTTAAGGCTTCGCTCGCAGCCAGTGAGTGTTTTATTCAACCTCGCACTCGCCCCTATAAGATGTCTAACAGCGAATGAAGACAAAGCGGCGTAGTTTCCCCGTCACTTGACTTTAATGTATCCTCAAAGAATTGAATCTTGGTTTCTGTCTAGACGGCTCCTGAAGGCACCGGTCAAGCTTTATTCGGTACTTGCTCTGTAAGTTGCTTAACTTGTTTCGTGGTACTACGTTCATCAGGTTAGCTGTTGTTTTAAATTATAAAACGACTGATTTAATTTACTAAAACGTCCTTTTTTGTGAATTTAAAAAGATTTATTTATATTTTTTCTTGTAAACAAAAAGATAAATATGACTTTAAAGTTAGTTGGTGTAGTTATTAATTAAGTATGCTTCTCAATTTATTTGTAATTTAATAATAAATATTCTAGTCATAAATTAAAAATAATATTAACAATATTCTATACATCGAACATTATGTATCTAATTACGACGTGGTAGGTCCCCTTTTTACATGGAACTGTCTGGGGCTGCACCACCGCGGTGCCTTTTTCTGCCGCAAATCAGTATTACGAAATTGCTACTGTTTTCCAGTTTGAAGGACAGCGTAGCCAGCGTGGTAAACATTATGCTTATCACGCAATATTTTCTCCGTAGTGGGAATCAAACCCACGCCCTTTGGCGCAACAGTCAGGGGTCACTAACCACTGCGCCAAGCGGATCGTTAGATTTGAGGTAATTTATATTATTTTATATATATTTCAGTAAAATCGGAAGCAACTTTGTGTTACAGTCTCAATTAAATTACACCCAATTTACTCCGTCAGTGAATACAAAGCCTGATTCACGTCTATCATATTTCTATTACCCGATTATATATAGAAAATTTCTATACCTTTCAATGTTCATTAGCAGAATAGCCTTTCCTGAAAGGGGTTGTACAGCGAGCCCCATGTAAGGCTGGCAGTCTATGGGCGCTTGAATGAAATCAAAGCTTTTGCCATTGCGAACCCTCTTTCAACAAATTGAGTTAGGGGCAAGGTTGTCAACATTGTGGCAGTGTTTTTTACGACGCTCCTGGGCGGATTTCTATTTAAAGACGTTCGAAAAAAATAAGGGTCCTGTGTAAAATAAAGGGTTATAATTATTCTTTAAAAATGTAATATTTCGAGTAGGAGAAGCAATTATGTTGTTTTGATTGTTAATAGTTTGTCAATAATGTAGTTATCAGTGATTTAAAAAGTTTGATTAAAAAGTTGAAATACATATATTTCAACTTTTAAAAAAATGTATAAAAATTATGAAGTCTAATTGTTGATTATTTACGATGATTTATTTCTAATTCTGATATTGTATAATCCACTAGTTTTGTTGCTTTTTCACATTTGTAATAGGCTTTGTGTTATTACTGTGATGGAATATCATATGTTTCTGCTGTTGGCAACCCTCGGTGCACAAGGCAGGTCCACGTATTCCTCACTCGAGGGCACTTCTTGGCGCAGTCTAGTACATATTACTCTTATATCCGAAGGCTAGACGGGACTCTAGACGTCCTATTCAGTCATCACACAAATATTCCTTACCCGTCAAGTGCTGTGTTTTGTGACCATTGTTATGGTCTTGACTGCGGATGTTATCCTCACGGGTGTAATTGATCGAAAGATATTAACGATTGCTTTTTTTAGCGAAAATATGGGTTTTACCTTGTTTACAAATTTTGACGTACATTAAATAAGTGTAGGGGGTAAATACAAAGTGACTTAAGTTACGCGTAACACAGAACATCACATTCTGTTATCTGTCATAACTCTGCTATACTCTCTTTGACTTTTAATACGATAAAGTTGTAATAAAACGCTGTAGTGTATACTTACTAATATTAATACTTACTTACTTAATAACTCACATATCGTATTTATACACATTGCAACTAATTTGGATCCTCTTCAACAACAGGAGGAACAATAAAACCAATGTAAACTGCGTAATCCGCGAAATTAGTTTAACTTATAATGAAAACAGAAAGCTTTGCTATTAGTCGTTGTTGCGAAAATCCGTACAAAGTACTTTATAGATTACAAAATTTATTAATATTTCATTTAACTAAATCGAATCACCGTTTCGTGCTTTCGATGCGGTCTCAAGTTTAAATACCGCAAAAAAAATCTGCGACTTTGTCCCGAGCAATAAAGTAAACATGAGCTCTTTCCGTCCGTGCGTCACGGCACTCATGCATTTCGTATAAGGGTTTTGTATATACTTGCTTATTGATGTCCCAATTCTATTGCGTCCGCAGGCGTTGCTAGCGATTGTTTTTTTTTTTTGTACAAATCCCCGATAAGAAAGCCGAGGGTCGTATTTATTCTGCCATTGTTCCAATTTTATCTTTGACTGACGGAATTCGGATTATGGAAAGCGTTTGGGATTTTTCGTTTGATTGTTTTAAAACGATTCGATGAGTTATTTGTATATTATGTGATTTCTCGGTGCGATCCGGTGGTATTGACGTTTAATAGCCGATTGCTGTTTAGATTTTTTTTATGGCCATATGGTTTTTTACATTAACGTGAATATTTTATGGTGTGGTTGTTCATTGTGTAGCTTTTGTGATTTCAAAATGCCGGAAAAATATTCAAAACTCGGTCAAGCGAGGTTTATTAAGTATTTAACAAGTTAGCCGTTTTATTTTAATTATTAGGGGTTGGTTTTCAACCAGCCGAATTATTAATAAAACTAATTGAACGGTAAACTAATTGAACGATATCAGATACTTGTAAGGTATCGTGTCAAATGTTCTCATAACCCATTTGACGCATGGATCATCTTACTTTGTTCAGAAAACCTTAATTGGTTCACGGCTATTAGACCGGCTCATATTGTCTTAATCAGCCAGAAATCGAACTAAGTTGTGCCTTGGCAGAGATCATATCAACGGCCACCGGGTTTTAAAGCAAACGTCTCCTGTTCGTTAAAGGGCATAGATCAGATATAGACGTTAAAAGAAAAAATCGTATTACAAACATGTACAAAAAACAAAGTATGATTACTTCTTAAAACAGGATTTAGACAGCATTCGCTTCCAAACCTATCACCTTTTATATGGCTTCACTACAAAGTCCTACTGAACTAATATTGAATAAGATGATTAGAAAGCTAAGTATAAAATGACGATAATAAAATAATTACACTCTCCAGTGCGGTCCACAATTAACATTGTTACAGTTGTGTTACAAACACAATAATTGCGGAGCAAATACGCAACGCCAGTTATTACCGTCACGCCAATTTCTTTGCGTAATAACTGAAAATAATTGTATCTTCGTGACTGGAATGGAGTCGTTACATAGCGAACGGGGATACTCTCTCGTGCAGTTTAACAAATTCTTGTGCGCGAACGGTATGCTTCCATGTAGATAACAAATGTTCTCATAAAACATTCGATATCTGAAATATTTCCGACATATACCGGTCAGCGTAGTGGTTAGTGGCCCTGCCTGTTACGCCAAAGGGTGTGGGTTCAGTTGCCGTCACAAGATGTGAAATATTGTTCGATGAATATTGTGCTTTTCTCGTGTCCGGGTGTCTGAAATAACATGTATTTATTTACAAGTGACAAGTAAGTGTATGTATTAAGTATTTGTTATTTGTCTAGCCTCATAGTACAAGTTCTGCTTGGTTTGGGACTAGTTGATGTTCTGTTATTTGTCCAGGAGTATATTATTATAGTGTACGTTAATTTGCCCAACGAGCTGCGCGGTAGTCTTTATTTAAAAAATATTTTTTTATTGGTTATAATATTTTTTGTTGCTTGTTTTACTTTGCTTTGTCGTAAAACAATATACGGTTACAGTTTTAATGTAATGATCATAATTATGACAATAAAGCGACATGTATAAAATTATTTGCTATAGTTTAAAAAAAATAGAATAGAAATGTAACTAAAACTATATAACAATGGCGTTTTGTAGTCTAGAGTTGTTACGACTCCTGTGAATTCAATAAAATAAGTGAAACCGCAAGTGGCCAACTATTCGACTTAAGTGCTTAAGTCTGAGACTTTACCATAATCGAAGCATAATTTAAAAATATCCCTTCTTAAGTACCTTGGTTTCACTCGAAGTCCTGTCTAGCTTAACAAATATGCTTGTAATGTTATTCATTTTAAATACATCTGATTATATTGTATGCTAATGATGAGGCAATGTTACCCCGATGAGAATCAATTTAGTTGCGTTGCTAAAATGGATTTCCATTTATTTTAAATTAGGTATTCACACGTTTATTGCTAAAAAAGGTACGACTCATTGCAATCGGAATAACTTTATGAGATGTACATGGGTCTTTCGTATGAGTTTATACAAGTGACTGATAGCGATGCTTCCTCTGACATGAATATGCCATGACGTCACTTCCACGTACTTTATATAAAATCTGCCCCTCATTCTTAGGCGTAGTCGTTAGCATCAATTATAGATGCGGATTTGTGACCAATAACACATGCGGATGCCCTTTCTGGCGTGCATATAAAAATAAATCTTCCGAACGTTCACCGAGCGTGTTGATACACGGTCGGATCGCCAGTGTATACGCACTTTAATGTAACAACTTCTTCCAAGTGTTCTATTGCTATCTTCGGAATTGTTTACTTAAGAAGTGAGAACAGTGATTTGTACAGAAAGCACCTTGTTAAATTAATAACACTAATTTGCGTAGTTAATATTCAAGTTGTACGAGACGCGGGTCTTTGGTGCTGTTTACAGAAAAGGGCTCATTGTTAAGAATTTAATATGTACCAAATGTAATTAAATTATACGATGTATTTTTTAAATAGCTTAATCTATGAAGTGTATTCGAGTTTATTGATGCTAACTTTTTGTGGTTTGTTATCCCGATGATAAAGTATTCGCTTTTTTTCTCTCTTTAGTACCTTCACAAGTACAAACTACTTTTAAACGCCACTGCTACTAGCTACTGCTTAATTTAGAGTTTTTAGCGGTTTAGCAAGTTGGCTGTCCTCTTTTACTAACGGCATATTTTTTATACTCTCCAGACGTGCTAAATGCTCCAATGTTTGAGGCTTATATATAGTAAAATGGTAAAAAACTGGTATTTTTTTTTAATTTATTTACCGAAATGTTACTTACGTTTGTTATTCACGAATAAACAACGCAGACACTGCTAGATAATTTGTTTATGCCATAGAAGGTGTAATGAATGTGAATTGAGACTCGAACAAAGTATCGTGTATGATATTTTTTTTATATTGTATATGGGAAATACTAGTTGGATTAATTTACGTAAAACACTTCAAATAATGTGTCCGTTAATTTTAATTTCGATACTTTTATAGTACACACAAAAATAATAAGCGCACTTTGAAAAGAGAAACACAATGTTTTCAAAAGAAAGAGCTTCGCAACTAGCTGTTTATGTAATTAGATTAGTCCGCAGAAAAACTGGCTAGGAGCTCGGCGCTTGTTTGTACATGATTATGATAAGTTTTTTATCCGCCGCAGTTTTGCATGGTAATCATATTACGAAAGTTCTCGAATCAACAGGGGAATGCAACATCACTAAACAACTTTTGTATAAACAAGAATGTTTGTTATCGTTCGAGCAGTTTCTGTAATTGGCGGTATGGGAGAGCTGAAACGAAATTGGCCGCAATTTGTGGTAATTTATGTGAGTCTTAGCATTAAAGTAAACAGTACCTTTGCGGGATGCAACGGTGCATGATCCGATATGAAATTCTAATGATGCGATTGAGACCGTATATCCGTGCAGCGTGGGAATGTTGAAATTGAAGCCCGACGAGCATTGAGAAAAATACGGATATATTGGTATATGTTTCACATCACACACATCATCAGCCTTTGTTAGTCCACTGCTGACATAGGCCTCCCTAATACACCCTATCCATAAGACCGTATCCCACCACGCTGGTCCAATCGGGCTGGTGGGTGGACTGACTTTTACATGCCCATCCGACGCATGGATCATCTTACTTTTCAGACAATTGGCGATCGGCCCAAATTGCCCTATCCAAATAGGAAACAACAATGAAAGTTTGTTGCGTCCCTGAGGATTCGAACCCACGACCTCCGGTTTCTAAAGCACACGCCCATACCACTAGGCTACGGAGGCAGTTAGGTTATATGTTTATACGTTACCAATTAGTAACTTGTTATGAAATATCGTTATATTTAGTTCAATCTATACTACTGTTATAAAGAGGACAGATTTGATTGTTTGTCTTCAATAGGCTTCGAAACTACTGAACCGATTTGAAATATTCTTTCACAACTAGAAAGTATATTATCCTTGAGTGACATTAATTTAAATAATGTTTAATGGGAATACCGCCTCTGAATTGACCCTGCTTTATGAACCGGAGGTTAAGGGTTCCAATCCCTCGGGAAACAACTTAATGTTGTTGTTGTTTTCCGGTTGGTTACAATTTGGGCCGATCACACAATTGTCCTTAAAGTAAGATGATCCATGCGTCGGATGGGCATGTAAAAAGTCGGTCAACCTACCAACCTGCATTGGACCAGCGTGGTGGGATACGGTCCAAAAACCCCCTAATGGGGAAGACGTGCAATAGATGAGGCCTATGTCCAGTTGTGGACTAACACATGCTGATGATGATAAGCACACAGCTGAAATTTTATGTAGGTACCATTTTGAGGCCAAAAACAACAGTATTCTATAATTAGTAATTTTGTATATATTTTATTTTGTTTGCACCGAAAATTAGAAATTTAATTTTGCTTGTCTCAGTAATTTCAATGTTTGTTCTTGACATTTCGAGCACTAAGTTTAGATATTCAAATTTATGACAGGAGCGTGACTTTTGAATTCACAATGCGTTGTTATTTAAAAGAACCTTAGGTACGGAGTCTACGAAGGAGTGAATTGAATATAGATTCTGTCCCACGACGCCGTTTATCCACTTTGTATTCAGCACTGATTACTTTGTACCTTCAGAGTAGGATGAATAAAATTCCACGAGTCTTAATCTTGCTATTTCATCAAAGTCACTCGAAACTTTGTGTCCATGCTAAGTTACTAGTATTCTTCTTTATAAAGCTGATTAGTTTATTTCATTCAAGAAAGCTTAATTAGATATTGAATTAATTTACTAATATACATCTGCTGTCATTTATCAAATTACGTATAAAGGTTTTAAGACTATATCGCTATGGCTTAAGGAACTGAGCAGCCAAAAGGTTTTTTCCAAAATCATGATCTATAATTTCGTCACGTTGAAGTTACTTGTGTCAGCTAGTAAAAAAAAACCCCAACCGGTTCTCGCCTTGCCGTAGCAGTGGGGCTCAGTATCTGCGACCTGGGCAGCCGCGGAAAAGCTAAGAGGAACCTTGTCGGCCTGGGGTGTTAGGCCGGCCGTGGAGGAGGCTCTAGAACAGTAGGCTTCTACGGCAAGCGGGCTGTAGAAGCCTGGTTCGGATGCGCCTTGAACTCCCGCCCTCCGCAACCAACGTGGAGGAGTGTCGGTAGTTCGTAGGCCGCTCTTCCTCCACCGGATTCGAAAAAATCCCCACAGAAAAAGAAGCTTGCTAAAAATAAGAGCTGAAAAGCTTAAAAGGTTTAATTGAAACATCGGTAATGATTCTCACATACAAACCCGCGGTGTTGTAAAAAGAAATACATTTCTATTGACCCAGTTAGTGATTGTGAAAGCTGTTAAAAGTTCAGTTCTATTATTTTCAATTTCACGCTCCGCCGCCGACTAGCCGTAACATTTCCTCTATTCGAGTTGGAAAAATTGACACCGACATTCGTATAAAGGTTCAATTTCGCTTTTGTGGATTATAATGGTGAACGATTTCTGTACATCTACAGTGAAATAAACACAGTCGGAATGATAAATAACACAGTTTTAACGGATTTTATCGTGTTTTATTAATTTGCGATTATTTAAAATTATACCCGACGTTTCGCGGTCAGGGGACCGACTTTGTTAGTATGCCTTAATTTCAGATGATACTACTTATGTAAATATTTTCCGCATTAATTATCGTGTTTGTTTATCAAGGAAGAGTTTTAGCTGTGAAACACTGAAAGAAGGATTTATAAAAAATAAATAGCTATTAGTTCCGGTTGTCATGCGGTTTAAAAGGCACCATAACGACCGTAATTACTGGGTAAACAATGTAACATCTCGTGTTGCATGGTGTCGAGCGGATATGTGGCGTCTTACGCTGATTTTTATGGTAAGCTAATATCACATACCATCAGGTAGACGTTTTACTAGTCTCGTCGTGTTGATGAATAAATAAAAAAAAACGGCTTGTAGAACATTCTGATGATAATGACATCAGAATGCCGCAAATTATAATATTCTTAAACTATTTAAAGTTATTTAATTTTTTGCGCCCTTCTTGTATTTTGTTATTCATATTCTGTAAAGTGTTTGACTTATGTCACAAAAAAATATTCCTGAGGGTAATTTATTCATGATCAAATCAAAGCGTTCTAAGTTACACCGTTTTTGTAGTCCTACGAATAACTCATAATACGTCAGAATTTTTAACGCGTTTTTTCGATTTAAGGAAATTAGCGGCGTTTTAGGTTAGCGACTCGCGTGTCAGAGCAATTAAATAAATTGGTTTCCTTCCAAAGGCCGAGACAATTACTAACGCGAGTTACCCGAGTTAAACGCGTGGTCGGACAATGGGGTTCGTTTTTTTTCGCTCATTCTAATGGTAACGACTAACAGGAACGACCATTGTTGAAGAGAAATATGAAAAGATGGGACGCTATGTGTCCGTTGTAACGACCTATTAGCTTTTATGTTTTCCTAGTAAGTGTCACATAATGTTAGCTGCGTGTCGCCTGTTTCGGTATTAGGGCTTTTAGTGCGCTGGTGTCTCTTTATTACTATAGTGTAGCGTAGCTGAGCCTAAATTGTACCAGGAGAACATAATATTAGAAGCATCATGTGATGTGAAGAATATTTTTCACGTTGTATTTAATTAAACTTTTTTTTCTAACTAAGCATTCGCAATTTTTGCGGCAATGTTTTTCGTTCGGTGTTGTGTACGAAACAAAGGCATTGTATTGTACGGAAGAGAAGCCGTCGGCTCAAAAGCGAAATCAGTGCCCGAAACATTTACGTATTCGTTTCTCTTTGATTGGACTATACATTTGTAGCGTATGCGCTATACAATTGGCCGTACATTGGCGGAATGGTATCCGACAGGCGCAGAGGTAAATTCGGCGCACGAAACGTTTACGTTTGCGTTCCAGTATTGCTACGGACTGCGTAAAAGTGCGTATAAGTATAGGATCCTACGGCGAACGTTCGCTATAAATTACTTAAAGAAAGTCATATAATGTCGTTTATAAGAATTTTTCATAAAGTTATATTTAGTTTAACAGCTTTAAATTATTTTGGATGTTTGTATTAAAATTTTCTGTCAAAGTTTAAGAAATTGACCTATTTTTTTATGAACAGAACATTCTGAGAAGTTTTATAAAATGATTCAGTTATGAAATCTGTAGTTGCGTCTTATAATATCTGGAAATCTTGTAAGAAAGATTTAATGTCTAATTCGAATGGCGCCCGAATGAGAATGTGCTTTTTGCCGAAAACCGTGAATGACCAATTTAAAGGTATGATGAATAATACAATTTTAGGAATTTTATCCCGTTTAAGTAATTAAACGTAAAACATTTTAAATAAATCTTATTTATGCTCGCCTAAATAAGATATGAGATTTGGTAAACAAAATCTTTTAAACAAATCCCCATTTTAGTAGAAAAAGACGGACGCTGTTATTGATTGAAAAACCCGTGGGGATTGACTGTGATGGCGGTCCACCAATAAGGACGCATTAAGTTTCAACATTCTATTTAGCTCAGGTGTAATAAAGTATGCATTATGATGCATTCCAAATACGTAATACGTCTCGATTCGTCTTTTGTGTCTCGAACTTATGTTGGTTGTTTGAAGTAAAGGACGGACGTAGTAAACGCGATTGTGTTTAGAAAGCAGAAGAGACGGTTTTGCTGTATCGTGTAAAACTTTGTGATGCTTCTTTTTTGTAAACAGAGTTTGATTATCCTCGGCACTCACGTAGACTTGATACTAGTCTTCAATAGTAAAGAAATTCGCGCAACTAATATTTTTTGGGTATAATTTTATATTAATAATTTATATGAATAAAATGGTAATTTCTTTGGTATGCTTTTAAGATTTTAATAGTAACACTGTTTCATATCCGACTTAAAGACGATAAATTAGTAAATGAGTTAACGTATCGTTAAATACTTTATCGATCTTATAATTATATATCGATTATTTTATCGATCTCATAATAAGCCAAATTTAATTAGACGTATGTTGTTGGTTACCTAAGCATATTTTTATTTCTTTCAGTAGAATTATTCCGATGCTTAAGTAGGACTTTTGTCAAACGATCAAAAAACTGTTACATATTGACTGTTCAAATCGTCCTTTGAATTATTCAATCGCTTTCCAAAACGAATTGAGCGTGCAGAAAAGTAAAATTCAACGCGTTAAACGATTACGCCCTTCGCCGACTGCGTACTTTCCCCGTTCGCGCGACATCGCCCCCGCGTAGTCCGCGAGTCAATGACTCGTCGTCACACGCTAGCCCCGTATCTAATTACGAGTTGTGCATTTTTTCTTTTTTTTTTTTGCCCCGCTTTTTTCTTTTTTATTATTTTTTTCTCGCTCTCGCTGCAGGAAATCGGCCAGGCGTTCATCGGATCGGCGCTGTGTTGAAGAGCGAATGTGCACTCATGTGTGCCACCGGTTGGGCGCGTTATTTGTTTTCTGTTTTGCAGCCATTCGATACTGTAACGTGACTTAACATGTATTGCTCCGTAGCAGGACTTTCAAGAGATTTTTAGTTGTAATGTACAGGATTTTCCATTGCCTATATATATCAAACTAGACGAAAATAATATTTTAATTGATAAAAAGGTATGTAGCTAAGTTTGAATTGATATATTAGTATGATTTATTACAAGCTCGCGTAATAATTCTCTATTATTAACGAATTCACACCTGCATTTAAATGTTGAGCAAATTATGTATTTATTAATTAGTTCGCGTCACGAGCATGTACCGCCTGTATACGATAATTCAACCTGAATATGTGACCTAATTTCCAGGGCACCCGAAGACACAATTCCGGTGCAAGGGATGGGCCTCCACTTTAAGGTCAGAGTGCGTCTAAATTGGCCCCGGCATGGGTTTAAGGGTTCTCCTTTAGGGGTCAACGAACATTTTTCACGTGAAATCTTCTGAAAGCTCGGGCGGCTGATAATTGATGGGCGACGAAACTGATGTCTCTCGGGTTTTTGTAAAATTAACTTATAAGTCGGTTAGTGAGCGAAAATAAATATTTTCAAAATTGTTTTATGGATGGACTGATTTTTCTTTTCTTTCACTCAAAAATAAGTAAGTATTTGAGAAAGAACTTTACAGGAGTTGGCAATTTGAAATGTTTAGTTGATGAATAAAAGGGCTTTTTGAGGATTTTATTCGTTTATTTTACACTGACTGAGATGTCATGCGTCTTGTATGTTTTTTACTTATGAAAAATTGGGAGTACAGATTTAGTTAGTCTGAACATCTAAAGTGTAGTAATCGATATTTTGTGCTAAGTAATTTTCAGTTTAATTATTTTCTAAAACCGAGCAGTACCAATGTTAATTTTTTTGGTTTGTACTTACAAAGACGATCGTAATGGTTATTAGGTTATAAATTTATTCACTTGCAATTGTTAATTTAAAGTCGTAATATTTTTTCATACATATTTTAATGAAAAAAAAAACAGGCGCTTTAAAGCGAATGTGACTTTTTCACGGCGCTTAAATAACACGGCGGGCGTGCGAGAGGGAATTGTTTTAATATTATGAAGCGCGTTTCACACGTTCCCTCCTCGCAGTAAAAATACTACGCCGCGTTCGCAGTAAGCTTTATTGCGATGACGCTTTTAAATCTCCCGACTTTTAGGTGAAATCTCCCCGAGGTGCCGTTATTGTTTTTTTTTCTCATTTCTAAAGCCACGTCCACTCGCATTCCTGGCTGACGTTGATTCGAGTTCCGGGGCCTTTGTCCGATCGCGTGGCTGCCGGATTTGTAGTTTTTTTCGAATCGGCAGTGGAAAATAGGACGTGTGGCAACACATATATGGATATTGTACGGGGATGTGTTCTAGGTGACGGAGTAAGTTTTTATGTATTTTTATGTTAAAATTTTGGTGGGACATGGTCACTTATAAATCATAGCGTACATTATTCGTTTTTAACAATCAAATACCTATTCAATATTGATAGTTATTAATAATTTCTTGGTATTATCTGTGTAAAGTGAAGAAGTAAACATTATTATATTGATGTAGCGATGCTCGCTCAAATACCCACTGATATTTACCTCACAGTCAACCCAGCGGGGACATCGGAATTCTGTGAATCCGTTTTCCCCTACAACAAATATATAACTATCCGTGCTTTAACCACACGCGTAACCGCAGCCTCCCGTCATCTCCTATTAAGATCACGAAGTTATAAAAGGCGCATCCATTGTCGAGCCTCCGTGAACCGTGAACGTCGACTTAATCGGATTAATTCAGGGGTTTAACGAGTTTTATTTCGTAACTCTTTGTTGTTCTTTTTATATCGTTTTAAATATTCAATAGATTTATTGACTGTAAAAAATTCTTTGGAATTACTCAAAGTCAAAGTCAAATGTCTTTATTCAATATAGAAGCATTACATTTTTTTATTGATTGTCAGATAATCTACCACCGGTTCGGAAATGGAAGCCTCTGATCTGAGAAGTACCGGCGTAAGAAACTCGGCGGGACTTTTTTTACCTTTTTTTTCAATAAATTTTACAAAATTTCTGCATAATACCTTACATTTTACTACTTTGAAATAGCCTGGAGCGAACATTTCATTACTAGGGTGTGTTATCTATCAAGTAATAATTACAAAAATTATAACCTTTAACACACAAAAGTTCCTTCACAACTTTTTTAAATTTATTTACAGATAGAAGCTGAACGTTTTCTGGTATTTTATTGTAGAAGAGTATACATTGTCCCATGAAAGATTTCATTATTCTTCGGAGCCTAGTCGTTGGAAGAACATAATTATGCTTATTCCTAGTATTTATATTATGTGTATCACAATGTTTTACGAAATCATTTTTGTTTATGAACATACATAATATTTTCAAATATGTATTGAGAAAAAACAGTCATTACATTGATTTCTGTAAACATTTTTCTCAGTCTATTAGGGGGCTCTTTGGAGCCCAGGTTATAGACTGCTCGATTCGCTCTCTTTTGAATTATGAAAATGGTATTAATATCAGCCGCGTTTCCCTACAGCAGAATGCCATAAGACATTATACTGTGAAAATAACTAAAATATACTAAACGGGCTGTCTGAACATCGGTTACCTGTCCAATTTTTTTGACTGCATAAGCCGCTGAGCTAAGTTTACTTGCCAGTCTATTAATATGAAGGCCCCATTGCAGTTTCCAATCTATTGTGATGCCGAGAAATACAGTGGAATCTACGTGGTCTAGCGCTTCTTCATCTACGACCACATCACACCCAGCTTGAGGAACATTAGGAAACTATTGTATTAAAATGTTCTTCTGGGTATATTTTTATGTTATATTAATTTAAATACATTATATTATTTATACTGATATGAATCTATAATATTCGGATCATTTGAGCGTTGTAATCTGGAATATTGGCTTTCTCGAAATTCACTCACTGTTCGACATATTTGAGATTGAGGGAATTTGGAATTCCATAACGAAAGATTCCACACTCTCAGGTATTTTAATGGTATAATGTCGGTAGACTTGCTATGAATTGACGTGTATTCTATATTGTTACATGTTTTCTTTGTAAGAAATTACAAAATGTATTCTTTTACTGTAATTTTGAAACTTGCGTAAAATGCTACAAGCCGATTTGCCCCCGACGTTGAGATGTTACGTCCTTCTTACCGGAATATTGAAGCCTTTTTACGATACTGTTTTGCGGTAGATATAGACACCGTCGTGGTCACATCCTCTGTGTTTAAACACTACACTTTTGCTTACACTTATTATTGGTATTAAGTGTTAGGTCTTGTTTACTCTGTTATAGAAATATATTATATTAATTTAAAAGTATTACAGCTTATTTTTATTTTTCATACGATCTACCTTGTATTGCAGTTAATGTTTTTAATCCGTTCAGAAATTGGTAAAATCGTCCGTTGCCTTCCTATTTATCGGCGTTGAGCTTACAAAACTTGTTTACCTCTGGTAAGTTTAATTATTTTAAAGTTTTATCGTAATCTACTACATGGGTTTAGAAGTTTTGGTTGAAATGTACTAGTATTGCGATTTTACATATTTATAAAAGAGTCGCACAAATATCTCGTACATTTTCTCTATCATTGTGCATGTCATAATAAAGACCATTAACGTGATCAATGCTGGCAGTCTGTGAGCGTCGGGAAAACATGACGCCACAGTACCTACAGTGCCCGTGAATTGAGTAATTAATAAATGTCGGACGGGTGCACTTTACTTTTATTATCGTCCGTTATATCTTGCGTACATCGCCCCCTCCGTTCATCTGCTTAATCTGAATGTCTGGGGGTCACGCGATGATAGGGCCGCGTTGTCTTGTCGGATATATTTTATGAACAGAGCTTTTGCCCGCATTTATTTGCGTTGTTGCTGAATTTTGTGATTGGTGAAATTGCCTTTTATTGCTCTACTATGGGGTCGGATTTGTTGAATGATTTAGTTATGGTTTATTTAAAAAGGATTAATGAATCTGGTAGAAAGATAGGTTTGTTTGCTTACTATATTTTTGGGAAGTCCATGATTGCTTCTATGAATACAGTTTTGCAAATTATGTACCTTCTTCGAAGTTGCTTGTTATCAGATATAGCGTGCTAGCAGCACTTGTATAAATAAATTAAGTATTTATGTAATGTAATTAGTGTGGTTTGCAAAACTGGTTCTTTAGTAGCACACTTAATGGCCTTCATAACGGAAGCAGAAGTTACAAATTGCTCATACCCTGAATCGCGTTAAAATGTGTCTATTTTGAAATAAGGCGAATCGTCGAAGCATTCGCTGACGGGGAACGTACACTATTTACTGATTCCTAAAGGAATATCCAGAGAAGTGCCCTCCCGTTAATTCGCTAGATGGCATTTCGGCTCGCTGCCTCCGGGACCATTTCAATTGTTTGTACATTTCTAAGACTTAGACTTCAAGAGGCATTTTCCCAGGCATTAAATTGTTAGTTATGTACACTACTGTTACTGTAGGCTTGTACACAATGTTATGTACAATTTATTTAATTTCTAAGAAATTGATTACATTACTAAAACTATACTATAGGACTAAATTACATACTATTATTATTTACTTAAAATATTCTTATAAAGAATATGGGAATATTCTAAATGTGTTTTTTTTTGTTGGTAAAGTTACTTTAATATACTTTTAAGCATATTAATAAAGTCTTTATAGTAAAGGTGAGATATAAGAAACATATATTCGGTAAGTTATTTACAATATCACTTTTTATAGACATATAAACCTTTTGCTATATTTACGCCGCGAGAAAGTATTATTGGGAATTGGATAGACGCTGATATCGTAGAAATATTCTGTCACAATTTATAAATTCAATTTCCCCAGTCAGGGTCGTGTGACAATGGTGCACTATTTTCTCTATCTAATTTCGAGAGACCAAGACCAAGGCGGGCTTACGTATATTGTATTTGTGGAGTGCTCGAACCAATTTCGAAAGGAAACAAACTTGCCTGGACAATTTTACGGTGTACTAGTAAGATCTATCTGAAACTTATTTTTAGGATAATTTTTAAAGCAACATTTACTAGAGTAAAAATGCATTAAAATGATTTCCTAAATACATATATCTCCGAGGGTTTTTCAAGGGATTAAAAATGCTAATCAAATTTTTAAGTAACGTCTTTTCTGTGTTAATAAACTTTATGATGTAAATATATTTTTTAAATTTAATATAGTAACACTCAATAAAATTAAAGGGTTTGAAGCAAACATGGTAATTAGAGATTTGATTTATGTATAGTCGCAATTTGAAATTAGATTTAACCTGTCTTTAGGGAAATTTTTGGGGTCTGTAACGCGTTGGCATGTCGCATGTGAACTCTGTGTAATCGTTACGTAGTTGTGTTAATTACGTAATTTACGGTGACACGAAAGTTGATTACACTGAGGATAACGATCTTAATGTCCGGTGCTTCAACTGGACCTTTTTTTTATTTTCTAACAAGCAAATACGAATAGACGAACGTATGGATATGGATACTTGGGATAATGCAACGTACATGAAAAAAATATAAACGTTAATTGTTTTTTTTGCTACATCAACCCCTTTATCGATGGAGGTACATCAAACTCTTTGTTGTAGTAGTTTCAACTTACATTGGTCAATTTTATTGTTCGTCTTGACTGATGTATTAACATTTATTATAACTTATAACTAATTGTTAAATCAACGTTTATTAAAGGCAAAACGTTACAAGAAAATGAGTTAAAAGCATTACATCGCGAGTTCGTTATTGCCGTTTTGGTTCTAATTTGGCGGATTTTTTGAAAGTCCGTTTTTATTGTAGGTTTTATTTTTAGTAAATATATTTTAAACACCTGTAAACGAGATAAAGTCCATTGAACATAAAGAAGTATCATCAAATAGCATCATTCTTATAGCACTAGACTTATGTTATTAAATGAGGTATTTCCCTTACTGTTACAATGTTTAGTTATGCGTGAGATAAAGTTTCTTAATAAAATTGATAAGCAGAATGTATCCGTTACCGTGGACTTTAAATTAATATAAGATCTCGTACCTTAACATATGGTAACTATAAAAATATAAAATACAATTCACCCATAAAACTTTGTAATTTGTGGTACTATTAATATCCTCCTCTATCATCAAGTGCAATATGTAGTATGAACAATTTAGTAGCAATTTCGCGTCCACCAGCTTCTATTTATGGCCACAATTTCTGAATACTAAGTTGGCAACTTCGCGCATGATAAGTTCGTACACAGCTATTGCACTTTCTGGGAAGGTGTCTTAAACTGAAGTTAAGAATTTGCATGGAGAGTTTAGTGTCGGGGCCGCCGGAGGCGCTGATGTTATCACTTTACCGTACATACGTGCATGCATACTGGCAAAATGTACGGATTTCATGTTGATACTTTTAAAGAATTAATGGATTCGAGAATTCATGTACTTACTTAATATTTTTCTATATTAACTTGTCTATTGTAGTGTCATAATCCCGTGTTCCTAAAGTAACGTCTGGGTTTACTGTGTTTATGTTACAAAAATCGTTTTGTTTGATAACAATATAAGACACTAATAAAATAGCTGTGTCTTGGTAATTTTACGCTTTTCCTTTTTTAAGATTAAATGCTGATAATATATTGAGTAGACGCGATTTCTGATCTTCCCTATTTGTGCTTTTCGAAACGTGTGTTGCCTTCGAAGCGGCAAGCCGAGACAGCTTCCAGTAAATCGCAGTCAGTGAAATAAATCGTTTGTTTCTCACCAAGTAACGCCAAACGAGTTAGTATTGTTTTCTAGAAATATATATCGTTTTTTTATTCCACATACGGATGCTTTGGAGAATTTGCGTTATATCGAAACAAATTGTGCCAAGGGCTTTGTGTAATCTTTCTCACTTTCATTATAATATTAAAGAAAATGACTTGATCGTAATACCAAAAGCTTAATATTCATATCGGCTTGTTAAGGCCCACTGCCAAACATAATCCTACCCGATGATATTACATATTATTAAGACAATTAAAGCTTTTGTGCTGATATTATCGTTTATGTTATGATTAATGTCTATTAACAAAAATCAAGAAAATATTTAATATTTTCTTAAATTCAGGCAAATAGTACACATTATTTAATGAAATACTTTATGGTTTCCATTGCGTTAAATTTTCGCGAATCCGTCCCGTGTTCATCGATAAAGAAAAAGAAGGCTGAATTTAGTAATATCTTATTAATTAGCATATAAATGTGTATCGTATCTCTATGTAGCCAACATTTGTATTCATATTAAACATTATAATGACAACATAAACTCATATTCTTCAGAGAATGTGACAGAAACGTTGAAACATTTTAAGACGAATTCAAAGAGTAGAACCTGGCTTTGTAATAAAAAGGGTTGTTATAATATCGGGGGATATAGCAAATGGATTATAATAACCCTCGGGAATCATCTCGACCCGAAGTTATGTAATGCTGAATAAAAATACTGTTGATAAATTGCTAAGGTAAGTATAAAATCGGATCAAAAAACAAGTAAATATTTGCTTAGTTTGAGATTATTGTATTATTTGGCCAGGATATATTATTATTATAAAATAACATTTAAAATTGTGTGGTTTCAACACAAACATAAACAATAATCCAAACTATGTTATAGTCCAACGATTCACATGATATAGGATAACATTGAATTAACAACCTAGTGGTGTCGTATGTCTAGTGTTCGTTTAATAAATTGACCTCGAAGTATGATTATCTAGATTTAGATGACTAGATAAATGTTAGAATCTTATTACCAGTAATGGCTACAGTGCCCTTCAAACCGGAAGACAGTAGTGTTTGCACACTACTTTGATACTATCACGGTTGAAATAGACACCGTGTCGTACTGACAGGCGATCTTTTGCACAAAAGAGATCACCATCTATAAACCTAACTGTTATGGAATGTCGCTTAAATATAATTTCTCATAGTGAAACATCGTGGAAATATCTAAGCTTGGCGTTTGTATGGGTAGAAATTTTGCTTTGTTTAGGAACAACGATATAAATAAGTAGGAGAGACATATATACTGTTAAATATACACGACTGTTAAGTCACTCCGTAGTTCTTAAGTCATGGGTTGCAGCATATGTTTGTCGATAACTTTTCGCGAGAACAGTTCAGCTCGCTAGCGTGTACGCACCTTTAGAACGAAGCGATTCACTATCTCGTATCAACTGACGCGTTGCGGCGCTCGAATCGTAAACAAACTGAATAATTGTTACTTGCGTATCGCGTGTGCGGATAATCGTTGCTCAGTTGCCGCTAATTCCTTGAATAATGCCAACGGGGCGACGTTGTTGCTTTTATTTTATACGCGAATTTATGTGGTTGTAATTTCGCCACGGATAAGATATCTTAAAACGTTGCGTAGATATTATTTTTGGATGTTTCTAATTAAGTTTTAGTGTTTTAAATTGTATACATTCTATATTGTCTATTTTGCATATGCTCTGTTTTATTTGGTATTATATTCGAAATTAAATTTAAATTTTTTTGGAAAAAGTCTCCGAAAGTAAAAAAGTAGGTAAGATTTTATATTACAAACGATAGAATCGTTAATAGTACGTAAAGATAGAAAATAGTACGTTAACGAAAATATACATCGTGAAAACGGGGACGTGAATCATACTTGTACCTTTATACACATAGATATATCATCGAGGCATTCACTCGTATTTAAATGTGCATTCAACCTCAACCCCGTTCCCTTTGTTGCATCGCGGTCATTAAATCATAAAACGCGAACAGTATATCAGTGCGCGGAGTGTTATACAGCTCGCGAAAGAATGCCCCCGCTCTCCGTTGCGATGTAAAATATCAATTTGAACAATTTAAAACGTAGCCTCATCTCGGTTCGCAACTATTTATGAGCGCGAGTTTTCCAGGCTACAAGCTAACTCGTGCGCCGGAAGCCGCGGAACTTTCTCGAATATTGCCCTGCGTAAGTTTGATGTGAAATAAGGGTGGATGAAATGTTACATTTATAGAGATTGATTTGATCGCTTTTGTCTTTTGTCAGTAGTTGATAGAATGGCGTGTCGGTGGCACGCAACTTTAGTGCCATCAATAGATTTTTGGCAAATTTGCACTATATATAGAGTCCTATCTAAAGCGTCTAGTTATTAACTGCCTGGTGGCATTCATGTTTCATATGTAAAACTATATTTCATACGTGAAGTTGGTGTGGGGTTCATGTAAAATTGCTGATATTCGTGATTTCTGGGAGATCAAATATAGTCCGCCTTTTATTTTTTCAATAGCAGGTTAAAGCACAGAAGATCCTATCTAAAGCGTCTAGTTATTCACTGCACCTACTTGTAAATGCTTGTTAAGTTTTACAATTAAAAGAAAATAACTAAATCATGTACTACTTTTTGGTTAATCTAGTTACATAGATTAAATTAAATATAAATGAAATTTTTGCTATCGCGTATGACATTAAAACGCTACGTACTGGCGTTAACTTGGACAAAGGCGAAGTAATATGTTTCACGACCGTGTTGCGGAATGTCTACGTTTATTTTCATTGTGCACGTAGCATGTACTAGATGCTCTGTATTTATAAAATGCATGCTATCGCTTTGTTGTTGTATTTTTAAATTCAACTTTAATTAAATTACCTGTAGGTAATTATTATATGATTAAAATTTATCAGTAATGCTTTTAATTTGTGTAGTTATTAGTGGTTGATCAATTGTTTTTGTGTAATAAAATATTTTTCGTAATATTTCCCAGCAACGTTATTTGCTGTAAAGTAAAATTTAAACTAAATTCACTTTTAATTGAATGCGTTGCAAAAAACTTTACCGGAACACTATATGTAATGTTGTGCAAAATACTTAATCGACTGATTTTTGTGAATTTAAAACTAATATTATATCGTATATTTTAGGAGCCCTCGCAATAATAAAATAATTTAACTTAAAGCAATAATACCGGTAAGCTCTCACGAATTTCATCGCATGTCATTTCTCACACATCAAAAACGATATAAACGGGTTACTTATAGCCGTATGAATTAAATCTCCTATTATCTGGGAGATATTATTTATAGAACTATTTGAAAGATAAGGTTTACTTAAGTGTGTGTATGAATTTAGTTTCGCATTTCAATATCATTCAATAAGTGTACTCGGTTTTGGTCAGTATTTTAAATGTGAAAAAGGTTTTAATTATAAATGCCGCGATCGGTACTCGGTATTCGACCGAATAAGACGTGTTATTCGGCCAAACATTGAATACTAAATCATGAGAAAAGATTAGTCATATTACTCAAGGTGATAGGTATTCATAACAACTTACACTAAATTAGTAAATAATATTGATCAGTGGTACGTTTTGAGTTTAAAAACAAGCTTTCTAGCATTTGTTGGTAGCAAAATGAATACAATTTTCGTAGTTACAGCTTTACAACTTCATAAAATTACTTCGTTATACACGCTGCTCCTGAAAAATAAAAAAACCTAAAGCTAATGGTTGTTACGATCGGTTGCAACTAATATTATTTATTGTTAACGAGCTCGGTAACCGTTCATTTTGCGCTTAATATTCAGCGTTTCGGCTGACAGCGTTGTCGATTATTCGGTATTCGGCCAAACCACTATTCGTAGCAGTTTTGATATTTTTGGTTACATGTGGGTAGATTTTGGCGAGATAAGTTAGGCGGCGGACCAAGACCGTCATGGCTTGGTAAGTCCAAATTGGTTTAAACAATCCGCGAACGACGTGCAGTTTTAGAATGTTTAATTATGTAATTTTAATTAAACGTCTGATTCAACACTTTGACGTCACAGATAGTGTAACTTTTTGCCGGCCGATATGTGATATTCTCGTGAAATATGTAGTTAGGGCATCGTATAACTTGTTGTTAGTTTAAAAATAAGGTGTGTTTATTGGTAGACGTTTATAAACGATCTTTAGATATTAGAACCATAATTATTTGATTTTAAAGAGATTCCACGATTGAGTTTCGGTCACTACTCATTGTAGACTCAAATTACTTTAAATAATATAATTTTTAATAATATGACAATTATAAATTTAAGGTACTCTGTCATTTACCAGAATTCGAGTTTCATCTTTTATGGTCACGGCATACCGATGAGAGCTTTTGTCTTAAAAAATGTTCATCATCATCAGCCTGTGTCAGTCCACTGCTGGACATAAGCGTCCTCTTATGCACGCCACCGCTTCCGATCTTCGGCTATTCTCATCCAGCCCACACCGGCGCTTTATTAAAAAAAATGTTGTTATTTATTTATTTTTCAGTACTGCTCGTATTGATTCGCCCTTGATTATAGAACTCAATATTATTATTTCTCCAGGGGCGATAAATCAGCGCGGGCTGTAATTGGGGGCGCGCATCGATCTATGGCCGTCGATGCGTCCTTGCATCGTGTAATTGATTGATATAATGCAACGTGAGTAATTGCGTCGTCCGCGTGTCGCGTGCCGCATTCCACCCATTCGGTATGACTGATGACCGGTGCCCGTTCGGTTAATGCGATATCGCATTAATCAAAGATGCAACATCAAAGGTCGACGGCCGACGCTGTGCTGCCTGCGGTTGGGAACATACATGTGATTGTTTTGCATATATGTATGCTTGGTTTCGTTGTCGGATGGGCATGTAAAAAGTCGGTCCACCCACCAACCCGCATTGGACCAGCGTGTTGGGATACGGTCCAAAACCCCCTAGGTGCTAGGGGAGCAGTGGACTATCAAAGGCTGATGATGTATGCTTGGTTTTCCGTTCATATATGGAATATATACGCGCAACATACTAACATATATGAATAAATGAAACGGCAGTGTCTACTCCTGCTGAATGGCAGTTGTAAGTGAGCTACTATGTTTTATTTGAACCGATTGTTATTATTGACAATGTATTTTTATTTTATTGATATTAGATTGTATGGTTACTAGATTATCATAAGATTTTTTAAATTAAAATACTTTAAATTGAAAATAAGGCTCTAATAAAAATAGTAAGCATGCTTAAGTGTATCAGGCTTTCTTAAACCAACTTTATATAGTAGGTCAAGTTGGCAGTTAATAGTGGAAACTTGTAGCGTTCTGTTATTTTAAATTTTTACTGTCCATAGATACCCTTTACTTTAAAAACTTTATAAGAAAGTAACTACAATGTACTTGTTTAATAAATATACGATAAATTTTAAGTACTTATACATCGCCATGATATAAGCCAATACATAAAAATTCGGTCAGTCACAGTCACTTTCAAAATGGCGCTTATTCAAAGTAACGACCTTAAAAAATCAACATAAACGGTGTGTTCACGCGTTAAAACTTTTTTATATGATATTTATCGTGCTATTTGCTTAACAGGTTCGTATCGATAATCTTTTATCGCAAGCGATCGTTATTAGTCCCTGGGCCACCGTGCCATTAGAGGTCCGTATAAATCAGTGAGCCCGATGCAACGGAACTCGTCCATATATCATGTTTCGACGCCCGCGCAAAGTATTTGAAATATACCCTCACTTTGTTTTCGTGTTTTAATTATCTCTCAGTGCAACGCTTTCGGGATTCTCAGTATTGGAGTTTGAATCCTGTTTTAGTTTTGTTTGCACATGTTATCGAGTTACATATGGTCTTGATACAATTAATATTTTTTTGTTTTCTTTAAAAATACTTTGTAATTTTCGCTTTCGTTATTTATATGATACAGAACAGTGAGTATTTATTTATATCTATCATGTATCATGTAATCAATTAATGCACTTATTAACACATTACAATATATGTAGAATATATATTGCTTGTTTTCCAGATTCACTACGTTTATTTCGGGTTGTGGCGTTGGTTCACGAAGTTTCGGAGTCGATACTGGTTATGAATTTATAACAATGTAATCGCATAAATACAAGAAATAATCATTCATTTAGTAGTATGTCAAGTGTAATTGTAGTTTATTATTTATTTTACGATTTTAATAGTCCATCTTTATTAATATCAGATTAAAATTATATTAAAAATTTGTTTCAAGTTATAGAAATCACTTACGTAATTTACAACAGCCAACAATTGTATTCTTAATTTTTTCTGTGGTACTGATAAAAGCATATATTCTTTAAAAACCATTTTACAATCTATGTACAAATTGTTAAGAGAATTGTTAATATATTTTCTTGAGTGTAATTGCGTTTGAATTACCTAAAGTTTCTAAATTGAAAACAATAATAGAAATACAATAGAGATTATATTAAAACTGTAAATTTTGTGACTATTTGCCGTCGACAATATTAAACGAGATTTAACTAGATTTAGCATAAAATTGTATCTTATCTCGTTACATTACATTTAACTAGCAATTCTAGATTATGTATTTTGTCGTTCGAAGGCTATTACTATTTAAACAAAACATTAAATCAGTTTAAGCATCTTTGTTTCAATAAACTTGTTTATTTAAAGGGATGCAATTCTCAGTATGTTATAAAATATAAAAGAGTTTACAGCCATTTCGTTGTATTGTGCCATTATGTTTTTAATATATGTTTAATGCACTAAAATTATTCAATAATTAAATAAATACTTAATAAGTAGTTTAAGTAGTATTTTGAATGGTCCCTTTTAAAATAGCATTGACTAGAAAAGTTACCACCACTACTAAATTCAGCAACTACCGGTCCGTTTGAAAGGGCTTGTGTAATTACTAGGCGAACAAGATGCAATGCTTGCCATCATGTGTATATCCAACTGATCTCGTCGCTTTGATAAGGAAAAACGTATATAATTAATGTTTAACTTTAAGTTATTATTCACGTTAACATACGTTTAATTTGATACACTTCGAGTTTTATGAAAAACCAACCGAAAGGCTACACCAGTAATGTCGAATTCGTTTTCCCGCGTGAACTGCAGTTAACGTGCGCATTGAACCGCGGTGGTCCTCGACATCGACGAGATGCGAAAATTATGCGTTTTGTGGTACAGCTGTAAACGTTTGCCCCACTTCCTGTGCTGGAGCTGCGTTTGTTGTTTTGCCGTGTATACAAAGTGTGTTTACAAATTTATACTGATTGAGTGACTACACGTGTTAGGACCAACGGTTACCTTTAGCACTATGATTCTAAGACAATAGTAAGCCCATTTTTATCTTAGCTTGTTACATGTTTCTGTTATTAATAATGTAATGCCTCCTCTGTAGCTTTATTAGTTTTTTATTTCTAGTTTTTCCAGTATTGTCTAAATCTTAACATTTTAATTATAACTATGCCTTATTGTGGCGTATTAACTACTGTGCACTTTTCTTCAAAATATGTGTACAATTTTATTTGAAGGTATTTTTATTTTTGCCTAAAACCCTTGACCTTTATTTTTACGAGTATTTTATTCAAATATTTTTTTTTACTTTGAGGATTTTAATGCCTATATGGTGATGTGAGTCTGTGGTGTAGTATATATTTTTGTATGTTTCGCTATTGGATGCAATTTTTGCGCAAGCGTTTAACTTCTAAAATCATGTCTCATAAAGAACTTCACGTTAAATATTATGAGGACAACCTAATGCATAAGCGTTATTACTTAATCCAACATTTTAGCTGGTTAAGTTGTTTAAAAAAAAGTAGTTGTAATCATTTTCGTTGGACAATTTGTGCTTGTACTACTTCCGGTTGCACTGCGCAACTGCCACCGTGAACAGCACCCGGCTCGAGCCACTTTATATTAATTGCAGCTCGACTCGGCTCTATTTCGTTTTTAAGCACTCCGCTGGGAGGCGATTACGGGGCTCGAATGTACCATGGTCTTGGTGCGACTGGTTGTTGCTGAAATAATAAAAGTAAATATTTTGGGACGATAATACAGCATCTAGGCCCAAACTAAGCGTCGCTAGTAATTGCAATTGGATGACTGACATATTTTATATACCAGTAAATCATCATGCTTTGATATTTATACATTATAAATACATTGACATAGATTTTTTCCCGGTGTGGGAATCGATCCTACGTCCTCTGGAACAACAGTCAGGGTCGCTATCTACAATTTCAATTACAATGATGAACTCACACAGTAAAAGATTTCATGAAATGTCAAAATCATGAATGATGAAAATCATGAAATTTATTTTGTCAATAAAATTAGTTATATGCAAATGACTATCGTACCATGCTGACTACGACTGCCTCCGTAGCCTAGTGGAAAGGGCGTGTGCTTTAGAAACCGTAGGGTGTGGGTTCGAATCCTGCGGGGACTCAACAAATATTCATTGTTGTTTCCTAGTTGGTTAGGACAATTTGGGCCGATCATTCGATTGTCTAAAAAGTAAGATGATCCATGCGTCGGATGGGTATGTAAGAAGTTGGTCCACCTACCATTTGGATCGGGGTTTTCGGTCGGTCCAAAAACCCCCAAAATGGCGAAGGCGTGCATTTGTCAAGAAAAGCCTATGTCCAGCAGTGGACTAACACCAGGCTTGATGATAATGATGATGATGAAAATGCTTAATAGCATATCTTGTGAAATAATTATGAATAGCTGAGCCTGACCACAATCAATAATTACTTTAACTACGATGCAAATCTCTGCTACTGACCTCTTTGATTGTGCCTGCGCACCCTTTTACAATGCTGTCTGTATTTGAAGTCTATATATTTTATTATTACACCATATTCTTTTACTTATTATTGTTTTTGCTTGTTACAGGTACGGTTGCTGATAGTCAACAAAAAGCTCTAAGTTTCTCTCTGAACTTAAATCGTTCCGTTAGTATGTTGCATACTGTTTCTATAAACGTTTACTTCTAATTTACTTCAATAAGATCGTCTGGAACAGCCGTCTTGGCGTTTATTGAAAAAGGCCTATGTCCAGCAGTGGACGGACAAAGACTGCTAATGATGATGGCGATGAAGATCATCTTCGTTAATATTATTGAATAATTAAGTTATTTTTAAAGGAATTTTTCATTTTTTCTTGATATAGAACTAAAATCTGCCGTTATAGGAATAAAGAATTGGACGCGAGAATACGAAACGTTAGGTTCTATTTAGACATCTATTTGTTTAGGTTAAAAATTTAAATAACGTTGTCTATTAAGATAGTTATGAAGGAAAGACGCTTTAATCTCTACATTGATTGAGAAAAATAAATGTATCATTTTAAATACGTTAATGAAAGTTCGTCGTTGGCGCATAACCCGGTACGGCGTAAGAGAACTCATATATTTTTGTATGAGAATAAATATAAACTGCCTCCGTAGCCTCCTCCGCAGTGATATGGGCGTGTTCTTTAGAAACCGGAGTTCGTAGGTACGAATCAAACTCAACAAATTTTCATTGTTGTATCCTAGTTGGTTAGGGCAATTTAGGCTGATCAACCAATAGTTTGAAAAGTAATATGATTCATGCGACGGATGGGCATGTATAAAGTCGGTTTACCCACCAACCCGCAATGGACCAGCGTGGTGGGATACGGTCCAAAACCCCCTTATGGTGGGGGCTAAATGGGGGTCCAGCAGTGGACAATGAAGGGCTGATGATGTAAAATATAAATAATGCCATTCGATCTAGAAAAGTTTTACGTGCTTGGTAACTAAAATGTGGATACTAAAACGGTTACAAAACGATGACGACATTAGATTGTTCACGTCAAAGCCAGCTACCGTGGTTACCATACAAGCCTCGAGGTTGATTGGCTAATTTAAGGCAGCGTTTGAGGTTAGACAAGATGCAGTGCAGGCAATGTGCGGTTAGCGGTGTACGGAGTAAATTGACGCGGGACCACACAGTTTGTTGTGACAAATTCACGAGGCTATTTCGGAACGCAATTTGGGGTTATGATCGCTCCGGTTGCGTGATTCGGAAGCGTTGATGCCGTTAGAGGAACGTGTGTATGTAGTCAACGAACGATAAATTTAATGTAGATGATATGAAAAGTGTTAAAATTTTACGTCAGTATGTTACGTCAAATTATTTTAGAATTGACGCATTTGGTATATGATAAAAATCTTGTGAATTATTATTGAATTCGTAATAATGATGAATGATTTTATTTAGGCGTTTTTTTTGGTCGACGAGACAGCAGGCAGACCATCCACCACAGTGATGGAAATTGGTCACCGATGCACATAGATTGGCAATGCCAGTGGTATCATCAACGCGCTGCCTACCGTGAGACAGGATATTAACTCTCGTTTACCCAATAAATATGCCGGCTTCGGTGCCCTTCAAACCGGAACACAGTAGTGTTTTCACGCTACTACTTTGAGGCAGAAATAGACACCGCGCTGTTGCCGTTGCCCCAGACAGTCCCATGTAAAAAGGGGACCTACCGCCTACAATTGTCACCTACAACTGTCATTAGGACAACTCTGTTATAATTTATTTTTAAAAGGCTAAAACACTAAAGTAGTAGAAACTTTCATCGTACATACGTTACGCAGATATTACAAGTAACGACGGATTCTATTAACGCATACCATTTCGTCAGCATATCAGTGGTGGGGTACCGCATTGAGGTTTCTCGCAATTGCATCATATCTCCACATGTATTATAGTGAACGTTGTCAGATAGAAATGGAAAAATATAACGGTGTAACGCTATATACGTTGATGCTAGTGCGTTTTGTTATAAAAAAAGTCTCTATTCACCGTATTCCCGTTCGCGCGGTATTTACATTGTTTTTAAAAAATATGTATTATGAGCGAAGGATCGTTCTGAATTATTTACAGTGCAAACAATTCTGCAACGGTATACGCTTTGCATCGATATAAGTGGCCGGTGTAGTTTTTGTATCGCCGTTTATATTCTTTTGTTGAACGAATGTGCGAAAAGATTTTTAGTGTTGTATTTTTAGTTGTAACGTTCTGGTCATGTTTGCTGCGGGCGAATGTATTGCGGTTGCTCCGATGACGTGATAGATTCCCACGAATAATCGGCAACCAAGTTATTGAGTTGTACACCAAGGCGGATACATAACATATAGTTGACTAAGTTTTTCTAGTAAAACTCCTAGATGATTAAATGAATACTAAGCAATAGTTTTTTTGTCAGTTTTTATAATGTTTTATTGATCTAACAATTTTTTTTTCAAATCAGCCAATTTACCAAAATGCTATTCAACTATAACTATTATGTGTGGTATTTTGTACACTATAACTTGTAATATTAAAAGACTTGTTAGTCTGCTGACTAAATTATGTGGCTTTAATGTTGAAGAAGAAACTTTAATGGTACCGCAACTAAGGTTTGTTTATCAAAATAAACCTTAGATGAAGATTTGTCTAAATTAAATCTAAACATCAGTATATCCTTGAAACTCTAACTTTATCAGAAGCTCAACTGTTTTGTCGAACGTCGACGGTCACGGCGAAACTACCGTCACGAACGGTCGCCGTGTCAACGATGGCGAACAGTAAAGTGATTTTTTCCTCGTTCACGACCATTCGCAATGGCATCGCGTTAATTATCGTCGCTTGTAGATCGATTGTCTTCGGTTTGTTTCCGATTTTGAGAAGTAGGCTGATTAAAGTTTTTGATAACTGTTTTTGTTTAGTGATTGAAGTCACGAGACGTCAGGACGTTCACCTGATGGTATATGGTATACGCCTGCTCTTAAGAAACGCCCTGAGATATGAGGTGTTACGTCTCGTTTGCTCAGCAATAATTCTGGCTTATACATACATACTTACATTAGCCTGTAATTGTCCGCTACTTAAAATAGGCCTCCCGTATCCATTAGGGGGGTTTTGGACCGTATCCCGTTCCGTACTCTGGCTTAGACCGAACTATAATACCGTTTATACTGGCTAAGCAGTTCCCCCGACGGTCCCGTAGAAAAAGGAGACCTACCTTTCTAATGAGCTTTTTTCCAAACATGTCGTACCAATTCGACGAAGCATATGACCACAATAAAACATAGGGGTGGAGTGAATATGAAAATCGGTTTTGATGTCGCGTCATTTTGATTTATTTCAGGTAAGTATTGTCAAAAAGTATTTTACGTTTAGTTTCCATGGTATTCGACCAAGCATTTCAGTTCCTTAAGGGCCCACATCTAGGCTATTAGGCGAGTACGCTGTTACCTATGAATTGTAACTAGAAAAATGATAAGCTTACGAATAATAATACGTCTTCATTAATGCACATTAAAGATGTCAGTATTTAATAGTAGATAGTTATATATATATAGTAGACAGTTTGTAAGTAACAATACTAAAAATAAATGTTATATTTGTAATTGAACTAGTAAACTCCAATTTAATTTGGGTACTTCATTTGCTTTAGTTATTCGGGCAGTATGATAGACGGGTTTACAAAATAGAAATAATTTTTCATCGTAAAATTATAAGTACCCAAAACTACTCAAACGGCATGATTGATATCGTGATTGCTTTTTTGTATATTTTTAATTCAAGCAGTACTTATGTGAAATAGTTTTTATGTGAATATTTAAATGTTACCGAAGTGCCCCTTAAAGCATAAAATTATTATCTGAAATTAAATTTCAATTTAAAAATATTACACCGAAACAACTAAATAATCGTGTTATAGCAAATGCAAATTAAATATAGAGAAAAGTTTGTTTGAACGCAATTATTTAGGGCTCACTACTTCTTGTTTTAATGCGTCTACTATACAAAGTTTAAAGTTTCTTGTATTTTATATGCTGATATACAGAAGAGTAAGTATAACGATAGTGTCAAACTTTCTAGAAAAATTGTGATGACACGTACGAACTTGTGATAACTAACATGCTATCAAGTTTTAAAAAAAGCATACGTTGTAAATATAACGCAATAAGAAACAGCAACTTAGCTATCAACTGTTTTTTTCTTTAATCATTGAATTATTAAAGCCTAGCCACCACAGGACATTTGCCGGCAGGTGTAAAAAGCAATGCTTATAGGAACGCACCCTTTCGTCACAAATCGGCTCGCCGCCTTATGGCATATCTTATTGGTGTAGGATGAAGATGTCTTCTTTATGTAGTAATTTTGCTGGCTACGGTACAATTCTAACCGGAACACACCAGTGTTTACAAACTATTACCGATTAAAGCTATTCGCGTATTATTTAAAGACATCGAATGATACACTTTAGAATATTCTGCCGTTTAGGTTATAATGTTAATGTTCATATGAAATTTGTTCTATTAGGAGAAGTAGGTGCATGATTACAGGGTATTTTGTTTTCTGAACACACTTTTTTATTTGATAGCATTATAATCGGTCTCAACCGTTTATAGTCTTCGTAGGTTCATGGACTAGCAGTTACACTTTTTAATTAAGCAAAAATTATAAAGAAATATCGTTTAAAAAAATATCAATCACAAAAATCGTTCTATACATATAGAACGGACTATATAACATATAAAGTAAGAGCATAAACATGTACTTATTTTTAAGAGAACAATTGACAAATAAATCGTTTGGACTTCTTCTAGACATTGGCGCAGTCACATCAGAGCACGCTTTGATGATGCTCTTTATCTCTTTTCCGGGATATTTATTTGATTCTCACCAAAAATTTGATCCTTTTTTATGTTTCAATTCTTGGTTCCAAGCATATCGATTAGTTTTTCTTTAGTAGTTTCGTAGTATATATCGTAACAAAATAATAAATATTTATTAACATACTATGTCTTAATAGACATAGTTGTCCATCGTATCGTGTATGTCATTTTGTCCAAATGTAAACAAAAATTAATAATAATCACAAATCAATGACAAAACTAATTAAGTTAATAAATTTGTTCGTAATCACTATGTACTGATACAGTTCATGGATTTTAATAGAAATAATTACATTTAACACAGAAATCAGAACAAAATAGTAACCACCGTAAAATAAACTTTTGAAGGCGCAAAGCACGTTCGGACTGATTATCGCAACGTAACCGTTACAATGGCGCTCAATATCTGATAGGATTGTAATTTTAGCTCCAATCACATGATATATTTGAGAGAATGTAATTAACAACACGACAATTTTTAAATAAGGTTACTATGTCACTTGATCCATACATGTTATTTTATTCGTAATTCCAATACTCCTTTTTATCTTGTAAAGTATCTTCTATGTTAACTGTACTTGCAATTTATAATATTTGTAAGATTAATGATATTATAATTAATATAAATATAATATTATAATAAAAGCTATGGTGTTTTGTCATGACATTACAACTAAAGGTCCGGTTCGGATTCCATCAGCCCGTATCAATGCCTGTCATGCTGTCTGTTATATTACATTCAATAAGTTAGTGTCTCAATTTGTACCAGATGTACGTTGACAGCCTATTAGTTCGTGACTCGATGAGCTAACTTCGATTAATAATGTAAGCTCTATATTTAGGGAGCACGGGTTATGTTTCCTTTCCAAATTTACCATCTTAATTGGATAATATTCGTAGTATAACGAAGGATGTAGATGTCATGTACTGAAAGGGCTTTCGGTTATGTACTAATTGTTAATAAAATTTACGTAAAGAATTTATTTTATGATAGTTTAAATCTGTGAAACCAAATAATTGCATATCTTATAGAAGTAATTGATAATCATTGAAAGTTGAATAATGATATAGAACACTTTTCCTGACAATTTTCCTTGTCAATGATATTATCCGATCTTGGTAATATTTTATTAGAAAGAAGAAAGAAAAAAACATTTATTTAGTACATTAAAGAAACATTTTATAATATAGAGAATAAAAAGAAATATACACTTACAAAAATGTTGCCACTCAACGTTATATCGCGAAGAACTTCGCGATTGCTGAATTTCAGTGGAACCTAACGATAAATAGATGGCGCAGTAAGCATCCATTAAAAAAAATTACAACGACAAGTTGCTATAAAAATCAAAAATGTTTCTATAATTGAGATTCTCCAGGGCATTTGTCTGTGTGTATTTTGTGTAAGTCCTTAGTGGCGTACGTAGCACGTAATGAGTAATGTGTTGTGAGTGTTAAGTCCGCGTATCGATTTAAATTAAAGAGATCTAGGAAATAACATTAAAATTAGTCAATAAAAATAACATTACAATTAATAAGAAACATAGCAATATTCTTAAACCGATACGTTTTGAAATTACGCGATTTAAACGATACGTAATTTGCAAACGTCCCTTACTATAACAAATTGACTTTAGCGTCATCATAAAAGAGCGAGGGGCGTTCGTTTTCAAGGTAATATGGCCATTTACTCAATGCACGGGGGTGTCCTTTCAAATGGGCCGAGTTGGGGGCCGCGGCACAAGTGTCACTCCGGGGGCACATTGTCTCAGTGCGTAACGACACCTCTCGTGACACGAGGTGAGGTTGACGCACGGGTTTAAAAAAAGGGGTAAAAATGTGGAACGTGTCACTCCCAAAGTGAGCCCTGCCAGGTTAGTAACTTTGTTAGGTTTCATTTACGAGATTCGACCGCCTAGCGTTATTTGGCCCTAGAGCACGTACTCGTATGTATTTATGTCATATGTACTTGAGCTAAGTAAGATTCTATAAATTATAGGCTTTATACTAAAAAGGAGTTTCAAGTATTAAACTGTTTTGGGGAAAAATCTTTGGCCGTTATTTTGATCAAATATCCCTAGGATATTTGTTTTGAGTCGAAAACCAATTAGAATACCACTTTGGCGTCATTTCAGTATCGTCGTATAAAACATATTTTATTAAAATTGTTTTTGTTGAGTTATAGCTGTAATTCGGATAAATATACATCGATTAAAAGACGGCCCCGTGATAACTGGAGTTAGGTAATAGGTAAATATTTAAGATATATTTTATTTTTTAATAAAACTACCCTGTGTAAAGCAAATATCCCATCATCATCACACATACTTCATTAAGTAATTTCAAGTAGCACTTTTTTAACTTCAGTTTAAGCGATTTGGTCTTTAGAATGAATGAAAATTCCTCTATGAACCATTCCTGTGTGTTAAATGGTGAAATACAGACAAAATACCGAATATATTTGTATTGCTTGCGAAAATGACAAACAACTTTAGGATACATATATACATTATGTATGTTTTGAAACCATTAATTACCATTCACGGCTTCGGACACACTAATGGATTCGATATTATGCGAATAAATTATAAGTGTAATAAATTGTGCGGCCAAAGTGGCCGCTCAAACGATCTGCTCATATATGAACGCGAGCTTGGCTCTTCACTTTACCCGTGGCGTGAATTAAGCACACATCTAACTTATACGAAACAATATTAATTTATTTACACTAATATCATTGGTATAACGATATATCTTAATTTTCGAATTATATCACGCTATATTATCCGCTAAAGGCATATAATACTATTTTTATTAAAAATTATTTCTTTTATTTACGTGATTATTACCATCATTTCAAATCCACTTGTTAAGCAAGTCTCAATCAATTATAATTTTAGTTAAAATGTTTCGGCTGTCGGTAATAAACATCTTAACAAAACAAAGGGTGTGCAATGATCCTGCGTCCTCAATAACTTTTGTCACTTTGTACAACAAAAGATATAAAGGAATAAATTTGACATGTTACTTGATAGAATCTTTCGAATTGCCAGGATATCCTGCATGATAAAAGCTACATAAGAATAAGTTAATGCTCCACCATTAAAGATCTAACATTACATGGTTTTGGATGTACGAATTAATGTAATTGACTAGTTGTGTTACGCCTACGTCCCGTCCATACACGAGAATTGCCTTACGCAGTTTTATCAAGTATTTTATCACGATTAATGACTTCCTCTCGTCGTATATGTTATTTTATCTACGTCTGATTCATTGAAGACAAATGACGTTTGTTTTATCACCTTATAATGGCGTCATCGGACTGCCTTTAAGCGTAATAAAACCCACTTTTCTGAAATTAGAGACTAAATTAGTGTCCCTTTTTTTTGTATTTGCATACAGCAGCCGGGCCATCTGATGAAAATGCCATCAGGTCACTGACGCCAACAGACATCGGCAAAACCAATGGTATCACTGCCCACCGTGAGACATAAGATGATACGTCTCGTTTACCCAGTAAATACGTACGGCTACGGTGACCTTCGAACCGGAACACGGTAGTGTTGAAAAGACACTACTGTTTTGCGGCAGAAATAGGCACCGTGGTAGCACCACCCCAGACAGACCCTGTAAAATGGGACCTACCACCGCTAAAATACGAATGTAAGATTAGGTAGAGTCAAAATTTAAAAGCTTATGTTTAAATTGCTAAATTCATGTATTTTCTTATTGCAAAATTAATAACCTAAATATTTAACTAGAGCTAGAAGTATACCTTTAATTAATGTAGGAAAAATGTGCATGGTACATGCGAAGTCACACTTACCACGACGTTTATAAGTGTAAATTCATGTCGAGCCACGTATTTAAGTAGTTAATTGATTGAAGTTGCGATATAAGTTAATCCCTCTTTATATAACTATACAACACTACTATTAGATTATGTTTGAGAAGTTAACCTACATCTTTACATAATATGTATGAATATTGTTGGAACACTGCGTGATGGCCAATCAAGAACTTATTGGCGCCATTCGTTGCGTACAAGAATATTCCAATTTAGTTTTAATGTACCCTACGTAAATTACATAGCAAAGTACTAAGATGTAGTGCGCACTTCTATAATCTTTACACTGATAAGATTTGAATATTATGCGGCGATATTTCAAGCTTTAAACGTTTGCTGTTAGCAATCTGGGGTAATTATTCTTAGATCTACCTTTTTTAAACATATAACCCTGCTATATTTGCATAGGATTATGAATTATTATTTTTTCCCTTATTTGTCAAATTACTTTTTAAGATGCGTATACAATTTTAGTTTTGTCGATTAATTTATTTTCTTATACAATAAATTAACTTTCAAGCAATTTTGAAAATGTATTGATGGAAGATCCCGACTATCTATATGGATTCCAAATGTTAAAAATAACAAGCCTTAAACAAAAAAAACGTCGAGGAAATACTTAGGTGTAAAAAAGACATTTTCTTCATACCTATGCCTGATCTAGCTACTATTTACAGACAACTGTTAAAGAAACCATATTATAAGGTAATGGCGCAAGTTAACGGCCTAAAAGGGCGTTTAATTGAATAAAAGGATAAATTAGGAAAATTTTAATTCTGATCCATTATCTTTTTATTAACTTTTGCTTTTTTCTTTCGAATAAATCACAATTTCTTTTATTTACAAAGAGCGATGAGATGAGCTGAGACAAACTCTACCTAACGATAAGCGATACACTTTGACTATTTAAAATGTTCATATTTATTTAATTTACCCAGTAACCGAGTAAATGTTTTAAAAACATACTAAATATTGTACGGGCTGTTATATTAGCAGCAAAGTAAATTACGTTTTATCTGTTACAAATTGAAATATTAAAAAAATCCACATTAATTATGTTTAAAATAAATGTGAAAACGCTAAAAGTTTAAGCGTAACGTTTCGTACTATAATTTAATTGCAGCAAACTCAATTGTCGTGTAGCACAGAAGTTAATGGGCCACGGGGTAAGTTGAAAATATTTTTTGTAATGGGTTTTTAGCAAGCCTTAAATTACAACGAATATACAGAAGTTAATATTAAAAATACGCACCGTCAGTGATTATTAATTTATGTTTGTTTGATTTTTTTTAAATACTGCTGCAGATTTAGAAAAAATATGTTTTTGATTGCACGAAACGTCGACATAATCGTAGTAAAACCCTTTAAAAATTTTAAAACCTATACATTTTCTATTTATTAAATGTGCTTTACTGCATTTTTTATGAGATTTTAGGAATTTAAGAATTACGTCAAATTACGTAAACGGTAATGAAATAATAATAATTCAGACTATAGGAGAGCCGTGATGCGTGATGCAACTATTATGGTGATAATTGATCGAATTACGCTGAGTATAGTGGACTGAGGTGGGTTAATGATGTGGCAAATTAAGTCAGCGAAATCTTAATGACGCTATCTTGAGTTAATATTTACGTGTACGTTAATTCGAAATAATAATAAACAATATAATAGTATAAATATTTCTATTGTTTACGCGAATATTATTAAATAAATAAATGACTTTAGATTTTATCGCGTTTTTTATTTTAAAATTCCTCCGACGTTTCGAACACTTTCCTCCACTACACTCCTGGATCTTAACAAGTCTAGATTGTGACTGCAAAACTTATAACCATACTTTTAATCACCCAAATCATTACATCAGATTTGATCGACCACAAATCCTCGCTTAAGAACACCGATTCCTATCAAGGATGATCCGTGAGGCTATTGAGATTAGAAAATATCCAAATATCAATAATTAATTTAAATTAAGATCTGAAACCCCGGTTCAGCACTGGCAACAAGACGCATGACATCTCAGTCTACCCGTGACCACGGCCGCTGGAAAGTGTTCGAAACGTCGGAATTTTAAAAATGTAAAATAAACGCGATGAAATCCGTAAAGTAATTTTATTTATTTAATAAAATATAATAATAAATAAAATGAATAAACAAATATTCATTGTCTACATGCCATAGGTTCTCAAAAAGAAGCGTCCTTCTTAACTTGCGTAAGAAATATAGCAAAACTTATTTTTAACGTTATACTTTTATAACTATATATAGTAAGTAATAATACAAATAAGTAATATTACAGTTTTCTGGGATTTAATTATGTCAATTAACTAAATATTTTCTAACACCACTTATATTTATTACATAAGGAATGTACATCCTTTAAGATTTGCAGAACGATAACTTCGACAGACGGCAAAATCATAAGAACTTTGCTGCAGATTAAATATTGCACTCTCCATTCGCCTAACGTCTTTTCAGAATATCTGCAATCCTTTTAAGCGGCAGGATCTATTAATGCGATACCTCCGTCGTTCATCACTGCCAAAGAGTTCTGCATGAAAAATGTACAAGTTAATCCGTCTTCATTTAAAAGTGACCAAAGCAAATAAAACTGACCAGTAATGAACTTTCCTTACTTACCTTACTTACTGTGTTTCTTTTTACGATGGTTAGATCAAAATATTTTTTTGCAAATTATTGTCAATTTTACTAATTAAATAAATTTATTGTATTGTTTACTTAATAGAAGCATAATTATGGTTATTGAAATGAATAATTTAGTGCTTTTTTAGCGTCTGTGTATATGACGATAAATTATAGACGATCGATGTTTTTTTTATATATTGTTGTCCTCAATATTTATAGTTAGTTTCGCAAAAATCGATCACGTGCTGCAGTATGTCGATGCAATTACTTTAAATTGACGGAAGGTCTGCATTCTGTTACAAAGTGCTGAAACATTAAACAAATGGCGAGTCATTTGCTTATTGTAATAATAAAGAAACGACTACGAAATAAGCAAAAAGACATAAAAAATAGGTTGCTATTAAATTGTAACTTTGTAAATGTAACGATATGGATACGGTCCAAAACCCTCTAATGGATAGGGGTGTATTAGGGGAGGCCTGTGCTGGATATAGGCCTCCCCTAATGTGGACTATCACAGGCTGATGATGATGATGGTAAAATGTTATCCCCGTTGCACTCTTAAATAATGAGAAGAATTATCAAAAATGGCTTACTATTAACAAAAACAGTTATGATGCAAAACTACGTATTTTAATGATTTTTAATGTGAATGCAACAGTTTAAAGCTAATGGCATCTCCATTTACCGTTCAAATAATTTGAACCGATTTAATAATATGTTGAATAATGTTAACGAAATTATATCTTTCCTGGTTTATGTTAAAATTTGAGCTTTTAGATTTAACATTTTTCAGGTATGTTTCTTAAAAGCTAAGGGCCACGTAAAAACTATAAATTTATTTTTATATATTGAATAGTAATCTACTTTTATATTCTATTTTGCCATAATTATTTCGACATAGTGATTAATTAAAATTTTGTACACGGCTTTATTTAAAATAATTACTTTAAAAATTTTTACATTAACATTAATAACTACTCGATATTTTTTTTACCACTTTTCTGGGCAATTGCGACCATGAAAATAACGAGATTCAATTTATGGAAAATAATTAACGAATCAGCTAAAAGCGAGAGGAAAATTTATTTTCGTAAAAACGTAAAGAGCGGAAATTAAAATAACTGCTCGACCAAATCGCGCCTATTGAGTTGGCGTGGCATTGGACTTTTGCAGGGGCGTTATTTTTTATTTGCAGTCCGTTTCAAATGATAAAAAAAAAGAACCAATTTGGGGATTTGCGATTAGGTACTACCGAACCCGCACACGAACACGTTTTTAGTATGAAATAGAACGAGATCGGCACTTTTCTAAAGGTAAATTTTGCATTAATATATGCTTTTGTATTGATTCTTTCATTAGTCTGGATTAGATACACCATGAATTAAAAGGAATTTCGGATTTTATTCGGATTTTATTTGCTATACTCTGCGTCACGACTGGTCGTGAACACGAAATATACTATCCGTCCTTTATTCAATAGCTTGTAAAAATTATTTTAGTCAATAGTGTAAATGTAATCATTAAATATATTCAGATAAAGGGTGTCGTCAAAAAAGAACATAGACAACACACAAAATAAAATACAAAATATCATCATCAGCCTCTTTTAGTCCTGCTGGACATAGTCCTCTCCTAATGCACGCCTTTTGCATCAGGGGTTTTGGACTACCACTGATGATCTAAATTTACCCTGTAATTATTGTAGCACAAAATTGTGATAAAACTTTTGATTGGTATGAAATATAGAACAATTCTTCCTGGGTAGTTCACTTGTTATTGGAGCTCAATAACAAGTAAGCATATTCATGGGAAATGTGTTTAAACAAACACAAAAGTCCAATTTAACTTAATATAATCGTAAAAAAATTGTATCGGTAGTAAAATTTTCAATTAATATAAATCCTCACATCGCTGTAGTTTACAATTGAACGCGCGACGAATTCGATGCAAAATACAATTGCACTAAAGTTTATTTTATATTATTTTGGTAGCATTCTTCGTTCACTATTTGAAATTTTTATTGAACGGCTATTTTATTTGATGTATTATTTTAAGTACCTACGCTGAATGTTAATAACATATTCAAGAAACGTTCAAGTTGAAGTAAACAAAAATAAATGCACAGAATCTTCCCTCTTTTCTATAAATAAGATTTCTCAGTTAAATATAAATAAATACGTAGGGTTTTACCAAACTCATACAAATATTGTTGTGATGCCCTAATTTTGACTGTTGAACTTGCTTGTGAATTATAAATATTTCGCTAAAAAAATTATGAACTTTGAAACTTAATATGCTGTACCCGTATTTAATTTCATATATAAAAAATCTCTGTATGGTATGTAAAAAGTCGGTCCACCCACCGACCCGCATTGGACCAGCGTGGTAGTGTATGGTCCAAAAACCCCCTAACGAAAAAGGCCTGCATTAGGGGAGGCCTATGTCGAGCAGTAGACTGACACAGGCTGATGATGATGATGATTCTAGTATATTTTACTTGTATTAGTTTCAATCTATATAAAAAACGCAAATTTAAAGACAGTCAAAACACAAGTCGATAAGCCTTATTTTATTTTATCTAAAAGAGTTTAATTTGCCATAACCGTTTCTGTATTTAATTCGTTTATACATATCAGAATAAAATAATTCTAGTGGCATGAGCTTTAGTAACTGTAGGTCTGGTAGTTCGAATCCTGCAGGTACTTATCAAATTTTCATTGTTGTTTCCTAGTAGATGATTGGCCAACTTAAACTGACGTCAAATGATCTATGGTCGGATGGACACGTTAAAAATCTGTCTATAGAAGTTCCATCGAAATGAAAGTCAGAGAGATCGAAAAGTGAAGGAAGAGGAACTGTTGTACCTATGTTTGCACCTAAGCTTGTGTAGTATAACATCTTTAGCGTAGAAGGCTGATCTCTAATATAGACGGAAGACACTATTGACATATTGGAACAACAAATTTATTTTATAAAAGCTAGAATAAAAAGGTCGCGGAGGTTCTCAGTATTACATTAAGCGAAACCAAAAATATTTCGTGTGTTCAATCGTAATAAAATCTTTTTTTAAATAATTTTACTTAACATTTCCCTAATTATTATTACATTTATATTTTGCTATTCTGTAATCATTTAGGATGTGTAAACGTGTAATATTTTTTTAATATTCATGTTAATTTATTACCATTCAGAAACTTGCCGGCATATAATTAATTAATTAGATAAATACTTTAATGACTCTAATAGCACAAGTATTACACCAACAAAAGAGTTTATTCTTTGAGGGTCGATGTAACTACACAATAATTCGCAACAATATATTGTGTGAAAAAATAAACATACAGAGAAATTCCCGAACAAAACTTTGTATCGGTCCCCAGTGATTAAACTCCCAAGTTTCCTCTTTCTCTGTTTCGCTCCTTTACAAATCTTTCGGCGGAAACGCGTCGCTGATAAACTCTATCTTATAATGTTCCATTTGATATTCTTTCCTTTTCTATCGAACACTCGTCTTGATATAAATATAATGTAATCAAAATAGATGATATAAGAAGTTGAGTAATTTTAAAATTATTATTAATGTTGACATTGAATGTAAATTAAATTCGTTTAATAACAATAATAATTATTACTTTAATGTAAACTATTATAATATGTGAGTATATCATATATTTTAATACAACTATATGATCCTTAACTCATTGTCTTGTGCTTGTCCCAGGTATCTCAACCGATTAAGACCTTTTACTGTAAAATATCATCTTTTACCGATCCGTTTCAACCAAATACTTTGTGTTACCTCAACCTTGTCATTGGAGAATCACCGAAACATCCTCGGTGGAGCCTATTATAAATAAGAAGAAGAAGAACTATATGATCCATGGTGACATATGTCATATTATACTGTGCCGTTAAAAAAAGAACCTGCTGAATTCGTCTTAACCTACCTAATTTGTTCTTCGTAATAGGAAACCGACTACATCAAAAATCTTTTTATTAATAACGCAAAAAAGCAAAAAAATAATAAAAATAAACAGATTTTCCGTCGTTCATAAATTTATGTTGAACTGAAATGTCACGAATCCCGGAATCCGGCCGGCAGTAATCTGTCATTCTTTTCACTCTCTTGTCTCGTTTCCACAGAGAAATTATCTCAATATTCGCCGATGGTAGCGATCTGCGATAACTCTGGGGGGTGCCACGATGTGATAAAACTAAATAAGCAACGCGTTGGAATTGAAAATATCCTTAAACCAAACGGCTGCGAAATTATCCGAACCGCCCGGGGCGGTCTCCCTACCGCCGGCGTAGACTATTATTTTTCACTCTACCACTTTCCCCTCATCCGCTGCTCACGTTACAGTGATAATAAACAGAATCGCCCTCTTTTATACGTTGTATTCACAAATTAAAAAAAATATATGTTTTCTCTTGGAATTACGCAAGTATTACACATAACTTAATAAAAAAATTAAAGGTTTTATTGCGTTATAATTTATTTTAAATATTCCCGACGTTTACATTAATTCATTACCAAACTCCATGGTCACGTGATATACTGAGTTATTGTGTTTAATTTGTAATCAAAAATATTATGAAGGGGAACCTACGATATTGCACTATCTGCTTAAGTGCCTTAATACTAACACTTCACTTAACATAAAGGTGTAATTACATGAACCGTCTGTTCGTCTAACTGTCATATTTTTACCTAGTAACTAGAGTTCTGGATGTTAATTATATATTTGATCTTTTAAATATGTAAAAACCATCCTTCTACGACTATGTTGATAAATACGTGGCCGTGAATATTGTGGATGTTTGTATAAATGTTAAATATCAAATTAAAGAGATATGTTAAAACAAATATCTTAAGCAAATAAACCATCCGATAAATAATAGCACACCTTATCTTCACTTTAAAGGAATATTTACGTTGTACTTGTTCTGTTTAGATTTTTCATTTTTTGTCCGTACCGTAAGTTCATTTTCATCATCATCATCATTATCAGCAAGAGCAACATAGGCCTCCCCTAATGCACGTCTTATTTATTAGGGGTTTTGGACCGTATCCCACCACAATGGTCCAATGCGGGTTGGTGGGTGGACCTCCGTTTTTACATGCCCATCCAACGCGTGGATCATCTTACTTTTCAGACAATTGGGTAATCCCCGAACTGCCCTAAGCAAATGATTCGAACCCACGAACTCCGGTTTCTAACACGCTCTCACCACTAGGCTACGGAGTTAGCTCTTTTTAACTTACGATAATAGAAATCATGAATAAAGCACGACAATGTTATCATGAAAAACGTAATCACTTTGAGAAGCTCGTACTTTGATATCATTGCGACGGCAGACTTGACCTTGGCCGCGTATTATGCTCTTATGATACAATGTTAACTGCTCTCGATACGGCTCATAATATACACACATCATAAAATCTCTCTTTATGAGCGTTTCGTACAGAGTGTATTACGTCTTTATTATTAGCTAAATTAAAAACCGTTATTACTTAATTTCCATACATAATCAAAATTAATTTACATCGTAAAGAGATTTAGGATTTATCGTGTGCCCATTGTCGATATATAAAAGCAGATCATTTCACATGATATTGCATAACTATTACTTATAATGAAATTTTACATTAAAGAAAGAAACCTGCCTACTCTGTACTTATTAAGCAAAGCTTGCACTATAGAAACTAGAAGTCCGATAAATACATAGATTTACTTTTCTTTTGTAAATAAATACATATAATATTGATACAAACACCCAGACACGAGGAAAACATTATGTTCATCACACAATATTTTTCCCGTGGTGGGAATCGAACCCACACCCTTTGGCGCAATAGTCAGGGTCACTAACACTAACCACTACACCAAGCGGGTCGTCATATATTTATGATTGTCCTAACTGCACGGCCCTTGCTGCGCAGTAAGTAGTCTAGAAAATATTGCCTTAATTAGAAATATATATATATTTCCGCTGGCTACAACTCTAAGCGGCTACATTGCAGTAATAATTAAAGATTTTATATACGAGGGGAGAGAAAGGGCGCCAATTCGACGTGTATTATTTTTCCCCCTCTACCAAAACATTAATCAAATGATGAATAGATGCAACTGGGGTTGTCTGAAAGCTATTTCAACAACATGTGCGTAAAAACTCAATTAGCTATTTTCTTGTAGGTAAAAAAATTGTCAACGTTACATTAGTTACAAATGTTTTAATTTTTCAAGAAAAGCACATAAAACTAACAATTATTTTAGTTTTGCCTTAAAATTATTTTTGTAGCATATAACTTGTAATGTGGTACACTTATCTTAGACTTAGTTGAATCAACTGAATTTCTAGGAATAACTATATATGCAAAATTGCAATGCCCCCCCATATTTATAGGCTGGCAAGTACACTAAGCCCTGAAGGTTATGCAGCAAAGAAAATTAGATTATTAACTGATGTGGAGACAGCTCGTTAAGTATATTTCAGTTATTTCCTTATTATTATGTCTTATGGCATTCTCCTGTAGGGAAATGCTCGCTCTAGGTTTTGTTTCAATATTGCATAATATATTATGCCTTCAAATTGTTCGTTAATTTTTTTAAAAGATTCCGCTGAGTTTCTTTCGCCTGTTCTTTTCAAGTCTGAAGCATCCTTTTTCGAACCGGTAGTAGCGTGTTTGACACTCAATAAGCAAGTTTAAACTTTTATATTCAATAAAATATTTGAATTTGCAACGACCTGATGATTATCATTTGATTAACTTTTTCACATCGTAAATTTAATTGATATTCCATCAAGAGAGGGGTCGTTCGGGAAAACTTTTAATTAAAATTTAAAAAATAATCGCAGCCAATATCAGATTCCTCGGCCCAATAGACGCTGTTCAGCCGAACCAAGCTTTAACTTCCGACATTTTCGATAAGTGCAACTCGTGTTTAATTAATCGAGGTTTTATTACAGTCCTTTTTTCAATTTAGCGGGTTATTTTGACAGTCATGTTCTTTACCTCTGCGAACTTTATTATTTTGTTAATATACGCGATCACTGTACATATTAAATTTTTACGGATTTACCTCGTTAAAATAAACACAGTAATATTTTTCTTATGACATTTTATTTTTAGCGTACATTGTCTAAGGGCAGACTGTGATGTGATATGGACTGTAAAGTTGATGATGACAGTTTGATTAATTTTGAAGAATCAGCCTTGAAGTCCGAACACATATTTGTTTTCACGAATTTCTGTCTTAATAACGTAGCACCGATAGAAGATGTTTGCTTACGAATACTAGACTGATAAAACAAATAGGGATAGTCCCAATACACAGAGGTAACGATAATAATAATGATCGCGCCGTAATAATGCCGCAACCGACTTTCATTAAATGCTATAACCATTCAGAATCAAGAATTATTACGTCTACGTATATTATTCTATGACGCTAAAATCACAGCTAGTTCTTTCGCGTTATTCCACTCTGCGTCCATGCATAGTTATTCATTGTGCAAAAATTGCTCTACGATTCGGATACATATTTATGAGAGCAGCACAACTTTCAACGTAGGGAATTCGCTCCTATTTTATATGTACCCGCCGGATGGAAAGTATTCCAAGATTCATGCGCACACTTTGAGTTGTGCAAAAATGGTGGAAGGTTAAAAATGGAGGACTACATATCACATGTTGCGTGTGGGTTCAAAGCGATTTGTGGAACTTTTTTTTTGAGATGTACTGCAAAGGAGGTAATTAAATATTGCTTTGTTTTTATTTATACAAAAGCGTATAACCATGAACGATAATAGATATAATTAGTGAATTGGTGCTTTTGATAGTTAATTTTTATTGGTTATTAATAAATGGAGAAACCATAGCTTTATCGTAATAATAAACGAGTATATTAATATGTTGTTTTTTTTTGGTCTAGTATCATAAATACAAATCGCATTAACGCAACAAATGTTGTTTCTCTAAGTTTAATCTATTTCAATGGATTGCAACAATTTAATTTATAATTGATGTCTCTGGTCAGAAGCGAAAAGTTTTATTCTCAATGAAGCTGTATTTTACAAAGTATTCTAAGAAATAAATATAAAATACACAATTGTCAAAAAATATTTGTGGTTGAAGGGCAAACAGTTTAAGCTTGTTTGTAAACTGACAACTTCATACTTTTGTTGCACATAGAATGCATATAAAACACACTATGTACTAAATAAATTTATAACAAGGAGGTGTTATGTTATAATATATTATCCTTGATAAAACAGCTTAATTTGAAGTTATTGGATCATTCTATAAGCACTTCAATAAGGCTTTGAGAATTGTTGACTAATTGCTTTTTGTAATAAAATTTGTGCGCAAGATTCCATAGTTAACCCAGTAAGGTTATGGTACGGTACTTTTCAAAGCGGTACACAGTAGTGTTTGCACACTAAAGATTTTCATCATATATTTCCACTGCATGGTACATCTAGGGATGTACCATCTCGTCATACCCATTGGTCTCGTAGACCAACCGTATACAATAGTCGACTGTAAATGAGTGTATATTCACGGGCAACTTTTCTACAGACGATCTTTGTTTGAATCATTCATTCAATGCGGCTTTTATGTTGGGCTTATGTTATTACATTCCATGTTGTTTGTTGTTTTAAACAATAACTTTGCGAGCCGTGTAATGTTAAGTTATGCGCAAAGGAGTTTATGTGTAATATAAATAGAAATTATGCTAAATTGTTTAGCCAAGAACGATCCTAGTGTTGTTTTACAAAATACCTCTGTTGTAAAATTTGTTCGGTCGGTTGATATGAAAATTATGTTGATTATCATAAATGGTATGTTCTTTAATTGTGGGATGCCGTATATAGAAGTATTGCCGAGTTGCCAATTGCGAACACAAACAGTAGTGCGTTGTATTAACACTTCTCCGGATGAAAGGCTATCGCTGCTTAACTTTTTACATCATATGTAATTCAAGTACGCAAAGTTGAAAACAAACTTCGACGCGATAAAACAGTGGCCCTCAAAGTTGTCAAATATTTAACTTATTTAAACGTTTTGGACAGTTGCTTAAATATAGTCTAAATCTCATTTGGCTGAAATGTGCAAAGACCAACAAAGATCGGGCGTACCGTGAGTCAGTGTGGAATTAAAAAAAAAGGATCAGTAAAGCGGGCGGTGCGACATCTGCGCCCGCACATTCACACTCGGGTTCGTTCACTTACACCTACGAGGATCCCATTACGGCTTTCGTGGAACGACCTCTGTTGAACGCCACTTTTTGTCTCATTACGTACATTGTGTGTACACGTTACCGTGAATCAGCGACGAGGCCTGTCCTGTTGGAGTGAACGGGATCGCATGCCGTGTCGATTGCATTGACTAGTCTCGTTAAGACCTGGTTAGACCAGGAACAGACGATATCTTGTTACAGGAGGATCGTGTGTGTTTGTTACTTTCGACTTTATGTAGTCTCAAAAGCATAATACTAAGATACAGTCGTACGTATGACTGCTGTCATGTATCTTAACATCATGCTACACAACAATAGTTTTTTTACATTTGCATTTACAAATACTGTGTATTAAGTAGACTTTTTATGATTACTCAGATACAGTGTTGATCTTCATTTTCAATTTTATGGTTGATTATGGTTTATTTAACTATAAAATAATAAAATTCTGATTTATTTACCGTTTTAATTTACTAAAGAAAGTTACAAATTTTAATTACAATGTCACAGTAATATATTTTAATAAATACGACTACTAACTGGCTCTTAAATTTACATTATACATTATAACTCTGTTAACGAAAAAACCAGTACGAACTAGTCACTAGTGCGTACTGGTTTTTTCATTTTCAAATGTCAATACAATGTATCGAATTCGTTTGACCTTTGTTTTTATGTCAAAAATAGACAACGAAAGGAATAAAAGTGGCGAGCGATTTTTAACTCTCATCTCGACCTTTTATTGTCTCCTCCGAGCTTATATTAAAAAAATATGCAAATGATCGATAGAGGATGACTCAACGGTCTGAGTTCGAATAATCGCTTTAGTGTTATAGAGGAATTTATTTATAAGATAATAAAATTGGCTCTTAAAAGGATGAATGAAATACGAAATAATTTAGAATTAAACTTTGAGACAGGCACTTATCTATATAAAACTGAGGGGTTTCCATTAACGAAATATTTTTTTATGAAACAATATTCATACATTCAGATTTGATTTTGGTTCCCTTTTTTACTGAAAGCTTCATTTAGCTCTACTTATAGCTATATTACAATTCTTTTTCAGCCTGAGATTTGCCACTTGGTTCAAATATATCAATCTCCTGTCTCAACGCTAATCATCTGGTTTACCTTTAGTTACCGTGTTTTAAGAGAACAAGCAGTCCCTTGACTGTTTTTCAAATTAAACTTCAAGCAGACCGTAGTGTCTGAACGCAAGCCAAAAAAAGTTACAAAAGATCTTTACAAGAGAGTTCTTGAGAAGTATGCATAATTTTAGTTAAAATTTTGTCCGTACAGAGAATATATATAACGGTAATAACTAACAAACTTAGTCAGGATATTAGCTGCTTTGTGGCGCTTGGTTGATAATTGTATTATAATTATTTTTATTGCAATGTCTTAGACTGACGCAGTTTGCGGGACCATTGTGTTGTTCTCTGTCCTTGGTCTGAGGTGATTCCGGAAAGTTCCCGGGTAAGGCAATAAAGGCTTTTACGGCATTTCTGTGAATCGGCGGTTACGTTGGAATTTCGCTTATTGTTAGTTGATGTACGTACGGTGCAGCCACCGCATGCGAGCTTTGTTGTCTGTTTGTAAGGAGCGGACCAAGTAGCCGGGATCTTGAATATGCAGTGTTATTTATTTATTTCTTTGAGACAACTTTTAAGAATTTAAGTGTCACGGTAAATAGCGATGCTCGCTTTTCGCTTATTAGTTTCACAGTATGTTTTTTTAACTAACTACACCTTTATCCAATGGATTTTGGGATAAACACTTATTGTGTGCCCACGCAACCGTCTTTTCTTTATGTGTATGGTGTTTTTATTGCATTAGAAACAGTAGTCAGAATTCATTACTGTAAATAACGTTGGACATATTGTACTAATAACACTAAGCGCTTACGAGTAATAGAAATCGATAGAGATGAGGTTATTTAACTGCCTCCGTGGCCTAGTGGTAAAGGCATGTGCTTTAGAAACCAAAGGTCGTGGGTTCGAATCATCGTTGTTTTCAACAAATTTTCATTGTTGGGCTGATCACCCAATTGTTTGAAAAGTAAGATGATTTATGCGTCGGGTGGTCATGTAAAAAGTCGGTCAACCCACCAATCCGTATTGGACCAGCGTAGGATACGATCTAATAACCCCCTAATATAGAAGGAGAGGCCTATCTCCAGCAGTGAACCTACACAGGCTGATGGTGATGACTAGGTGGTTTAAATATTTATGACTTTAAGCATAATACGAAAAATGGGTATATGACCACAAAATCTAATGATTATTACCATCGTTCACAACGATGACAAACTTTTCTACAGTTTACAGACAACTTTTGTGTCACATCATGTATATATCAATATTATTTCTTTGTAGAATTAAATTCGAGTTTTGCATACAAACAAATACATAATTTTACATGTTTTTCGCCCGTAGAAATATAACAAAGCACGTTCCCGTTTCTATTCAAATTTAACTGGTACAAATATCCAGCATCCCGCGCCGTCTGCTTGTAATGCGGAGCATGGCTGACACAAAGACACGCTAAACGTCATTCCGGCCAACGACTGAGCAGCCGTTGTCAAACTGTCCCATGTAGCGACGCTGCAGTGGCTGAAATTGATATTATTATTAACTGTAATACGTATGCAGCACTTTGAGGAGAAATGCCAGTCGGATGTTAGTGGCGGTTGGACGGTACTGTGTATTATCAATAAATATTTCAGGACGATAACACAACACCATCTAGTTCCAAACTATGCAAAACTTGTACTATGGCATTTAGATGACTGATAAATACATAAACTTACTTTTATTTTGTAAATAAATACATATTATATAGATACAAACATTCAAACACGAGAAAACACTTTGTTCATCTCACAATATTTTTCCCGTGGTGGGAATCGAATTCACATCGTTTGGAGCAACAGTCAGGGTCACTAACCACTACGCCAAGCGGGTCGTCGAATATATTATTGATTGATAATAACTTATTACTGTTATTGTAATAATTTTATTGATGTTGGGTTATTGTGGTTGTATTTTTTTTATAGAATGAGAAAAGAATAAATGAGGAGTATTGATGAGATTTATAGTTGGGGCCAAAGGTTAAAGGATGCGTCTGGGGCGGTACCACCGCGGTGCCTATTTCTGCCGTCAAGTAGCAGTGTAAAAACAATACTGTATTCGGTTTGAAGGGCATCGCAGCCAGCGTACTTACTTAACTACTTAGTTTTACGGCTAACTGCAATATTTTTAAAAGTTTTTTCACTTTGACTCCAGATTTAACTGCAACTAGTACTTTTCCGAACAGATTATTAGTAATGATTGTTATATTGAATAATCGATGTTGATTCAGTTTTTAAATTTTATATGTTTCCATAAAGGTCCTTATTAGTATATATTTGAATTAGTATATATTATTGATTAAGTGTCGCAGCCATTAAGGCTAAAATGCCTTAAATGGGAAATCAAATATTGATATTGCAATAAATAAATTTTAAAGAGCGAGTTAAACGAGTACAGTAATCTAGTTAATAAAATATATTAATTACTAGCTTCTACTTTTAAACTCTTAAAACCTAGCTATATCTTATAAAACGACTGCGGTTTTCAATTACTCAAGTTATTATTAAGGAGCGCACTGTTAACTTTTTTCAAGTTACTACCCCACAGAGGAGTGCACTGATCTCCCGACTGAAACGGATTAGGAGCGTGGTCCCTATACCACTGAAAGCTCACTTTACAAATGTAATAAACGCTTTATAGCGTTTGAGTGAAGTCACAATGGCTGACGTATCTAACAGCTTATTGCTTTCAAAGGTCACGCTCGGTTAAGTCCGTCCTGGCCCGGTTGGTTATGCGATGGTTTTAGAAATGGTGTTATGTTGGCTTCTTAGTGGCGTATGTTATGTGTCAGAATTTAACTATTGATAAATTAAAAAAGGCAGCCAAGGAACCTTAATGTGTTAAAGGTTATTACAATTATAATGATTTTTTAAATGTTAACACAGCCTGGTAATGGAATGCCCGCTTAATGGCTTTGATTCAATATTGCATAGTATGTTATGCCTTTAAATTTTTTGTTATTTCCACAAGATGACATAAAAAACAGCCCGCTTACTTTTTTTTCGCCGGTTCTTCTCAGGTCTGAGGTGGTAGCGTGTTTTACAATCAATAAGCAAGTGTAAACTTCTATATTAAATAATGATATTTAAATTTTGAATTAGGTTATTCTTTGAATTGAGTTAGGAATTGAATTAGGTTATCCTAATGATTTCTTGTTCAAAAACTTGTTTATTTAGTAAATAATAATATGCTATCTCCACGATCAATTTCCTTTATTAAAACCTCTTCAGTTCTCTTCGGACTGTTGTTATTGTGCACTTTTGTAGGGAACATGATGATTTTATTTTTTTTGTAAACGCTTAATACGAATAGCGGTTATTTTCTGATTGATTTGAATTATGTTAATAATTTTCCCGATGTTAAAGACCCATTCCAGGGCCCATAGTTACGGAACGGAGCAAAAACAAAAGCGGTAAAGTACTTACTTGTTTGATATTAAAATAAGTGTATCATATGTGTGTGCATGTAATCTCGTAAATGCAAGATTTTGTTTAATTTATTCTTGATCATAAATAACACAACTTTATAATTTTATACACAATCGAAATTCGATAAACAGTTCAAAACATGATTTATATTATGTTAACGACGCTTTTACTATGAAACGATTATGTGCCACACTATTAATTTTAATCATAACTAATTTAATTCGATTATTCAAACGAAGTTTATGAAGTGAAATGCCTACTACTGTTATTATACGCTCCGTTGATTATTAATTAATTGCACACGACAGATGTTTTGTTTCATATACAACATTTTTAGCATAGTTCAAGCAGCTTAGTATATTTTAGTAATTTTATTTGTTATTTGTGCATGTCGCTATTAATGGTTACGTATAAACATTCGTAATGTATATTTAATAACTTAGACATCTAGTTATTAAATTAAATTTGCAAAATATTGACATGAGAAAATGGCAGTGAATTAATGTAGCATTTTGCTAATTTATATTTATAAGCTACTTTGTCAACCAATCTAAAAAATGAGATAAGTATTTACTTAAACGCATTTCAAAAAGTTATCACAGTCTTTCTCATTTAAAGTATTATTTAGCAAGTATAATATAATAACCTAGCGAGCCGACCCGGCTCCGCACGGGTGCAATACTGATATCTGTAAAATCTATAAGTTTATCACCGTTTCCTTACAATATTATGTATGAATTATACATATAAACCTTCCTCTTCAATCACTCTATCTATAAAAAAGCCGTATCAAAGTCAGTTGCGTTGTTTTAAAGATTTAAGCACACATAATGATATAGGGTCAGTGGGAGCGACTTTGTTTTATACTATGTAGTGATAGTATTATTAAGCAAGTAAAACAAAAAATAATTTAATCATTAAAATGTACTATATTTTGATACTCCTATTTTTCTTTTCCCATTTTTGTATTTAATTTTGGTAACTTGTAAAATGTTTATTACAAAAAATATTCCGTATTAAAAATACTAAAGTCTCCGGCAACGTGTTTACAATATACTTGCTGAGTACCGAACTCGCGACTTCTACGTATTTTGCAGAACGAGCGATATGAATGAAACAAATACCTATTACTTTGAGAAATATCGCGGAGACTCAAGTGCCTCGAATAATTTACTTCGTGTATTGCGTTCCATCTCAACGGCAGATTGACTATCTCGCTACTAGCTTTGGAAATATGCGATTTTTCAGAGTTAACGTATACGTGAGGCAGTTTAAGCTATTGGTATACAACTTAGCTTCGGCAGACGCTATTTCAAGGAGTAGTTCTTATAACATCGACTCTTAAAGTGGCATCGCACCTTTATTCAAACCAAATGTGATACAAAGTTGATGTAAATCTTAGAAGTAAAATGATGTTGTCATTAGAATTTTTCCTGAAGAACATAAAACGTTCTGTTGATTAAATCTTACTGAAATTTCATTCAAATTGAAGTAGAATATGTATGACGTAACATTCTTTCAGTGTCGTTGTTTGTATTAATTCCAAGATTTATCTGGATTTGTTTTAAAAAATTGACCTTATGAATTGATTTAATTTGCCACTTACTTACTTAGGTGTTATTTACTGGAAACAACCTTACGTACCTACTCGACATCAAAAGACGCTCGTTTCAACTTCCGTCCTGGTATCAGTGTGCGGTATTACTTTATCAAGTTGATAAATAAAGTTGCGCTATTTAAATACTCGGCTGCCTCAGATTAAAGTAGGTTGATGCGGAGTAAACGAAGCCTGCCACGGAGCTAAGGAGCCTTTAAGACAGGATCGGTTGTCTTCAAAGTCAAAGAAGCGGATGGAGCGTGGTTGGGTTCAAGTTTTGTTTTCCATTCCGTTGCGTTTCAATAAGGATTTTAATTAAAAACCTCGTTTAATACCAAGAGCCACTTACTTGTGTTTAAGCTTGGTGGAATATGCCATAGTTTGTAGTTAGTTAACATATTATATATACCTTGAAGTTGCCTTCAATTACATAAATACTATACGATGTGTACTAATCATGTTTCGTTAAGTATTATTTTAGCTCCGCCATTTTGAATTCTTTTCAGCGTTTGAAATTACGTTTGCTATAATAAGATTATTTTCTTTGAGTTATTGTCCTTTGAGTAAGATGGCCTAATAGCTATCTATTAGGCTATTTTTTGCGTGACAACAAATAGATGTTTAATCTTTTTATAATACTTAATCGCCCGTATGTCTTTTGATTTGAACTGATTAATGAGAATAAACATTATTACAAACTTTTAAATGATGTGTATGCATTTATGAATACCTAAGAACTTGACAGTTTTGTTGGAAAGTTACCGTTTAAAACTCTGTTGAGTTTGATAAATCACTTTAGTCATCTTTAGTCTTGTAACAGTTGAACCACACAAGAAACTTACTTTTCTATTAAAAATTTAAAAAGTACATTACATAGCATATTTATAGCTACTTAATCTCTACGATGGGGATAATCTGTTCAAGATCCTAATAATAGTAACATCAAAATTCACAACCTAACGTTAATAGTTAGCTTGAACTAAAGTTATCAGAGAGTTATCCATTAGAAACTTCTAGAAAACACTTAACACGTAATAACGACAGCAAAAGTTGTTATCGATTGGACGGGAGGGGAATAAAGGATCCCTCCCCTTCACAAACAACACTGGTGCCAGCAAGCCGTCGGGACCCCATGGCGCCAACTGTTTACCTTTCGAGCGTTTTATCCTATTATATTTTCGTTTTTAGTGTTATCTATTTTTTTTAAAACGCCGTTTGTGTTTGCAACGTGACTGTCGGTTATTCAATTCTAATTCTTATTTGTATACGTCAGTAGTGTCAACCTTATATTTTGAAATTTAGTAAAGGTATTAGTTTCGTATATTTATTTTTAGTCTAGTTAGCTCTTATTGTAAAATTATTCAAATGCATATTCTACATACTCTATACATATGATACTGGAACTTCGAACTAAATTTAAATATAGTATTGCATTGTTAAAGTCATAATTAATCTGACCTAAAATAAGGAAATAAATTTAAACGAAGCTGAGTAGACTATGTTAATAGTATAATCTTAAAAAGAATATAACTAACAACTGCGGTCTTAACTAAAAGTCATATTACTTAATATTGTGTTTAACATCAGTCAACGTTACAAAGTTGTAATTCATGACGTCCCACTAGTTGCTGGCGGTCAATTAAAGTTACTTATTAAAAGCTCAAGGTACTGGCACGCGTACTGAAACGTTCGCGCGCGTTATTAACAGGTTTTAAGAGTTGCCGCGCTTGTAAAGTATTATCGTTCATCAGCCGCCCGAGTTGAGTGGCGTTCGGAATATTCCCCGCAGCCTCTTAATCTCCTTCGCTCTCGGCGAGAATGCTTTCGCGAGTAATTGCTTAAAGCAAGGCACGCGTCCGCCGCGATGAACTGTTCAACTATCTTACTTTTAAGAGCGCCGTCTGTAGCGGGTATTAAAAACGGTTATCGTGTACGCTGTTACGTTACACGTTATCCGTTATCGTGATTTTACGACATGTTATTAATGTTTAAGGGTGCACTAACATACATATACACTATGGTTTTTATATATTGTTTTAATATATTTTATGTATTGTAAACGATTTATGATTTATTATAAATGGAAAACACCACCAGTACCTATTTCTGCCGCAGATCCACGGTGTATATTTTTTTATGGAATATAAAGGCAGACGAGCAGTCGGGCCATCTAATGGAAAGTGGTGACCAACGTTCATTGACATCGGCAATACCTATGCACTGCCTACCGTGAGACATAGAATGTTACGTCTTGTTTACCTAGTAAGTGTAACTAAGTAAATACACTGGCTACGGTGCCCTTCAACCCGGTACACTAAGTATACGTTTATATTTGTATTAAAAGTGAACCTATCTCTGCCCATCACTGACAGATTTATATGTTGAGTTGTTATTTTAATTATAAAAAGTAGTAAGTTTGCAAGTTAACATATGAGACTTGCAGATGGACTTAAACTATTTGTCTTTTAAATTGTATGAAGTTATTGGAATATTCTACTCAATAAAATTTTTAGTAATGTAAAGTCCCTTGTTTGTTTAAATAAAACAAACTTTTGGTTCACTGAGAATTTTTATAGTTCTTTTCTAACAACTCTCAAGTTCAGTGGACTATCGTGTGAATCTTAAGTTAAAATTTTATGGTCTCATAGTTTACTTAAAAAACTAATGCAGACCTTAATTTTAAAATTATTTCTAGAAAATAAAATTCATCTGTAGACAAATAAGTTTCGCAAATTTTGTTGACCATTAGGCGTTTCTTAACAAAGGAATTTTGCCGTCCCTCGGTTATGCCGAAGCGGCGACTTGTGTCACGTCGCGGCTGTCAACTTACAGACCTCAGTTTGTGATTAATGTTGGCTAAGAGCCTTGTTTACTATCATTAGCCATGCGGCACCCCGTTTCGAAGGTTAAACTTGAGAGTACCAACTTAATATTAGGCGCGAAGTCTACTAATCAACTTCGTCCTCGCTCTCCGAGTGTTAATTGCAAGTATGTCTTGTTCCGAAGAGCAATTAGTCATATAAAGCCTCTAGATGGATGTCAAATTAAAGTCAGAACTCAGCCCCCAGCCGCCACTTGTCGAGCGAACGTGTGATCAAAACGAAAGTTTGTGACGTTTTAGGTTTCATTTGATCTTACACATCCTTAAGTAATCTTCACCCTGTGCTTAATTTCTTGCAGTATTGGTTTTTAACCCTCCAACCGGCGCTTGGTTACGGTTTGTGAGTGCGAATTATAATTTTATATTTTAAAGTCCTTTGTAATTCTGTTACAATTTTATTCCTCATGTTTGTGTGTCAGTTGCAGTATCTAGCACGACTTGTTACTGAATTTCATGTATATGTAATCGAACTTTGATATAGATAAATTTGCATCTGTCGGGTAGTTTTAAAAATTCAATGTAATTGATTCTTGCCATTAATTTAAATAATTTTTTTATAGGCACTGTCTACTAAATTGCCTATTCGTATAAATATCACGCATCCTTCAGAGATATTCCTCGACCGATACAGCGGCGGCGGGAAGATTCATTGACATAATCCAGCGTAGCTAATTATTGTGTGGCAGCGGTGAGATTGATAGTGCCGTAATAAAGCTGAACAATCTGAGCCGATCCCTGGGGAGCGAGACGCGGGATGCTTCTGGAATAGTGCCGTTTCTGCTTTAATGAATATCACGGCTTGTAACGCCTTGCAATGTTTCGTCTCTAGTATTATTAGAGATATAATGGTTTTATTCTATTTGTTTGGAAATATTAAAAACTTTACTGTGCAAGCTTCTTAAATATTTAAGGTTTATTTTTATTTAGCACTTGTGATATTCGTACTTGATCAAAACTTTGTAGCGCTTGTTTAGTATTTAGCTATAAAAATCAAATTAAATTGATGAAATATTTTTACTTGTTCGAATTATTGATTTAAATTGTACGCCGAATGTGTTTTAAAAAGTGAGCTGAAATGAAGTCGTGGACTAGATCTTTTAAACTTCATTTAGTAGAAGAATATGGGGATTCAATCGATTCGACCTGAAGAAACAGTCTTGCTTATTACGTATAAGCATTGAAAGTACAGAAACAATTTTTATTTGTTTATTCTATCTTGATTCTTTCCTTTAACTTTTATATCAAAAGACCTCATTTTAATAATTCAATATAATTATAAATATATTTTACTGATTGTTTGGTATAATCAATTGTAAAAACTGATGTGTCCCACTTTGTCATTGTGTAATTATCTATAGTCTAGAACTAATTATGTATGAATTGATATGAACAAAATTTATAAATGTCACTCCCAACTAAGATGTGCAACACTTACTTTGTATATAATTTTTGTACATAATTTAATAGGAGAAAAGTGCTTGCTGTATAATTCACGCCATAAAGTGAAAAATTAAAAAACTTCCTCTTTTATCACTTTTAGCTTCATGTGTATCATAAAAACCCGTGTCCTAAAACCATAAAAGTAATCTCGTATATGCAACAATGTATACCGTGAATTTACTTTATTTCATCATTATGACGGAGTGTTATGTTGTCATCAGCCCTAAAGAGAAAACATGACATAGAAAATAATGAAAATAAATACATTCCAGTTATTTAATGACATCATCATCATCAGCCTTTGATAGTCCACTGCTGGACATAGGCCTCCCCTATCCATTAGAAGGTTTTTGGACCGTATCCCGCCGCGCTGGTCCAATGCGGGTTGGCGGGTGGACCGACTTTTTACATGCCCATCCGACGCATGGATCATCTTACCTTTCAGACAAATGGGTGATCGGCCCAAATGGCCCTAACCAACTAGGAAACAACAATGAAAATTTGTTGAGTCCCCGCAGGATTCGAACCCACGACCTCCGGATTCTAAAGCACACCCCTATACCACTAGGCTACGGAGACAGTTATTTAATGTCGTTGCAGTAAAAACATTTCTACTTATGATAGACGCGTTAACCATTGTCAGGTTTAAAAACCTCAAAGCATGGTGGTATTAAGTTATTGAAATGTCTAAAAGTAAGCATGTGTTATTTTCAGGTTTTAAAGTGGATTTTTGATAGTAAAAATTTTCCTGTGTCACTTTAGGATACTATATATAATACAGTTTTCTATTTGTGAAACAATATTTCAAATTGTTTCAATTGTTTTGTAGCTTGTTCAAAACAAACAAATATTTTATATTATTATTTAAAAGTATTTATAAATAACATAACAAAACATAATGTATATTTAAAGTGTGTGTTCATTTATCGTGTTATGTGCGGTCACAATTGTATGGTTACTAAGCATTTGGTATACAACAAAATTTTCTAATGGTAAGAATAATTTATTCTATAAAGTAGAAAAAATTTCACTTCACGTTATTAACATTAACAATGACACAGATATATTATTCTTTAAGAGCTAATAAAAAGTGTAACACTCATTGATTGTTGGTGGTAAATAAGGTAGAAACTAAACAACAATATTATCATCATCATCATCAGCCTGTGTCAGTTGATTGCTGGACACGAGCCCGCCCTAAAGCACGCCACCGCTTCCGAGTTTTGGCTATTCTCATCCAGCCCACACCGGCCATTTTAAGGAGTAAGAGGTACTTCTCGAACACGTAAATGTTTTTCTACGTGTTGCTCTTTCAAAATGCTTTGATATATTTGCCACCATACTTTGTACAACAAGTTCACGTTTAAATATGATGTTTGTAAAGTACTTTCGCTAAACTAACACTTCAATTAATCGCGAAAAGTGTTTTCCACTACTCTTTAACAGTATAGCGTATCCTTTAAGGATACCGGGAACTGACACATCCAGCATCAATTCCAGGTATTGGTATGGAATTAAAAAGTCTCGCCTGTTGCGAAAGATTGGCCCCGTTGATACACGAGCCGAGCCGATTCAATAGGCCCTCAGAGAATCCTTTTTGTATATGTATTTTGTTTTAAAGGGACATTAGTCATTAGTCTGGTACATAAAATCGTCCCATTAATATAAAAAAATTCAGTCTTGAGTCGAATATTTGAAAGTTAAGATCTTTACGGTTTTTTTTCGTATTATCAATGGAAACAGTGACTTTAAATTACTACGAGTCTTAAAGTTAGTTTTGCAAGTGACTCATATAACCATTCAACAATTAATTTTTCTATTCTTAATGATTAACTACTAAGATGTCTTGGCTTTTTATGTAAAGGTAAACAAGTAAGCATTTCTTACTTATGTCTGTCCAAACAGAAAAGTAAATCTAAAATTTTCTCTGAACTCTATTTTCAAATACAATATGGCGTCAATATAAATACTTTATACCGTAGTGCTAAGTTAAGGTTTGTTTTTGAAATATTTGTGTGTAAAACGATTCGTTCGCTGTTCGTATAACTGAGACAGATTATAGAGGAACTTTAGGTTGTATTCTCTTAATAATAGGCTCTAGCTTTGTAAAAAGAAAGAAGATACTGGTGCGTTAGAAAAAAACTGTTCTTCCTATTTAAAGATAAACACTTTGGGCATTACAAATTTAGTTTTCTAATTCAGTAATTTGCTGTCCGTCAGTTTTGCCAAAGCGCGACGTGTATCACTTCGTGACAACTTACAGACTTTAGACGGTGTTTTATGTAAGCTTAGCGCCTTGTTTACTATCATTAGCCACGCGGCACCCCGTTTCGAAGGTTAAACTTGGGAGTACCAACTTAATATTAGGCGCGAAGTCTACTAAGCAACTTCGTTCTCGCTCTCCGAGTCTTAATTGCAAGTATGTATTGTTCCGAAGAGCAATTAGTCATATAAAGCCTCTAGATGGATGTCAAATTAAAGTCAGAACTCAGCCCCAAGCCGCCACTTGTCGAGCGAACGTGTAATCAAAACGAAACTTTGTGTTAAGTTTCATTTAACCTTACACATTTTTACGAATACGGTTATTGTCAACTTAGAACTTTACGTCTTACAAGTATTAAATTTAATTTCTCGAACTTTGTTCCAGTTGGGGTACGCATTCGTCATACATTTTATTTATTATTTATATGCACTTCTTTTTTTTAATTTTTACATTATTATATATATATATATATATATATATATATTCTGCAATAGTAATAAGTAATAATAAGTAATAATCTATAGGTGTTACAATATATATATTCGCAAATACATAATGGTGTAGTGCTTTTTTAATCGATCTCACATTAGAAAATGTATTATATTCAAGATAGGCCATACTAACGAAATGGCCATTTAAATCACGTATATTTCTTTCAAAGGAATTCTCCGACCGATACAGCGACCGGAACGAGATTTATGCTCTTTTGACACAATCCAGCGTAGCTAATTACTGTATGGCAGCAGTGAGATTGATAGTGTCGTAATAAAGCCGAACAATCTGAGCCAATCCCTGGGGAGCGAGACGTGGGATGCTTCTGGAATAGTGACGTTCCTGCTTTAATGAATATTAGCATCTGTTGTGTATAAGAGAAGATCATCTTTTTATACTATTTGGTTGTATTTTGGAAAATAAATCTATGCCAATTTTGAAATACTTTTTCGAATAAAAAAGTTTACATTGTTGCGCGTGATTCGCGCTAATTTATCATAAATGTTGGTTTGATCATAAATAAAAAGTCTACTTTATCGTAGCCATACAACGATTGCTTTTAATCATTGCTAGTATTATTTAATTTCGACTCGATACAAGACTGACAAGATTGTTGCTTTGACAATCAGCGTTTAACTAATGTGTTTTGAATAATTATGCGTACATAAAGTAACAATTGAGCAATCGAGCGAGAGAAGTCTCTAGACATAATGCATTTCTGCTAATGATATCATCCACCTGAGGAATTACATGTATATATCACTGATTGAAGCAAAACAATTTGAGTATGTTTTTCTATTTGATTGTATTTTGAAACTAACTACGACTTTGAACTTTATTTATGTATCCATGCAGCCATTGTGCGTGACAATACAACGTATTTACTAACATTTGTCAACTTTCCCTCATTGCTATCGTAGATGGAATATATAACTACTGTATAACAAACTAAATAAGGTCTAAGCTATATTCTACGCATACATGTAATAATCTATAGGTGTTACAATATACGTAGCTTGGTTTCTTGGAACTTCCAATTCAACGAACCACAAATTCCAATCTTATTTGCCTCGGGTTGCACTTTGCAATACAGATGGATATGCGATATATATTGACGATCAATTTCATAATTAATAACTTATTAAGGTTCTCTCATCGCCTTTTATTTATTGTATGTAATCAAAATATTTTGACAAACTATATTTAATTTATTAGTCCGTTCGATGAGAAGTCTATCGAGTTTAAAATATCATGATTCACTTCCTGATTACCAACTTTTTATTACTTTGCATTGCAATGCGAAATGTATATTAATTTAATATACATTTCGACTTTACGATTTTCGGAAAACGGTCCAAAACGCCTTATAGAAAAGGTGCATTAGGGGAGGCCTATGTCCAGCTGTGGACTAACACAGGCTGATGATGATGACGACTTTACGGCGGTGGTTGTCACAATTCCTATTGTAGAGCTATTTCAATATTAGCAAATTTTCAACTATTATGTAGTTAAAATGTCGTCTTTGTATTTTAATCTCTCATATTATGCAGTTTAAAAACTAATGCCTCTGAAATGAGACGATTGTGGAAGTATTTTCTGTGAACCAACACTACAGTTAACAGTGAAACGTATTTTCCGCCAAACTTTAACAGCGTAGCGTTAGCATCCTTTTACCAAAAGGATTCCAGGAACACGACGCATCCTGGAAGCAATTCCAGAGATCGGTAGGAATAAACAGTCTTGCACTGTTGCAAAGGGCCGGCTTCGTGGATAAGCAAGCCTAGCCGTTTCAATTGGGGCAGAGTGAAGCGGTATTTGTGTATTGAGTCAAAACGATCTATATCTTGAGTTGATTGTTTTATTTCGCTGTATTGAATTTGCTTACATCACGCAGGAAAGATATGTTAAGAAATAATATTTTTGAAGAAAAACCTTTTTTACGCACGCGTAACTTGGCGAGTTAGCTGGCGAATGCGTGCCCCGAAAGTGTGATCGGGCCTGGCGTACGAACATTGAGGGAAAGATATCGATTTATATTATTAAACTCTATTTTAAAATGTAAACTTATCAATGAAAACTAATAACAATTCTAAATATTTGTATACACATGGTTATATTATACAAACATGTATACTTTATACATATGGATTTAAAGAGTTTATACATATTGATACAGCATTCATAAGACAATTTGTTTTGGTTATGTCGTTTGCAACACACTTGTATAATTTTGGTTCTAAGCTTAAGTGGTGTATAGATAATGTTTGAAATGCATTAAGTGGTAAAAAAAATACCGTATGTTTACGGTGTTCAAAAAGTCTTTAGTCATTTATTGTATATTTTGGATCTTCTTGCATATTCTTTCTAAGAACAAATATAATTCAAATTGGTTGAATGTAATATGATTTCTAAAGTTTAGCCATTGAATGATCTCGGCGTTATTATTAGGAGCGCAACACGTGAGCAAAGCATCTCTTAGCTAAGTCAAAACATAAACATGTTTCCAAGCAAAATTTAAGTTTTCTTTGTAATCTATATTAGATCGAATCTAATATGGCGTCATCCTTAATATTTAACCAAGACGGTGGTTGCGCTTCTTCCACTGGTTTCAGAGGCAAAGTGGGCTTCAGGCCTAAGACAGGACTGCAGGCAGTGGAGGTGGGATCGTAGAAGTCTGCGAAACCGTTCGTGTCTACTTATCTTTTCAGGTGCCAGGAAGGAACGACGCAGATTTAGTCAGTGTGGCTCCGACGCATACGTTGTGGTTACATATACATTCATGCCTAAGCTCGTAAAGGAAGTCATATCGCTTAACTTGCTAAAATCAGTCTATCCTTAATGTTGTATGCCAACATACTATTGAGCCTTGATTACTATTATTAGCTACGCGGCCTCTATTACTATACATCATCTGCCTGTGATAGTCCACTGCTGGAACTAGGCCTCCCCTAATACATCTCCTCACATCTTTAAGGGGGTTTTTGGACCGTATCCCACCACGCTGGTCCAATGCGGGTTGGTGGGTGGACCGACTTTTTACATGCCCATCCGACGCATGGATCATCTTACTTTTCAGACAATCGGGTTAACCCAAATTGCCTTAACCAACTAGGAAACAACATGAAAATTTGTTGTTTCCTAGTTACAATTACTCAACATACTCTTTATTAAGAGACCTCGTTTTAAAAGCTTACTTAAGTGTACAAACTATTAATATTAGGCGCGAAGAACACCCACCGAACTTTGTCTATGCTTTCTCGTGCCATAATTGCAAGTTAGTGTTGATCCGAAGAGCAATTAGTCATATTAAGCCTCGAGGTGAATGTCAAATTAAAGTCAAAACTCAGTCCCAAGGCGTAACATGTGGGACGAACATGTAATCGTAACGAAATTGTGTGACGTTTGAGGTTTGTTTAATCTTGTACATTCTTAGTAACTAAAGTAATTTTCACCCAGAGATTTTTGTATTTACTTTAGTACTAACTTATTCTTCTTTGATGGCATTTAAGTTAGGCTTCTGAGTGAAAATTTTAATTCAGTCAAAATACGAGACAAGTCAGAAGTGTTTCTAGTCTCAGTTTATTTTTTACCAAATTAATTATAAATAAAGTAATTAATTACTAATATAAAAGCGTTGTTATTCTTACGTCAACGTAGACGTATCTGCTTGATTATGCTTAATTACTGTATTTTCGAGTGTCTTTGTTTTTAAAAGCTTAGTCATAATTGTTTTTTCAATGTTAAACTAAAATTGTGTTTACTTACCTATTCGTATAAATATCACGCACGTATAGTTCAGAGAAATTCCTCTACCGACACAGCGGCGGCGGAACATTTATGCTCCATTGACATAATCCAGCTTAGCTAATTATTGTGTGGCAGCGGTGAGATTGATAGTGCCGTAATAAAGCTGAACAATCTGAGCCGATCCCTGGGGAGCCAGACGCTGGACGCTTCTGGAATAGTGCCGTTACTGCTTTAATAAATATCAGGGTTTGTGACGCCGTGTGATGATTCACTTTGTCATTATTGTTATTTGAGCTTATTAGTTTGTGATATATTTATATCGATAAAAGCTCTTTACTGTAGACGTAGTGCATTCCCTTTATAAATCATAATTTCGCATATTTTTTTAAATTAAGTTACTTAAAACTTAATGTTATATTGCTCATGCATTCAAATAATATAAGTTGGAAGTTTATATAAGTAATGTATTTGGATTAATTGTTCGTACATAGAAATAGTGTTAGATTATATCTCGAAAGCGCTTTAAATGCTTAGTTGTGTCTATATATCGATTTTTTTAAAAGACTTCTATGACATGGAATCGATGACTCTTGCTATGCACCCAAAATATTATTTTTGTTTTAAATTAGATGTCTATGATATTAAAATTGTTATATATATATATATGATAACGTCAGTAATTATATCAACGATTCTGTATAGACTTTCAAAAATTATTTAAATGTGAAAGATTAAAGATCAATTATTATCAACCCTTGTCGTATAAGGTTAATTAGAAACACCACTTGTAATTTTAGTGGCCTTTAAATTTTCTCATTAAACTTTGTTCTTTGCCTTCATTTGAAATGTGATAATTATTTTTTTAATTTGACGATAATAAGAAATAGTGCCATTCCGTAACGTGCTTTCATGACCAATAGTGAGCAATTTACTTTAGTACTTACTTTACTTTAGTGTAATAGGAAGCGCCACTACCAATTACTCCGATTTTAACTTATGGAAAAAAGTACGTTCTGACCATGAGAATTGCTTAAGGATAGTAAATATTATTAAAAAACTATTAAAATACAAAATAAAAACTATTAAAATACAAAATAAACATTTTCTACATCTCAGTAAAGTCGAGACGAAAAACTGTTGCTCTATCAAGTAGTTTTCACATCTTTGCCACATCTTTGGATAACATGCAGTTTAAAGCAAGTGATGCTAAAATTAGAGAGAAATGTTTGTTACCTATAGTACTTTCTCTGAACTAACACTAGAGTTAACCGCGAAACGTGTTTTCCACTACACTTTAACGGTATAGCGTATCCTTTTAGCAAAAGGATTCCGGGAACACGATACATCCTGCAGCAATTCCAGGCATTGGTATGGAATAAAAAAATGTCGCCTGTTGCGACAGATTGGTCCCGTTGATAAACGAGCCGGGCCGACTCAATAGGCCCTGAGTGAATCCTTTTTGTGTATGGAGTCAAAGGGATCTATATCCGAAGACTGTTTTATATCGCTTTATTGGATTTGCTAACATCGCCCAGCGTTATGTTGATAAAATTTACTTTTTGTTCGACATTTTCAGACACGGGAACAAAAATAAAATATCAAAATATTTTTGTTATGTGGAGAATTTGATAATAAATAGAATTTCTGTGTTTATTGTACTATATTAAATTGGTTTATTTTTCTACGAACATTTTAGTTATGTGTCCTATATTAAATTAAACCTTTTGCATGTTTTAACTTATATCAACGTTATAAACTTCGTTCAGCAAGAGTTTCCAAAAAATGGAGGTGTACTTACAGGATTTTTCACGTTATATTTTTTATTTAAGAATATATCTTGTGAGTTTCCCCGGCCTAAAGCTTCAGTAAAGAGCTTAGCACATGAGGATCTCTTAGTTATGAACCTTCCGCGCAGACGAGGTAAACTAAAGTTTTCTCTAAACTTTAGTCAACAACACAATATGGCGCCGTGCTAAATATTTTATGACTTCTATCTTGTAAAATACGTCGTACTTATATTACGGGAAGAAGTTTAGTCGAGATTTCTTAATAAACTTAACTATTTCGTTCGATATACTTAAGAGTCATGTTTAAACGCTATGAAATAGGTTTTTTTTAATTATATCTATGGTTTTGGAACAATTTTGTATATCGATTTGATGGTATCGATAGTTACTTCTTCTGCTTTGATTGAATTCTTTTTTTCAGCTATTTCGTGCCTGTGATTTTAGATTAATTGTTTATAAAAAACTTATTAAGAATGGCCATTAAATTTTTTTGTTAATAATTTAACGATTTTCTTCTTCATCGAAGTTACAGATATGTATTATCGCTTTTGATGATAAATAACAATATTAAGTATTTCCATTCAGTATTCTGCTCCCATTACGATCGAAACTAACCAACAATTTACCGATAGGAATAGAATATCTCAGAAGCAATAAATAAATTTGTTTAAAATTTTTGTTTTCACTTTTATAAATATTTTTATCGTAGTTACGTTTGATCCTTAAAACTTTTGCAGGTGAAATTAATGCTCAATATTTTCTTTAACACTCTCCGTGACTATGGGGTTTGTTGATGTCGAATATTCCGAGAAACATTCATGCAATGTAAAACGAATAGAAACGAAAGCCTACTTACAGTAATCCAACATCTACTTGGCAGCCTTACGGAAGTAATAAATGTTTTGCAGAACTTTCTTTGTGATGGCCTCGTGGCACTTGTACTTTTTTGTACTTTATTCCTGTGAATGTGTACTTGAGCGCTCGTAGACGCAATTACGTCTCTTCCTTCAAGACGCTTTTATTAGATGTCTCGACGTGTTGTTCGATAACCCTGCAATAACTCTTAGTGTTTGTTTATATTGGTTGGTTCGTTAATTATTAATACAATAAACAGTCAGAGCAAGATATTAATATTTAATGAAGGCTAAAATATCGCGATCAAAGAAACAAGAGTAAGAAGCAATATTTTCAAACTGTAATAGTGAATTCTTAATGGCGCATGCAATGTTATTCGGGTCAGACAGTGTGATATAAATCGGTTTAGCGTTTGCTACAACAGTCGACAGGCGCCTTATAATCTCGAGCAGCGGGTCCGCGAAGTATATTGCGAATTCCACGACGTGGAGTCAGTCGCTGGGCGACTCCGAGCGATCCGTTTAATTGCCTGCATCTGTCACTTGCTTTAAGACTGAGCTGGATCTAAGTCACGCTGGGCGAACTCCTGCTCGGTGATTTTATTTGTGCTTTCGCGCCTTTTTGTATTTAAAGCTGTAGTTGGAGGTAATGAGAAAAAGATAATGTTTATGAAATAATAATTGAAATTAAACTGTAGTCGGATGGATGTTATATTTTCATTTAGATTGATACTTCGGCCGTGTGAATACAGATAAAAATAATATTTTTAAGTTCACGGTGACAGGTTGTTTGTCCTTTTGAGTAACAAAAACAGATTGTGATATGATTTGTCGTGGTACATGCCTAAAATAAACTTTTTCAAGATGTCCAGGCCTACATTTTTTATTGTATAAAGTGACTAGACAAACAACAACTCTTGATAATGTGCAATTATCATACTCATAAAAAACTAGCTTAGCGTGGACATAAATAATAGTTCTTGTTAATCCTTGTTACAGAGTATAATTTAATTTGATATATTAATATTTCATAGAAATATGATAGGTACAATACTCGAAAACAAAAACAATCTGCATCTGTTTATTCGACTCATTATTTTGTTTCAGTCAATTGAACTTTTTTCGTGCTTGCTCGTTTGTTCGTTGAGAATAAGAGGAAATTAACATAACATTAAAATCTTTTTAACTTTTTGTTTTAAGAAGATTTGTTAGAGCGTCCCTCTTATTGTCATCTTTATTGTCTAACTTTAAAATGTGTAGCGTGAGATATTAAAAATTACTCGCCGTCCTCAGACATTACCTCTCGTTTTGTTACACTAATTAAGATGCCCTTAAAACCGTAACGCGGTTTTAATTTTACAACGCTGCTTTGCGGCAGAAATAGGCAAAATGGTGGTTATTTCTAGTTGTTATACCGTTCAAAGAACCATAAATATTTTCATATATCTTGAGGTTAAATGCTTCCGTCAAATAAATAAAATCATTCAGACTACGTATAACTTGTATTCTTGAAAAGTTAGTTACAATAACCATACGATGAAGTTTAATTATTTACATCTGAGTAATCATGAACGAATAATCTATACTTCCTAATAAAAACATGGCCCCGATAATCTAGTCTAGTTCAAATAAATCTTAGGCTTAAATGAAAGCAATTAATGGAAAACGTAAACCCAATAAAAAAATCACATCGCCGAATTCGAATGGCATTTCCTTCTCGTCGTTAAGCTATTTTAGCGAGAAATGGGTACCCCAAAAATCATAGCCTAGGCAATCAAAACGACTAGTATGCGGACAGCTTTGCTTGGCGTCAATCCAAGGGGCTTATTCGCTTCCCCCCGTGACTAAAGCTACTCGAATTTTCAACGTTAACATAAATGTGCTTATAAGTGGTAGCGTTACTTATTATTCATTGACGTGAAAGCTTCTAATAACTTTCTGGAATATACTTTAAAACTATAAGTTGAATGTAAAGAGATACTTTTACGTTTAATTAAAAATGAATATATTAAATTATATTACATTGTATTCACCAATATTTTTTAAGCATGTACATATATATACTTTTATGTAAGAAGTAAGCTTATATATATTTACCTATACGTATATTTAATCTACGGCTGTTTAAAGGTCACATATATAAAGTATAATCTACAAAAGCAAAGTTTCTTAAATAATATAAGTAGTATGTATTTCTGCCTCCGTAGCCTAGTGGTATGGGCGTTTGCTTTAGAAACCGGAGGTCGTGGGTTCGAATCCTGCGGGGACTCAACAAATTTTCATTTTTGTTTCCTAGTTGGTTAGGGCAATTTGGGCCGATCACCCATTTGTCTGAAAAGTAAGATGATCCATGCGTCGGATGGGCATGTAAAAAGTCGGTCAACCCACCAACCCGCATTGGACCAGCGTGGTGGGATACGGTCCAAACCCCTTAATGGATAGCGGTGTATTAGGGGAGGCCTATGTCCAGCAGTGGACTATCACAGGCTGATGATGTATGTATGTATGTATTTCCGCATAATATTGGTAGAAAGTATAGCTCTAAAAATAACTTCAAAATTAGAGATATTGTATGGTGCAAGTCAATCATTGAATTGAATAGGTAGAAGACGACCTTTTGACGTATTTTTTCTTTACCGTTATTAAATATTTATATTTGAAATATGATGCGGTATTTAAATAGTTACTTAGTTTCTATCACGAAAACGCCTTAATTATGTAGTTGTTGCGAAAAATAAATGTTGTTCTAGCGTTGTCAAAGCGGACTCGCTTTGCTTGAAATTATTTAATATGGATATCGTTATATGTTTAATTTTATAGATTTATAGATATTAAAGAATCAGCAGACCGGTGGTAAGTCCCTTTTACAAGGGACCGTCTGGGATAGACCACGGTGCCTATTTCTACCGCAAGGCAGTAGTGTCCGGTTTGAAGGGCACGTCAGCAAGCGTAATTACTGGGTAAACGAGACTTAACATTCTATGTCTCACGGTAGGCAGAGCGTTGGTGATACTTGTATGGCTAATGTCCATGGGCGTCGATGACCACTTTCCATCAGGTGGCCCGACTGCTCGTCACTGCGTATGCAATAAAAAAGACAGAGCTAAGGAGTCTCATAAATTTGAATATTAATGATCTCATCGAAAATGAATGAGAACAGGCTTATTTAAGCTCTTACAAATAAAATAGCTAGCCAATATATCTAAGCCAAGGCTATCGATACAAAATGTGTTTGAGCAAAAAGTTTTTATTACAAATCAAACGTACAAATCGTTTCCAAAGCGACACATGTTACTCTAGAAAGTTGAATCGGCGTAACATCGGACACGCGTCGTGTAAGTAACAATTTGGCCGCACAAGTGAAAAATGTTCTCTTCGCGTGTAAAAAGGATACCAGAAATGACCGCTCTCTCTATATTAGGTTTTTGGAAACGTCCAGAAGAAATAACTTATGCCTGAAGGATGACTGCTCTTTGACGAATTATCCTTTAGTTTTCACTTATTTATAGTCTCATGTTGACATTGTTATAGAATTCTTAGTTCTGAGAAATTTATTTCTATAAGAATAGGTTAAGATTATCTGTTTCAAGTGTCCAATATCTGAAATTCAAAGTTTTCCCTGCGATTTGAGACTTTATATTTTAAAATGTGAGAGTAACATTTACTGTTGATTTTATATATAAATTTTAGCATTTATTACTTTAAAATAGCATGATACAGGTTTTTAAATTCTTTAAAGGTCTTAAAGTTATTAAAATTATGAATATTTAAAACTAGTCCTCAATCACGATACATTATATAAAATATGTAAGCTAAGGAAATATGTTTTTAACCGTCCTACATATATATTTAAAAACTCAATACATACAGCTAATATACTCGATATCAAAGTTGTTACAAATTTATATACATATGTGAACTAAAGGCAAGCACAACAATATAAATAACTTATTTTCTGAAAACAGAAACAAATCTAAGCAAGAGAGACACTTAAAAAGCGGACACTTGAAAAATAACTAATAAAATCACTACATATTATAAAACAAAATTGCTTTCTTTGTACTTAGGGATATAGCTAAGCATGCTTAAATATTTAAAAGTCCGCAACGGATTTTGATGTGTTTTTTAATCGACAGAGTGATTAAAGAAGAAGGTTTATATGTATAATTCATGCCTATTATCGTACGTTGATAAGTTCATATATTCTGCCATAGATTTTACAGATATCAATATTGCACCCGTGCAAAGTCGCTACTATAATATAAGTGTAAAATACTATTTTCAATGAATAAACGTATAACTTTCATTAAAAAATGTTAATGGAGTTAAAAAAATCAAGCAGATGTCTATTTTGCGATTTTCGCGCGCTCGTGTCTGGCGGTGGTAGCGTTTTTTTTTTCATTTTTATTTTCGAGCAGTCTCCGACGGTTGTTCAGTGGGAATATGCTAATTGGGTAATGTTATGCGGGAGGACGCGAAAGGATGCATACACCCACTGTTAGTCGATTAAAATGCATACATTAATCCTAGCTCAGAGTCTAGCTGGTTTTAGATCTACGTGAGAGAACGTAGCGGTTTTAGTTAACGTTATTTTACTGCAATATTTAAAGCTTCGAGGGGAAATCTTTCTATAAATATTATTACTGAACGTCTTACATTTGGTTTGGTTTTGATACTGGAATATCAAAATAAAACGATATGAAGTCATTAACTGCGTTAATGACAAATGCATTATTTTACGATATTTGACGTTAATTACATATATTTATTTCCGACACTTCGGCATTCATGTATATATTCGTAAAAAGTTGATTTGATATGTGTATTAATCGCGTAAATGAAAGAAATAATTAAGCGTTATAACCGTTTGTTTTTTTGATAGAAATCAAATTGAATTATGCACACTTTCATTTGTCATACTGATTAACGCCGTTAATAAACTGGCAGCTAATAAATAAGTGCGACATTTTACGTTGCGCGTACAGAGTCGTTTCCCCTTCCTTCGAGCGCGTACAATTAAGCCGCCACTCCGTTTTAATTCCGTCCGCTTCACGCACGTGTGCCGTGACCGATGTATCGAGCAGGTCGCGATTTGTCGCCGTCTGCGCGAATTACTGCCATCGGTCTTTGCGTGATCCGCTAATGTGACGTCACCCTTCGACGACACCTATCTCTGCCACCTCCTCGTGGTCGAGTGATTATGGCCCTTGCCTTGCACATCGATAGTCGCGGGTTCGAATCCTGTGAGGTAACAAGGTGGTATTGCGAAGCTCTTTGGTTGGTTTGGACATGTGGGCTGATCTTCCAATTTTCTGGCATGTAAGATGTCAAAAACATTTTTGTCAGTCGTTATTGGACCTTAGTGCCTTCAAGTTTATTGAATACTTCACCTACCGAATGAAACCCTTTGGGTTGTGTTGGTCACACTTCAGACGCTCGCAATTAAATTTGTTATTCAGGCAAATTTGGATGGATTGTAATGAAGAATGAAGTCGTCTTTCATTCTGTTTTATATATAAAATTACGAAAAATATTCTGGTAAGGAATTCTTTTATTCAGTAAATCTCTTCTCCTTTGTTATGACAAGTCGATCTCCTCTCAACTTCTAACGTAGATTTTAATGGAATCAGTTATGCGTACAAGGTCTTCAAGGGCGATCATTCTCCGAATGTGACTGACATCGTTCGAGGGGTGTACTTGATTGTTTTACAAGTATAAAACGAAGTGCCCCAAGCCATTACTTTGTTAAGGCCCATTCCGCCGTTCGAAACAATCCAACGTTGCCGAGTCATGCTCTGTCATTCGACTGTTTATATTATTGGATGTAAAGTTCACGTTTTAATACCGTAAATAACAGTAAGAATATGCAAATGAATTAATCAAAGGCAACGAAACGATGAACATTTACAAGTCGTTGTAAACATCGCTGCCTCCGTAAAACATTTATAGGCAATCGTTTCGTATACTTAATTTGAGCTTACTTGCCTCCGCCCCCGGCTTCGCTTACATAAACATATTTAATGTTAATGAGAGTGTAAAAGAAAATATGTGCTAATTATTTTTAATTATTGACAAACGTACGGGTAGGCGGCCCCGTAGTATAAGTAAAGCATGTCTGCTATATTTTAAATATAATAATTATACTGAATTACGTTTATGCAAGAATACGTGACAGGAGCTGTTAGTTGTGGATTATAGTAACTGTCGTAACTGTTCGTATTTTATTTTCAAATAATCATTGGGAAAAATATTTAGTCAACAACATATTATGAAGCGTTTCTTGGATTTAGTTATCTTTACATATTTCTGTGTAAAAATCCATTCAAATACCGTTGAATCGTGAAAATAGCAAAGCAGCCAAAAACATACTGTCGCTTTTATTGTATCAGTAAAGATAAAATCACAAAGAAAATGACAAAATAAATGCTGACTTCAAGGTGTAACAATCGTCCTTTCCTTTTAAATCGTTACGTATAATATTGTCATACAGGTTTAGCGCAATAAGTGTTTGAAATTGTTGCTACTATTAATGTTCCAGTATAAATGTTAATTATCAAATGGCAACTGACTAAACATGTTATTAACATGATTTTAGTTAGTTGATTTTGGCAAAGTTAGATAATTAAGTTGGCGAGTTGTACAACATCAACGAATTAGCCCTTTAAACGTATTTGACATGCCACCATTGGTGATGCATTATGTTGAAAACTATTTAGAATTGATTGGATAACTTTAATAGGCTGCGGTTGCTGCTAAGTTTACATTCAATTTGCTTAATTCGATTTTGTGTTGTAATTTATTAATGTGACAAACTTCTACTAGTTTAATAATTAGTGAACTGGTTTTATTCGTAATTATGTCGTATTACTTAATGTATTGACGAAAAGCAAATTTTAGTATGTTACAATGATGGCGTACGAGACGCTCTTACTTTAAAGTTTGAGGTTTATATTTGTTTATATCTCGTTTAGTTTAATGTAACCTATAATATTTCTATCAACCTATCTTTAGATAATTTAATACTAAATTTAATTAAACCTTATTTCGCTCAGGTATAGTTACTTGTTATTAAAATCAAAACCAGTTTTTTTTACTAGTGCTTTCTAGTACTTTAGCTGGTGCCCGCAACGACGTCCGCTTAGATGATTAAATTTTACGTAAAACACGGTTCCATTTTTTTTTCAAAAAAGAAGTAGCCTAAGTTAATCACAGTTACATCAGCTATCTTTCAGGAAAGTTCTATCGGTTATATATCTAAATATACTGATTTAAAAACGGTTATTTTTATCGGCTCGTATAAACAGCTACGTCAGTTCCAAAATAAATAATATTTGCGTGTCAGTTTGTTCTTTGAGTAACTTTATAATAACATGACTTGATGACAATTTTCATATTCGTTCATGCTATGTATTACGAAACTTACGATGCATGCCGTAGATGTGCAGGGAGTTAGTTATTAAAATTCATATTTAATCTTTGTCATGTACGAAGAGAAAATATAAAATGAACTAGATCTAGACTTTTCTCGCAGCGTTAGTTTATACGAGAAAGTATTGTCAAGAACTATTTTACCAAAACTAAGAACTATATAAAGCGTTTATGTGCTGCATTTCTTTATAATTGAATTTATAGAGACTTTTGAACTGTGCCTTTACTTTGGTTTATGGCGATACTAGATTTTATTATTTTGATGTAGGTATAAGCCTGCAAATTATTTTTATAATCTGTGATGTGATTTTGTCTAAAATTACGCATCAATACACCAAAAAACATTTTTTGATAACCCCTGACAATGTAATAATATCCGTAATGTTGAAAATGAACGGCGTATCTTTACTTTGTACGAAGGCGCATGACATTAATATTTTACCTAATTCTTACTTGAAGCTTAAGAAGCTCGTTAAACCACGTTACTATCATTGATTTGCCATAAATCTAAGGATTCCGTAGGCGGAAGGAATCACGTAAAAGCGGCTCCGTACATAAACAAAGCATCTAATAGCCCCAAGTATAATGAGACGTGGCAACTTTTATTATGAAGTAAAAAAGTTTGACGGCACATTATGACTTTATCTCTTACTTGTTGTGCCCCATCGTGTTGTTTTTATGAAGGCTTTCAAGGCGTCTTTCATAATCGTTACGTCGAGCATAAAGTTGAGCGTCGTCGTATATTTGTGTTGCTGTTCGGATTTTAACAGGTAATTTAGTGTAATTGGATTAGGGTTATGTGTTCAATAGTAGATGGCCCATTAAACAGCGGGTTAGTAATTTTGGTTATTTTTAACTTAGTAGCATTTTGGCTATACCTTACGACAAGCTTTGCTCATTTAAGTAATTCATTGGCAGTATGGTCCCGTTTCAAATATATTGTTACTAGCAGCCTGTCCCTGTGTGATTTTTCTTCCTGTGTAAGATTCTTGAAATTGATCTTCCTGGGGCAAAAAGTGACCTATGCTAATGAAGATAAATGTTTTAAAATTACAAATTAGTTTTGGATTTTTTTATTTACAAATATGCACACATGAATACAAATCTTTCCTCTTGATAATATAAGTATAGATATGTGAAAAGTTGTCACAGGGGAACGAATAGAAAATAAAATAACGATTATTTCAAGTACGAAGCCGTATTCTGAAAGCGCTAATTTGTGCCGGTTTGAAAGGCACCTTATCAAGTGTAATTGCGTAAAGCAGACATATGTATTAGGGTGTTTAGCGAAATTTTGGCATCTTAAGCTGTATCTTTAAAGGCAGAATGTGTCGCTTACAGGTTAACTTGTATCGTCGCTAAATTTAATTGTAAAAAATTCTCTGTGCCATTTCTCCGATAATGTTTCAGTCTCTTACAAAAAATAAGCGTTAAGAACGATGTAATAAGTTTCCAACGGGGCTTAAGTCAAACAACTCGTTCACAACAAAATTATGTTCGCTTGAATATTTCATATCCTCCAATGGTTTAGCATTTTCAAAGTTATGCTGGTTAAAGTTTAGCTCTTAAGCGTTATATATAATAATAACTTCAAATTGTTCCTTGATTTAAAGTAATTTGACTAACCTATGTATGTTTTCTTTTTCAGGTAAATTCAATTTAATCGTCCACAACGATGGTTTTTTTAGACTGGTATAGTATATATAATAGTTTCTTTTGCATAATCCAATTCTATACAAACTTTCTCCATACATGATGAATAAAACTGTTGTACCATTTTCATTGTGTTGGATTACTTTACAATAATTTGAAAGATAAACCCATCTTTTTAAGTTATCATAACCTGCCGATGAATCTTAGTCAGGGTTTGAAACGTTAGATATAAATTAAAAATAACTGTAAAGTGATTAAACGCGATAAAAACCGAAAGACTGTCGTATTTTTCACGTAAAGCATTCGCATAAGCAACAAAATGCCTTAAACTGTCTCTTTAGTTATTACATATATTTAATGTAAGGACGCAATAATAATACAGTCACGACCTTATCATCCGACAACACCTATCAACTCATATCCATTAAAAAGTTCCCTTAAAAAGTGCCTTTACGAGAAAAAATGCCAAAGCGCGTGTAAACCCGAATATCGTATCTCGACTCGTTTGCATACTCGATGAAGTTGCAGACAGCTGCGTTTGATGGCGGAGTGGCGTTTAGCGTTCATGGTACGGCAACTCTCGATCTCTGTTAAGTTCGAAGGGCTTTCGTATGTTTGACTTGGAGTCTGTTGTAATGCAATATCCCGGGGGCTGGTATCGATCGCGTATCTGACGGCGTCGACTCTCCCCACTTGCTTGGACAACGTGACGCCTTGTGTTTGGCGCCAAATTTGACGATATAATTTTAGTGTTAATCGAACAACTAATTGCACAGCTCTGATGTTCGTGAGTGTTGTATACTTTGAAAAGTTTGTTTGAATAACTTTTTATCGTTAGGACTGCAAAATAGTCAGTCTAATGCGCGTAAACTCAAGACGTTATGTTACTTTTTTAGTAGAGTACCTTTAAAAGGGCGTTAATCTATTGATTAGTTATTAGCCGTGCGATATTTGTGTTAAGCATTTACATTTGTACCATGTTGCACAAGATTAAGAGTTTAGTTGCCTTTTTAATGAGAACAAAATAGTAAACATATTCCAAAGTTGAACTGCCTCCGTAGCCTAGCGGTATAGGCGTTTGCTTTAGAAACCGGAGGTCATGGGTTCGAATCCTACAGAGACTCAACAAATTTTCATTGTTGTCTCCTAGTTGGTTAGGACAATTTGGGCTGATCACCCAATTGTCTGAAAAGTAAGATGATCCATGCGTCGGATGGGCATGTAAAAAGGCGGTCCACCCACCAACCCGCATTGGACCAGCGTGGTGGGATACGGTCCAAACCCCTAATGGATAGGGGTGTATTAGGGGAGGCCTATGTCCAGCAGTGGACTTACAAAGGCTGATGATGTGTGTGATGTGATTCCAAAGTTTTGCTCTAAACCTCTTGCAATTGTACTTGACTTTATTTTCTTCTTTCCGATGTATAGTTACTACCTCAGTCAATTTTGATGTTTTACATACAAATGCGATACAAATATAATGGAAATAATGTTCATATACTTTCAATGGCTAAATATCAAATAATTTTATAGGTTATACCACTGCTATGACTTTTGTCATTTGGGTTAGGGATTACAATTGTTTCAGACGCCAAGTGTAGTGTTTACTTTTTATTGCACATCTGACGTTATTAGTTTCCTTAAGGGCGCTGGTTGTTATACAGATGTACTTACTTGAATTCACTTTAACTTCCGCGCAAGAGCGATTACTACAGTTTAATATATATTTTATTAAGTTGTATCTTTATTTGTAGCGATAACGTTTTGTACATCGTTCTAACAAATATTTACGATTATATGATAAGAAAACGTTAGGGCAAAGCACTCTGTGTAAATTTCTATGAGTATACCGCTTATGAATAAAGTATTAAAATTCGGCGACCGTGTTGTTCCGTAAACGACAAAAGCAGCCATCACGAGCCGTTCTCCATAAGCGAATGTCGAGTGAATGAATAATAAACCGATCAATGTGATAACTTTGCGACGCTCCATTCAGTAATTGTCGGCGGAGGGCCCTTGGAGTGGAGACTTTGTGACTTCAACGACGCCTATTCCCATTGTCGAATAAGCGAACGCTCTCTCGTCTCTGTCTTCGATGTTTGGTTTTAAATAAATATCCTTTGTAGTTATAATTTCATCAAATAGACGATTTAGCTGATGATTTTATCTTAATATTTATGACCACGAGCTTTTGATAATGTTAATGTGAAATGGATCGAGATCGTTTTAATGCTCTCTTAACTTTTTGAAATAATAATTCTGCTTTGTTTTAGGTATAGCTAGCCATTTTATATCACATAATCAGCCTGTGTTAGTCCACTACTGGACATAGGCCTCCCCTAATACACCCCTATCCATTAGGGGGTTTTTGGACCGTGTCCCACCACGCTAGTCTAATGCAGGTTGATGGGTGGACCGACTTTTTGCCCATCCGACGCATGGATCATCTTACTTTTCAGACAATTGGGTAATCGGCCCAAATTGCCGAGAAACAACAATGAAAATTTGTTGCGTACCCGCAGCATTCGAACCCACGACATCCGGTTTCTGAGCTTTAGAAACCGGATGTCCATACCACTTAGCTACGGAGGCAGTCTTCTACATTGCAATGGAGATGCAGTGATATAATGACGTAAATATTACCTTAAAAATTTTTGTCAGTTTGCTTAATCAGAACATGTAAGTCTGTTAATTGTTTAATAGTTTCATCAATTGTGATAGCTTTAACGCAATATAAACGTGGATTTGCATAATAAATTAGTAAAAGCATAGTTATGCTTTTATGCTAAATAGTTTTGTTTGGTTCAGCACGTAATTTTCGACCGTAGGTACCTGTTTAACTTCTAAAATTTTTATTATTTCTTAGTCTTCGCTTCAAGGAAAGCTATGGACTATATATAATGGCGCCACCATCAATACTAACAAGTCACTTTCTATAATATGCAAAGATGCAATTAAATACCTTGAAATTAAAGAGCAGGTACCTTACAAAAAAAGAAACATGTTTAGATTGAAAAAATCTTTAAAAAGGGCATTTTCGCTCATTCGCTATCCAGTTAATTTTTTTTATCACGCACTAGCTGAAACGTATTAGACATTACCTTTATTGTATTAGCAATAAAAGGCGGCAAATTATGGACTGCACGTACGCACATACATTGCGAGAGAAACAGAACGGCGAGGGTGAGTTTTGTTTACTCCAGCCCACGTTCTCAATTTGTTACGGGCCGTGTGATGTACACATTGGCTACGTTTATTAACCAAAGAGATGACTCCTATCGTTACGATGGTATTTGTATTTATTTATATATAGTTATAACATTGATTTAAGTGATGACACGAGCAGGACCTGATGGTAAGTGACACGATTCGCTTGTAAGAATAGCAGCTTCTCCTACAGATCTGCAAGCCGCCCTGAGAAATGATATGTTGGTTCTCGTGGGCATTAATGAAACTTACTTATAATTAAACATTCTTTAACATAGTATATACATAATAGTAGACAATGATTTATAAAAGCATATAAATTATAACATCTGAGATTACAAGGGGTAATCATCTATATTACAAATGACCATTGTCACACAAGTGGATCTGGGTGGCGTAGCCAGTAACTTCGCGAAACCAATCTTAACGGTCCATTAGAACGATGTATATTGTTTTGGCTTAACTATTATGATATTTTATATTCCTTTGAATAGACAAAGTAACATTTATGTTTGTTTAGACCTCTGTCGAATACTCATAATATGTTAGAAGTATGAAGGGTAAGTAAGAGTTTTATGTCACTGATAAGCTTCTAATACACTGTATCCAGTCATAAAACGTGTCTAACGCGAAGTATACGCGATATATAATGAGACGAGTCTCAAGTCGTCTTTTATTATCGAAGTAAAGTTTCATGGCCCATTATGCTTGTATCGCGCTTACACTTACCTTTCGGTTTAGTTTCCGTCAATTCTAGCTTTATATTTGTAATCTTAAGGTTATAATACTAAAATTTAAATTTTTGTACGATATGCTTAGAATAGTGTTTTAGTGTGTTAAAACAGTTTTATTACACAACAATCTTTTTAATTTGTTATTTTTTTTGTCATCGTACTTATTTTATGTTCTTTTGCATACTTTATAATATACTAATATAATTTTTGTTTAATGTGTTGCTGATTGATTAAATGAGTAATTATTTTCATTTAAAAGTGAAAGTAAATGACAGCATAACAATTTAATTATTTCGTATCAAGTAAATTAATGTTGCACACGCATTGTTTCAATTGAAACTAAAAAAAATAACGCTAAGAAGTTATATAGATAAAAGTGGTTTTGAAAAGAAATTATTTTTCAATATTAAATTTTTGTTACCTATGCTTTATGTACACGATCATATTACTAATAAACATTAACATTTAATTCAAGAAACGCTTCGCTTTTCTCAGAAAAACTTTTATTAATTTTCTTTTCGAGGAATCAATTTATCCTGAATAAAATTCTTGAAAAACCATTTACATTTCTAACTGTACAAGAATGTTTTTAGAGCCGTTCAAAATATTTATTGAATAAAATTCAATAAATATTTTGCAAACCATTCACGATTGAAAACTTTTCAGATATCAACATGTACCTATACATGTCCACAGAGCTAATAATAATTTTATTTGATAATTTTAAAAGTAACCAATCTTTTTTATTTCTATGATTCGCAAAGTGGCCAGTGTGGTTGGAATGAGAATTTCTAAAGCGGTGGTGTGCGTGATGGTAGGCCTATGTCCAGCAGTGGACTGACACAGGTTGATGTAATGATCATGATGATTACTATGATATACACAAAAAATGTGTGTATAATGCTTTCTATTGCTATCGCGAATATTACGCTATTTAAATAACAAAGTGCTAATAATTTATCGCGTTTACTTTACAATTATTTAAAATTTAATTTAATTATTCTGACCGATTTACCCGTTATCGTCCATAATCACGAAACGTACTGTCATAAAAACGGTTTACCTGTTTTATTTAATAAACTAGCTGTTGCCCGCACTTTATCCGCTTGATAATATATAAAAAAATATATGTCAAAAAATGCCTAAGTTACTCCCTCTTACATCAGCTATCCAGTGAAAGAGTCATCAAAATCGGACTAGCCATTCCAGAAATGAGCCGAACCGTCAAAAATTAAGAAAAATAATTTTGTTATATCTATCGGTTCTTTGTTATCACAATGTAATTATTTATAAATGGTAACTTATATTTATATTTATAAATGTCACAATCCAATCTTTTTAATTGTATAGACTTCAATTTTATTAATAAAACAAACGACGTCATTAAAACAAAGCCAATATTGTGTTCGAAATAAAACCGAAGATACCATACATACATATTTATTGTTTGCACTTACTTATATTTCTAAGATACGGAGAGTGAGCATTACTCCATTGCAATCATCCCAACACAATCAAACGACAAGACAATAAATGTTTTACACCTTCACTGCGGAGTCGCAGGTCGCGTTCGCTATTTTCTTATTACGGAGCCAATTGCTGTAGTGCTCTTTCAATTGTGCCTTGTGCATTATTGATGCACGCCCGTGTATTCTGCACTCGTGTTTCAAATTATGTTGGGACTGTTAGTAGCATCGTATGTATGATCTGTGTATTGAAAATGGATGGAATAGCATTCTTATCGTTGTCGTTATAGAAAATGACACAAATACGAATTGGTTCGTTTAATAGACGAGTTTATTTTTGTAAAAGTAAATATTAGATCAGTATTTTAATAGAAACTATGTGCCCATGTTTTGATTGGATGCGAAGCAACGAGTGAAAATAGTTGTAGTTAACAATTAGAATTTCTCTGTTTAGTATTTATTCAGATTATTCGAGAAAAAAGCCTACTCGGCAACCCTTTTGCAGCCCCTCTGGCGCTGCAAAAGTCCATGGGGTAGTCCAAATAAAAAACAAGATGATTATAGTATCTTTCTTTTCTTTTTACAAAATCAGTCAGTGTCATACGTCTACAATCTAACGACAAGTCTAATCGACGCATTAATTATATTATTAAGTCTCTACACTATTTTAATGATTTAATTAATGGGCTATAAAAGTAGACATGGACTCATTCCAGGTTTTAAGTAAAAGCAAATAACCCTAGACCATGGAAACAGTTCAATATGTGTCTCTCTTCACATTTATCGTAAATGCAATGAATGACAATCTCAAGCAAAATAAAATTTAAAAAACACTTTAAAGTAATGTAAGTATTATTAGTACTCCGATGAAAAAGTTACGCATGCTGAAAAAAGGATTAAAAATATTTTCCCTTCAAAAATTTTAACATCTCTCACAAAAAACACACGACTTTTAGAATTTCATAAATAACTTAGTGCGCGTGTTCCGAAAATACCAACTCCTCTCGGTATAACAGAACTCTTTGAAACAAACATCATCTCGCGGGTAGATTATCCCGTTTGTGCATATCAAAGGTTATGCTAATTATACTTGTGCACTTGGTTATTTAGAAAAGTTATTTGCATAGTTAATGTGATAAAAACGACACTAAAATGCTTATCTGCGCCATGTCTGAGCTAATTACCCTTTTACGTAAACAAAATAAACGAGAAGTCCTTTTAATCAATTAGTAGCATGCTAAGGATAAAAATAGTTTTCGATAGTAGCCTTGCTGATTTTTAGATTTCTCTTTTTAAAATATTACTGAATTTAATTAACTGCGCAACAGAAAACATGTCGTTTTCAATATGATAAATAACACTAAATGTTGTGCAACAATATTGATTTTTAAACGTATCACGTTTTTAAGGAAATAAAATTCCAATAGCTCTTAAGACTTTGTATATAGTCAAATTAATTAGTTTTCTTTCCTTTCCGTTCTTAATCATTTAAAATCAATCTAAGACAAAAATCTCATTCCTTTGACAGTTAAATTGTTTCTCGTAACACATGTTAAACTATTCAAAGACATTTCTTTCTAATAGCTGTTTTGATTCGATGAATACGCATTGCGACAAAAGACACAATCAAATGAGCGACAAAGCCCCGAGGCATCGGAACAATAATTGCTGTTCGGCGAACAGTACAAAAACTGTTTTGTGAATTTCTATACTAGAATTACTGGAATAATTTTTAATGTGACATTTTTTATTTGCTTGCGGCACGAACGAATGTTTATTAAAGTATGTACGTGAGTTACATGCTCCGCCGCGAATTCAGCCTGGGGCCTAATTAGGTTAACATGTTTCTCTCATTCGCTTGTTACTCTTTAAAGAATCTTTTTGAGGGAAACAGTGAGGGATTGCTCGCGTTATGGCATTTTTATTTTATGCCCAAATGACTTTTAATCTTTCATTAAAGGTAATTTGTCGGCTTCTTTTTGAACAATGTAACTTTTTACCCGATGCAAGTGGCGTCTGATCTACACAGACATAACGTCCCTCCGTGGGCTAGAATCTCCTGGCCCCCAGGGTCTTTGAATAACAGATTCGGACGAGTCTGTTACCTATGCATAGGGACCGAGACGACGGGTTAGATCCGACTGGACGGTAGAGCCGAGATGGACTTGCCGGTCCTAGAACACTGCCAAAAAGTTCCTGTGACCCCATCTCTAAGACGCCAAGAAGGAACAACGTGGTGGTTTTAGTCACTGCGAGTCTGACGTATCCCGTCCTTGCCCCCGCGAGGACGGGTATGCGTGGGCCTTTCTCCACGTAAATAAAATAAAAGTTATGGTGAGTTCCAAACCGGAACCTAGTGGTGTTTAGCACTGGTTGTGGCACATACAACAAAGAACATAATTTATATGTAACTAGCAGTCTATCCACGGCTCTTTCTGTGTTAATTTTAGATTTTTGGAATGGAATTTTCTGAGGTACGAAGAGGCCTATATTTCTCAAGGATAATATAGCTTTTTCAAATCAGTTCAGTAGTTTTGGAAGCCTATTAAAAAAAAAGAAACTAACAAGTCTTTCCCATTTATAATATTAGTATGGATTATTTATTAACTCCAACAACCGAGGTTCAGCTCTTAATCAGCACTGTCAATAAATCCGTTCAAAGGGACGTCGCCTGTACATAAAAATTTACTGCCCCTAAAATTAAATCAATTTAAGATTAGGCAAGCACCCTTCCAGCCGTCGGAATAGGAACTAATTAAAACAACCAATATAAACATAACGATTTAATCAACTCTAATTAGTGAAATATCCTTACAATTTTCGACAACGACCTGGAACGGCCAAAGAAAGTTTTATACGCGACACCGTCAACGTTTCGCGGCTCAAGGGATATATAAATAATTATTAACAACCTAGACCCTGTTACAAACCTTTAGTCGACCATTCTCAAAATGTAATATTCAAATGAGGTTGTATTTGTTTATTAATACGACGACTGGATATATGTTTTGTGGTCTTTATTTTTTTTAGTCTTGATTAACGATTATTCGTATGGAGGAAACTGAAATAATAGTTTCAGTTCTTCATGTAAATTATGTGTATGTAAAATTTTCTATACTTATCATCGATTACTTGACTTTAGTTTTTTAATATTTAAATAATAACGCTAAAATATTTTTTTTTCAACTAAGGCCTTTTTATAAATTAAACGTCTATTCTTTAAGTTGTAATTGGAAACGGTAAATTACATATCACTATAACTTGTACGACAAAATAGTTATCGTTCTCCTTTGATATAATATATCAGGAGCTACCAGGAGCGCATAAATATGTAGGTACATACATTATCGATATCACACGGGAAGGGATAAGCGCGCGACTTTTAGCTGCACAAGTGCCAACCCATGTTATCCAGGATTTGCTTTACCGTTCCGTAACATAACCTTTCCCCGGTCAGACGGTTTTCCGTAAAAATATTGGGACGCTGCAGGAACGAAGTAAGTTTTTAAACGTCCGTAATTAAGAGCAAGTAATGTTCAGTAATATTCGTCCAAACGGCTCGCTTTATTACTCTCTTAATGAGAGAAGAGGCCGAAGCGGCAGCCTGTGCGGATTTTACTTTTAAAATCTCGTTTAAATGCGACTTATATTACGGAAAATGGTACTTTTTGGGGTCTATTACTTATTTCGTGTCTTGCCTAGGTCTGGCTTATTACTTTCTTATTAAAATGTCTATAAAAATAATATTTATCGTCGTATACTAATCATATTTACTTAATATTTTTTTTTTCTTAATACTTTTAGTTACATTTTAGTGATTCAAGTAGTGTTAAGTTTGTTACTGTAAACGCTCTGCTAAAGTTTTTTTGATGTAGGTACTCGTGTAAAATTCGAAAATATTTAAGCTTGTGATGTTCTAGTTAAAAAGCACAAGCCGAATAAAAAAACGCTTTAAAAACATCCGATTTGAATTATTCATCTAATATACGTACATAATACTGAAATGCTTTACCGATTTTGTCGCATTTAATTATACCGTTTAAATAATGATCACAAACCCCTCGCCGTCGCCTAATTGAATGTTTGATATCAGTTTAATTACAGTCCTAAATAAAATTGTTTTTGCTAGAAATTTACTACAGTTGAACCCCTATTTATTATTACATTTTGGATTCTTTCCTAGGCCACTCCGTGTGTAATTTATTTGTTAATAAATCGAAACAATATATTCTTACGGTTAAAGATCTGTTGTAGTTAATAGTCGACTGTAGTAATTACATCAGGCTTTTCTTTTGGATTATTTAGACCAATAATTGATACACTATACTAGAACCGGTTCAAGTTGGCTTCAAGCAAGGGATCGGCCCTCTTGGCATACATTGAAAAATGCCTATGCCCAGCAGTGGACGAATAAAGGCTGCTTATGATGATGATGATACCAGAACCAAATAATATACACATACATACATCATCAGCCTGTGAAAGTCCACTGCTGGACCGAGGCCTCCCCGTATACACCCCTATCCATTAGGGGGTGTAGGACCGTATCCTACCTCGCTGGTCCAATGTGGGTTGGTAGGTGGACCGACTTTTTACATGCTCATCCGACGCATGGATCAACAATAAAATTTGTTGAGTCCCCACAGGATTCGAACCTACGACCTCCGGTTTCTAAAGCACGCGCCCATACCAATAGGCTACGGAGGCAGTTAATAAATAATATATGCAATTGATATAAATATCAAACATACATACAACAAGAGTGCCTTCTTACTGGTGGCCATACGTACACAGCACACGGTGCATAGACCAATAGCGATATAATGCGAATGCGAATAAGAGCTGGACGCATTAATGCCAATTGAGTTTGAAATTATTTACGTAATTTTCATGTCTCATTTGGTTTAAATATAGATGTTATTTCCTCGGTCTCAACCTGGTCGAATGTTACGTTATACTTCTTGTACTATGGACTTTAGCTTTTACGGTTATATGAGTAAAAATAATAAAGCTAGGCTTTTGACAGGACATAATATGTTATGTGAAAAGCCTAGCCCTCGCTTATATATGATATAAAATAATAAAATTACTACTAAATTATACAAATACGTGTTTTCGCTAACATCTCAAGCACTGTAATAAGTATCAAATAAGCATCAAAAGACCACCTTTAAGGGAGGTGCCGAAGTAACATCGTTAAACGTGAACGTGTTTCATATTCCAGAAACGTAGGTGAAACCCGATCCTGTGCGTTAATTAAGCACAGTATTAATAGATATACATCCACAGTCGCTGCGGTTAACAATACAAGGCGACTGGGTAAGGAGGTGAGGTCGTTACAACTTTTAATGGGTACAATATTTACGAATGCATTAAGATATACGTGATATACTCAATAACATGCCTGAAACACTAAATTATAACATTCATAAGTTAATATTTAATTAGTTATGTTGTTATTATTATAGTAAAAATATTAAAAAAAAAGTTACATTTGGTATGAACTCGAAATGATTGTTTTTTTTAAACGTAACTATACGCTTATATATTTAACTCTTTTCTCGAGGTTAATCACATCGACGTATTCGAATTTGTGGATGTGATAGATTTTTGCTATAAATAAGCTCAGATTGTTTGCACTTTTGTAATATAGAAGAGTAAATATTTAAAAAATGAAGGCATAAGCTTCCAATAAATTAATCCTTATAACATTTATTTAGAAAATAAAGGACATATTGCTGCCTTAAACTTACGCTTCATTAAAAAGTAGATTGAAAGAATTAATATTTCTAATTCGTGGAATCCAAACGAATGATATATTGTTTCACAGACGAGATTCATTCTTAAAACAACGTCATAGGATCCTTTGAGGCAATAATAACAAGGGTATAAACACTTGGCATTGATAATTTGAAAGGCAAAGCACCTACCGTTTAGTTGAGGCTATTTTTTTGCTTTTTTGGCTTGAATCGTACGTGGAAAAACCTTTTGTGCTATTGTTGTTCTATTCTTGCTAGCTGGAGTGGATAACCCAATTGCTTGAACATTAACATGATCCATCCGTCAAATTGGCATATAAAAATTCCCGGTTGTCAAGACGATCTTTGGCAGTCTATAGAATTGCACAACGGACGTCAGTGTCCTCAAATTTATAAGCCAAAGACAGTTCTCCCTTTGGGTTTTGGAGCTTAAATTCCAGGCGCTAAAAACTGCTATTATGGTAAATCTGGATCTATTAGTAGCCGGCTCTATAATAACTAAAAAATAGTATTCAAGCGAAACACCACTAAAATTAACTAAACAAAGTAAGTCACTCTTATTGATAGATCTTCACCGAGGTGTCAATCACTGGGTGACAGTCAACTAATAAGAACTCCTAACGAATGACGCCGCGTCGTTGCTACGAGACAAATGTCTACAAGAATTCCTAGTTTAACTTGCTTGAACTTTAATTTTAGATAGAATTCTTCCACTTAAGATTAAACAAAGACGGTCCACCTATTTCAATAGAGGCGAACGACTTCCTCGTATGTCCGCAGCGGCAATAACGCCACGTGTTTACTGCAGAGCATAAACATCCCTTTACTGTCCTCGCAACTGTCGCAGCTCTTAAGGCGGTGCCAGACGTACAACGACATAAAATGCAACCGACCGCCCTCTATATGGCTAATTGACGCAGTTCTTTGGGTACAACTCTCGGTTTCGCCTTATCGCACTATGTTTTGCGTTTGTCTTGTCCGACTGAACTTTATTGTGTTTATCTTTCGATGGGATGCTTGTATTATCTACACTAGTACACAAGTATAGAATGTAGTTTGTCATGTTGAATATTATTTTTTTTAAATTACTAGCGTGAACTTTTTTTGTAGCTGTAGGCAGTTATTGTGAGGAGGGCTCTACCTAAGACCTGCCTTAAAGTCTTAATGTTGCCTTTGGTGCTGATGGGACACTAACTGCCTTTGTGCTGATGTTCCACACAATTCACTTACACTTCATGTAAGGTTTATTAGAGAATTAAACGTTCGTCCTTAAAGAAAATATATAACCATACTATGACAAAAAAGTGAAGGGAGAAATGTTATTTTACTTTCTCTATTTGTTAAGACACAAAAAAATTGTCACAAAGAGTACAAAAGTTTTGTTTTTTTTTTAAGAAATTAATTTAAAAATATGGAAACCATCCTGATCAAACAGTTAGCTATGAAATTAACGTAAATAGACACATGTGTACATTTTATTTTTAAACCTTAAAAAACCCTGCGACATCGAATGAATTACTAGTGTAACATGCTGAATACCATTGTTCACTATGATATCTTATACTAAAACTGCTCATCCCATTTAGCTACATTGTCCCTACATATAACGACGAAGCGATACTACATCACTATACCTCCAATTAACTGTGACACCGAACGTGACACATACACATTTGACATCATCATCCATTTCGAATTACATTTGCCGCAAGACGAGCCCACCCCAAAGCCGTTACAATGAACGGGCGTATGCAAATCCGTATGTACGTACAATCAGCTTTCGTATTAGATTTGCATAATTTAATAAGCTTAACACGTATCGTCGCACGCGGACAACAAGTTATTGCGCGTTACATATTATAATTCAGGTGAAATCGCCATCTCTCGGGGCCGAATGCAAACACGCAAATGTGTTATAACTTCAAATTGGAATACAATAGGGATTTAACTGTACTTATTTGTGACAGAAATAGGCACCAAAGTGTTACTTTCTTCGTCGCTTTTTTACAAGGGACCGAACTTGTAAAGATAGGGACACTTTACTTTGGAAAATCGTTTAATATATATAGAATTATAATGATAGGAAACAAGGAAGATTCAATGCTGTTCCTAAGTCCATTACATCTTAGTATTCTTTTAATACAGGTCAGTTGCGCTGGCCTTACTTGGGTCTAACTACTTTTAGTAGTAGAGGTCAGCAAAAATGTATTTGGTGTTTAAAATGTACATAATCAATGTAGACTTGCTAACTCGGATCGTTAAAGTGAACTGACAATTGTCCTGTTCAATGTTTGCGTACTTACTTCTTTTTAATTTTGTCGAATAACATTATTGATAGCGTAAACATGCTCTTATACTAGATTACATTCAAACACATCACTCGAGTTGCTAGCTCCGAGTAAATTTTCCAAGGACTCATCATGTTTTCATTCAAAATTATTACATCACGCAAAATGTTAATTAAGTATGAATTAACCATGATTTATGTTGTTATACATATTATATGGATTATATTCCCTTATGTTTTATATGTATAAATATGTATATTTAATATTAAACATCGTAATAAAACTCAAACCTGTAAAAGAACTTAATATATTATATTCGATTTATGAGTTTTAAATTTACGTAAATTAATTTCAGTTTGATTTAATAGAAGTTCTCTGTCTACTATTGGTAACTAGTGTAGTGGTGTAGTAACAGTATATAACCTAATCGGTTCATAGACACATCTAGTAATATATGAATATTGCTTTAGATCTCTGTATAGCGAGTATAAATGATTACCAAGTGAATAATACGCCAGGCGTTAACCTAATTTCCGGGCGGCATTTGTGGATTTCATTATTTTTCAAATTTATCGCTAAAACACTCGCAACATGTTGCGCTAAAGTTGATTAATCGCACACAGGAGTGCATTAAGTTGTTTCGAGCAGGATTTGTCGCTCCGTGCCACGTTATATTAAAAAGTACAGCAACACCGGTCTGGTCGATTTAATTTTATTTTTAATCAAGTGCCGTTTATCATGCGAGGGCTCTTGAGCGACACGCTAATTTCTCGTTTAGGTGAGCTTTTCGTACCTGTTCTTTGTGTTGGGCGAATAATTTGTGTATCACAATATTGTATTGAAAGGTTAGTCAAAAATATACTAAATTTATTAGTTGTTTAGAGATCCTGATGACTTCATCAATTAGTTTTTTTGTTTTTGTTATTTATGTTGTTTTATTTAAGTACAGTGTCATAGATCTAATACGATCAAAGTTTACAACGGAACATGAATTTTAGCCAAAGCCAACACGCAATAAACACTCGATAAAACAGTTCAATTGTGTTCAATTGTATTTTATTTACTCGACGGTTTAACAGAGTATTTTGTAATTTATAATTATTACTTTCACAAACACGTACATATATTAACCAGTCTACTCCGAACCTTTTGTAATACAGGCTCGCTTCGGCGTTGTATCCGCACCTTTGGGCTCATAATTTCGGCACAGAACCTCAACCCAGAATCGGAACATTATTAGGACGGGACGTAATACATTTCCTTTATACAGTCGCAACCGTTCAATATTTCCTTCTCCCCGCGGTCCAATTATAAGCGCCTTTGTGAGACTTTATTCACTTTGCGCTGGCAGCGGCGACTGTGCAGCTACAGCTGAAAAGGTCCCGAAAATCCCAAAGTGACGGAAATGTCTAATTAATGTTATTTATTGGCGCCTCCGACGAAATTCCTTTTAGAGTCCCGTCAAAGTTACCCAGCTTCCTATAATTCCGACGTTTCGGAAATAGGTCAGTCGCGCTGTGTGCACTTGTCGAGCACGAACGTTTATTGAAGTACAAATATGCAAATAAATACGGATTTAACTCTTATTAAGTTGATAAGGCTTAAACAGCTGTCGTTGAATTTCGTGAATGTGCAAGTTTATAAAACTATTTTGACTGAATTTACGATTTCAGGTCATTCTGCTATTTTGTCTTTAAAAGTGGTTTCCATCTATATACACTACAATATTATGTTTCTTGTTGTAATGCTTAGTGCGATATAATTGAAAATATTCACGTTAAACAAGAACCTTTATTGCAATCACACAGTAATATGTATTTTACATTATTTTTTCTGTATGTATTTTACGAGTATCGCTTCTAAAGTCAACCAATCTTGTCTTGTCAAAAACAATCTCCGATAAACGTTCGTTAGTTTTTTAACCCATAATCGAAACATATTTATTTATTTTATGGCAAAAATTTATTATATTGCTCCAAATTCCTTTATGTTATATAGAAAAGTGCAATTATGCACTACCTGCGTTTAATTTAATGCAATTTACTCATGTAATTATATCTAAGGCAACAAAATGAGACAAAGGAATTTCCTAAATAATGTTTGATGAAAAACCTAACCTAATCGTTAGTCGATTGTATTGGAACCACAAATGGCGGTGGTCCTCCAATAAAAATGTTTCACTATCGTCGCTTATTATTACACTGTTTGAACCATTCACATGTCTTGTTCAGCCCCAATTTTGGGCAGGTATTATAGAAAATAATAAATAATTATAATGGGCATGAATGCTATTTCAAAAAGGTTTTTAACAGTGTCGAATGTATCTATGTGCATATAATTTTAAATTAATTAACAATTACATTTCAATACATAAAAGATAACACATTTTTCTTTACCGATAGGTTTTTTTTTCAGTTTGTTGGGTTTAATACAGAAAAGGGTAAGCTGCGAATATTTAACTAGCTTCATATTTTACATTCAGTACATTTATTAAAGAATATTCTGCGGTCAGAAAGGTAAGCAAACTGTAGTACGTCGTTCGTAAACTTTACAAAGTCTTCGTCCAGAAAACATTAATTTATATCTTTAATATAACATCATTCCGTCAATTAAAACTCGAATCTCGATGTTTCGGATCTCTTTCCAGCGTCCTTGATCACGAATTTATGGTGAGGTTTTTACAATGAATCCATAAAGAAATCTGGATTTAATGTAGGTACATTATGAATAATACAGTTTATGGATTTCATAGAAATTAATTGTAATGCAATTGGCATTACAATTATTTTTAAACTCCTAACAATATGTCGCTCAACATCCAAGTCTGTCTTGTGACCATGGACCCTGAGAAGGGTCTGAAACGTTAGGTATAATTTTTAAACAATTGTAAAGTAGTTAAACGCGATAAAACTCGTTGATCCTATATTATTTATCATCTTTTGTCACATTAGTGAACAACAGCATAGTCCTACAAAATACAAAAAAAACACACACAACGCAAGTACGGGTCGCTAGATTACAATAAAAATACATTAATCATAGGTTCATCTATTCCAATTTGAATATTAACCAATTCAATTTAACGCTGGACGTCCTCAGATATGCCGCTATCATCAATCAACGTCGCACCAATGCATTTACATTGCCCACGGGTGTTTGGAGAAAATTTGCATTTTTGCATCAAACGTTTGTACACTCAATGGATAAATTACACATTGGGTTTTAAAAAAAATCACGACTTGAAAGCCTTGTGTCAGAAGGTTGAAAACATCGGTAATTTTGATATTTTTAGCGTTCAACCGATAAAAAGGATTTTTATTCATATTGCTTCAGTATTAATAGTTTTGACAAATTAGATACGGAGGAGTCGTACGTATGGTATAATTATTAGTAGAATGTCACTCAATGATTCTCACCTTGATCAAAATTCATCAATAAGAACGACGGATGTATGACTCCACTTCGTTGCCCTAGGTGACTTTATTTTCATCTGATCCAAGTCTAATTTATAGGTATATAAATAGTACTCCTTTTCGAAATTTTTTTAGTGTATTGGCATAAACATATCTTACTCACTTTGAACCTTATAATGCGTAAAGGCTTATTATGCATGCACATCTTTTCTCCTTTCATTCTGTTTTCATTTAAATTCAATTCAATTAAAAAAAGATATTTCTTTATTCAACATAGGAGCGATACTCGCACTTATTGATTGTCAAAAATCTACCACTGGTTCGGAAAAGGACGCCTCTGACCTGAGACAAACCGGTGAAAGAAACTCAGCGGGACTTTTTTTTTGTCATCTTTTGCAATATAATCGAAACAATAAACAAACGAATAAAAGCGTAAGATTATGATATTATTGAAAAAAGCCTGTAGCAAGTTCCATTACCAGAGTGTGTTATCATTTAAACACTCATTTACATTGTAATAATCTTTAAAACAAAAACGTTCCTTGATAACTTTTTTAAATTTATTAATGGATATATCTTGAACGTTTTCCATTTTATTATGTAATATAGCCAAAAATAATTTATGCATAAGTTTGAGGGTATATTGTTCGAAAGAAGGTTAACTGAAAATAAAACAAATTGACGCCCAAGAACATAGGACCATTACAATCGTTTTACGCTCTGTGCCACCGTACCTAACAGATGCACTAAAAGCAACCCACTCAAGTCGAAGACTCGTAAACTATCAAAGGGGTACTTCGCCGTTATTGCTAATTGGCGCTTTGCTGACCTCAATTGTTTTGAATGCCATCCGAGTTTTACTGGGGTCATATTTTCTATTTACCATAACTTTCAAATCAATGTTTATCCCTTTTGTATGGAAGCAGCAGTCGGGATACTAATTAAATCGACCTGCATAACGTGTCGCTGTTAAATATGTCGACAATGATGTAGCAATCACTACAACTTAACAAATAACGACTCTACAAAATGTCAAATTACGTAGAAGCTTCCGTATTTTGTGTTAGCATGGTTCGATTTGGACTCGATGTAAACAAAGTACCCAAAGCAATTCATACATATAAAGTTGCATGCATTCATACATTGAAGCAATGCCATTAAAACGTAAATCACTGAGTAATAGTAAACTGTCAGTGTATGTGTCTAACCAACTAGGAAACAACAATGAAAATTTGTTGACTCAGGATTCGAACCCACGACCTCCGGTTTCTAAAGCACACGCCTATACCACTAGGCTACGGAGGCAGTGATTAGGGCAATTTGGGCTGATCACCCAATTGTCTGAAAAGCAAGGTGATCCATGTGTTGGATGGGCATGTAAAAAGTCGGTCCACCCACCAACCCGCATTGGACCAGCGTGGTGGGGTACGGTCCAAAACCCCCTAATGGATAGGGGCGTATTAGGGGAGGCCTATGTCCAGCAGTGGACTATCACAGGCTGATGATGATAATGTATGTGTCTAATATCACCATACATGCGACCATGCTAGTACTTTCTATCTTTACATAGATTTAGAGTTCTATTGGGCTAAGCTTTAGACAATCTAATCTATTGTACACAATGGACCTTAACTTTTTATACAATGGAGGCCTTGGCCGAGAAAAAGTATTAAAACTTACTTTAGCACGTCTCAATAAACGTTGGCAAACAAATTGCAATAACGCAGGAAACATTTGTGCATAATGCATTTTTCCGTTAAACAACTTGCTTCGTGCCAATGTCAGTGTCAAGGTCCCGTGGTGGTTGAACAATAAAACTTGCACTATTCTCATAGTGGAAGCAGAAACATTTGAACATCGGCCAGGCGTTTTGTTTGTGCTCTAGATTCCGTATTGGCATTGCTGAAGCACGTTGGTGCTAGCTTGTTTAACCTATATTCTGGTTGCGTTTGATATTTTTTTTTCATTTAAAGCAATCGATAAAATTACTATTGTTTCTATATTTATTTTTATTGCGTATTTAACATGAAATTGTACTGGCCCTGGTTTTTAAACAGTAGTTCGTGGCAGGAAAAATCCTGCAAAAAACAACTTTGTTTTACTGTTGTTTGCTGCTTGAAAGTTTGTTCTTTGAGAAAAGTTCGATGATCAATGCGTCATTTGTATATAGTCGTTTATTTCATATTTCGTAATTACTTTAGCGCGTCATCTTTTAATTACCCGTCAACTCACCTACCTTCCCTCCATTCTTACCTTCATAGGTAAGAAGCTATTTACATTATGTAAAATCTGTTGAGGTGTATGTTTTCATTGTTTAGGTGATTCTATGTGAGAATAAGACTGGGGTATAATTTCGACAAATATATAAAAAAATATCCTGGCTAAGAACAATAATACAATTGCACATGAAGATATAAGACTTCCTATGTACAGGGTAGACTAGGTATCTTCTGTAAATATTGCTGTGTTTAGTACACAGTGGAATTTTGGTACTTAAACTATATTTAACTAACTAAATAATATAGTAATTCCTTAGTTAAATTTCTAGAGATAATCATCGTTCTGTTGAGTCATTAATTAATGCTATATTAAACAAGCAACCCTCAAAAAAAGCACCTACAGTTCAATTATCTACAGAAACTCTAACATTATTTATTACTTATGAACCATTTACTCGAATCATAATAGTAAAGTAAAAGTTTTCTAAATAATAAATGAACACGTAACAATGGCTTTGTTATTTGGTAAATTTATTATTCATTCGTTCATGAAAGCGACTTTGTTTTATACTATGTAGTGATTAACAGAAAGGAAAGACGTTTAATGCAAATTACATACATCATCGTCAGCCTGTGATAGTCCACTGCCGGTCATAGGCCTCCCCTTATTCATTAGGGAATTTGGTTTGTATCCCAGCACGCTGGACCAATGCGGGTTGGTGGGTGGACCGACTTCTCACAAGCCGATCCGACGCAATGATCATCTTACTTTTCAGACAATTGGGTGATCAGCTTAAATTGCCCTAACTATCTGGGAAATAACAATAACAAGTTTGTTGAGTCCCCGCAGAATTCGAACCTATGACCTCCGGTTTCTAAAGCACGCGCCCATACCACTAAGCTACGGAGGCAGTTCCCTGTTAATTCTGGCATATGCTGTAACATATCCTCACCGCAAAATAACCTTAACAAAAATAATATTAAGAATATTATGTCTAATATGTTTTTTTTACAAGACGGGTCAGTCGATACCTGGATTGTAAGTGTTATACGTACAAAGGATAAGGACAATATATCAACGTTATCATAGCCTACTTTTCTTTCTTATTTATCTCATTTTATCCCTTTATTTGTTGTATAATTTTTCGTAGCTTTAATTGCGAGTACTTTCTTTGTAGAATTCGTGATTTAGCTTCCGGAAAAGAATTGCATAATATTAATAATTCTTAAGTCGTATTTCACATTGCCATACTACGTTCATACTAAACTATTTGTTTATTTGTTATGATAGCAAATGAACATTCATCATCATCATCATCAGGTTTTGATAGTCCACTGCTGGACATAGGCCTCCCTAATCACCCTATCCATTAGGGGTTTTGGAACGTATCCCACCACGCTGGTCCAATGCGGGTTGGTGGGTGGACCGCCTTTACATGCCCATCCGACGCATGGATCATCTTATTTTCAGACAATTGGGTGATCGGCCCAAATTGTCGTAACCAACTAGGAAACAACAATGAAAATTTGTTGAGTCCCGCAGGATTCGAACCCGACCTCCGGTTTCGAAAGCAAACGCCTATGCCACTAGGCTACGGAGGCTGTTAAATAAACATTAAAAATTAATTTTTTGTTAGAAAAAAATGTTCTAAATTAGAAAGTAAATAGTGGTGTAACGGATCGTGTAAAAAAGGGGTTCAATAATATCATTATATTAAAGTGGCTGTTGCATGTCTGGAATATAAGTTTAATCGTGTATCATATGCACCAACATTTAATATTTCAATCTAAATTTTTCGGCACCTGAACGTAACAAAAATAATTTAATTTCCGATGTAGCGACTCAACTGGACAACATATTAAACATTACAACGAATACAAGCATTCAAGCACCACTTCAAATTACAATGGAACAGTTTGTCAGTGATGACAACTTTAGCTTTCAGCATAATGGAACGCTGTCAGCGGAGCCTATGTCGTATCCTGGTGGCATCCATTTAAATGTGCCTCAAAACAGTCAGACCGTTAAACGTCCCCTTAATTTATCGCCTTCATCAAAGGCACATTCGAGACCCCGTAGTGGATTATTTCACTTTGATGTGATTCGCCTGTTCGACTCTTGAAATAATACGCGCTTGTTATAATTGGGTAAAATAAGTGTGAATTTATCGTGACGGGGAGTTGTTTTTAAGATTTTGAATGGATTTTGTCGTATATTATTATGTCACGAAATGTACAGTATGTGCTGGACGTTAGAAAATGTCACTTTAAAAAAATTACATGTTTAGTTAATGAGCTCCTCGAAAAAACCTAAGATTCGTAATGATGTTAATAATTAAACTTTTAGTACGTTATAGCTAATAATCAGCGTGATTATCAGCCTGCATCTATCCACCGCTGGTCATAGGCCTCTCCAATAGCTCGCCGCTGAGCAAAGTCCTCGGCAACTTTCATCCAGTTCCTGCCAGATGGTTAAGATGATTTTCGCAAGGCGCCTTATCTCAAATATTAATTGATTTTCTTTTTTCTATAAGCAGAGATTTTACTTGTTATTGTTAAAGTATGCTGTACTTATAAAGCATTAACTGTACGTTTATTTTCATGTAAAAATTATTATTACCAGTATAAGATAACCCACGACTCACTTAAACACTTCCTAATCACAATAATATATGGCAATAGTGGTATGTAATTCAAATTAATTAAACCTCGCAATTGCGTTTAATTCTTTTAAATCAAGTTCAACATGTTTTAATACAAATCAACTAAAAAACAGATTCAATAAACTAATTTTTTGTACAATAAAGTAAATGAAATCACAAAATATTTGATACATTTCTCTCGCATCTTTTTTCGCATAGTCTAACGATTTTTCTGTTCGATCTGAATCTTTAGATTTCTTCTTTCGCAATAAAAATAAATTTCATTTAATTCTATAAAACGATATCGTATCAATACAGTTCAAATTTATTCGTGGATCGTGAAAGTGAAATATGTTAAATTCAATTTACGTAAAATTTTGCGTATACCATTTGGCACTGCCTCGCTCGAAAATCTTGTTCGTGAGATTGTTATCGAAATATAAATTTCGCTTTCATATCTCGTCTACGGCTCGGTTATAAATACCTTTTAAAAAGGGTACGCAATATTGAATGTAAGGTTCGGTACACGAGAAAATAATTTATCATTGAAACATTTTGTCTAGGTCAAATGCAAATAATATCAAATCAAGACTTAATTTAAGCTCAACAAAAGACTTACCAAAATATCTGGCGTAGAGATGTAACGATCCCAACGCCCACGTGACGGCGGGTCTGCCTTACAGTGGGAGTAAGACAGATCTGCAGTACAAGAGAAATTATTCCTGCTCAGTGTGACAATTTTGAGCAACTCTTTTTTAATTAACGCCAACAAGATCGGCCGTCCTAGCTTTCATTAAAAAAGGTAAATGTCCAGCAGTGGACTGCTAAAGGCTGTTTATGATGAACAAACAAATTAGGTTGATAACATAAACATCAAAGGATCTGGCGATGTTATCCTTTCTTAATTTGATAGTTATAACAATAGAAGATAGTACAAGCCATTGATTTGGTGATAGCTATAAAATATATAATCTCAAAGTATTTCTAAGTGTTTCAATAGATTAGAACAACCAAAGTAAGAAATATATATATATATATAGTTGAAGTTTTATTTTTTAAATAATACTATTTATTTTTTCAAAGTTAAATAATTCTCCATTCGTGTTCAAAAGTACAAGTCATATATATTTCTGATAACATTGTACGTAAATTAAAATTTTTAGTAGTACAAATATAGAATACATTGATGTATGCTTCACGTATCGATAGGACATTACGAAAATAAGTGTTGTATGTAACACGCGAATGTTAAATAGACAGTACATAAAACACCGTGTAGTTTTATTTACTCGGTGTTCGGAAGATTGCGGGAGTACGCTCATGATCAGATTACATTCCATTCCTTCAGGTGAAACCGCCTCCGTCGCCCTGTCCCAATTTCTCGTACCCGCATATGTTATTGGATTTTTTTCCCCAATAACCCTTATTGCTATTTAAACGGATCGGGGGCTGACGATCTATAGCTTCGAGACGTATAGACGAACGGATTGAAACGTAAATAAACGACCATAGGGATATGTATTGCTCGTTTTTTTTTTATTTACATATTTTTATGGAATGTACCAAACATAGTGATATTATTAGTAATTAAGAGCATTCAGTAAACGCTTGCCCTTTAAGCCGTTATTTGATAGTAATAAATTTTGAAAAATAAAACAATATATATGATAATTGAATTGTTGCTTTATTACTTATTACCATCTAAATATTATGCTTACCTTTATCTTCTTTGAAGATGTGATATAAATAAAGTAAATGCAATATTAACAGATTAATTCGCAGCAACAGATTCGACATACATATTTCAACATTATTATTGTTGATTTCGCAATACTGAAATTTACTAATTAAAGCATTTAAAACAGCCTCATAGGTTATTAAAATATATTTAAATATATCCCTCAATTATTATGATGCGATTGTAATTAAAGCCATAATTTATAGTACTATTTGTCCAAAGTACTTAATCAAGTGTAATTTACCTGTATTCAACCAGCCTTAATTCTTTATATCTATTCTCGACATTTCGGGCTCTTTCCAGCATCCATCATAACGGGCGGTCTAAGATGGATATGTAAGTGGATTCGATATAGTGATAGCGTAAATTAAAAAAAATATATTTATGTATGTTGCATTTATAAATCCCTTGTACGTTCAAACTACAGACTGTTGACAAAGTCTTTATCTCTATTGTATTGTCTTATGTCTAATGTAAGCCGGCACTACGATACGTGACTAACAAAACAAAGTAGTACATTGCGTGCTAATCGTATCTACACGGCTGTTCCGACATAAATTTCACTGCCGAAGACGTCCATAATTCAAACATTGTATTTGAATTTTACTACTGCTCCGCGTCTAATGGATGTGTTATTGCTTCCCCAACTACTTCCATTAGGACGACCGTGTATATGAACTCGTTTAAATATGTAAAGCGACTTTGGTTTATGTGGGACAAAGGGGAGGAGTGTTGGTGAAGTTCATTGAACTCTGGTTCAAATTATGCAACTGATACATAGCGAATACATCTTATTATTATAGTTAACTAATTTCAGGCAATATGTCGCTTACTGGTTCTGTATATAGTTTAGGCATATATACAGAACCAGTAAGCAACATATTGTACAGGTGTATACTATAATTTAGGCAAATCCGACTCAGAATTGAGGTAAATAAAGTCGTGTCATGGCAACGAAGCGGCGTCTTATGGTATAGTTATTAGAAAATTGTCTCTAAATGTCGTTCAGGTTACAATTAATTACCACGATCTTTATATTTTTGATGGCGATAATTACATAGAGAAAAGAAACGAGGAATATATAAAATTGTAAAGATCATATTGCTTATTATTACATGTGAATATGAAATATGGTCGTCATGAACAATCGTATCCTTTAACATTTTTTTAAATTTTATATTAACAATTACAACTGTAATTTTATTTTCTTTCAAGTCTCAGAAGTGAATACAGGTTATGATCTACTCCATGTAGACAAAAAGATTTAAATCAGGAACCAAATATTTCATTAACTTTCTATTGATTGTCCAAAAAGCAGTGACACTTTTCAAAATGGAAATGTCGGTTATCGGGAATATATTATACTCGTAGATATAGAATACTGGTTACATTTTTATATCGCCATTATGGTATAGATCAGTTTTATTTACAGCCTCTCAGCAATATTCCTTAAAAGCGATATCGAGATGAAACAACTAACGCAAGTATCGGTACATCATTGTTCCCAGCGCTTTTATACTTCCACGTGCCCGCTGTGAGTGCATCGTAAATCTTAATTGCGGCATCCAGCGAATCCACCTCGTAGCCATTACGTTTTAAACACCTAATTCTATCGCTCCCCTGGTGGATTTATAACGCATAAAACTTGGACCGCCTTGGACTATTACACGATTGGGTCGTAGGAGCGTATGTATAAGATATTGATGGTTAGACTTGCATCTGTTACGTTGCAACGGATACTTACAATGTGGTAGAGAAAATAGTTGAGTTTATACGTTTACCCTTCCTACTATTATGTTGAGTTGAGTTCATGGAATAGGTCAAGAAAAGAAAGTAAATCCACATTAGTTTTTATTTTAACTACTACTTTGTAACGTCGTTACGTGTACGTAACCTGTAAATGTAGTTAATGATTTGTGATTTTTTTAACTGATTTGAGTTAAGGTTACGAAAACTTGTAGCAGATGAAAAGGAGAGAAAGTTTAAAAACTATAAGTGCTATCGATCGTATTTCATATTCTACGTATGATAAAAAAGTTTTAATCATATTATATATAAATGTTAGTTTAAAAATTGCGTTATATTAGAAACCTTTCGCGTTCTTTGGATTTTAATATTTTATCTCTCTTTTGTTTCAGGTAAGATTAAGCTGTGCACTGTTGAGTATTGCATGATCAACCTCATGTTTGGAAACCGTCAAACTGAAAAACAACATTTAGGTTGTACTTTAATGTTGTAAACTACAGATCTAAAACCATCACCGTTAAAAGCGACAAACATGTTTCATAGTAATTGTGGATATATCATGTTCCTAAACATTGTGCGCTCCTCATTTCGACAGAGATATTAATTCCGTCCACAATGCCATCAAATGGAATTTGAATGAAATTCAAGAAATGCAACGTTAGCGTGGAAGTCAGTCGGTGATATCTCCTATGCGGGACACCGAAGGCTTCGGATACTCCCGTCATTTATATTGACGTTGTTTACTCACGGGGGCCTGCATTGTGCTACTTAAGAAAGAAAGAAAGAACGAAACATGTATTTGGCACATAAAAATATACATTTATCATAAAAGAAAAAAAGAACATGTTTTAGTATCGTGTTTATAGCGAGCGGATTATCTTAAACGATTTCTTATATGTCCTTACAAAGGTCCTAAGAAGGTCAGTTTATTTTAGGCCAAATAGACATGGGAGTTATCTTTTTCGTGCCAAAACGTAATACGTTTTTATTGGTTGAAAATCATTTGGGGATCGAACATGGCATTGGGCCAGTGAGCACATGGTAACTTCTGACGCCATTAATTTTTGATTTTCGACTTTGCTTTCAAATACCAAGTCTCATTTGGCTCGGATACAAATGGAGTTTAATTATGAGCATAAATTAGTTTGATAGTAGATATCAATATATCAAGGTAACACAAGAGATAATATCATAAGCAACATAGCTTGCTTCTTAACACTTGTATGTTTCCGGTTTTTTTTCTAAATAGTAAATACCAGTTTCGTATATAATCGACTTTTTAAGCTTTATAATATATTTGAAGTATTTCTTACGTTTTAAAAGTAAATGTAGTTTAAATATTCATAATCATTCACATATTATATACGAATGTTTTTGAAATCGTCATCAAACTAATTGAGGTATGCTTTAAGTTTTATAACGATGTATTTTTTAAAATATAAAATGAACGCCAATTTAATATTTACAACTTGACGCTAAGTGCAGTTTGGTAGATCGGTAATTGCATTTCAGTGAAATTCTTGTACACATTGGGTATTTATTTTATTACGAAATTCAAAACTCTTCTGCTATGAATCGTCATTTAATCTCACAAGTCGAGTACACGCTACGTTGCCACGATGTTGATTGATGAGTTTCATGCTAAGCGAACTGCTGTTAGGCATTTCTTTACTTAATATAGGGCCTAAGTCAGCGAAAACGTCACCGCTTTCAGAGGCGGCTCTTTGTATTCCATTTGCTTTCGCGTTTCTCATTCCAATTGGTTTCCTTTTGACTTATGTAGAGCTGAAATTCATGATGACGTAACTTTTTTTAACTATGTTTCCATCAGAACTCCCTCGTGAAGGTTTAAGTCAAGCGTTTTATTTGCCCACTTTTGTATTTTTAATGTAACGTTTTCTATATTATTTCGTTTATTCCTTAAATGTTTAAGATAATTTAATCAAATATTATCGCGTTCATTTTAAGTGCAATAAGTCAACATTAATGTGGTTTAACCTGTAAAATGCTTTCATTACTAAATTACGCAATACTGGTTAAAAATTTTTGCGATCATTTAAACCTTATAGAAATTGTACATAATCCTCTCGAAGTGTTAGATATTTCAAGTCGTAATATAAGAATTTTTGAATGTTTTCACATATCACAAAGGATATCAGGCGCCCAGAGACTGCACGCGACCGTTAGTGTATTTCTTTGACATCCCCAAGGACCTTCGGGGCTCCTCGCGAGATAATGGAATCTTGGAGCGCTAAAATGACATTAGGCGGGATTTATCGTCTCGGTATAAAGTATCAAGAAATCTTTTAATATTCGGTTTAAAAAGTACCACTAATGGATACTGTGTAAAACATATATTACGTTAATTTAAAAAAGTTAATTTTATGCCATATATGTCTTATACAAATAGATTGTGATTATATCGTTTATAATAATGTTTGACGTTTTTTTGTGCTAATTATCCGCAGATCTAATTTTGTCGCTTCCTTATAATTATAATCCCATTTTAAAAGTACATTCCTCTGCGGCATCCGAAATCGCGAACTTTTCGAAATTCTACTCATATTAATTAATAAGATTCCTGTAACGAAGTCATTTTAGCGGCCACTAAGTTTGCTTAGGACTGGACGCTTCCCTCGTGTGTTGTATGATTGGGCACGCGGGCACAGGGGTGTATTTATCGTGTACATAAATCTATGAGAAAAAGGTAAATACCAAGCAAGGCAGGGGGTTGCTTATTTCCACCCTCCCGTTTTGAAGCGGCACTTGTTTGTCTCGCGTGACCTGATTGTGACGTGATACCATTTTTTTGTTGTCATGACTCAAGAGTTGTTGTGACCGTCGATATATCGAGGTTAACAATATAAACCGGCTGTGGAAATATATACTGTGAACATTTATAGGTAAGTAGAAAAGTTATAAAACAACTTGCTTTTCTTATCATCAAATAAAGATTTGCAAACTTTGTATTTATTCCCTGAATGATTTTTATGTATAGAAAATTTACATGTTTCAAAGTCACATACTAGTTTAAACTTGAATTTATTTTAGTAAAATATATTTTATTGACTTTTATTTAACATCGCACGATATATTTAGGCAAACTGAAATGAATGTATGTGCTGTTTGTATGAATGTAAAGTCAATTTATAGATTTTAGTAGCGACCTATGTTAGTTATGTAGTAATTTTTATAGAAAGCATTTCGTTAATTTTTATAATATATATATCATTAAAAATAGTATTATTTATTTTTCCTAAATATTATTTAGAACTGACGAATGCCTTCGAAGCTTTGATCTTTCGACAAAGCATTACACACGACGAGTGTTTGAAGAGGATGGCTCACCCGCAAACGATGTTTGTTAGCGAACTTTGTATGAAAGCCTATTGACGGGCTCTTCGTTACACCTCCGAGAGAAATTATTTTATTGTACATTATATTAAAAACTGTTTTATTTACTCATCTGAAAAATGTCTGTGAGTATTATCCACTACTGCACATATTCTAAAACACAGTACCACATTACTACATTCTTCCTCTAATGCCTTTGTTTCTTCTCATGTTAATTTAAACAAAATCGTTACGAGCAGTATTTATCGATACGCCACGTTCACGTACGTATACGTACAGCCCGTTCCTTTATTTTTAGTAGCGTTTGTACACTACATATTTAAAAAAAAAAAATATCGATATACCTGTATAACAATAGCCAGCCTCTAAAAACAGATAAACGCTGAATATTATAAATCTATTCCATTCTGTTGTAAAGTTGTTTTCTAAAAGTACTACTTGTATTAAGAAGTGTTTTAGCTATAGTGCAGCCAAATAAAATAAACGATTGATAAACATAATGTAGCAACAGCTTCTGTAAGGCTAACGTCTACGTGCTATACAGCTTATTTTCTTTCAAATTTTGCACAAATATTTGCGCTCAATCATTCGTATTATCTCTTTGAACGTAACATAAAAACTTAAGTAATTTAAATGTATTTATAAACAATATATATATCGTCCTATGACTTAAGTGTATTACTTGGAAATAACTTGTTTAAAATCAGTTAACTGAGACCTTTTGCCCTTACGTGGATGAACGTGTCTGGTCGGCAAATTCGTTTAACAAACCACATTAGCCTGTAGGTGGGCCGAAGCCTATTTGTTTAAGCTAATTGTATAGCGCTTCTAATTTAGGTGCACGACACAGGGTACATGGTCTTCAAACTTTGCGAAACAATAAATATAATCACACAAAAAGAGTTTCCCGTAACCGCAGTTCTTAAAATAGAAATTTAAGGCACCAACGGTTTTTGTTCTTAAACATTAAACGAAAGGAAATATAAGTAAATATAATTCGCACACGTTTCTTTAATTCACTCTTGTTTCAATTTATTAGAACTCATATAAAATTAAAGTGTGTGTGGGTAACCCTGGTTTGAAATTTTTTACTGACTCCGCAATCACCGAAAAGACGCACTAGGAGTAGGTACATCTGCTATCATTGTTATTTTACGTCTTCCTCCTGTACAATATAGCATGCTAGAGTGGATTAGAATATATATAGATACAGTCATTAAAATTCATCATCATCATTATCAACCTTTATCCATCCACTTATGGACATACGCCTTTTAAATGAACGCTAAGACGTCCCATGCTTCTCGCTGCCAACTTGAACCGGCAACTGCACGGAGATCGTCATTAAAATTATTCAACAGATTTTATTACGTAGTTACTAAAACAATGTTTATATTTGTAAAATATTTCATTCTCGGTAAAATCCGTAAAAGAGTTGTATTGAACCTGTGTAGCAGTCGTCTAAACAACAGAGAACATTACTATATCCATACAGCATACTAACGAACATTGAACATTGGCCGTCGTAGTTTCGCAATCACTCGAGCCCGTCGGGCAAATCTTCCAAGCGTCAAACTAGAAAGTTCGATTAATAACTCGATTAGGTTCGATTAAAGCGAATCCGCCCCGAGGAGTTGGATGTCTCTTGTAATTGTGGCGTCCCCCTAACGAAGTGTTTGCGAAATGAGCACATACTGCGACTACGGTTCGCATTGCTTATCGGGGATTAGTGAGTGGGGTTGAAGGGTTATGTTACTCTATACTTGTTATTTCTAAGTATTTATGCTTATTAGAATCACACTTAAATAATAACATAGTGAACGTTTTATTAGCTAGGTAATTAAACGAATGAAAACGTTATTGAAAAATTCTAGACACTTTGACACTGTATCACGGTTTCAGTTTCTCTTTTGTATATTTAAATGGTTAAATTAATTTCCGATTAAATATAAATATTTATTTTACAAAAAACGGTCCGTGTGTACCATCAAATACCGAGTTTACAGAGTTTGGCTTCGTATATCAATATAGACTAATTTTTCGCTCCGTTCGGTTAATATGTATTCATTCACTATGTTATTATGTTAAGAAATACAAATTATTTGTTAGAGTCAGCTTGTTAACTTACCTAATGTAATAATAATTCTAGGTAAAAATTGATATTGGTACATTTTATAAAACATAAACCGTTTATGTAACAACGTTTGCGATATCATACACATCGATTTGGAAATACGTCTACGGTAAAAGCATTCATTATTTAAAGAATTTTCGGGAAGGTTTTCGATATACCTTTAATATAGGCAATCAATCATTGGAATCACGCTATCTGTTTGATGTACGAAATCTCGTCTGACGTGTATTTTTGATGGAAATTTTCCTTTGAGAATGTAAAGTCACATGCCCCGTAATTGCCTTTTATTTCGCGTTTGTATTAAAGTGGTAAAGTACATAGTAAATCTTAATCTGGGCCCGTTTATCGCGAATTCACGGTTACAGTTTGAACACACCATTTTGTCGCTCAGTGGATTTATTGGGTCATATAACTTTACGTGGAGCATTTCAGATATCTGTTACAGTAAACAGCTCCTGAAAAGACCACCATATACGTCGTACGCTGTTAAGTCTTTTTACAATGATCCGACATTTCTTATGTAATTAAACGAAACATAATTCAATGTACCATTTATGTTTAATTTCCAATGAATTAGAATTTAAAGAGATTTTGTTATTTAAACTGGATTATGCGTATTGTTTAACGGTATATAACGCACGCATAATTTTGTCATTGTTCAACGTCCCCTTCGATTTCAACCAACGCGTTTCTTTTTAAATGTGTGCATCGCAACATAACTGATTCAATCCCTTTTATATTGACGCCCTTTTTAGTCTTTTTTTTAGATTTTTATCATTTATTATTTCCATGTTATTATTTATGTCGACTAATGAATGATCGATGCGATCGGAAAAAGTCGAGTAATGAATTATTCATTGTTACAATACGGGACTACAGTTAGGATAAATTCAGTATTTTTATGCTTTAACTGATCTATGATTAGATTTAAACGATAAACAAAAATATTATTTTAGATGAATATTAATAAAATAATGTTGTAAAAACGAAATTTGTGAACTGTTTATCTTGTAACATAAAGACGAAACTCCTAAACATTTTTGCGCGTGTTCAAATACAAACTCAGTATATACTCCATTTTCCTCCGAAGATTTTAGCCAAACTTCGAAAGTATTAAGAATATTTCTAAAGTTCTCCGCGAGCCGACTTGGGGCATCAGGTGCGTCGTAAATCTTTAAGTTACTTACGTTCTAAGTACTTATCAATACGCAGTACCTACTGTCTTAAACAGATTCCAATCTTCCACGCAGACCCCGCTCTATCATAGTGTGCAACGAATGAAAGTAATATGATTTTAAAAATAGCCTTTGTAGATGTTAAAGTAGATGGCCCAATCGTAGCCTAGTGGTTACGGCCTTTTATTCACAAGCCTTGAGGTCGTGATTTCGAATTCTGCGCGTAAGTAATATTGTTTGAAATTGTATCTTAGTTTCTTGGAGGTAATTAATGCAAGCCGATCACTCCATCGTCGAAAAATTCAGATGACATAAGCGGTCGTGTCACTCTCGGTTTTTTTAAAAGACGTTGCCAAATGTTAGTGTCCTCTGTAATTTTTGAAATATGAAATCCATTGATTGATATAGTTTTTCTGTCTATTTGGTTGATTAAGTCAGACGTCAGTATCTCTGTGGGAAAACTGCTAACACCTTAGATACAGTGGTATCATCATCATCATCATCAGCCTTTATAGTCACTGGACATAGGCTCCTATCACCATCATTAGGGGTTTGGAAGCTAATTTAATGATAACTTGGGGAGAATTACTATTAGTAGAAAATGGAACTGCGTAATGTTCCCTATTCATCAATGAACTGTTGAATATTCGAAAATTTTGATTCAACATAATATTGAAATATTTAAAAATGTTATAGTACGTTTTTTATCACCAGTGTAAAATAGGTAATCAAAAAAACAACCTTGTATGTGTTTTCGTTATAAAAAAATGTGACTAAAGTACATAATACTGGTACCGTTATTTGCTTTTGAGTTTAATTAATTTCGCTGTCAAATTATTTACATTGATTGACATAATTTTAGATAGCATTGAACTATAACGTCGAAATTTAATGTTTTATACATTATTGCTGTATTTCGACTAAAAATGGTTAAACTAATTAAGATAAATTATATATTTAACATATTTATTTCTATACTTCATTGTTTTTCAATAACAGATATTTCTCGTTTGAATACAGTGTATTAGGATGCTTTATTTAATGCAATAAATTGAAGTGGTCTCCCATTAAAAGCATCGTCCATAACATTCTAGCGCATGCTTTAATATATAGGGCAAGTCATTTCCATAAAAATGCACTTAGAAGAGGCTATGATTTGAATTTTAATACTGACGTTTTATTTTCAGATTTTTATGATGTTTATAATATTTTTAAAGTTATACTTTTAGGTGCGTTATGAAGAAATGATGAGAGGAAATTTTAAGATGCGCGCACCTGTGAACAAAATTAATAGTTTGGAATGACCTATTACAAGTGATAAGGTTGATTTTTGTGTAGTGATAATGGAGTTGTCGTTTTTATTTCGATAGTAGCTGTAATAATGTGCTCTATGAGTTAGATTAAGGTTCTTTTTGGTATATATATATATATATTATTAATAATATATAATATATTATTTAAATTTATATTAAATATATTATTATATAAATATATTAATTTTTGTAATGATGTTTATTCAACTTGATATAATGGTAATATTATTATTCATTTAATATATCAGCATTGTGATTTATTCTGTAATAACGTTTTAGGTAAGCCATCTAGTCGCCACATAATCAAAGCTTTGATTTATAAAGTACCTGTAGAAGTAAGCCAACATCTCAAGGATTTCTACATTTGAAGCAATGATGGGCTGAACTACCAGTTATATGGATATATCAAAGTAGTCTGTGAATCCAAAATTTTAATCAAATTATTTATGATTAGTTCTTGTAAATCTTAATTATCTTAATTATTTTTGATTGATATTACTTACTATTTGTGAATATTAGTGAAAAAAATTGTGGTTATATACTTTTTCAAGTGCTCCAATATAATTGAGGTTAACTATCCGTATGTATTATTTATTGATATAAATTAAAATACTTTTTATTTAATATAATTAAACTTAAATATTATTAAATTATTAACTTTAAATACTTATTATTGTTATTTAATATTCATAAAATAAAGAAATAAATTTAATAAAGATTTAATAAAAAGTTTGTGATAAAAATTAAATTGAACATCAAATTATAATATTAATTTTAATATTTGTTATTAAATTGAATAAATAATAAAATTTATAAAAATAACTAAATAAATTTAATGAAAACTTTTGATAAAATGATAAACCGAAGTTCCGATTCAGACATTACGGGAAGATACTATGAAGTGGACATCATTTAATTAAAAATACAATTGAATAATAAGACAATTATGTTAGACTTAAAAGAAAATAAATATTTTTATTTAATTTTTCAAATTTAAACTGAACTTTGTTGATTATCCTTTCCAATCCTATTATTTTATTGTAATTAATTATTTGCATGCAATTAAAAACTATTTGTTAATGATGCCAAAGAAATATACTTTCACGCGGCGGTTACAAGCAACGCACCCATTTTTTTTATTACTATCTAAACAAGGAAGCGAAACGTCAATCATCAACACTTTGTTATAAAGAGGCGGAAAATATAAGCAAAGGTTAAAATTAAACGACCCTAGATACGCGGATGACACTGTGTTCATAACGTAATATTATAATATTTTTCCTGTTGTAGCAATTGAACCTACACCCTCCGGCGTAACAATCAGGTTCGCTTACAACTAAATGGTTGCAAAAAATATTCGAATTCAAAATATTTATTACGTACAATAAAAATATTTTGAATGTATTGAACGACGTGCAATTTTAAAGTCCAATTGGAAAGTTTCAGTGTTTTACGCGAAACTTAACTAACGTAAGAGATAACTCGCCCTCCCGGTGTGAATATGCCCCTTGGGTAACAAATCTAAAAACAGCGCGGGCTGAATAGAGCGTTGCCAACATGTAAGACAAAGTTCGATCCCAAGTTGCGACTCTCTCGACACTCCCGCTATCCGCTCATTGTTTTTCATGTCGCCCCGAGTTCGAATCCAAACTTTACACCGATGCGGTTTTAAATCTGCGGTCGAGGTGTCTCGGAAGTTGTCTGAACTTGATTCTTTAGGAAATTATTTGCTCTTACCGCCTTTTTATAGTATACTTCCTTATATGTTATGTTTGAATAACTGATTCTACTTCAAAGCTGTAGCAAGGTATATGTTAGTCTGTACTTTATTGTGGACATTACATTACTTTTCTTGCGATATGTTTTAAATTTAACACTTATTGATAAAGACACAAGATATGTGTTTAATCCTTAGAGTTCTGTAAATATATAGAATAAACGCGAAAATCCATAAATAGCAAATTTAATGTGTATAATGATCGCGTAAAATAAATAACTATAGACAAATGATATGTACCCAAAAACCTCTCACTGTCTTTAAATTTTAAACTAAATTACGATCATAATAAACATCAGTCGTGTCAAAGCTCAAACTAAAGGTAGGCTGGCTTTTAAGCCAATGTTCTTGTAAAGCCTAGCACTTACCTCGAGAGCGATCAAGTTATAAATGTCACACTAATCCAGGGTAGCCTCTCAAGGGAGTCACATCTAGAAATAACTCCTGCTGACATTGAACTTAGCACTTTTATCTTGTTAGAGAGCGGTCGCGAAGCCGCTTACCTTTATTCAGGTTATTGGATTCGGCTTGGATTGCTTTCCGTTTGTGTTTCACTTTATTTTTGCGGTGGTCGTAGTTTACTTTCTATAAAAAAAGGTCCACTATAAGTGAGCAACTATAATTCATCATCATCGTCATCGTCATCATCAGGCTGGGATAATCCACTGCTGGACATAGGCCTCCCCTAATACACCCCTATCCATTAGGGGGTTATGGACCGTGTCCCATCACGCTGGTCCAATGCGGGTGACATTTTACATGCCCATCCGACGTATGGATCGTCTTACTTTTTAGACAATTTGGTGATCGGCTCAAATTGCCCTAACCACTAGGAAACAGCAATAAAAATTTGTTGTGTCCCCGCAGGATTCGAACCAACGACCTCCGGTTTCTGCAGCACACACCCATTCTACAATTTAAAATCAAGAAATAAAGGTTGACTAATTACAGTCACAGAGATATGTTAAGAATCGGCCAAGATCGATCGAAAGACAAAATGTTTTTACCTTTTTATATTTCACAGTACGCTTTACGTGTCGCATTTGAAACGAATCGTTCAAGTACAATTTAATTATATGCCGAGTGAGCGATACTTCGATCGGGAATTTGGCTCGTTTCGCGAGAGCAATCTCCGCGGGCATAATTCAAGATTTATACGTCCGCGTGAAGCTGCACGTAAGCCGTTGAATAAATTCTCCATCGTCTCCTAAAAGCCAGCAGACAACAGCTGCCCCGTAGACCGATAAATTACCTCGACTTACGAAGCCTCCGCGTTATCACAGACCTCCAATGGCACTCGATACATCTCAATATCGTTAAAATACAACGCGTATAACCTTAGGAGATTTCGGATACTCTGAATAATTTGGTTTGAATTAATCTTATTAACAGTTTCTAGATATTAATGCTGTAAGTAAGTTATTAGTTGAACTTTTGTAATGAGCAGCCGGTACGTAAGTAAGAGAAAGTTGTGTTTTAATCATATTCTTAGCTTATATAGAAGTATACTGTGGTGCTGTCTGTCAAGGTGGTTATCGACTACCTCATGAATTAAGAAGCTTTATGTGTATCGATGTACAGGACTGTTTTTTTTAACTTAACCAACTTCACTTGTTGGATAATAAATCTGTGCCTAATAATGTCAAAATCAACTATTTCATTAAAAATAAAACAGGTAATTTTGCAGAACTATGGAAATAAGTTTGATTTTTAATTTATAAATGACAAATGTAAATATGTATCCCGCATATTATGGATAACTTATTATATAATAACAATATTATTTTCTATTAATTATCTAATAATTATATTAATTTGACCGGGGTTTATTGCTCATTTAAATACATCATTATAGAAACGGGTCCAATACTATTATGTTTATTAAATAATAACGAGATAGTGTAGGGAAATTAGAGCGCCTTGTAAGTTATCTCCTCATAAATAATTGATAGTCGTCGCACTAAAGCTCGTTAACGAATGCAAGGCGGCATAACCGTAGAATCTAGGGGCTTAAACACCCTTCGTATTAATAAGTAAATATCGATTAAAACTTGTAAATTAAACTTATTATCTTACCTATAACATAATCTTACTTGATTATTGTGTAATTAATGTGGTGAGGAAATTATTAAATATTATTATTATAAAGCTTCTGGTCTGATACTGGTGTTAAAGAAGTTAATGCTATAAGTATTAAAAATTCTCATTACACATTACGTTTCGTTACGTCGTTGACGGATAAAAAGTTAAAGAAAAATCGACAGTTATAAAAAATGAAAATATACATTTTGGAAATCATTAAATTCCTTTATTAGTAATGTGTAGTATTCGCGTAAATCAAACAATGTTTATATCAAAAAGTCTTTTTTATATTCTTTGTATTTTGATATCAATTAATATTGACGAGATGTCTAGAAAGTTAAATAAATGGTTTTCGAAGAACACTACTGTATTTATACAAATATGACGTAACATACCAAAATCTGCTAAGCACCCTGAGGTATGGAATTACCATTATGAAAAGGCGCTTGTTTGGCGCCTTTCAAACTGGAACTCGTTATTATTAGTCAACTACTTCTTTGCAGCGATTTGATTATTCATCGTAGGGGTAGTTACCTACCTACAAGCACAAAACCCTACAATTTCATGTGCTCTTGAAAGCTGTACTAATTTCCTTGATGGTTATAAGAGTGAAAGCGAATTATTATACGACAATGTACGTAATGTTTTGGCGCAAATTTTGAAATAAATACAATACTGTAGGCAAAAAGTGTCGGCCACGGTTGCTTCCCGCGAACTCGGTGTTAGATGAAGCTCACAATAGACAAGATTTTGGAAGTATAAAGTCATAGTTTCAAAAAAGAATAATATATATATAAAACGTTTTAAACTTTTTACAGTAATAAATGACAATGTGTTTTAACAAGCACAAATTGCCTAACTCATTCGGTAAACTTTGCCAAAAAGTGTTCCCTTTATAAACGAACTGGCTACCGTTATTGGTACAAGGTCGAATCCTCTGGATATTCTCCAAGCAAAAGGAATAATGCATAATGTATTTCCCATTTAAAAGCATTGCGGACTGCGGAGATGCATATATTTACTTTGCTAATCGGACGCTAAAGTAAACGTTAGCACTTTTTCGCAAATATTCGTTCTTCTCGTGTTCATTTAGCCTTTGCTGAAATGGAGACCTCTTAGTAAGATTTATAATGAGCGTAATGTTTTCTTTGTGGTAAAATTTACTTTTTGTAACATCTTGGTACAATTAGGCGCTTTACAGACTCCCTTTGCAATCTATATCCTCTATAAAAACTTATTGAAAATTAAAGCGTAGAGTATAGGAGTTAAAGGGATTTTTCCGATTTTATCGCATTTAGAAACATTCTAATTTGCATTTGAAAAGTTCCGAGCTTTTACCTGCGATCACAACGCAATAGTGACACTTCAGTATTCATGTAAGGCTAATGAAACGAAAATAAACAGAGAAAATAATATGTCTTTTCGCGTTAATTAAAGAAAATATTTTTACGCGTTTTTAATCTGTACTTTATTCTAATACTTCAAAGATCATGTTTTTATACTATACGTTCTACTCAATTACTTGTTGAATGAACTTTAGTTCTAAACATTTATCAATAATTCTGTATGCTACATCGTTCAATATATCATGCTACGCTTTATCTAAGTACAATATTTAAAACGAAAGTAGTATACCCTGAAATGAGAGTCACATGATAAGATCGCATATAAACGCGACATTTTAATACTTTTAGCACTCCACAACTCACAAACAATAAATTGCCCATACGACCTTAATCTCAACACCCTTGACATGAAAGCGTTTAAGCAAACGCGCTCGTATCTCGGCCAATTTCTCTTTGGCACAAGCGCATCGATCATGTCGAATTCGTACTTCACCAATGAGCACAGCGTTGAGTTGACGCAATTCTACTTTCGCCGCCAAATTTGCCTACTTGCTCCGCTAACCCAGTTCAAGTGAACGTAACATCTAGTGCGTGAACGGCATGGGTAAACTTATAAGGCCTCAAATGTTTATCCTATACCTTATGTTATTGTAGTAAGGCCGTTTTCCTTTGTACCGTTGCTTGAGTTTTTTAATGGCCCGATTTAATATTACCGCTTGTTACTTGCGCGCATTAAAATGCGATTACCGTGTTAGGTGAATTATTGAATGCGATGTAATCGTTGTTGTACATATGTTACGTTTTCGTTTTCATAGGTTAGTGTGTTATTTAATAGAGGGCGGATTTGATAATAAATAAAGAGGCAGTTAAAAGAGTATCAGGGCAGCTATCGATATAATCGAATGTAATGATTGTGTGGTACAATGTACCAGGAATTAAATGACACTTAGGTGCTTGTATACGACGCCGGCTTTAAAAATGTAAAGGCAACATTGTTTAAAAAGCCTATTATTGTGTTAGCGATTATATTAAGGACAAAATATGGAATTGATTTTTCCCTGCATTGGCACACCCAATGGCAACAGCTTAGACAGGTCTAAACCTCCGAACTGGTTGTGGATTGACGTGCATAAGAGTTCATAAATTGAATAAAGAATTTTTCTATTTGAATTTTGAATCACCCACTAACCCGCATTGGACCAGCGTGGTGGGATACGGTCAAAAACCCTCTAATGGAGATGTCGTGCATTAGGGGAGGCCGATGCTTTGTTAGTCCACAGCTGGTGTGGAGTAACACATGCTACTGATGATAATGACGATGCATTTTAAATTTGAATTTGAGGGAAATTCTACATTAAAAAAATAATTTAAATTAATTTTTATTGTTTCTTCAACTGAAATATTTCAATTTCTTTTACCTAATTCAATTTACTTAGTTTTACTAAGCAATCATATCAAAATAGTTATAAGGAGTTGTCAGAATATTTTCGTTTCTATTTCAGGCTCACTTCTGCGAACCCCTTTAGCTAACAAGACGTTTATTTAAGTTCTAAATAATTTGATTTTAATATTTTACCTATTATTATATGTACCTACAAATTCTACTCGGAACTGTTGATCTAGCCAATAGCAACGAAATGCGTCATATATCTAGTGGTATTATTAATGAATATGTACAAAGATGTCAATCTCTGGGACACAGTAGACCTATAAATACACTAAGTACGACTCTACCGAATGATTAAGCAATTGGGCTTTTTTAAATGTTACCAAAAGATTTGTCGATATAGATATGATGTGGTCTATTAATCTCTAGAAGCTGCAAGGCTTATGCGGTCAGAATATAGATTACAACGCAACCATACACATGTGTTTGTGTATGTTTAGATCCTTATATATTTTTTCCTTATCATACTTTTCTTACTATTTCAACCGTTTATGGGGTATACATATCGGTAAAATTATACATAAAACGTTTTTTTCTCTTGTTTTATTCGATTCTCCACCATGACTTGTATCAATAAAGCAAACAAAAGGACGACTAAATAACGCTACGGATGTGGTTTTAAAAAATTTTTTGTCTTCGTATTAATGTAACAGTGACGTAAAAATAAATTATCTCAAGATAATGAATATGCTCATATTGTAGCTACGCTACGTTGAACCCTAATTATGAATTGCCCTAATTGGCGGTTTTTTAGTACAAATATAGTTTTCAAATCGGCTGCAGTTCCTCATAACAATGAATTATAACACACACGGGGATGTGAAAGTTCGCGAAATGAATTATTTATGCAGTAGCCGCCTTGTCAAGAAGCTGCCTAATTTTGCGTATGGCAAAGATTGCATTATTTTTTTTTAATTTTTCATATGCACCCACTGAACGTAAGAAAAGCAGCAAAAGAGTCGTAGAAGATGACCGCAGTGGCAGGATTTAAAAATTTGAAAATCGGTAATAATATCAATTTACGTAAATCTCAAAAACACAAAGCAAGTTGGCACAATAACGATTCGCTTACTTGGTAACTCTACGTTTTGGTCACTTCCCCTAACCTTTCATCATCATCATTATCATCAGCCTGTGTTAGTCCATTGCTGGACCTAAGTATCCTCTGAAGCACGCCTTCTCCAGGGGGATAGGGGATTCTTGAACCCACCACGCTGGTCCATTGCGGATTGGTATGAATACCCTACTAATATAGACTTAATTCAGATAGCATATTTCATTTGAAAATAATGAATGATTTTGTTGATTTTATTTCACTTAGTACATCATTATATAATTTCTAAAGTTTACACTCATAATTGAAACAAAGAGTTTGCTGCTCTTTTTTAAGTCCCGTCTTCGTTTCAGACTGGCCGGAATCGTGTCGTGTATGACGATCAAACGTCGCCCACTCGGTCGCCACGAACGGTACGCGCCATAAAAGCGTCCGATCCGCTAATTCGATTCCGGGATCCCATTTCCCGCGCAATCTGCATCCGTAATTCGCATTCGTCGGCGCGTCGATTGTTTCGCATTTAAAATTCGCACTGATTTACATCTGTATGAACGATTCGCCGTGTTGGTTTATTTTTTTTCTGTACGCTTTTATAATTCAGGAATAAATTATTAAAACACGTCTGCTGACTGATTATTAATTGGGTTGTATGTTAGTCTAATGTAAAACTTTAAAGAAAATTATCATCAAGGATAAAGTCTCGCAGACTTCTATGGTTTCTCTTAAATCAGATTATTCTCGTTTCGAATCGTTGTTGGGTGATATCTTCCGAAGATATCGACTAATTCTAGGCATCTTTTTCTTTATACGACTTTTAATTATGTGCTATATCGTTAAATATTTATAAAACAACTGTATTATTCACATAACATTAAAAAAATCTTTATGTTATTAAATGTTTCAAAGTCACTATTCATAAAGCGTTGAGAACGAACGATGTGTATCAAACGAAGCTTCGTGAAAGATATATGGATTTACTATTATTGCTTTAGTTTTCGCAATCAAAGATCGAACGTTATCTGTTGATATCCAGCAATCGATCAAATTAAGGTCAAAAAGGCATTTCGTTGACGTACCGACGCTTCCAATCTGAAGGATTGGCGTCTTTCTCTTTCCGAGAACATCATTTATTCGCCACTTTCGGCGATAGCTCAATATGGATCGAGATTGAATAATAGCTTTACCGTTTCTCCTTACCGATTTATCAACAGGGAAACAATGACATTATTGAGAAATTGGGTGATTATGTGTACATTTTCCTTGATGTTATTTATTCGTTGTTTTTTATTATAATAAAGTTAAAAGATATTGCGTGTATATAATCGGTTTTTGTATTTAAATTAAAAAGTAGTTGATTTCACTTTTAAGGTGTTCTGCCATAAATTAGAAGCTCCAGTGTTGTGTTCCCGTTTCAAGACACCTTTGCCATTATTTATTGATTTTTTTTATTACAAAGGATTCCGTATTAAAGAGGCAACCAGGTAGTGATTTTTTTATTTTACCAACCATATCGGCAATTTATGCAATATAACAGTTCAAACGGCTTCGAGGTAAGCAATCTGAAATTTCTATAACGTCTTTTTTTTACAAACGGCGTTATATGGAACAGTTTCTATCGTACGTTTCTCTATGCTAACACACATTCCTGCCCGTTATGTCATTTCCCCCATTTTTTTTGAAGCACCATTCAGCTGAAAGTTACTGGTGCGGTCTGAAAACGCATTCGATTCGACGTACGCTTTGAACCCGCGCCCGGTTCTGAATGCGCTCGGCGCGTCTGAAAGGGCCAATTGGAGCGACGCTTCACGGAATCCGGGGAAGGCGCGAATGAATCATTGATTTGGCTTTTCATCGTATTTTTAACGACAAGACGTAGGTACCTATTTTACGTGCGATATGTTTGATACACTATGTGTTCACTGCTCGTTTTGGGAAATGTTTATACATAATAAGTTTAAGTTAAACAAAAACAAATACGTTACATTGTACAATTTGTGTGAAAAAAAAATTATTGTAAAAGTTCAGATTTTCCAAGTGTGTTGTTAATATAAAATGTCGTTGAAAAAATCAGCCATTAATATAACAGTTTTGAATTTAAGTAGAACATCGAGTAAGTTTTATAACAATCTATATATAGGTGACATATATATTGTGTTGCATTTCAACCCCGTGTTTTAAAACAAGTGCTTGTGTGGTAATAGCTATCGTAAAGAGTTTAAACAAAGCTAAACCCCTCTTCAGCGACAAACACCCTCCTCAAAGAGGTTGCCATTGTTGTACTTTGGGACCGTGGTAGTTGGGCTTCCGGCCACTTGCTTTTAAATCTGCGTGCTGAAGTAATCATATGTGTACTTATGTGTATAATATGTTTGTCGAATCAAATCGAATTGATCCTTGTTGTATTATATGCTACATATAATGGAACTATTATTATGAGACGATCTATATCTAAAAATTGTACAATTTGAATTCCCTGGCAATTTTGTCGGTCACTTTTATATGACTCTTAATTCTATAAAGACATTTTTAAAGAGTCATCTTATGAGCTTATATTTTACTTTGAATTTAGCCTATGGATTGATATAAACATAGAAACACGTAGTATTATTTTTTTAATTGTCGGCATGCGACATGGTTTACAATGTTGACATAAATTCTGAATCTAAACTAGCCCATATATAAATTTTGCTGTTACGTTGTTAAATAGGACGTGCTGAAAGCGATGCGATATATTTCTAAAACTTGAGTGTATTTCGAACAAAAAAGAGCTGCAGGCAGTTTTCTATAGTAACATTTGAATTAACTTCCATTAGACTGTGTGTGGCCAGGAAAAGCGAATGCCCCCTCTGCAAACGTACATGACACAACACACAGAACACTCGCTTTTCAGAGCCCCAAACTAGTTTAGATTTCCGGCACAGTCGGATCCATCAAAAGGCTTTTCCCTATTCAAATATTTCCCAACTTCGTTCAATCCGACCAATCTCTCGCCGCGGAATTGGATAGTAACTTTTTTTTTTAGTTTATTTTAATTAGTACAGTAAAACAAACCTAGTTTCGGGATTTTCATTTACCTTCCCGTATGTGCTAGTGCTAGTTATAATTTGAACACTGTCTATTGATTGCGGTTTAAAAGTTTGACTATAACGTTGATTTATATAATATTTTTATTTCAAATTGATTATATACTAACTTACATCAGGTTCAAAGATATTTGATTCAAATAATAATTACATCATCACATACAACATCATCAGCTTTGTTAGTCACTGCTGGACTAGGCTCCCTAATACACCCTATCCATTGCAGTATCACCACGCTGGTCAATGCGGGTTGGTGGGTGACCGATTTTACAGCCATCGACGCATGGATCATCTTACTTCGAGACAATTGGTGATCGCTCATGCCTAACCAACTAGAACAACAATGAATTGTTGCGTCCCCGCAGGATTCGAACCACGACCTCCGGTTTCTAAAGTACACGCCCATACCACTACGGGCACGGAGGCAGTTCTATATAATTATAAGCACACTATATAAAATCCCACTCTGCCTGCCTCCGTCCGTAGCCTCAGTGGTATGGCGTGTGCTTAGAATCCGGAGGTCGTGGGTTCGTATCCTGGGGACTCAACAAATTTTCATA